>OZ024706.1:13622593-13924767 GCA_964016945.1 Microplitis deprimator | reverse complement strand
GACTATTTTTTTTTTTTCGGTCTCGCATGAACATTTGTTTGTTTACGATGTTTTAAGAAGCCTCTCCAAAAATCAGCTCGATAAAATATTTTTAAGAGGTCGCTCACGAATTTTGAAAATATCAAAAATGAATGAAATTCGGATTTTTGATTTCAAAATTTCTTTTTCTCGTGGCAGCAATAGTTTATATTTGTAAAATCATGACTATGCTGAAAATTTCAGCCCAAAATTCAAATATTTAAACCTCGCTCAAGAATTTTGAATGTTTCCGAGTGCTGTCATTTGGCCGTTTTCGAGCGACCCTTGAATATTAATAATAAAGCTTCTCGATTTTTTCACCATCAATTTACATGACAATGAATGAAAATATAACCCGAGAAATAGAAATAATAAGTTTTTTACATACTTATTTATTTTTTAACTCAATTTGTAGATTTTTTCGCTTATTCAAAACTTACCAAATTTTATTGTTAAAGACTGTCCTGTATATTTTTGGTTCTGCAAAAGTTATATTTTACTGAAATGACAATAATTGAGTTATAAAAAAATACAAAAACTAATTCAAACTATTAGTTACATATTATCAGTTAATATTCAAAATTCTTAAGCGCCGTTTAAATATTTGAATTTTGGGCTGAAATTTTCAGCATAGTCATGATTTTACAAATATAAACTATTGCTGCCACGAGAAAAAGAAAATTTTGAAATCAAAAATCCGAATTTCATTCATTTTTGATATTTTCAAAATTCGTGAGCGACCTCTTAAAAATATTTTATCGAGCTGATTTTTGGAGAGGCTTCTTAAAACATCGTAAACAAACAAATGTTCATGCGAGACCGAAAAAAAAAAATAGTCGGTTTTTTTGCGCCACCCTAATATATATATATATATATATATATATATATATATGTGTGTATTGTGAGATGAAACGCAGTGAACAGACTGTGCGTCCCAAACCTCCATAAGGTAAATATTTAATAGTAAATTCAACTATTTCTCATTCAGCGTATTATAAACGGTGGGCCTGGTACTGGGCTAGCTCTTGTCCTGGCCACGGTTACTTTTAATTTTATCAATAAATTAATCTTATCAGCTGGGGGGGGGGGTCGCCTCGTTCTCTAGAAACCTGCGCGTATAAATTATAAAAGGAAAAGAAGCCTGGTGGTTTACTCGGTAAAGATTTGATTTGATTTTATTTTCAAGAAATGTATTTTATTTAATAAAATTTTCCCCAATTGGTTACATATCAGAATTACCCAATTTTATTTTATTGAATTAATATAGATCAAATTTAGTACATAAGTTTTAATATTTTAATTTACGCGGGAAGAGACCAAGTATAATTTTGAATGGAGGAAACGGAATCCCACTTATGGTGTACCTTACTGCGTGTTTCATTCCTGTAGTTGTAAATGGAGAATGAACCTCAATAAGCGTAGGCAGCAAACGTGGCAACAACGATGTAGGCTCAATCTTCGGTGATAGAAAATCCCAGGAAAACGAACAGCAACGATGCGGTAACACTCACAAATTTTTTCGGCACAATTCAATTTAATTATGACTTTACTAAATGACCGTGTGTAGAAATTTGACTCGTAATATAATTATGTGGTCAATTCAAGCGTTCTTCAAATAAATATTTTAAAATAATTACTGCGGCTATTAATACCGGACGACCAAACTCAAGGATATAAAATAAATAAATTAAAACTGATCACTGGGACTAAATGACTAAATATGACTACACTTATCGTTAGGCCGACTCATATAAATTGTAATGAGCTTTGGCTGTAGAGTAGGGACCTCGCCAAGCGTCATCAGTCCACTACCCTACTGATCCACTCTGGGTGGTAGCCAGGGCCTAAGTCCTCGAGCAAGTGCTTGCTGGCCCTTTTATGTGTAAATTTTGGAGGCGTGGAACTACCCCACTGCTATCTGAAATCCAAGTAGAATTTGATCTAGGGGGCCTCTGACATGGCCCCGAGTGACTGATGAGTGTTAATTAACATACAAATAGTGTGTTAGATGGCTGTAAGGTCAATTAGACTTTCGCGCTCGATTTTCAAGTCGAAAATCAGAAATGCACTGTTACAGTATCCAGAAAAAAAATGTTATGACAATCATACTTCTATAGTGAGCACATAATAAGAAATTTTGTGTATTTGTGTTAAAAAATTATTTGGTTAAACTTTTTTTATTGATTTTCTACACAGAGCTCCGTGAATTCAACACAAACCGTTTGTGTCATTTTACTTTAACAGATTTTTTATGTTAAATGATCAAAAAGTCTGAAACGTCTCTCATTTCTTGTGATATTTGAAAATTACCACAAAATTAGTGTTGTTTAGCCAAACACTCCCACGTATATTTTCATTACTATAACCAAACAAAGCAAGGAAACTATGCAAGAAAACTTGGAGTATAAATAATTTACAATTAAATGTAATTATAGGTAACTTTCATATGTTTATGATTAGGCTCGATAATTTTTTTATTTTAATTTTACGGGAGGATAATTCATGGCTCTGTTTCTTAGAAAATCACAGAAAATCGAATTAGTTGTTTGCTGAATTGACATATAACTTGTACTAAGATTAGATCAGTTTGTATACTTGGGTTGGTCAGGTAATGTGCTTATATTTATTAGTTAAGTGTAACACGAAAAATCTGTTAAATTTATACAGAAAAAATGTCAAATAACATATTCTATGTGTTCAATTATTTAACCTGGAAAGCCATAGAACGATAAAAATACCGAATCGGCCCCAGAAAGGTATCGGGCTCATAATTTCAGAAAATGTTGGTACTCATAAAATACTTCTATGCTGCGAGTTTCAGATCTTTATCTATTACCGCTTCTGAATAAATCGAAAAATACTGAAAATCAGTAAAAATTGTTATTCTCAGCACCTTGTGAATCGATTGATCTAAATACCGGATATGTTTCGGGGCATAATGGTAGCTTCTAGGAAAAAATATATGAGCAATATCTGTTCATAAGAACCTTAAAAAAACGAGGTTATTTTCTTAATTTTAATTTTTAACCATGTTACGATAACGCTAAAAATATGAAACTATTTTTTTTTAAATTCCTTATTCAAATTTCGATGAAATTATGAGCTTGGAAAAATTTTTAAAACGGTACGCCACATTGAAAAAAATTAAAAACCGATTTTTTGCTCAAAAATCGATTTCTTTTTATGATTTAACTCTTAGAATTATAAAATACATAACTTTTGCGATTACTGCCCAGGTGAAAATATTTGGCCAAAAAAAGGCCGAAACAGCTTAATTTGGCCGAAATCACGCCGAAACTGTAAAATTTTATTGAAAGAGGCCGGAAGTTGGCCGAAAAATTTTTATTCTTCTTAAAGAGGCCGAAAATTGACCGATATTTGGCCGACAAAAGAATCGGCATTTTTTCGGCCAGAATATATTTTTTTTTTCAATAAAATTATCGCAAGTAAAAATCATTGGCCGAAATTTAGCCGACAGTTGAATCGGCCTGTTTTCAGCCATAGTATTTTTTTTTTTACATAAAATTATGGTACTTAAAAAAAATTTCATGCAACTCAAAATAGAACATAAAAAATTTTCAGGTTGTGGAACTTAAAAATTAAATTATTTTAATTATTAAATTATTTTTTTAATTAATATGTTCAAAAACTTCCCTTCGGAAAGAAATTCACTCTGGGGGATTAAAGAAATTGAAAATCATTCACTCCATATTCATTCCGCGTTTACTCCGCAAATTTTTTACAGTGTAGGCATATTAATTAATCATCTACCCTAGCGAATTCGGTCATACTTGAAAAATACTGAAAATATCCACTGAGTTTGAGCCCAGTTTCGGTCATTTATCGGTAATATACCAAAAAAACTACCCAAATTATACTTAAATAATGCCTCTATTTTGGGTATGTTTGTGAACATTATATACCTAAAAAGTACTGTTATTATTTTTCTTAATTTTTAAATTTAGCAAAGTCAAATTTTAATCTATTAACCAATAAAATCAATTTATAAAAGTAAGAAATTGATAAGAGAGAAATAAAATACATGTTTATTCAAATTTTGAATTTTTTATTAAATTATTAATTCGTTATTTTATTAAATTTTTTTTAAAACAATAAAAATGGAAAGGTTTTTGATTTTATTAATAAAAAACATGAAAATAATTTCCAATTATTTTCAAATAAATTTTGCTCTTCGTTGCCTGATGAGAAATATTACAGACTTCTCGTTCAGTTTTTTTTCGAGCAAATCGATCGTTTTTAAAAAAATCTGTTACCCATTGATAGATATTATGTTTAGGGTTATGTTTCTTCGTATGCTTCAAAAATCTTGTTCTTTGTAAAGCATATTCACTTCCATTATTTTTTATTAGTTGACACAATTATTTATAACTTACACTAATAGCGCCAGTAAAACAATTTAGAATATAGTTTTTATTAAATGTAATTAAATCTTTCCACTCTCAAAAATGTGAGTATATGAGCTGACTTTAGAGAAATACATAATATTGTATTTGTATAGTTGGTACAACAGTATTCAAGCTGAACAGTAAAATGACATTTCATTTATAAACGCCGTCTATACTATATTTCACAAATAATGATTTTTTTCAGTATAGTTTGGGTATGAAAAGTTCACAAAACATACCCAACATTTACGTTAATTTCGGTATTATTTCGGTATGATTAGGGCATTATTCGTAAAACGTACCCAAATGTTATCAAATGTATACTATGTCCAAAACACACTCAAAATATACCCAAAATTTCGGTATGATCGAATTCGCTAGGGTAGGAAAAATGAGTTACATATGACCATAAATGGCCATATATAGAGCCTATTCGCTATGAGTGTGACTGCAGCGCCAAATAAAATATGAACTACGGAAGGCTGTCAGAGTATATTTTTATACGTATGTCAATAGCAAGAAACAAAAATAAATAAATATTATAAATAATAGTAAAAAAAAAAGTTATAAAAAATATGTGACAGTTTTATAGTAATTGCAGTTTTTTTTTTTTGTTAAACGAATCAACAACAAGAAAGTATAATGATAAAAAATAAAAAAGAATGCAGTAAACATTTAGGTTAAGTTGTTTGAAATTCATATCAAAGTCAAAAAATGATACTAAGGAAAAAATCAAAATGAAAAATAAATAATTAAATAATAACAAAATAAATACTTTCACGTGTGCTCGCTTACAATTTTAGTAATAATAGTCTCCCTTAACTCCGAAAGTAACCATTGCGAAAGCTTCAGTCGATTTAATTTCCCCTACCATGGCTTCACTCAGAGCGAATATACTTTTTAAACAATTGTATACATAACTATACAACCAAAATTACACATCACAATTACTTATCTACATGATTTTATAGCGCACGAAAAAAAAAAATTAGAAATTTTTTTTTTATTACTAATAATAGATTTTCAATTATATTTTGCTGTTTTAAAAGTGATGTATTCTTTCAATCTCATATAGTACAAGTAAACTTAGTAGTCACTGCCGGTAGTGTAGCCTAGTCGTTAAAGCGTAGGTCTTTCGTTCATAAGGTCCTGGGTTCGAATCCCAATGAAGCGTGTGCGGTCGGTTGTTAATTCTAGCGTTTTTTCCCTAAATTAAAAATTTCTATTCGGTTATAGAAATTAAATTTATCACGAATCTGATGATTCTTGCATCACCAAAATGATTGACAAAAAAAAAAAAAACAGAAATCGAGAAAGTCTTTTTTTTTAATTTAGTTGAAGTTTCTATACATAGCTATGTATATATTGGAAATTTTAATATATGGCCATATATAATGCACTTTTCCCGGACAATTAAATAACTTTTTGATGAATACAATTATTTTTATTCTATCCAATCAAATAGAATAATAATAATAATAGTATAAATCCTCGTTTCTAACGTCTGCCATGTATGTTTAAGCTTCATTATCGGTCATTTTTAGGCTTAGCGAGTTTCGGCTTCGTGTTCACTACCGTGGGCTGTTTTTCGGCCAATTTTAGGCCGAGAATTAAAATTATTTTTTTTTTCAGTTTAAAATATTTTCACCAGGGTTTCCAAAAAAATTTCAAATAATAATATTATTTTGTTCCATGTGAAATAATAATCGAATCTATAATTGCACCAAGTATAAAAGTAACTTTTATTCACCGTAACAGTAAAATATTCAAAAACTATAAGTTACTGAAAATAAAACTCCTTGAAATAATAATAAATGATATTAATGATGACAACAGATAAAGAAAAGAAAAAAAGGTAGTGTCAATGACCGAGTTGAAATCATTTACTTTACTTAACAAGCAATAAAAGGCATAATGATATAACCAGACAAACGCGTAGGTTGCTTTCTCAGTTTATACATATAGCTTCATTAAATATTGTTGTAATCTTATTAAATACACTTATGGACAGTTGATATAATCGAGATAATTTTTGATAGTCAATTAATTAAAAAAACTAACGAAATATACGAAAATTTCAAATGTA
The DNA here is from genome assembly GCA_964016945.1 of Microplitis deprimator. Taxonomy (NCBI): domain Eukaryota; kingdom Metazoa; phylum Arthropoda; class Insecta; order Hymenoptera; family Braconidae; genus Microplitis; species Microplitis deprimator. The sequence continues at coordinate 13,918,257 of OZ024706.1, read as the reverse complement.
TTATTATTTTGAAAAGTATATAAAAAGAATATAATCAGAAGCAACTGTAGTAATTATAAACAATAGACTGGGCCAAAAAAATCGACTATTTTTTTTTTTTTTTTCGATACCGTAAAAATATTATTCCTGATGACCAAAAAAAATTATTGTGCAAGTTTGAGCCCTTAATATCGATATTATGAGGTGTATCATTACGACTATTAGTTTTTTGACAGAAATTTTATTTTTTACCCAAAACTCGTAAATCATCTGTCTGAAAAATTTGAGCAATAGATATTCTTGAAAGAAATTGAATTCCCTACAAAAAATATTTCTTAGTAAATTGACGTAAAATGAGCCGTTTCCTTGTAACCGTGCCTTAAACATTGATTTGTTTTTTAAATTCTTTGTTTCTATTTTGGATTTTTGTAACTACTAGAAATCTTAAAATTTTTTTTAGTCAAGATATATATTCTTGAAGGAAATTCAATGCTCTACAAAAAAGGTCTCTTAAAATTTTTTGCTAAATTCACTCCTTCGAGAGTTATTCAGGTTATTGAAGTCGTTTTGACTCAACTTCAACCTTGGATAACTTTCGGAGGAGTGAATTTAGCAAAAAATGTTAAGAGACCATTTTTGTAGAGCATTAAATTTCCTTTAACAATATATATCTTGACTGAAAAAATTTTAATATTTTCTAGTAGTTACAAAAATCCAAAATAGAAACAAAGAATTTAAAAAACATATGAATGTTTAAAGCACGGTTACAAGGAAACGGCTCGTTTTACGTCAATTTACTAAGAAAGATTTTTTGTAGGGAATTCAATTTCCTTTAAGAATATGTATTGCTCAAATTTTTCAGACAGATGATTTACGAGTTTTGGGTAAAAAATAAAATTTCTGTCAAAAAACTAATAGTCGTAACAATACACCTCTTAATATCAATATTAAGGGCTCAAACTTGCACAATAATTTTTTTCTGTCATCAGGAATAATATTTTCACAGTATCGAAAAAAAAAAAAAAAATAGTCGATTTTTTTGGCCCAGTCTAATAAACAATGTTAGGTTATAGTAAACAAAATTTATTTACTATTTATAGTTATTGATTACATTTTCTACTCAAAATAAAAAATATTTTTTTGAATGGAGTAACACATTATAACTGTTATAACTGGTAATTAATGGCATGGTATTTGACAGTCGATAAGACGGCTTTTACAGCAATCGACACATTTCATCAAGATTTAAAGTGGATTAGATTTTTGAATCGATCGATCGAGTCGTTTTTCATAATCTTCGAAAAAACTTATAAAAAAAAGTTTTTGTTTGTTTGTCTGTTATTCTAATATAACTCATAGTCTATCAGATCGATTGACATAAATTTTACAGATAAGTTGATGTCTAGCAAGCTCTTTCGATTTTCTTAGCAATAAATGAAAAATACAGCTGTAGTACATTCATTGAAAAGAATTAAAAATATTTTGTAGAAAACTGTTGTTGGAGGATTCACTTAAACACAACTATATGAATAAAACTGATCTAGCGATAAAAATTTTTCCAAATCTTTTAAATTATTTGAATGGATAATAAAAACAGAACATCCACTCTGTCTTTTCATTGTCGCCCTTTTATTTTTGTTCATCCCATACAAAGTCGCCGTTAGTGGAAAAAATACCGTAGGTTGGCCGATGTCTGGCTGCTGTCGCTCGGCCAAGCATTGGCAATTAGTAATGGCCCAAACCTGGTTAATTACCAGCAGCCGTTTAATTTTTTATAAGAAAGCGTAGTCATATCGAAATGAGTTTTTACTTTAATTTTTGAATGTATATGTTATGGTATTACTGGTTTCATATCGGAATGTGTCTTTCCATAGAGGAAACGCCAGTCATACAACGCTGCCGATGGCTGGCCAATAAATGGCCGATTATCGGCTACTTATGACTGGCCGATTATCGGTTCGCAACGTTGGGCTACTGTTGGTGAATCAGTGTTCCATGATTGATTGTTGTTAAATGAAAGAATTTACTAATTAATTATTAATTATTCAAATAATTTGTTATTATAGTTTTCTGTAATTAATAATTATTTATTTTTGAAGTAAACTAAGTTTTAATTCATAAATATTTAAATTTTCCGATTAAAGTTATTTACAACTAACAATTTATATATCTTTTAGTTCGTTATTATTTGCAATCAACAACCGCAATTTTATAACTTTACTTACAAAAATTAATTAAATTAAAAAATAAGTCATAAATTTTTATAATAAATGTCATTTTTAATAATGATGGTCGAGCAAGATAATTCAACTGGGTTCTTGATAAATGATCAATTAAATTTAATACGTTTTATTTTGAAAAATTATGTAATTATAATAAAAATAATACGAAATTATTTTATTTTTTTTTAATCAAAAATATTAATCAAATTGCTCGTTATATTTCATAAAACCGAGTGGTTGAAGTAGACTGCATAAGTAGATCATATAAAATTATCTGCTTAACATGAGTAGGTTCGTCCAGTAGCCAGTGTTCAGACCCAGCAATCAGAAGGACGACAGTTCGCGCCCAGAACCGACCAAAATTTTCACCGAGTTTTTTTTTCACATCATTTACCCCACTTAAATAGTTTAAACGTTAATGATCATCAATTCTACAAGTATAATAAAAATAAAATTTTTTTTTAATTAAATTTATTTGCTTTCTTGGCTGATTGCTGGCTACCATTAATCGGCCGATAGTCAAGCGCCATTAATGGGCCGACGTCGTCATCCCGGCTATAAGCCATTTATCGGCCAATAAATATTGCCATTGCTAAGCCATTAATCGACATTCTTTGCCCAGTAATGGCCCGATCTAGGGCCAATTTCCAAACTTTGCATGGGATTTTCCGCTACACAGGTCAACAATTAGTCCTTCGGCTGAAGAGAATAAACCGTATACATTTTGTTGGTCAAGGCTGGACCAAATGGTTTCGTACGTATTTTGAACCAAGGATCACGAAAATCGACTCCATTTTGTTCACAAGTGGTGTAAACAATTGTTAATAACAATTTAATTGTTTAAATCGAAATAACTCCCGAACCGCTGGTTTGTCTGGGAAGTTCATCAAAAACAAAATGTTCAGGATGAGAAAATACATAAAAAAGTATCATAGTGTTTTTTCGTATCTCAAATATTTTGCGAAATATAACAAAAAACGGGCCAGGCGCTTGGACCTCTCCCTCACACAACGAGTTGCCTCTAGAGAGCGCGTTCTCTCCCCGCAAAATCGCGTCAGAAGCTCGATTAGCCGGATTTTTTTACAGTAAAACTAAAAGAAAAAAAAATCGACAAAATGTCGATACCACTGATCGACAGCATTTTTTCTGAAACGAATTTCTGTCGTATCGTCTAAAGACATTTTTTTCTTTTATTAACTAATGTTATAAACAAATGGATTTTTTCAGTCCGAAATCGATCGAAAAAATCGACAAAATGTCGATAACACCAATCGAATGCATTTTTTTCGAATCAAATTTCTATCCTATCGTCCGGAGAACTTTTTTTTTCTTAACTAATGTTATAAACAAATGGATTTTTTCAACGTCCGGTTTAGATTGAAAAAATCGATAAGATGTCGATACGACCAATCGACAGCGTTTTTTTCGAAACGAATGTCTATCCTATTGTCCGGAAAACTTTTTTCACTTTTTTAACTAATGTTATAAACAAAGGGATTTTTTCAGTCCAAATCCGATCAAAAAAAATCGATAAAATATCGATACCACCAATTGACGGCATTTCTTCTGATACTAATTTCTATCCTATCGTCCGGAGACGTTTTTTTGTTTTTTGCTAACTCAAGTTTCGAAAAAACACTATCGATTTTTTCAATCCAAAACTGACTGAAAAAATCCATTTGTTTATAACATTAGTTAACAAAAGAAAACAATGTCTTCGGACGATACGACAGAAATTCGTTTCAGAAAAAATGCTGTCGATCGGTGGTATCGACATTTTGTCAATTTTTTTTTTTTTTTTTATTTTTACTGTAAAAAAAACTAGAAAAAATCCGGTTAATCGAGCGTCTGACGCGATTTGGCAGAGAAAGAGCGCGTGCTCTAGGCAACTCGTTGTGTGAGAGGGAGAAGTCCAAGCGCCTGGCCCGTTTTTTGTTTTATCTCGCAAAATATTTGAAATACGAAAAAACACTATGATACTTTTTTTGTGTATTTTCTCATCCTGAACATTTTGTTTTTGATGAACTTCCCAGACAAACCAGCGGTTCGGGAGTTATTTCGATTTAAACAATTAAATTGTTATTAACAATTGTTTACACCACTTGTGAAAAAAATGGAGTCGATTCTCGTGATCCTGGGTCAAAAATACGTAAGGAACCGTTTGGTCCAGCTTTGGCCAACAAAATGTATGCGGACTCTTCTCTCAGCCGAAGGAGTAATCCTTCAGTACTTCAGCCTGAACCAGTTAGATTTTTTAATCATTATTTTTCTGCTCCAACCCCCCCCCCCCCTCCCTCACACACCAAAGATCTGCCTAAAAAACGAAAATATATTTAAATTATATCCCACATACATGTCAATTACATTTCATCATATATATTTGTGGTACAAAAAAATATATGTGACATACATTTTGAATATACAAGAAATATTTTTTTTTATATACGAAAAATGGCCAAAAGTTATGTATTTGAAATATATTTATTTTATATTAAAAATATATGTGAAATATATGTGCATATATTTTACATATATTCTTATTATATATTTTTTATATTTTATTCATATACCACATATATTTCACATACATCATAAAATATATTTTTTATATATTTTATTTCCATGGAGGAATGCGCCCATAATAGATTTTACACTAAATTTCTAACCATGTTTAGCATACTAACTGCCAATAGTAGCTTTTTCATATTGTATAATATTTACTACAAATATTTAGTTAATATTTATATGATTACTGAATTAAAATCGTTAAATATAGTATAATCAAATGTATCAATAATTAGTATCCTGGTCAAAAATTAAACTTGATTTAGACTTGGTCGTCTTAAATCGTGTCTAAGTAAGCCAGTTAAGTCTAAAACAAGGCGAATTCGCGTAAAATTTTATTTTAACTTGTTAAACACAGAATCATACAAATTTATTTGTCAATTTACTGAAATTATTCGTCAAGATAAATTAGTATTTTTTTTTTTTAGTTTATAGACAAATTATGTCAAGAGAGATACAGAACAGCGATTTGATAAAAAGATTTAGAAGTTGATTGTTGTTAAGTTTGTAAGTAGATCTTACATTGCATTCCATAAACGGTGATGATTTTAATGATAAGCTGTATAGGCGAAATGTGATCTCAACTTGATCAATGAAGGGAAGTAACTGATAAGATTTTTTTATGTAAAAAAGGAATTCAAAGAATTTTTTTTCATTAATTGAGTCGAAATATTAGAGTTTAAATAGTTAAAACTCGAACAACTATTATCAGAGACATGATATTTCAAATTTAAATTCTCGGAAAATTTAAAGTAAAAATCACACTTCTTGTAATTAAAGCCCTTTTAAAGATTTTTCATTTACAATGTCAAATAGCTTTTGAAGTTCAGTCTGAAATTTCTTTTCATTTTGGTTTTGTGCTGATTTATTTTTTTTTTTTATTTTTTTGTAATTTTAGCCATTGATTATAATAACAAAGAATTTTTTTTGACTGCATTAGGACTTCCACTAGTTGGAATTTGATTTTTTTTCCATAATTCAATAACTTGGTCAGTTGAATTTTTAGCACTGTTTAAATGAATACTGAAACTTTCAGTTGATAGAAAAACACTTTCATAACCTCTTTCACTGTTGGTAGCTTACGTTCCAAAATTTTTTGCATAGGTATACCGATCAAACGAATTTCTTGAGTCATTGTAGCCCAAGTCACGATAAATAAATTTATATTGTGATTATAAAACTTATTTGTAATAAATTATTTCATCAGGTATGCAAGATAATGACATTTAGAAACACTGAAAATGCAGTATGAGACGGGTAGATAATGAAGATAATTTGAGAATAGGAAACATAGGCGGCGTTAGTTTCACAAGACAAACAAAAGAAGCGATGGGATTCTAAACACAAATTCCCTCGAACAAAAAATTTTATGTATATTTTGTATAAAAAAGTTTTAAAATATACTCTGAACAAACGCCATAAAAATAATTAACAACGCGATCGGGATTTCTAATTGATAAAGATAAAATTTATGAAAATATTATAAGAATAATAAATTACAAGTAAATTTTCAAACAGAGAACTTCTATAGTAGTTACTTTCACGACAGAAACTCAAGTTTGTACTAATTTCCCCGGAACTCATAAATTAAATTAAAATTGTTCGAATTATTAATCAAAAACTGTTAAAATTAGTGTGCATTGAAGTTTGACGATGAATATCTTTTAAACGGTTAAATTAATCGACCCGGAAAAAAATCACCATGCATGATTCATGCACAATTTATGCTTGATCCTGCATGACTCATTCATGACCAGGCATGACTCATGCGTGATCAAGCATGATCATGCATGGTTCATTCTAGATCAAGCTTGCGCATGCATTAAGTTTGAAATAATTGTATCCAGAGATATGATCCATCAGGAAAGGTCATGCTTGAGCATGCCCTATTATGCATGACCATACATGGTTCATACTTGATCATGCATAACTCATTTATGGCCAGACATGACTCATTCGTGATCAAGAATGATCATGCATGGCTCATTCTAAATCAGACTTGCTCATTACTTACGTTAGGAATAATTCTATCCAGAGATATGATCTATCAGGAAAGGTCATGATTGAGTATGCTCTGTTATGCATGACCATACATGGTTCATACTTGATCATATATAACTCATTCGTGATCAAGCATGATCATGCATGACTCATTCTAGATCAGGCTTGCTCATGAGTTACGTTAGAAATAATTGTATCCAGAGATGTAATCCCTTGAGAAAAGCCATGGTTGAGCATGCTCTGTCATTCATGATCATGCAAGGCGCAGACATGATCGTACAAGGCTATGCATGGTCAACCTTAATCTTTCACGGTTATATGCAAATAGTGAAAAATATTTATGAATATTCAGGCTTGATCATGCATGATTAAGCATACTCTTTCATATCCATAAATGAAAGTTAGTCGTTAATAGAAACTGTTAGATTAATTATAATTATTATTTTCTTTTTATTTTATTATTTATTTAATTTAGATTCATTGTCTGGGAAAAAATCAGCATGCATGATCATGCGTTGATTCAGACAAGGTTGAGCATGTCCAAGCATGGGTCATGCATGAATCATGCGCGGTTAATTATGACAAATAATTTGATCAAAATCTATGATTAATATCTCCGATTGAATTTGATTAAAATCCGGTCGAGCTTCAATCGGATTTGATCGAGGTTTTTAATTAAGGATGATCATATATTTTTTATGAGAAACTTCGAATATTTAAAAATTTATTTTTATTCTGACGATAGTAGTTAAAATCATCGTTTTTAAATCGGTAATCAAAGATATTTAATTTATAATTTTTGGTTCAATTAATAACGAAAACCAATCTTTTTTTTCGAAAAATAATTTAAATGAAATTAATTAAAAATTTTTTTTTCGAATTAATTAAAGAATTGAAATAATAAATTCTTGCCAAATTGATAATGAAACTCAATATAATTGCTTTTTTTTTTGAATTAATAATTAAGATTAATTTAATTGTTAAATTTGCTCGTAATTGAGAACTGCAATTATTTTCATCCATTATTCAGAAAAGATTTAATAACCAAATCAAGATCGAGTTTAAATAATATTTTATTTTTTATAACCCTAAGGTTTGAAAAGATGTTAAAAATCGTCGTAAACTGAATAAGATAGTTCAGCCTAGTGGACAGCGGACGTGCTTCCTAACAGGACGTTCGTGGGTTCGAGACCTGTCGCGGGTGAAATTTCAAAAGTACTTTTCAACCAGTAAACATTAACTACACAATAATACTCACAAAATAAGTTAATTTAAAATTGACTTATCATTATTTTTAATTTTTTTTTTTTAATAATTTGAGGGATTGTGCTTGCTCAGGCCTGATCATGCCTGAATATTGGCCAGCCATGAGCATGCGTGATCGTGCACGAAAAAGCACAATCATGCCTGACCAGCCATGATCATGCATGCTCATGGCTGGCCAATATTCAGGCATGATCATGCATGAGATTAACGCATGATCATGCATGATCAGACCTGATGATTTTTTTCCCGGGGACTAATCATAAGAGACCATTTTTGTAGAGCAGTGAATTTCCTATAAATCCATGAGGTGTGCGTATCATAATAATTTTTTTTTGTCGAGTTATAAAATTCATAAGAAAAAAAAATCTGCCTGAAAAAAATCAAACTTCAACCTTTAATAACTTTTGAACGGTGAGGTTTACAAAAAAATTGTAAGAGACCTTTTTTGTAGAGAATTCAATTTCCTATAAATAAATGAGACGAAATATTTTTTTCCAAATAGTCAATACCGAGATATGAATTTTTCTTTCTAATACTAAGGAAAAAATAAAAAACTGAGAGGCGGAGGACTTTCCTATTAAAATTAAGAGCTCATACTTGGAGAGAATTTTTTTGAGGTGTCTACCAACCTATTTTTTAGAGTATAAAATGAAAAAGAAAATAGTCGATTTTTTTGGCCCACCCTAACGACCACGTATGTAAATTGGCTAGACATGGCCATATATGACCAGCCATGCCCATATGTGATCATACATGACCGTGTATGGCTATATATGACCATACATGGCCATGTATGAGCATTAGGGAAGAGAATTTACCGGTAAAATCAATATTTTACTTATTTTATCAATTTTCAGCAGGTTATTTACCGGATAATTAACCGAAGTAGTTAATTTTGTTCCGTGGGTGGCGTTGATGTGCGATTGTAGATGTGTACAATGTAGGCTAAAAATTATTATCAATTATCTATTATCTTTCAATATTATTGAGTTAATAAATAAATAGTTAAAAATGATAAATGATAAAAAAATAATTATTATGCAAACAGAAGATTTTTGTTTTGGCATCTTTTAAAAATTGTTATCATCTCTTTTTTTTAATAAAATCGGCGATAAATAACAGAATAACTGCTTCTATTTCTTATTTGACAACGAGTGGTTCACTACGCAGAGAACAGTACGCCATATTGCTTTTAAAACTTAGTATACTAAACTATATACACATTTGACACAAGTGGATATTTATCATTTAAATTTTACCGGTTAAATAGCCAAATAACTTACTGGTTAATAACCAGATATTTGTCCACTCGAATCACTAATGAGCACACATAGCTTGATACGGCCATATATGACTTGATATGACTATGTATAGAAATTTTAACTAAATTAAAAAAAATGTTTTTATTTTTTTTTTTTTTTAATTATTTTGGCAACGCAGAGATTATCAGATATGCGAATAATTGAATTCCTAATCGAATTGGAAATTTTTCATTCAGAGAAAAACGCTAGACTTATTAATGACCGCACCCGCTTTAGTAGGATTCGAACCCGGGACCTTCCGTACATGAGACCGACGCTTTGACGACTAGGCTATGCGACCGACAGTGATAACGAAGGTTAGTTCGCTACGTAAGATTGAAGGAATATATTCACTTTCGAAAAAGCAAAATATAATCATCAATATACTGTTAGTAATATCAAAAAAATTTCTTATTTTTTTTGCACTACAACATCCTGTTTATAAGTAATTGTAATAGTCAGCTCAAATTTTTTATATAAAAAATCTATGTGTCTATATATGACCATATATGCCCATAATTATAAATACTAAAATGTATTTAGAATCATACTAAATCTTCGTCCTTATGGTCTCTTTTAACCGCCATGTAATGTAATGTAACTTATTCTTGAGTTTAAACAAAATTATCGACAAAAAAATTGAAAAAACACAGTTTTCAATATTTTCCTTGAATATTTCATGTATTAACCCTGATTAAAAGAAACGATTCGAAACGATATGCAATGTTAAAAGCTCATAAGAAGGGCGATTCAGGCGTACTCAAAGTATTCAAAAGCAATAAAAAGTATTTAAAATTTTATTTTTTCCAATCGTTTTAAATCGTTTCTTTTAATAAGGGAATGCTCTGATATAAATCAGAACTCATTTAAATCCTTACTTCGATCACTTACATTGGTTTTTGCCTGAATATACTTTTTTTATTAAAAATAATTGTCAATAAATATTTAAAAAACGCTCATTCATTACTTATTTTCGATTCTACGATTTCAAACTTTAATATAAAACGTAACTCTTTTGAGCTTGAAAAACTCATAAAAATAAGGCAAGCAAAGGTATTTTTGAGTTCGAAAATGTATTTGTACTAATGTTTTCGATCTCTTTGAGCTCGAAAACAGTAAGAAGTTTTGGGACTGGCCCGCAGGGCCAACCGTTGCCCAGATTGTTTTTTTTATACATTTCTACATATCCATTATTCAAATTAATTAAAAATGACTGTTGTAGTAACAATTATATAAAATATTTATAGTTTGCATTTTTTCGTCATGTTTCAAACATTACGAAATCATAAAATTATTGATATTTTTCGATATTAGGCTAAATTTAACGAAAGAAACAGATAAAGATCAGAATTTTTAGTTGTTTAATAAGTTTAAGTATTGAAAAACAATACAACATATTAAATTCAATGTTTGTATTTTATCAGAAAATAAGGAACGCGAAAATTGTACTAGAGAACTTTTTTTTTTAAATATACACATCAATACATCCACAAAAAAGAATTACATAATTTACGAGATGATAAATACCAAGATCATATAACCTTGTTTTCAACGATAAAATAATCTCATTTACCTTGAGAATTGAAAGCGACTCATGTCGCAGAAAAATTCAAGAGAATAAGAATACATTTGTTAATTAGGATGTTAATAATAAAAATCGTAGATAAATTCACTTTTATTAAGAATACTTTATTTTTTTGATTTGTCGTAATTTTAACTTGAATTAATTTGATTAAAAAAATAAGATTTATCTTATGTTCTTCAGTTACATTATAATATACAATAACATAATTGATTATGAGGTACTCATTATTTCAATATATTATTTGAATAATATACAGAAAAAAAGGATTTCTTGGTGCAAGAAATTTTTAATTAACTCGAAAAAATTTTTACTCGCCTTCAAGAAATTTTTCGATTTATAAATTGAAGACAAAAAATTTCTTGCAGCGAGAAAAAATTTTCTTAGAGCAATAAAAAATATTTTGAACCAAAAAATATTTTCTCGTCCTAAGAATTTTTTTTTTTTTTTCAATTTATAATACAAAAATTTTTTGCGCCAGAAAATTCTTTTTTTCTGTAATATAACAAAAAGAAAATTTGCTAAATATTTTATATAGAATAAATAAATAATAATAATATTAGGAGTACAAATAAGTTTCCGCCGTTTTATTGTAGATGGCGCGGCACGGAGTTTCGGTTAGCTTTCGCAGATGATAACCGGCTTAAAAAATAGTTTGGACATTCAAGAACAACATAACCTATTAATATCATTGATTTTATATTGGTAAAATATAATTTTTATAAGTTGAAAATGTCAAAATTTGAGCCGAGTAAGCGTCATTTGCGGGAAATATTAGTTTACTTCTTTAATTTAAAGAAATCTGCTGCTGAGGCGCATCAATTGCTCGTAGAAGCATATGGTGAGGGTGCTTTGAGTGAGAGAACGTGTCGAGAGTGGTTTCAAAAGTTTAAAAACGGTGATTTCGACGTAGAAGACAAAGATCGCAGTGGAAGGCCAAAAATTTACGAGGATGCAGAATTGGAGGAATTATTGGAGGAAGATTCATCTCAAACACAAAAAGAACTTGCTCTAACATTAGAAGTCACTCAGCAAGCAGTCTCACATCGTTTAAAATCATTAGGAATGATTCATAAACAAGGAAATTGGGTTCCGTACGAATTAAAGCCGAGAGATATTGAACGCCGATTATGCTTAAGTGAAATGCTGCTAGCTAGACATAAAAAAAAGGGTTTTTTACATCGTATCATAACTGGTGATGAGAAGTGGACACATTATGACAATCCAAAAAGAAGAAAATCATGGGCATTACCTGGCCACGCGTCAACATCAACAGCAAAACCGAATATTCACGGAAAAAAACTTATGCTGTGTATTTGGCGGGATCAGCTAGGTGTAGTGTATTATGAGTTGCTTAATCCGAGCGAAACAATTACTGGAGCCCTCTATCGAACACAATTGATGAGATTGAGCCGAGCTCTGAAGCAAAAACGCCGTCAATACTATTCTAGACACGAAAAAATTATTCTTCTGCATGACAATGCTCGTCCACATGTTGCGGCTCCCGTGAAAAAGTACTTGGAAACACTTGATTGGGAAGTGTTACCCCACCCGCCGTATTCACCAGACATTGCACCGTCCGATTATCACCTGTTCCGGTCCATGGCACATGCTCTGACGGCGCAGCGGTTCACATCTTATGAGGATACCAAAAATTGGGTTGATTTGTGGATAGCCTCAAAAGACAAGGAGTTCTCCAGACGTGGGATTCGAATGCTGCCTGAGAGATGGGAAAAAGTGGTTGCAAGTGATGGGCAATATTTTAAATAAATTTATATTACCGTTTTTCTATAATAAATATTTAATTTGTGTTAAAAAACGGCGAAAACTTATTTGTAACCCTAATATATAAAAGGGAAAAAAAAATTAAATAAAGGAAAAAATATATATTAACCCGGGAAAAAATCATCAGGCCTGATAATGCTCGATCATGCATGATTCACGCATGACCGTGCATGATTCAGGCATGATCGTGCAAGATCCAGGCATGACTTTGCACGATTCATGCAAGAGCATTCAAAGCCATGATAAATCATGCATGGCCATGTGCGACGAGGCAAGAATAGTCATGCATGCAATGTCATGCATGACCAAGTTTAGTTATTCATGACTTTGCACGATTCATACAAAGACACGCATGATTATGCAAGACCAGGTTCAATCATGTATGATCATGTATGACGAGGCAAGAATAGCCATTCATGATTCATACAATATCATGCATGGCTAAGCTCAGCCATGAATGATCATTCATGACACTGCACGATTCATACAAAGGCACGCATGATCATGCAAGGCGAGGTTCAATCATGCATGATCATGTATGGCGAGGCAAGAATAGTCATTCATGATTCATACAATATCATGCATGGCCAAGCTCAGCCATGAATGATCATTCATGACACTGCACGAATTATGTAACGTCATGTATGACCATGTAAAATCATGCCCAATCATGCATGACTATGTATAACGTGAAATTAATCATCATGCGTGAGACTGCATGACTGAGTATGGCGTTGCATGAACATAAATGACTATGCCTGATTCATACACAAATCGATATTCAATCATGTGTGATCATGGATGAGAATGTATAATTTGGAATGTACAATAATAATTACAATTTAAAAATTTTGTTGCTTAAAATTTATTTTTTAATAATTTAAAACTATTACATATATAATTTCGTACACGCCATACATGGTGCATTGTTTTAATTTGATTTATTGTTAGAAATAATAGTTTTCAACTTTCACGGATAGGCATTATTTGTTTCATATACACCTGATGTTCAACACTACAGAAAAATTTTGTACGTTCAATAACAAATTCTTCTAAAACAAAACATAGTATTCTCTTTAACTACGAAAAATTGTATTGATCCATAAATAATTAAATCATTATCAGCCAAAACATTTTTTTATGTTTAAAATTTTATTACTCAGCATCTAGTCAACGGATCGCGAATATTGATACTTAATCTTGTAGGGATTGGACGATCTACAAAAAAAATCTCATAATTTTTCGCTTATTCCACTCGGCTCAACGTTATTTAATGTTAAAGTTAACCCTTAAATAGTTTATTGGCAATTTCACAATATTTTTAATTTTGATTTTTAAAATATGATTGGAAAATGAAAAAAAGATTTAACTTTATGAAGTACACGTCACGTTTTTGAAAAAACGTCGAATTTTTTTCGTAATCATTGATTTCATGTTTAAAACTTAAAATTTCTTGAATCTTGAATTAAAGTTAGATTAGTCCCGGCGAAAAAGTCGTCCTAAAATTAATAGTGGGGTTACAGGAAATACGTGCTAACTAATAGTAGTGGGAGGACGACTTTTTCGCCAGGACTACTATAAGATAAAATAAAAACATAACCTTAATTGTCTTTCAACTATACTATCACAATTACTACAGCAATTTCATATTTATTAAAAAAAAATATTAATTAAAATAAATTTCACTTTCGTATGTTAAAAGTAGGCTTTAAAAAGTTAATTTGTAATACCAATATTTATTTTCAATTAAAAATTTATGACGACAATATCTTTATTTCTTAGACTATTTATTAGTTGCGTATACAAACTGCTGATTAATCAAATTGGAGTGCTTTAATAATTAATTAGGACTTTATTGTTTTTGCAGAAGTTATTGTTCATCTAACGAAATAAATTCAGAATTCTAATTTAATTAAAGAATAAAAAATTATCGGCAATCAATAATTACAAAAAAAAATCGACATTTTTTCAGAAAATGTGACGTGTACTTCATAAAGTAATATATTTTTTTTATTTTTGAACCATATTTTTAAAGTCAAAATTAAAAATATTGTGAAATTGCCAATAAACTATTGAAGGTTAAACTTTAACATTAAATAACTTTGAACCGAGTGGAATAAGCGTAAAATCATAAGAGACTTTTTTGTAGATCGTCCAATTTCCTACAAGATTAAGTATCAATCTTCGTGATCCGTTGACTAGATGCTGAGTAATAAAATTTTAAACATAAAAAAATTGTTTTGCTATGTTATTAAATGGGAAAAAAAAATTGCAAATAGGCACCTCTTAATATTAATATTAAGAGCTCAAATTTTAACAGAATTTTTTTTTCGTCATATCATACAATATTTTCACTGTAACTAAAGAAAAAAAAAATAGTCACTTTTTTGGCCCACCCTAATATACTGTACATATATATAAAGTGTAGATTTGTCATGTTTTTACGAACAATGTGGACATTCTTTGCGATATTTATTCTTTGTAATGTCATTTTTAACCAATTACAGGCGGGATTTCTTACTTTGAGTTGCAAAAAAAATTTTTTGTAGGGAAAATAATCAAGAAATAAATTATTATTTTCCGATTCAATCCGATAGAAAATTTTCAATCCGATTCAATTGGATTCAATAGGAAAATAATTGAAAAATAAAATTTATTATTTTCCGATTGAATCTGATTGAAATTCAATCGGAGACCTTGAACGCTCCCGAGAATTTCCGATTGAAAATTTGTTTCCGATTGAAACATAAAATTCCGATAGAGCTTCAATCAGATTCAATCGGAATTTTTTAATCAGGGCGTATCAGTTAGTAAATAATAATTTTTCAACAGGACACCTTATTTAGATTTTTAATTTGGCATCCCTAGTAAAAATGAAAACGAGGCGCTGGCCAGCGCCTCGCCAGTTTCGCTAGAGTAAAACAAGGCGCTAGCTAGCATAAAAACAAGGCACTGGCTAGCACCTGACCAGTTTCGCTAGAGATTATCTAAATCCAAAATGGCGACTTTTTAGATGTCATTTAAATGACAAATGTCTCAATATTTTAGGTTAGATATTTGAATATTTAAATAATTATTATAACTATAAAGTTAAATAAATAACTTGATCATGATAAATTTATTAATGCTTAAGATTAATATAAATAAATTAAATCAATCAACACTAATTACTTGATGAAATTAACAAATTTATATAATAAAAATACTATTTAATAAATTAATAAATTCAAACTGCAATGTAAAAATTCAATAAACTATTTTTTACTATAAAATTTATAATTTTTTACAAACGCACTGAAATACTTAAGACAAATCAAATAATTAAAAATTTTAATGAACATTCTTATTTTTACATATAGCTACTACTAATTTTTATGACTTAGTCATCATCATTTTTATTGTATTTAATTCAATAAATTATTTTTCATCATAAAATTTATAATTTTTAACGAAAGTACTAAAATACTTTACAAAAATTAAATTTTTTGTAAATTTTTAAATTAAATTAAGCTTCATCAGCATCCGGCATTTTTTCCACTTTAAAAGCCACATCACATTTATTTAAAAATATTGTTGCTGATATAGGTAACTCTGGGAGTACTCCAGACTAAAATTTTTAATAACTCAGTTAAGTCACAATCCGCAATATTTGTTTTAATTGCTCACAGTCGGAGTTCTACGATAGTGTCAAGTCTTTTCTCCATTTTCAAATATTAATTTTCAAACTATGTTATTTATTAAACTACTATATTATAATAATAATAAATTATAATTAAACTTATTTATGTGAAATTTATTTAATTATGTAGTTCTTATTATATTTTATTAAATTGCTTGAAAATGTTTAATAATGAATTAGAGGTTAATCAGTGTTTTTTGTAAACATAAACATACATTGACGTAAACAATACATAGGCGTATGTTATGCCAATTTCTTAATTATAGGTAGCTCACAATCTCTAGAACTGCCTCGATTTCGCTAGCTAGCACCTAGTTTAAAACGAGGCAGCCCTCGTTTATTTTTACTAGGGATTTGAAAGATCTTCTCAAAACAGATTCATCAAAAATATGAATTTAATCGGTGAACAGTTCATTCAAAAAATAAAATTTCCGGAAACTCTTTTTTTTTTTGCAGATAACTTGTCAACTACTCTTGCGGAGTACACGGAGAAAAATTTCAAGTGAATATGCCTATGCAGCACAGTAATATTTACATTACTCTATAGTTTGTGTCCTGCTGCTCTTATACACAAACTATAGAGTAATGTAATTATTACTGTGCTGCATAGGCATATTTACTTGACATTTCTCTCCGTGTAATTCAAAAATTGATTTCTGCTTTGAGACCTAAGAAACTGCGCTAAATGTCGCTGTCAGAGTTAATATTAAAAAATTATTATATATTTTATTATTAAAAAATTGTTGAAATTACCCTTTCTAACGAATATATAAATATTTGATAATCTAAAATAGTCAAACATTAATAAAAACTTATTCAACTCTACACTGAGAAAAAAAATACTTGTATTAAGAATATTCACTTGATACAAGAACATATATTCTTGATAATTATTAAGAATATATAAGTTTGTCTCAAGAATTCGTAGAATTGATGGAAATAATTTTGATTTAATTCGAATAAAGCTATTCTTTTGTTTACTTATAATATAATATCAAATTCATATAATAAAAATAAATTTGATGCTCTTTTCTCAAGGAATTGATAATTAATAATAAAAAAATTAATATTTTGAACGGAATTCTTGAACCAAGAAACTCTTGTTCGAACAATAGTATTTTATTTTCTCAATGTATCAGTGAACAACTTTGTTTCGATTGCTTTTTAATGAATCCAATCGAGTTCTACGTTTGTTGTAAATTTGGATGTCGCGAAATAATATTTTCTGAACCGCAAAATTTAAAATCATTTACTACTAAGTAAATATAAAATCCCCAGTGAATTCAGTTATATCGAAAAAATATCAAAAATCTGATATTTGTGTACGATTTCAGGATAAATCTAAAAGTATACTCATCCATACATAATTACTTAGGTATGTTTTTTGACTATTTATACCGAAGTTATACTGATAAAAGAAAGGAAAATTGTTCAGAAATTGATAAATTCAATGTATTTAAGTATATTAGTTGAATAATTTATTTATGTATGTTTTTTAATAAATAATAATAATAAAAAAAAAAATACTAATGGATTGAAATTTCGAACTTGTGACCTATCACTTGAGAGTCTCGCGAAGTACTCTTCGCGCTGTCACAGATCTTGATGAAATGAACAATTTTGATCCTATTTATCGCATGTTTTTTAACTTCCTGCTAAGAAAATCGAAGATTTTCAAAAATTTCGGGAAGTTATTGTTTTCACCCCGATTTGCAAAAATCGAAATTCCAACAGATGTCGACGTTTTGAGGTTCTAGGAAGCTATTTTGACTAAATTCCAGATGATGTCCGAGTGTATGTATGTACGTACGTATGTAAATATTCTGTAACTTTTGAACGGATAAACCGATTTTGATCGTCAAGGTGTCATTCGACGCGGCTTGTTATTTACTATAAGCACTGAAAATTTGAGCTTAATCGGTAGGGTACGTTCGGAGATATTCCAAAAATAAAATTTTTTCAAAAATGTTTTTTTTGAATAACTTTTAATTCGCTCAATGGATTGATTTCAAAATCTAATCAGCTCTAAAACTTTATAAGCCGCGTCGAATGCCACCTCAGCCATCAAAATTGGTTCATTCGTTCAAGAGAAACCGTGAACGAAAGAATTAAAAAAAAATTTTTTTTTTAGTTTTTTGAAATTTCTCAAAAACGACTAGATAAATCAATTTTAAAATTTGATCAGCTCTAGAACTCAATAAAAAGCGTCGATCGCCACCTCAACCGTTGCAATCGGTGAATTTGTACGAGAGATATTGTTGGTGAAAAAATGGTAAAAAACGTTATTTTTCAAAAACAAAGGCACTCAAAAGTATTTTCAAGCTCGAAGAGCTCGAAAATGTATTCTCGACAATGTTTTCGAGCTCAAGGAGCTCGACAACTGCGGGAAGTTTTGAGGCTGGCCCGCAGGGTCAACTGACAGACCGATTTTTTTTATAGCCATTACGTTTGTGTTAACTATCTATATTATTATTTCAATAGAATCAAATAAATAATAAATTAATGATAATCCTATATCTATCAAACATAAACAGTAATATTTCCCTCAGAACTGAAAGTTTTTTTTTGGAAAAAAAAAAAAAAAAAACAGAATAAGTAAATAATTGAATCAATAGGTAATTTATTATAAAAAGAATTATTTGAACTATTTGCTACTAAAAAGCATTACAATGCTAAATGCTTAATTAAAATAGTATTTTTATAATTTTTTATGTATTCAATAAACTTATTTACAGTAGACTCTGGTTATAAGTTACATCGGACGCTCTACTCACTCTCACGTCAATTTAATTTTTTCCTGTAATTAAGAGTATAGACAGAAATATAACATAACCAGAGTGTACTGTACTTCAAACTTCAAAGAAACATTTCTCCTTTTTTACAGGTAGCCTTAAATAGAAAAATATTGTCCTTATCCTATACGATTTCAGTATAATTTGGGCATAAATCGAGCTGGAAATGGATATTTTCTCAGTATCATTTAAGTATAAAAATTTCAAAAACATACCCAAAACATGAGAAGATTTGAGTTTACTGTCTGTATGAATTGTTTATAATTCTTAAAACATACCGAAATGTTATTCATTTTCTTCTATACCGGAAATAAACCCAAAAGTAACTTAAATTTTCGCTATAAACAAATTCGTTAGGCATACTATTATAAAAATAACTATTAAAAGTAAAACAAAAATACTATCATCATCTTTTCTCTCAATATTTTATAGAAACACTACTCAAAACATTATAAAAAGACCGTCTATCTATTTTATTTGAACTAAGTGACAATTAATTATGCAAAAAATGATTATTAAAAAAAATATTAACAGACCACATCCAAACCAATGAACGTTTGATTGGTGCGATTTTTTTACAGAGAATTTATCATTTTATCGTATCGCTTTATTTCATATTAGATTTTCGAATTGAGAGATTCAAGATTTACAAACAAAAATTTATATTTCATTTTATAAAAAACGAAATTGAATTTAAACCAATATACATAAAATCGTTTGACCGCTTAGGTGCGCATTTAAGAGTCCCGATAGCACTTACTGTCAGTGAATCTACTTTGAAATTACAACGTCGTATTATTTATTTTACTTCAATAAGTGATTCGATGATATAACATAATCATAAAATTTTCTTTTTCGTATTGAGCGTTTTTTTTTTTTTTTTTCAATCAAGTATCTACAAACTCAAAGTCAATCAAATCAACTTTCTCAACACAATATTTGAAAATGTGATAATATTTTTGATCTTGCACAATAGTTTGTAATAATAAAACAATTGTGTAGAGAATTACTCCACTGATTTTCATTGTAATTGATTATATTAAAAAAGTCCATGCAATAAAATTATAAATTTTTACAATTTACCATATCTGAATCATGACATAATCAATATGATCAATAAATTTATAAAATTTATAGATATGACCTGAATTTAAATATATAGAATAGACAAAAAAACAGTTGTTATTCTTTGCTTTTAAACCAAATTATTATAAAATTAATAAATCATTACTAAGTTATGGTTATTTTTCTAATTCAGTAATTTATGTTGATAGAAATATAATAAATTTGAATTGTAAATATTAAAATTTGAATTTTTATTCAAATATTGACATATTATAAATATTTCATAAATTAAGAAGTAAAAAAGGACTTACTAGTGAGATCAAGCTAGTGTGTCGATCGAAGATCTTAACCACACAACTCAAGCGGCGTCTAATACAACGGATAAAAGTTTTGTCTAAGCCTTTAAATTTTCATAGCAGAGCTTACACGACACTTAGTTTAAATAATTATATATTTTTAAACGCGCTATTTTCATAATTTAAGATTAATATTATTAATTTCAAGTACATCACATCTATTGTATTTAGCTATTGTATCGCACTGATGTAAAAACAGAGAATCGACAATTTAACTCAATCGTAGCAACGAGCTCCATGATACTATGAAGTTTTACATGTATCCACCAGTATTCACAGCTTGATCCAATGACGTGCAATGACGGCAAGATATAAGCATGGAGGTGAAGTGAAAGGAGAATGTAGCCGAGGCAGATGGCATTACGAAAATCATCGAATGATGGCGGAAATTACCGAACAGTTCCAAGAATGCATTGCTTACATCTAAAAAATATTAATTTTCCATTTCAGTTTAAGATAAAAAAAATTGTTAATATATCGAAAAATTTTTGAAAATACAAAAAAATAATAAGAGATATCAATTCTTTAATTCAAAATATACAGTTTTTTTATTCATCTGAATTTTCTTAAGTTTTTTTAAGTTATAAAAAAAAGCCTATCCTCTATACTCAGTTCATGATGTCTCATCATTTTCTATAAAATAAATAAATTTTATAAGCATATTAAAATTTTTTTTAATTATTGAAATTTTTTTTCCTAAATTAAATTATGAACGAAGCTGACCACGATTTTTATATACTAGCTCTATACTAATCTATGCAACATTGTTTTAGATTCTAATAAAATTTTATTAGTCACTTTCAAACGATAATTTTTATTCAACTAAAAGTTTAAGCCCAAATAAACTTAATGTTAGACATTTAAAAATATTCAGAAATTTGAAACAGATATTTTTCAACAAAAATATATAAGTAAATAAAATGTGTTTCATTTTTTTCTTTTATTTTTTTTTTTTTTTTTTTTTTTGTGATACAGAAGAAATTTACTCAAAACAACAATTTATCTTCGGTTTCAGTCTCAGGAATCTCAATATTCCTTTGCCCTTTTATTTAACGCACGGAAAGTAATCTGCTCACATTAACACTCAAAAGTCCTTAGTGAGAACTGTCAAGTATAAATGAGAATCCCAGGAAAAATTATCGAGTCTGATAATACCTATAGATTAGGGTGTTCCAAAAAAAAAAAATCGATTTCTTTTTTTTGACTCGCATTGAAAATTTGTTGGTCAGCCCTAAAAAAAAAATTCAGTTAAAATTTCAGCCCTTAATAATCGATCTCAAAGTTTTCCCGCTTATATAATATGGAAAGACTATTTTTTTACATTGTTTATGGCTGCAAACTGTGAAGATTTTGATTTTTTTTTTTTTGACATTATTGATCTAAGAATCTTCTTAAGCAATAAATTGTCTACAAATAAGTCTATTGGATCGAATCTGTGCACTCAATATTTCGTCTATTAATGACGTTATCCCGACTAGAAATTGTCTCAATACATTCCGACTAGAAATTTTTAGGTGCACCCACTTGAGAACCAATCGGGTTGCCCAATGGGGACCCTACATTGGGATGTAACGCAGAAACGTACTTGGTCCCGATCGGGCAATCCCTATAGGTTCCCAATTAGGTAAGACCTACGTATTCCCAAACGTACGACCCCTATTAAAAAAAATATTAAATTTCGAAAAAAAAGTAAAATAATTTTCATTAGATCCGAAATGTAATCTATTGTATTAGAAGCGTTACTTAGAGGAATTATAATGATTTTGATTGGTGAAAAAATCCCGATGACTGTTGGGCTCGAACCTGCATCCTTCAGATACAAAGTCTTTGACGCTATCTACTGCGCTGATCCACGTATGCGATCGCGTGAGTGTAAATAGTATATTTATCATAATACCGAAGAATAACTTGAAGAAATTAAAAATCCGTGATGCAATAATCGACGTACTCTTTGTATAAATATATTATTATTTTGTACTTCGTTTAATTTTTAGCCAGTAACCAAAATATTAATTTAAAAAAATTAAAAAATTTTACGGTCAAATGGATTACCAAATTAAAACCTCAGGGTACTTCAAGTAAATCAAGAAAAAATTAATTCAATCCCCAGTAAACACATTGACGTAAATTTGACTTCAGAGTGACGTTACGCTATGTCATCATTTACGTAAGATATAAGTCATGAATGAGTCAGGTGTGACTCATTATTTCGCACTTTTTTTACGTAAGATCATGATGTAAAACTAATGACGTATACATGACGTAAATGTGATGTCTGTGTGACATTGTATGATGTCAATATGACATATGGGTGATGTCAAAACCATCAAACCGAAAAAAATATTTTTGAAAAAAAAAAAAAAAAAAAAATTAAATACCGAATTTTTGGATTTGATTGTTACCGCGCGAACGCATTACGAATTCAGAAACAAGACGTAATAAGATAAGATAATGAAAAAATCCTGGGCGTCTGCTGGGTTCGAACACGGCTCCTCTTGGCTGGTAGTCCTGAACGTTGCTCACCGGTCCACATCACGAGAGTTCAAGTTTTATGCTTAATTGATGTATTTAGAGTGAAATGCCAGAAAAGACAGAGTTCATAAGTTTTCGTGATGGATTCTTACAAAATTTAGAAAACTCCATGAATTTATATGAAATTTTATAAAAACAATATTTGTCGGCCTCGATGATAATTATAAAAAATAATATAAAATTTTGCAAAACATTTAATAATTCCACAAAATCGTATGAAATTTAATCGCTTGGAAAATTGCAATACTAAACTTTATAATCTTAATATCAAAAGAGTTCAAACTGTCGTTACATTTTCTTTGTCATCCTAAATGATATTTTCGGTATATAATTTAAAAAAATAAAGTTAATTTTTTTATGCTCACGCTAATGTTTTAATCTCAAACGTCTGAATAATCTATTTTCGAGTTTATCGATTACTTTGGCCCCAAAAATGTTCAACGTTTAGTTGTTATTTTTACACATTTACACATTTTTGAAAATTTATTCTATGATTGTTTTATTTCAATAAATAGATAATATAAAACTGACTCGGAAATTACATCAGCATTGCGTAAAATACTGACATGTCACTGATGAAAAAATATGATTTAAGAATGACATCCATATTACGTATAACCGTGACTTTGCTACTGACATAAATGTATGATTTGAAAATTACGTCATTATGATTTACGATAATGAATTTAGTACTACGTAATAATGCGATATAGATTTTATGTCAAGCGTACATAATACATAAGTCATAACTGTGACGTCATACAAGAGTCATGCTTACATCATATTAAAGTCATGTAGAACGTCAGATTGACATCAAATTTACATAAGATCCCGTGACATTTCTATGACCTACGTATAACGTCAAAATAAAGTCATATGTTCACTGGGTCAAAATTGTAGCCAATCAAAATTATACTAGAAAAAATAAAAAAGAGAGGAGGGAGGGACACAGAACAGCATATCCTGTTCAGAAGAAGTGAAAAATAATTTGATTTAAAAATTAAATAAATTTAATAAAATGAAAGTGTTTATACACAATTTGGATAAATAAAAAAGTAATTTTAACATAAATATTGTGTACGAACGTAAAAAACAAATTTGTTTTTATTATTAAATTTTCGAAAAAAAAATTTTTCAATAATAAATTTTGAGCATTTCAGATTGTATATGAATCATAAAAGTTATTAAAATTATAATAATTTTTGCATTCGGCTACCCTAATAAGTTCTTGATTGGATCTCGATGCGGCAAAACCAATA
Organism: Microplitis deprimator; assembly: GCA_964016945.1. NCBI lineage: Eukaryota > Metazoa > Arthropoda > Insecta > Hymenoptera > Braconidae > Microplitis > Microplitis deprimator. The sequence goes on along the minus strand of OZ024706.1, from coordinate 13,893,873 downwards.
AAAGTTAATTATTTTTGCATTGGACTATCCCAATGCGTTCCCAATTAGGCCCCATTTAGGAAAAACTGATGTTGGGTATGTGATTTTTGCGTTAGGATATCCCAACAAGTTTCCGATTGGATCTCGATGTGGCAAAACCAATAAAAGTTAATTATTTTTGCATTGAGCTATCCCAATGGGTTCCCAATCAGACCCCATTTAGGAAAAACTGATGTTGGCTATGTGATTTTTGCGTTGGGATATCCCAACGAGTTCCCAACTGGGTCCCGATGTGGCAAAACCAATAAAAGTTAGTTATTTTTGCATCGGGCTATCCCAATGAGTTCCCAATTAGGTTTAACTCAGGAAAAAACTGATGTTGGGTAACTTCTTTTTGCATTGGGCTATCTCAATGAGTTGCCAATTAGGTCCCACTCAGAAAAAATTCATGTCGGGTAACTAATAATAGCATTGGGATATCCCAACAAGTTTCCGATCGGGTTCCGACTGGGGTAGACCTACTGGGCATGGCACAGCGATTCCCAGTAGGTCTATCCCAGTCGAAACTCGATCGGAAACTTGTTGGGATATCCCAACGCAAAAATCACATAGCCAACATCAGTTTTTCCTAAATGGGGTCTGATTGGGAACCCATTGGGATAGCTCAATGCAAAAATAATTAACTTTTATTGGTTTTGCCACATCGAGATCCAATCGGGAACTTGTTAGGATGTCCTAACGCAAAAATCACATACCCAACATCAGTTTTTCCTAAATGGGGCCTAATTGGGAACGCATTGGGATAGTCCAATGCAAAAATAATTAACTTTTATTGGTTTTGCCACATCGAGATCCAATCAAGAACTTATTGGGGTAGCCGAATGCAAAAATTATTATTATTTTAATAACTTTTATGATTTATATACAATCTGAAATGCTCAAAATTTGTTATTGAAAAATTTTTTTTTCGAAAATTTAATAATAAAACAAATTTTTTTTTTACGTTCGTACACAATATTTATGTTAAAATTACTTTTTTATTTATCCAAATTGTATATAAACACTTTCATTTTATTAAATTTATTTAATTTTTAAATCAAATTATTTTTCACTTCTTCTGAACAGGATATTCTGTTTTGTGTCCCTCCCTCCTCTCTTTTTTATTTTTTCTAGTATAATTTTGATTGGCTACAATTTTGATTAAATTAATTTTTTCTTGATTTACTTGTAGTACCCTGCCCATACAAAGTCGACGTTAATGGGAAAAATACCGTAGGTTGGCCGATGTCTGACTGCAGACACTCGGCCAAGCATTGGCAATTAGTAATGGCCCAAACCTAGTTAATTACCGGCAGCCGTTTAATTTTACATGAAAATAGTGTACTCAATTCGAAGTAAGTTTTTATTAAAATTTTTGAATGTATATGTTATGGTATTACTGGTTCCATATCGGAATATGACTTCCCGTATCGGAAACGACAGTCATACGACGCTGCCGGTGGCTGGCCAATGAATGGTTACTTATGACTGGCCCATTATTGGTTCGCAACGTTGGGCCACTATTTGGTGAATCAGTAGTCCATCATTGATTCTTATTAAATGAAAAAATCTACTCATCAATTATTAATTATTTAAATAACTAATCATTACAATTTTCTTCAATTAATAATTAGTTATTTTTTAATTAAACTAAGTCTTAATTAATAAATATTTTAATTTTCCGATTAAAATTATTTACAACTAACAATTAAAATATTTTTTAGTTCGTTATTATTTGCAACCAACAACTACAATTTTATAGCTTTACTCACAAAAATTAATTTAAATAAAAAATAAGACATATATTTTAAAAATAAATGTCATTTTTAATAATGGTGGTAGAGCAAGATAATTCAACTGGGTTCGTAATAAATAATCAATTAAAGTTAATAAGTTTTATTCTAAAAACTTATGTAATTATAATAAAAATAGTACGAAATTATTTTTTTTTTTTCTAAATAATCGATAATGTTAATTGAATTCCCTATCCAAAAATTCCCATAGAATCCACTCAACTGCGACAAAAACCGCATAGAAACCAATACAGTTTATAGGATTCTATGCGGTTTTTGTCGCAGTTGAGTGGATTCTATGGGAATTTTTGGATAGGGTTGCTCTTTACATTTCATAAAACCGAGTGGTTGTAGTAAAATGAATAAGTAGATCATTTAAAAGTATCAGATCAAGTTTAGTAGGGTCGTCCAGTAGCCTGCGTTCAGAACCAGCAATCGGAAGGACGGCAGTTCGCGCCCAGATCCCAGCTGAATTTTCACCGAGTTTTTTACACATCCCTGATTAAAAGAAACAATTCAAATCGATTCGAAAAATGGGAATTTTAATAAGCAACTAAAAATCATTTAAAACAATTCAAAATTAAGTAATCAAATGCTTTTAAATCTACATTGAATATACATCAACAATTAGATTGCATTAAAAAAGATTCGAAAAATTTAATTTTATCAAATCGTTTCAAATCTCGCCGCGATGCAGAAATAAAATTATTATTTGTCGATTCAAAAAGATTCAAAACGATTCGAATAATCTAATATTATTGAATATTTTCGAATCGACAAAGAATAATTTAATTTTTGCATCGCGGGGAGATTTGAAAAGATTTCCGAATTAAAAAAAAAAAAAAAATGATTCGAATCGATTCTAAACGATTCAAAAAAAATTATTTTTAATTGTTATGAATAATTTTGAATCGATTTAATCTACATCGTTTTTAAGCAGCAAATAAAAATGAATCGTTTTGAATCGACGTACCAAAAAGATTAAAAAAGATTTAAAACGATTTAATTTTTGAAATATTTCCAAATGCTTTTGAATCGACAAGTAATAGTTGAATTTCTGGTTCGTCAAGACGATTTAAAAATATTTAATCCGATATAATTTCTTAAATTGTTTTGAATACATTTTAATCGACAATTATAGTAAACAAATTTCTTATTCGTAGGTAGATTCAAAATAATTCACAACGATTTGATGGTTTAAATAGTCTTCAATACCCGGGAAAAAATCATCAGGTCTGATCATGCATGATCATGCCTGAATACTGGCCAGCCATGAGCATGCATGATCATGGCTGGTCAGGCATGATTGTGCTTTTTCGTGCACGATCACGCATGCTCATGGCTGGCCAAGATTCAGGCATGATCAGGCCTGAGCAAGCACAATCCCTCAAATTATTAAAAAAAAAAAATATAAATAATGATAAGTCAATTCGAAATTAACTTATTATGTGAGTATTTTTGTGTAGTTAATGTTTACTGGTTGAAAAGTACTTTTGAAATTTTACCCGCGACGAGTCTCGAACCCACAACCGTCATGTTAGGAAGCACGTCCACTGTCCACTAGGCTGAACTATCTTATTCAGTTTACGACGATTTTTAACATCTTTTCAAACCTTAAGGTTATAAAAAATAACATATTATTTAAACTCGATCTTGATTTGGTTATTAAATGTTTTCTAAATAATGGATGAAAAGAATTGTAGTTATCAATTCCCTAACCAAAAATTCCCATAGAATCCAATCAACTGCGATAAAAACCGCATAGAAACCAATACAGTCTATAGGATTCTGTGCGGTTTTTGTCGCAGTTGAGTGGATTCTATGGGAATTTTTGGAAAGGGATACGAGCAAATTTGACAATTACATTAATCTTAATTATTAATAAAAAAAAAAAGCAATTATATTGAGTTTCATTATCAATTTGGCAAGAATTTACTATTTCAATTCCCCGGGAAAAAATCACCATGCATGATCATGCAGGATTCATGCCTGACCGTACATGATTCATGCATAATTCATGCTTGATCCTGCATGACTCATTCATGGCCAGACATGACTCATTCGTGATCAAGCATGATCATGCATGACTCATTCTAGATCAAGCTTGCGCATGCATTAAGTTTGAAATAATTGTATCCAGAGATATGATCCATCAGGAAAGGTCATGCCTAAGCATGCTCTATTATACATGACCATGCATGGTTCATACTTGATCATGCATAACTTATTCATGGCCAGACATGACTCATTCGTGATCAAGCATGATCATGCATGACTCATTCGAGATCAGACTTGCTCATGACTTCCGTTAGAAATAATCGTATCCAGAGATGTAATCCCTCGAGACAGGTCATGGTTGAGCATGCTCTGTTATCCATGATCATGCATGGCGCAGACATGATCGTACAAAGCTATGCATGGTCAACCTTAACCTTTCACGGTTATATGCAAATAGTGAAAAATATTTATGAATATTCAGGCTTGATCATACACGACTAAGCGTACTCGTTCATATTCATAGATGAAAGTTAGTCGTTAATAGAAACTGTTAGATTAATTATAATTATTGTTTCTTTTTTATTTTATTATTTATTTAAATTAGATTAATTGGCTAGGAAAAAATCAGCATGCATGATCATGCGTTGATTCAGGCAAGGGTGAGCATGTTCAAGCATCCCTATCCAAAAATTCCCATAGAATCGACTCAACTGCGACAAAAACCGCATAGAATCCTATAGATTGTATTGGTTTCTATGCGGTTTTTGTCGCAGTTGAGTGGATTCTATGGGAATTTTTGGATAGGGATAGATCATGCATGAATCATGCACGGTCAATTATTACAAATAATTTGATCAAAATCTATGATTCAAATCTCCGATTGAAATATAATAATTACAATTTGTCATAAAGTAATATAGGATATACTATATTACTACCAACAACGGCACTTATTACTCTGTCAAATGACAGAGAAGAACTTGTGTCAGAATTGCTTCCAAGTTTAGAATATAACAGTTCTAAAATAAGTTTCTTACCAGGGACACTGCAAATGGTAGGCGCGATCTCGTGGCAAGCACCGAATTACTCCCACTGCTGCTGCCTAGCACCGGTGATTTTCCTCTCCTCTATATGAATCTTTTCTCTCAAAAAGTTTTTCTTTTGGTTTAAGCAACTTTTTTTCTTAGTTGAAGCATACGAAAGTTTATAGGTTTAACTTCCCCATGAAGAAAATTAATGTACAATATGCATGTTAAAATATAAAAAATACATACAAATATATATAAAATATGTATAAAACATACATTTTTAATCGCACTTTTTGACCGACTATCGTATATATTTTAGATGTAATTAAAATATGTTTAAAATTACAAAAAAATATATCGCCATAATGATATAAAAAATGTATTAACAATATATTTCAAATGTACACAAAAAAAAGATTTGTTGGTGCAAAAAATTTTTAGTCTCTCCCTCGCAGATTGGGATCACGGTGGAAACACCGTAGAAGTGTAAGCACCATGGATCCACCGTGGTTACACGGTGGGTTTGTTCCATTTCACCACCGTGTATACACAGTGTATCCACTGTGATTACGCGGTGTATCCACCGTGATTCCACGGTGGCTTTGTGCCATTTCACCACCGTGGTTCCAGGGTGTATTCATCGCATAATCACAGTGGAAACACCGTGTATACACGGTGGTAAAGCCACCGTGGAATCATGGAGGTAAAGCCACCGTGGAATCACGGTGGATACATCGCGTAATCACAGTGGTAAAATGGAACAAACCCACCGTGATTCTAAACCACCAGGGCTCCAAAAAACTTTTTACTTAGCCAAGAAATTTTTTGCATCATAAATTAAAAGCAAAAATTTTCTTGGAGCAAGAAAATATTTTTTGAGTCAAGAAAGAAATTCTTGCGCTAAGAAATTTTTTCCAATCCTAAAAAAATTGCAGTCTTCCATTCATAATGCAAGATATTTCTTGCGCCAAGAAATAATTTTTTTCCGGTATAAAAAATATACTTATGAAAATATTAAAAACATAATTTTAATTTGATCACAAACATAGAAAAACAAAGTTATATAATTAATATATACAAAATTATATGAAGAAGATATAATTTATTTCCTATGTTGTTAATTAAATTGAAAGTATAATTTTTAGAATTCCATAATTGTATTTTTTGTATATTTCAAATTTTATGGTAGTATATTTTTTTTATATCATTATATCGATATTTTTTTTTAATAATTTTCAACACATATTTAATCAATTTTAATAATATTTTTATACATATATATTTCTTTATATTCTAAAATATATTTTTAATATTCACTCATGCAAAGAATTGAAGGAAAAAGAAAATTTTTAGGATTTTTTTTAGTGATGTTTGCGAGGCTGTAACTGTGTGAGAAGAAATCGTATCAAGATTTTGAAAAAGCATCTAAAAGCTCGAAATCTCTAATTTCGGTCGGTTTAGCTGAAAAAAATAAAATCAAATTCCCTACAAAAAAAGTTCTGTACAATTTTGTTGTTAAGTTAGTGGTTTGCGAGTAAAATAAAAAAAACCATGAAATTCGAGAAACAATTGGTTTTAAGATTTTTTACCGGTGAGGCTGGTTACAAAACGCAAATTAGCTACAAGCACTTTTAAAGAGGTAGATTCCTCTGCAATTTCCGCCTAATAGCGACTAAATATCATGAAATGCCGCGAAGTTATAGATAATTGAAACAAAAAAATCAAAATTTACATGTTAATTAAATGGGAAAATTTTAAATTCATTTAGCGAGTACTCAAAATTAAAATTAAGAGCTCATGTTTGGTGAGAATTTATTTTACATGTTTAGAACATTATTCCGTCGATGGACCAGAAAAAAAAAATAGTCGTTTCAAACGAAGCACCCTAATATATAGAATATAACGCGCCGTTCTTCAACGATAGCGTCGACAATTCTGCACCGATCTTAATGAAACTAAGTATAATTATTCTATGGATAATTACCTTGAATGAGTTCGAAGATGAGCTAATTCGGCCAATAAGTTTACAAGTTATGGTTAATTGAAATTTTGTAAAATTTTCAAAAAAAAATTTGTTTGCCGCTTCAACTGGATGTAACTTTTAAACGGAAAGAGATAGCTCATTTTTGTTTGTTCTATCTGAAAGCTCGCTCGATTACCTTCAATTTTCACTATGCAGCTCATTGATTTGATTACTTTTTCTGATAGATAAATGGTTTTAAAAATTTACAAAATATCATAAAAACTAATTTTATGCAGGTTGTCACTTTGATTATCACCACAGTTTTATACCAATCGCTTCGAAACTTGGTATACATATTCTGTGGGTTACTACCTTGATCTAGTTGGAAAATGAGCTCAATCGGTCAATTAGTTTAGAAGTTATAGCATTCCAAAATTTAAAAAATGTCAAAAATTCATATTTTTACTTATTCTTTCTTTGATATTTTTTGAATGTTATAACTTATTGACTTTCTATAAAATTGATCTGAAAGCTCTTGAAATAAACTTTAATTTTCATGCCTATATATATGTCTAGAACGATGAATTTTCTTATTTTATTACTCATTATATTAAATTTTGCTATTGCATTGGTTCTCCTACTTTCAATAGATTCCATAGAATTCTAACTACTGTATTCTTTAGTAAATTTATGAAACTGATTGAATTCATATTATTGCTGTGTAACACTCATAAAATCTAAATATCTCAATTCACGTTTGTAAATTCAATTTTGTTTTATTGACAGTGTTAATGACTGATTTCAAGTATGACTTTAGATCTATCATGATTGAAATTTCAACTCAAATTATTTAATTTAATTTTGTATTAACTATTACTCCTATGGTAAAAAACTCAGAATACTTTTTGGTAGATAATTTGATTTTCTCCCGGGCAAAAAGGTTTAGATCTGACCACATATAATTATATCTGATCAGATCTGACAAAGTAGATATGGCCAGATCTTTAAATTGTCTCGATCTGGTGAGATCTGGCCAGATCTGATTAGATATAATTATATGTGGTCAGATCTAAACCTTTTTCCCCGGGGATCCCTATTAAAAAACATATTAAATCGCGAAAAAAAAAAAAATATAATTTCAATTCAATCCGAAATGTGATCTGAAATATATGGAACGTTACTTAGAGGAATTATAAAAGATTATGATTAATGAAAAAATCCCAGTGACTGCTGGACTCGAACCTGCATCCTTTCGATTCAAAGTCTTTCATGCTATCCACTGCGCTGACCCACGTATGTCATCGCGTAAGTTTAATGCACAATTTTCAATAATAATACAATGTATGCATGATTATATCTGAGCAGATATAATAAGATCTGATTATGTTAAGTGTTGTATTTAGTTCAGATGAAGTTATCTCTGATCAGATCTCACGAGCCACACGCAGATCTGACCAGATATAAACAATTTTCTATAAAAATAAGACGTATACATTATTATATCTGAGTAGATATAATGAGATCTGATTATGTCAAATGTTGTATTTAGTTCAAATATAATTATATCTGATTAGATCTTACGAGATATACACAGATCTGACTAGATATAATCATGTCTGACATTGTATCTAGCCCAGATCTAATTATATCTGATTAGATCTGACCGGATATAAACGGTGGATGGCCAAATACAATGATCATGTCTAAATATTAGATCTGATCAGATATGAATAGATCTGCCAAGATATAGTTTGATCTGATCAGATATAATTATATCTGGTCAGATCTTAATCATTTTCCCAAGGCCTTAACTTCAATTTTCGTTATTCAACTTACCATTCCGATAATTATTTTAATTTTCTGATCTCAATTCTTAAATTTTTTGCATTTAACTTTGAATTTTTCGACAATTTTTTTTTGTTCCATAACCTTGAGAATTTTTGAGAATGTCAAACAAAAAATTTATTTTGTTATTAATGTTGATTTGAAAGGTTGATATAATCAAATAATGAGAAATCTACTTCCATTTCGGCTGCCGATCCCCTCGCGGTTTTCATGATACGGTTTGAACACTGTATTAAAAGAGTATAAACGTAGTCGATAACAAGTAGTTTTACCGTATTTATACAGTATATTTGTGAAATTTAATTACGTTATTTCTACAGAGCTTATACTGCGTTTATACGAAGCTTATACGGCATTTCTACCGTATAAATACGTTATTTTTACCGTAATAATACGGTACTTCTACTGTATTAATACGGCATTTCTATAATATTTATACTTTATTTATATAATATTAATACCAAATTTCTATTGTAATAATACGGCATTTGTGCTGTAATAATACCGCATTTCTACCGTAATAATATGACATTGTTACCGTAATAAGCTCAAGGAGCTCGAAAACAGCGGAAAGTTTTGGGGCTGGCCCGCAGGGTCAACCGACAGACCGATTTTTTTTTTTTTGAGTTTTGGTAAAATCTTAATGGATTTGCTTAAAAATGGACCAAATTAGGTTGACCTATACATGAAAAGCCATAAAAAATAATTACCAGCTTAAGGGGGCCCCCGTGCCCCGGTGTCTCCTATACAAAAATCGGCGAAAAGTTAGGTATTAAAAAAAAAATTAATAGAAAAAAAGACGGATTGGAAAAAATGGGTGCGTGTACTTTTGTACGCGCGTAAGAAGTTATACTTCTTTGGCATCATTAAAAAATATATATATATGTATATATATAAAATATATATATATCGACGTTCTAATTAGCAAATTGTCTGACTTCGTTTCAGAAAATTCTCCATTTATGCGAAAAAAAAGTAATTTAAAAATTTTTTTTTCATCTAAAACTCAATCCTATATCTATTAGGAGTACAAATAAGTTTCCGCGGTTTTATTGTAGATGGCGCGGCACGGAGTTTCGGTTAGCTTTCGCAGATGATAACCGGCTTAAAAAATAGTTTAGACATTCAAGAACAACATAACCTATTAATATCATTGATTTTATATTGGTAAAATATAATTTTTATAATTTGAAAATGTCAAAATTTGAGCCGAGTAAGCGTCATTTGCGGGAAATATTAGTTTACTTCTTTAATTTAAAGAAATCTGCTGCTGAGGCGCATCAATTGCTCGTAGAAGCATATGGTGAGGGTGCTTTGAGTGAGAGAACGTGTCGAGAGTGGTTTCAAAAGTTTAAAAACGGTGATTTCGACGTAGAAGACAAAGATCGCAGTGGAAGGCCAAAAATTGACGAGGATGCAGAATTGGAGGAATTATTGGAGGAAGATTCATCTCAAACACAAAAAGAACTTGCTCTAACATTAGAAGTCACTCAGCAAGCAGTCTCACATCGTTTAAAATCATTAGGAATGATTCATAAACAAGGAAATTGGGTTCCGTACGAATTAAAGCCGAGAGATATTGAACGCCGATTATGCTTAAGTGAAATGCTGCTAGCTAGACATAAAAAAAAGGGTTTTTTACATCGTATCATAACTGGTGATGAGAAGTGGACACATTATGACAATCCAAAAAGAAGAAAATCATGGGGATTACCTGGCCACGCGTCAACATCAACAGCAAAACCGAATATTCACGGAAAAAAACTTATGCTGTGTATTTGGTGGGATCAGCTAGGTGTAGTGTATTATGAGTTGCTTAATCCGAGCGAAACAATTACTGGAGCCCTCTATCGAACACAATTGATGAGATTGAGCCGAGCTCTGAAGCAAAAACGCCGTCAATACTATTCTAGACACGAAAAAATTATTCTTCTGCATGACAATGCTCGTCCACATATTGCGGCTCCCGTGAAAAAGTACTTGGAAACACTTGATTGGGAAGTGTTACCCCACCCGCCGTATTCACCAGACATTGCACCGTCCGATTATCACCTGTTCCGGTCCATGGCACATGCTCTGACGGCGCAGCGGTTCACATCTTATGAGGATACCAAAAATTGGGTTGATTTGTGGATAGCCTCAAAAGACAAGGAGTTCTCCAGACGTGGGATTCGAATGCTGCCTGAGAGATGGGAAAAAGTGGTTGCAAGTGATGGGCAATATTTTAAATAAATTTATATTACCGTTTTTCTATAATAAATATTTAATTTGTGTTAAAAAACGGCGGAAACTTATTTGTAACCCTAATAGTATATGCATAATACTTTTGTCGAGGTCACTCGAATAATATTTTTTTTGACCATTGCTATCCCTATCCAAAAATTCCCATAGAATCCAATCAATTGCGACAAAAACCGCTTAGAATCCTATAGACTCTATCGGTTTCTATGCGGTTTTTGTCGCAGTTGAGTGGATTCTATGGAAATTTTTGGATAGGGATCTGATAATTGCACAGAATCACCTAATAAAAAATATTAAGTTAGACAATTTGGTAATTAGAACTTCGATTTGTACTAAATATTATAAGATTCTTAATTTTAAATATTTATTATTGATTATTTAATATTTTAAAAGTAAATATATAAGTTTAATATTAAATTCAAAAATATTGAATTTAAGCTTATTCATTTTTGAAATATTTATTATTTTCTCAATTTAATATTCACTTTTTATTTTTATCGAAAAGTTTTCAGTAAATTTGTTCATTTATTTTTATAAATATTTATTATTTATTCAATTTAGTAATTAATACTAAATATTAAAATTTAATATTTCAATTTGATGTTCGATTTTAATTTTTATCACTAATTTTTTATTAAATTTATTTCTTTATTTTGTAAATATTAAATAACCAATAACAAATATTTAACATTAGTAATCTAATAATATTTAGTATTAATTATATTAAATAATAATATTTTAATTTATATCACTACTGAATAAAATTTATTAGCACATATAATTCGTTCTTGTATGAAACTAAAACACGTGTTGTGAATGTAGGAACTAGAAACATGTGAATAAGAATGAAAATAATAATCAGAGGCGACGAGCGTGCCAACATGCGCGACAAATAGAGGTTCTATTTCTATTTTGTTGGTAGCTTTTTTTCGAGGCTTAATAAGCGGTTTAGCGGGCAGCTTCAACCTGTAACTTTTGTGTTACACTGATGCGCGCGCATCTTAAAATTTCACTCTCATCATTTTTTCATAACGTGCCTAAAGAAGTATAACTTCAAAAATTTGGAAAATCCAAAAGTGCACGACTCATAATGCTCATTTATTATGAAATAATAAAATAATTAAATGAATAGCGAGAAGCACGAATAAATTTAAAATATATACAATTTTCTTTCATTAAAATTTGTTTTTTTTTTTTTTTTGAAGTTATAGCTCTTTAGGCGCGTTATGAAAAAATGATGAGAGTGAAATTTTAAGATGCGCGTGCATCAGTGTAACACAAAAGTTACAGGTTGAAGCTGCCCGCTAAGCCGCTCATTTAGACTCAAAAAAAAGCTACCAACAAAATAGAAATAGAACCTCTATTAGTCGCGCATGTTGGCACGCTCGTCGCCTCTGATCATTATTTTCATACTTATCCACATGTTTCTAGTTTCTACATTCACAACACGTGTTTGAGTTTCATACAAGAGCGAATTGTATGTGCTAATAATGGTATAGATACGAGTTTACTCAAAATTTCTTTACTCAAGCCTACGCACGACATCTTTACTCAGCGACAACTGTATTCAAAGACAACTTTACTCAATGATATAGATACAAGTTTACTCAAAACTTCTTTACTCAAGCTCACGGACGACATCTTTACTCAGCGACAACTGTATTCAGAGACAACTTTACTCAATGATATAGATTTTTATTAGTATAGTTCATTTCATGTCTATATCATATTTACTCACGGACATCTATATTCAAAGACATCTTTACTCAAATATATCTACAGGTTGTAAGAACTGTCGATAAAGAAGAAATGCGTTAAAAGATTAATGAATTTGAATAAAATAAATTTATATATACAAAAATTAAGACAGTGTTCGGTTTTTTAAAATAAATTTTTGCACTAATTATTTTATCACTTACCGTTTATTAATTATTTCGGATTTTAATAAATAAATTGTAATTTTTAGGTAGATTTTTTTTTAAATCTAACTTTTGTATTTGTCCTCATGGTCGATTTTTCAAGAAATTTCATCATAAACTATCATAATTAGTTGAGTAGAGTTCAAAAATACCATTCGTTGAAAAGTTTATATATATATATATATATATATATATATATATATATATATATGGGATATAACCGACTTTTGAGGACACGATTGCGTCTACAGTTCTTATCCGATCTTAATGAAATTTCCTACACTTATTCTATGTGTGATTACCACGGTTAAGTTCGAAGATGGGCTGATTCGGTCGATTAGTTTAGAAGTTATGGCTGTCTGAAATTTCAACGATTTTTCGAAAAAATCAATTTTTAATCACTTTCAAGTCCATATAACTTTAAAACTAAAACTCATAGATAATTTTTGTAAAAAGTATTTTAAAGCTTGACTAATAAGCTTCAATTTGTGACCTTAAACTTTATGTTTTGACCATTTCTTCTAATAATTTGATAGCCTTGAAAATTTTAATGGAATGAAAAAATGTTGAAAATATGGTTTTCATTCCACATAACTTATGCTTATCCCATTATAATCCAGTTTCGTTAGTTGTATTTTATTGTGCACAAAATAATCTGTAAATTTCACTGCTATTTTATATTTTGAAAGTATTTCTTTTATTACTTATAATGTATCAAATGTACCTCTACTCTCAATGATTATCACTTGTCTTGTCATTACGATAGCACCCACAGTTCTTATCGGATCTTGATGAAATTTCTTACACTTATTCTAGAGGCGATTATCTTGATCAAGTTCAAAGATGGGCTGAATCGTTCAAATAGTTTTGATATTGACTGTTTGAAATTTTCATGATTTTTGCTGAAAATCATTTTTCAATCACTGCTAAAGCTCATATAACTTCAAAACTAATATTTATAGACAAATTTCGTAAAAAGTATCTAAAAGCTTGACTAATAATCTCGCATTAATGACATTAAGCTTTATGTTTTGACTATTTCTCCCAATAATTTGATACCCTTGAACTTTTTAATGAAATCAAAAATGTTGAAAATATGGTTTTCATTCCACATAACTTATGAATTTCCCATTATAATACAATTTTGTCACGTGTATTTTATTGTAAACAAAATAACCTGTTAATTTCACAGCTATTTTGTATTTTGAAAGTATTATTGTTATTTTAACTGGGCTTGTCAAAGTAACAGCGATTACAATTATGATCTCATACTAATTAAATTTTCAATACTTTATTTATGTGAAGGTTAGTTTGGTACATTACCTATATAATGTTATGTCAAATCAACTATCTGAAGTTCTCTATCAATAATAATCGTTGTCTTTTTTTACCCTCACTCCTAGAAAACGAGTCTAATTTCATATCATGACTATACACTAACAAGATATGTATGTATAGAACTATTTTTTTATATTAATTAATTGAAAAATCTACCTTCCATTTCGGCTGCCGAATGGCCTTTTAATTTTTTACCTTTTTTTTTATTATTATTAAAATGAAATCGACCGTGTCGCATTATATACCAAGAGCTGTAAGCTCTATGTCGCTAGTTCGAAAAAAGTTACTGAAGGTAAAAATTATTTTATTGTATCTACACTAATTACGTGTATCAAGTAATTTCTTAAATAAAGAAATAAATTTCAATTGTTCAGCTGATCGTATCAGAAAAAGTGGAAAGCAGTAAACAGTAAAAAAAATTAAGACATTTATAAGCCATGACATTTATTTGACAGAGATACAATTAAAAATTAAAAAAAACTTATTGTTAAATTAAAAGTAGAAGAAACAAATTATTTAACTCGATACAATGAAATATGTAAAATAAATATATTATCATTATTATTGTAATTAATGATCATTATTGAATACTCATTATTGTATGTATCTGAAGATCGGAACGTTTTTCGCGGAACGAAAACAAGAAAAACGTTCCGATCTTCAGGTACATATTATTGTCCTTGTTAATATATTGTCATCAAACTTGTACTAGGTGAATGACATACGACGCAAATTAAATTTTGCTGTTGCGTTAGTTCATCCCTTGGAGCGGATATTTCCATTTTAAATTTACACTCTAAACACAAGCTCAAGTGTCCACAAGGACAAAAAATAACTTTTGCTTTATTTGTTAAGCATAATCGACAAGAGCTGTTTGCGTCTGCAGCGAGTTGATCTTCGAAGATCATTCCTTCAGTCGCAGCTTGAATCCTTGGGACCTCTGGTCCATCCGCCAAAATAATTTCATTTGCTACAATACGAATCGAATTTATTTAATAGAAACGAGCAACCTGCAGTTACTACGTGACTGACCAAGTATCAGAACTAAATTTATGAAATTCACAGAAAAAAAGGATTTCTTGCACCAAAAAAATTTACTGCAATATTAATTGAATACAAAAATTTTCTTGGGGCGAGAAAAGATTTTTTTAGGTAAGAAATAATTTATTGGGGTAAGTAACAATTTTCTGTAGACGAGTTAAGATTTTTTGCGTCATGAACCCTTTTTTTCTGTGTACGCTCTTTTGGCTTTGAGAAGATTTGTAAAACCAGAAGGGAGTATAAAAATAAATCCTTTTGGAATAAGTAACGCGATACCAATAATATAGCTATATATTCAGTAACATTCAATCATATTCAGTGATAAAGTATTGAAAATATAAATTTACTTAGAGAAAACAAATATACGATAATCTATTTACCCGCGTAATTTAAATGTAATTCGCACGATAATACAGATAAATCTGTTTATTTCAATACTTGGCAATAAAGAAGAGTTTAAACTATGAAAAGGCACAAATTAAAGTCCAACCCTTTTAACAATCCCAAATTTAATAACATTAACAAATTTTATCATGTAGATATGGCGGGAACAAAATTTTCCTTATTCTCTAAATAATATAGATTATACAGCGCTACAATCGCAGATTTTCTTTTACCGTAATAATTAATGTCATTTTCAGGAACCGCTAAATCTACTGGTACTTGAACTGCTGGTAAATCTGGCATGTTTCCCCTTCCATCAGCTTCATCATTTATTATGTGATGTACAAGTAATCCTTCCTCCATAATCAAATCATCATCTAAATCTTAAGAAATAAAACGAAATAAAGATGACTTTGGTAAAATAATTACTTTCAATCATGTAATTATTTATTATTAATATTGTTTTCATTAATATTAGGAACTCTTTGAGCAGGTAAAACTAGATGTTTTTTTTTTTTCAAAAGAGGAAGTTAAAATTATTTTCATATTAATGGTAAAAAAAAACTTACATTGCTGTCTCGTAACTGCTAAGTCTAACTGGAACTGAACTTCAATTCGTCGCACTACAGCGATCTCTAAGAACTTAGCCATTGTATATCTGGAGATATTTTAGAATTTGTTATAAATACATACTATATTTTTAATTACATAGATAAAAAAAAAAATTTTTATATTTAAGGGAATTCACAGGCAGTGCCCCATCCCACTCTTTAAAAATTTTCAATGACTTTCAACTGTCATAAGCGTATCAAATTTTTATCAATTAACTAAAAAACAATTAAAGCATTAATTGAAAGAAGGACAACGTAGTCTAAATTTCACAATATATAGATTTAAAAAAAAATTATTTACACTTTATATCAATTAGGAGTTAAATGAAATTCGTTAAATCGTCATGTCAATTTCATAAATCGAATTTTTAAATTTTGTTGGCTAAAATTTATTCAACAAATTTCGTTTAACTCCCAATGGATATCAAGTGTATATAAATACATATATAAACTTTTGAGCCAAATGTATTTTCTGACTCAGCTCGTCGAGCTGAGTTGAGATGTAGCAAAATTATTCGAAAATTCGATTATGAGGACAAATACAATAGTTAGATTTCTATGAAATCTACTAAAAATTGTAACTTTTATTAACTCAGGTTGTACACGAACCGAGAAAACCGGGAATGTCGGGAATTATCAGGGAATTTAATGCAACCGGGAAATATCATGGAAATGTCAGGGAATTTCGAAAAGTATCCGAGAATTAAATTGTAACAGTTCAAAATTTAAAAAATTTTCAATTATACACTGGTTATAAAAATGAAGGGATCAGGGCCTGGAAGTTGGGGACAACAATTAAACTTAAAAAAAAGAGAAAAAAAAACAAGTTGTAAAGCAATAATCGAAAAAAAAAAATTAACGAACGCATGCAAATTCAGGTGAATGAATACGTTCTATAGCCTCTAATTCAAATGTCAAATATTAGAGGTTGACAGTAGAACACGTGGAATTCAAAGAATGAGATTTTAAAATACTCGCCACTATGAAAAATTTGCGGAGTTAACGTGGATTAAATCCTTTTCGGAGTAAAATTTACTCCGAAAGTGAATTTATTTTAATATTAAAACTCCGAATCAGATAAAATTCTGATTTAACTAATAACCACTCGAAAATCAGCCCGCAGAAAATATAAACTTCCCATTCACGCTATATGCGGAGTGATTTTTTTTTTAACTCCGAACTCCAAGTGACGAAGTGAATATGTACTTAAATAAAATCCGTGATCAATTCAAATTCACTTCAGATTTTTAACAGTGTGGTCAATTAAATCGTAAATAAATAGAAGACAAAAATTTTTGTTTTTTTTTATAAAATTGTAGATACTTCTGGTGTAGCACGGTAATCTTCCTGATGGTCTCGCTTGTCGTCCAGCTGACGATCATGCTTATAATTTTGCTGACAGTATCGCTCACCATCTTGCTCGTCATTTTGCTCACGGTACTGCTCAACATCTTGCTGACCATCTTGCTCAACATCTTGCTGACGATCTTGCTCGTCATCGTGCTGATGATCTTGCTCGTCATCGTGCTGACCATCTTGCTGACCATCATTCTTACCATCTTTCATACGATCTTGCTTGTCATCGTGCTGATGATCTTGCTGACCATCTTGCTGCCGATCTTGCTCATCGTCGTGCTGACCATCTTGCTGATGATCTTGCTCGTCATCGTGCTGACCATCTTGCTGACCATCATTCTTACCATCTTTCATACGATCTTGATTGTCATCTTTCATACGATCTTGATTGTCATCTTGCTGACGATCTTGCTCGTCATCGTGCTGACCATCATTCTTACCATCTTTCATACGATCTTGATTGTCATCGTGCTGATGATCTTGCTGATGATCTTGCTGACCATCTTGCTGCCGATCTTGCTCATCGTCATGCTGACCATCTTGCTGACGATCTTGTTCGTCATCGTGCTGACGATCTTGCTCATCATCGTGCTGACCATCTTGCTGACGATCTTGCTCGTCATCGTGCTGACCATTTTGCTGACGATCTTGATTGTCATCGTGCTGATGATCTTGCTGACCATCTTGCTGACGATCTTGCTCATCATCGTGCTGACCATCTTGCTGAAGATCTTGCTCGTCATCTTGCTGACGATCTTGCTTGTCATCGTGCTAATGATCTTGCTTGACATCTTGCTGATGATCTTGCTCGTCATCTTGCTGACTATCTTGCTCGTCATCGTGCTGACCATCGTGCTGACCATCGTGCTGACCATCGTGCTAACCATCTTTCTGACGATCTTGCTTGTCATCGTGCTGATGATCTTGCTGACCATCTTGCTGACGATCTTGCTCGTCATCGTGCTGACGATTTGCTCGTCATCGTGCTGACTATCTTGCTGACGATCTTGCTCGTCATCGCGCTGATGATTTTGCTGATCATCTTGCTGACAATCTTGCTTGTCATCATGCTGACGATCTTGCTCGTCATCAGGCTGACGATCTTGCTCGTCATCGTGCTGACGATCTTGCTGAGGGTCTTGCTCATCATCTCGCTGATGATCTTGCTGACGATCTTGCTTGTCTTGATCTTGGCCATCATCTTAACATATTGCTCACGGTTCTGCTAAACATACTGATTATTACGCTAGTGACCTTGCTGGGTCTCGTACTGACCGTCTTGTAGATAATCTTGTTGATATTCTCGCTGAATTTTTTTCAGTCATCTTTCTAAACTCCTTGCTAGTCATGCTACAAACTCCTGGTGTTCACAACTAATGTCACTAGTCAAAGTTTTACCGAGTTCATCAACACAGTGGCCAGCAAACGATCAGCAAGATAACCATCAGGATTATCAGCACGATTACCTGCAAGATCACTAGCAAGTTAATTAGCGAGATTATCAGCGAGACTAACATCAAGGTAACCAGCTAGACACTCTATAGAATGAACGACAAAAGTTCCAGCAGAACAATTAGCAGTCTTGTTTATGTAATTATTAGAAAAATCACTAGCAACATTATTCTTAAGATAAACAGCATGACTTTCAACAAGATAACCCACCCATTAACTAGCGAAATGGTCAACAAGATGTCCAGCATTATTACCAGCGCAATAAACATTTAGATGATTACCAAGACTGTCAGACAGATGGTCAGCAAGATCACTACTTTGTCACCAACATCACTACTTCGTCACTTGGTTAGGATGACCAGTGCGAACATCAGTAAGACAACTAACTAGACATTATTTAGACGCTCAGTGAGATAACCTGCAATTTAATCAAGTCAATCAGCAAGATTACCAGCAAAACAAACAGCAAAATCATCGCAGCAAGACAATCAGTAGTACCACTACCCAGGTAATCAGTAAGATGACTGGTGAAATTAATAGTTTATCAATAAATAAAAGAATTTACAGCCAACATTTCAATATTGTCAATTTTTAATTAAACTGAAGAAAATTTACAATTTTAAATTATTAATTTCTTTTTGATTTTTTATTTCTCTGTTGGTTTTTCTTTATTGTTTTTCTTTGGGTTCTTCAAATTGTACAAGAACAATGTAACACATCTGTTGAACTCCGTTTTCGTCATCTGGTTTTCTCTATTTGTATTCTGCAATGTAAACCCTAAAACAACACGAAACATATAGTTATGTAGATAAAATCAACAATTTTATAGAGTAAATCGGAATTATTTACTTTCAACAGCAGCAAGAATTCCAGAAAGAACAGCATCTTGATAAATACTACTGACAGTCAAGTGTTTCAATCTTGCTGGCCCCACTATACTCAGCAGTAGCCGCCGAGTCATTTCTTTAGGCTTGTTGATGAAACGTAGGATGTGTTGCAGGTCAATAAATCTAACATGAACATTGCTACCTTCCATCAATTCAACCATATCGTCATCAGGGGAACTGTTTATCGCAGACGTAGTAGCAATCTGATCACTGGTAGCTGTACCAGTGGTAACCGTGGTGACAGCAAGCATAATTGGAGTACTCGTAGGAGTAATTTTCAAAATTGGATGAAAACTAAGTCCAGTAGAAGTAGAAGCAGTAGTAACAAGACCACCACTAACACCAGGAATAATATCACGATAAGTATCAGTAGTAGAAGTCGTACTGCCACAAGTAGCATCAGCAGCAACACCCAAAAGAGTAGGATAAGTATTTGAAGGAGTAGTAGGACTAACCACAGCAGCTGCAGCATCAGCAGTTGTATTAGTAGTGGTAGTAGTAAAACAAGTAGTAGTCGTAGCAGTAGTAGAAGCAGTACTGCCAAAAGTAGCATCGGCAGCAATGGCCAAAGGAGTAGGAGATATACTCGATGGAGTAGTAGTACTAACCGCACCCTCAGCAATTGTATTAGTAGTAATAATAGTAGTAATAGTAGTAGTAGTAGTAGTAGTTGCAGTAGAAGTAGTAGTCGGAGAACAAGTAGTCATAGTACTAGTAGTAGTAGTTGTAATAGCGAGAGAACTAGATGTAGTACTAGTAGTAGTTGGAGAACTAGCAGTAGCAGTAACAGTAGAAGTAATAGTCGGAGAACTAGTAATAGTAGTAATATTGCTTGTTGTTGTTGTTTCTCTTGCTGATGTCATACATGTGAAATTCGCATCGGGATCAAAACAGCTAGTGGATGCATACTGATCAATGAAATTATCACCACAAGAAATTTCAGCAGCACCATTTCCACCAATGGAATTAGGAGACGCTTGGATGCAAACGTCAGTGTTCATCCTTTTGCTCACATAACCAGTGATGATCCCCGACGTATTTACTGCCAGACTTTCTAACCAATCAATATCGTCTATGAATTTAAAAAAAAATCGATCAGGTTAATTTATGAACATTAAAAAAAACCATAAACTAAACATTACCGCTTTCAGCTACAATAAGAGCCGACACATATGTTCTTCCCCATCTAACTGTCACACGATTTAATTCCAATCGTGTTTTTATCAGCTTTGATTCAATAACGCTCGTGGTACCGTCTTTAGGCCAAAAAATTAAATGATACATCGTCACAACTTGAAAACAATTATAAATTTGACAGATGTCAGATAATAAAATGATGCTCTGAGAAAGTAACAAAAAAAGTACGTAAAAACAAAAGAAAAAAAAATTGCAATCATCTGAAAGTTGTCACTGTTGAACCTGGAAAAACTTGTTGTTAAAAAAAAAAACTTATTTTCAGAGTCATCTTCATAAGAGTCATCTTATTTATGGTCTTGTCAACCATCTTGCTGATTGTCTAGCTGGTAATCATGCTGGGCATCGTGCTGATGGTCTGGCTGGCCATTGTATATATGATCTTTATAATTGTCGTTCAGACCATCGTGCTAGTAATGTTATTAATGGTCTTGCTTATGGTATTTCTGATTGTGTTGATGATAGCCGTGCTACTAGTCTAAGAGATCAACGTGCTAACGGTCTTGTTCGTCATCTTGCTGACTATCGTGCTGGTGGTCATGTACATGGCCTTGCTAACGATCGTGCTGGACATCTTGCTGCTAATTTTTTTCGTCATCTTGCTGACGGTCTCGGCCACCATCTTGCTTGACATCTTGCTGACGAATATGCAGATGGTCTTGGCCAATATCTTGCTGATAGTCTCAGCGAATATGTTTCTGGTCATCATGCTAGACATAGTGCTGATGGTCTTGGTCATGGTCTTGCTGGCTATTGTACTGATGATCTTGCTGATGGTCTCAGACCATCTTGCTAGTCATGTTATTGATAGTCTCGCTCATGGTATTGCTGATTATCTTGATGATGGCCTTGCTGATAGTCTTGGAGATCATCGTGCTGACGGTCTCACCCAACATCTTGCTCGACATCTTACTGATGGTATTGCTCGTAATCTTGATAGTCATCTTGCTGAATATCGTGCTAGGTATCGTGCCGATCATTTAGCTGATAGTCTTGCTGATGGTCTTGCTGGTCATCATGCTAGGCATCGTGCTGATGGTCTTGCTCATGGTCTTGCTGAACATCGTTCGGACCATCATCTTCATACTGATGTTATTGATAGTCTTGCTCATAGTATTTCTGATTATCTTGATAATGGCCATGCATCATCAGATAGTCTTGCAGATCGTCGGTTTGATTGTCTTGCTCGGCAACTTGCTTACGGTCTCGGCCATCATTTTGCTCGTCATCTTGCTTATAGTCTCGCCTGATATCTTGTTGACGGTCATTCTGGCAGTATTGCTCGTCATTTTGGTGACAGTTTTGCCTGACATCTCACTGACGATCTCACTCGACATCTTGCTAATGGTCTTACTCGTAATCTTGCTGACTATCGTGCTCGTTATCTTGTTAATCCTCTTGCTAAAACTCTTGTTGATTATATTGCTGATAATTTTGCTGTTCATCGTGATGGTACTCTAGCAGGTCGTCATGCCAACTATCTTGCTGGTCATCTGAAGGAAACTCTTATTCATCTTCATCAGAATCCGCTTGCATATTCTCATTTTCGCGTCCCATGTTTTTATTATAATTGATTACAATATGCTGACACAGTGATTCAAATGTCATACTTTGTCTGTTACTTCTGTAGTATGATTTATAGACGCTGAACGATCTTTCCACATCTGCGCAAGTCAATGGTACATAATTCATTCTAAGGGCGTCATCATCAACCCAATTATCCGGCAAATTTTGCATTCTGTTATTGATTATGCAGTTGTTGATGTTAATAATCTGCGTGAATCCATCGTTGTCTCTGAAAACCTGAACAACTTTATCCTGGATTTCTTGAGCAATCTCCAGATCTTCTTGGAATTCTTGTTTAAGTTCGGCGATCGTCTGGCACGTTTGAGCTAGGCTGCATCCTCTTTGTTGTAGTAGTTTGACAGTCGTAACCAGACAAGAAAATTTGGCAGCAATGTCTTCAAATTCTTCACGGTTTTCTTGTCTTTCCAAGCTTTCTTGCAAATTTCTCACAGCTTCACTATTATCTTCGAGGTCCATAAAAACTTGTCTTACGTCATTGTAGTGTAAGCAATAATATTGGCACGCTTCAATCCACGTGCCCCATCGTGTTGTCACTGGTCTTGGTGGTAGAGGAACGTTTGGAAGAGCAGCTTTAAAGATATCAACCCGCGTTTTTGATTTCGAGAAAACTTCTTTGGCACTTGCAACGACATCATTGATTTCCGCATAGCACTCTCTGACTTTTTCAGCTATATTGTGACATGCGTGTGCTAAACATGTCACGATGACAATTTTTGCATATGTTCGTTTCAGAATTCTAGCGGACGCCTTCATGTATGGAGCAGCATCAGTCAAGTATAAAAGCACTCTATTTGGATCAAAACCTGCCGGCCAAAACTGAAACCCAAATAGGACAATCTCCTATTTCTTCTCGTATAGTCGTCAGAGTTTCGTTGTAAATGAAAGGCAAATACGTTTTACTCATAGTTGTCGCATCCGGAACTTTATGTTGTGTGTGAGTTTGTAGAAAATTAGCAAAATCAGGTTGACAAACCTTGTCGAAACAAATATCTGATTTTATGCATGCGCTAGTGAAATCTTTAAAAAAAGCAGAGTGCCGACTGTTCAAGTTTGTAAGATGTTGAGGAGATGGAAAAACTGGTTGATTCCGTCTCTGGAGAGCTGCTTGGTGTTTAGCGGATTGTAGGTGACGCTCGAATGAATAAGGTTTCGATACGACCAGTGCCGTTGTGCACAATAAACATCGTACACAGTTATTTTCTAGCCGAAAATGGTCGTCGGGTAGTTCTAGTTGCCTCTGTATTCTTCTGTAAACATGAGCCCGGCGATCATCAGCCGCCATATCTAATCTTGTTGAAACAATTTACGGTAATGAGAATTAAAAATATTCTATGCAAATATTCTCAAAAAAATCACAATAACAAAACTTATATTCACTTACCTAACGAACTTGAAGTGTCCTTGCACTTGTAAATAGAAGAAATATAGAAACCGTTAACTCAATAAAAAACACTTAATAGTTCAACAGAATAATATAAACTATAAAAAACTAGAACAACGTTGAGTTTAACAGAAAATGAAAATGAAAAACCAAGTTTGTAACGATAATATATTTGAGAAAATTACAACGATAAGCAAAAGGGAATTAATAAACTAGAAATAATATTTTAATAACGATGAAATAGATGAACTACAAAGAATATATAATATTTTGATGATTACAATTAATTATTATTTAATTGAGTAACTTTTTCAAAATTTCTCGCTAATATGTTTACAGAGCTGTCAACTAATGTCAATTGATAATCGTGAAACTATCAAGTAATAAAATAAACAAAGAAGACTATATGTTCAAACAAGTATAGTTCTCACAATTTTAAAATTGGTAATATAATTTTAGATCCACATAGATGCAAAATTAATGCAGAAGATTATAATTTTTACATATCCGACGAGAAATATTGTAAACATTATAGATGAAGAAAATTATTTTTGCAAAATACGCTAAAAAAAATTAATGGAATGGATTGATACTCTGGTAATTTTAATAATTTTTAAAGATCCTCTTGGTCGTTATTTTGTAGAAAGTCACCCAATTACATCACTGTCTTGCTGTGAGTCACTTCAATAGTCTTGGTCGTGATACCCGTATGCTATTGCAAACAATCGTGCTAAATCAAAGTTCTCAATATCCAAGCAAGACCATCAGCAAAATGTCGAGTAAAATATCAAGCAAAATGTCGAGCAAGATCATCAGCAAAATGATGAGCATAATCGTCAGCAAAATGTCGAGCGTAATGTCGAGCAATATCGTCAGCAAGATATCGAGCAAGATCTACAGCAAGATGTCGAGTAAGATCTTCAGCAAGATATCGAACAAGATCGTCGGCAAGATGGTCAGCACAACGATGAGCAAGATCGTCAGCAAGATGGTTAGCACGATGACGAGCAAGATCGTCAGCAAGATGGTCAGCAAGATCATCAGTACGATGACAAGCAAGATCGTCAGAAAGATGGTCAGCTCGATGACGAGCAAGATCTTCAGCAAGATGGTCAGCACGATGATGAGCAAGATCGTCAGCAAGATGGTCAGCAAGATCATCAGCAAGATGACAAGCAAGATCGTATGAAAGATGGTAAGAATGATGGTCAGCAAGATGGTCAGCACGATGACGAGCAAGATCGTCAGCAAGATGTTGAGCAAGATGGTCAGCAAGATATTGAGCAGTACCGTCAGCAAAATGACGAGCAAGATGGTGAGCGATACTGTCAGCAAAATTATAAGCATGATCGTCAGCTGGACGACAAGCGAGACCATCAGGAAGATTACCGTGCTACACCAGAAGTATCTACAATTTTATAAAAAAAAACAAAAATTTTTGTCTTCTATTTATTTACGATTTAATTGACCACACTGTTAAAAATCTGAAGTGAATTTGAATTGATCACGGATTTTATTTAAGTACATATTCACTTCGTCACTTGGAGTTCGGAGTTAAAAAAAAAATCACTCCGCATATAGCGTGAATGGGAAGTTTATATTTTCTGCGGGCTGATTTTCGAGTGGTTATTAGTTAAATCAGAATTTTATCTGATTCGGAGTTTTAATATTAAAATAAACTCACTTTCGGAGTAAATTTTACTCCGAAAAGGATTTAATCCACGTTAACTCCGCAAATTTTTCATAGTGGCGAGTATTTTAAAATCTCATTCTTTGAATTCCACGTGTTCTACTGTCAACCTCTAATATTTGACATTTGAATTAGAGGCTATAGAACGTATTCATTCACCTGAATTTGCATGCGTTCGTTAATTTTTTTTTTTCGATTATTGCTTTACAACTTGTTTTTTTTTCTCTTTTTTTTAAGTTTAATTGTTGGCCCCAACTTCCAGGCCCTGGAAGGGATATTAAAAAATCTCAAATTTGAAAGTGATTTTCAACAGATTGTAACTCGAAGGAAAATGGCCATACGACAAAAACAAAAAATGCAAATTGTAGCTTTAAGTGTCTAGTTTTCTGATCTGGTCTTTATATTTTTTTATGATGTGCGGTTCCGGAGTAATCATAAGAAAATTATCGATAAAGAAATTTACAAAATTCTTGCGCGTCTTAAAAAGGGTCTACGAGCTTCAATAAAATTTTTTCGATAATTATGATCGATTTTTGATTGCTCCGGAACCGCGCATAATGAAAAAAATTTTAAGACCCAGATCAGCAAACTAGACACTTGAAGCTACAGTTTAACTTTTTGTTTTTATTGTACGACCATTTTCCTTCGAGTTACAAAGTGTTGAAAATTAATAAAAAATTTGAAATTTTTTTAATATCCCTTAATTTTAGTAACCAGTGTATTTTGAATTTATTTACATTATAAAATTTCTTATTAAATATTTTAACTTATATATTTTTAACATCCAATAATTAAAAGTACGCAATATTAATATATTTTATTGCTCTTATTTTCTGGTTTCTTGCATGATTTAATTAACAAATTTAATTATTAAAAAAGGCCAGTCGGCAGCCGAAATGGAAGGTAGATTTTTCAATTAATTGATATAAAAAAATAGTTTTATACATACATATCTTGTTAGTGTATAGTCATGATATGAAATTAGACTCGTTTTCTAGGAGTGAGGGTAAAAAAAGACAACGATTATTATTGATAGAGAACTTCAGATAGTTGATTTGACATAACATTATATAGGTAATGTACCAAACTAACCTTCACATAAATAAAGTATTGAAAATTTAATTAGTATGAGATCATAATTGTAATCGCTGTTACTTTGACAAGCCCAGTTAAAATAACAATAATACTTTCAAAATACAAAATAGCTGTGAAATTAACAGGTTATTTTGTTTACAATAAAATACACGTGACAAAATTGTATTATAATGGGAAATTCATGTTATGTGGAATGAAAACCATATTTTCAACATTTTTGATTTCATTAAAAAGTTCAAGGGTATCAAATTATTGGGAGAAATAGTCAAAACATAAAGCTTAATGTCATTAATGCGAGATTATTAGTCAAGCTTTTAGATACTTTTTACGAAATTTGTCTATAAATATTAGTTTTGAAGTTATATGAGCTTTAGCAGTGATTGAAAAATTATTTTCAGCAAAAATCATGAAAATTTCAAACAGTCAATATCAAAACTATTTGAACGATTCAGCCCATCTTTGAACTTGATCAAGATAATCGCCTCTAGAATAAGTGTAAGGAATTTCATCAAGATCCGATAAGAACTGTGGGTGCTATCGTAATGACAAGACAAGTGATAATCATTGAGAGTAGAGGTACATTTGATACATTATAAGTAATAAAAGAAATACTTTCAAAATATAAAATAGCAGTGAAATTTACAGATTATTTTGTGCACAATAAAATACAACTAACGAAACTGGATTATAATGGGACAAGCATAAGTTATGTGGAATGAAAAGCATATTTTAAACATTTTTTGATTACATTAAAATTTTCAAGGCCATCAAATTATTGGAAAAAATGGTCCAAACATAAATTTTAAGGTCATAAATTAAAGCTTATCAGACAAGCTTTCAGATACTTTTTACGGAAATTGTCTATAAATATTAGTTTTGAAGTTATATGAGCTTTAGTAGTGATTAAAAACTGATTTTTACGAAAAATCATGAAAATTTCAAACAGCTATAATTTCAAAACTATTCGAGGGATTCAGCCCATCTTCGAACCTAAACAAGGTAATCGCCTATAGAATAAGTGTGAAAAATTTTATGAAGATCTGATAAGAACTGTGGGTGCTATCGTAATGACAAGACCAATGATAATCATGAGGAGTAGAGGTACGTTTGATACACCATAAGTAATAAAAGAAATACTTTCAAAAAATAAAATAGCAGTGAAATTTACAGATTATTTTGTGCACAATAAAATACAACTAACGAAACTGGATTATAATGGGATAAGCATAAGTTATGTGGAATGAAAACCATATTTTCAACATTTTTTCATTCCATTAAAATTTTCAAGGCTATCAAATTATTAGAAGAAATGGTCAAAACATAAAGTTTAAGGTCACAAATTGAAGCTTATTAGTCAAGCTTTAAAATACTTTTTACAAAAATTATCTATGAGTTTTAGTTTTAAAGTTATATGGACTTGAAAGTGATTAAAAATTGATTTTTTCGAAAAATCGTTGAAATTTCAGACAGCCATAACTTCTAAACTAATCGACCGAATCAGCCCATCTTCGAACTTAACCGTGGTAATCACACATAGAATAAGTGTAGGAAGTTTCATTAAGATCGGATGAGAACTGTAGACGCAATCGTGTCCTCAAAAGTCGGTTATATCCCATATATATATATATATATATATATATATATATATATATATATATATATATATATATATATATATATATATATATATGTATATATATATATACATACATATATAAACTTTTCAACGAATGGTATTTTTGAACTCTAATCAACTAATTATGATAGTTTATGATGAAATTCCTTGAAAAATCGACGATGAGGACAAATACAAAAGTTAGATTTTAAAATAAATCTACCTAAAAATTAAAATATAATAAAAACTTTGAATATCTAAATGATACGAATAAAATTTTTAAATTAGGGAAAAATGTGAAAAACTGTACTGGAAAACCTGGAAATATCAGGGAATTTTGAAATCATTCCTCTGCGGTCACCCTGTAACTCATATCGAAGTTTTATTAGCAATAAAATTTTTAAATTTCTTATTATTTCTAGAGTATGTCACATATAATAAGTTAAGAAAACAATTATTAATATCAATCATATTTATTTTTTAATTTTCAGTATCGATTCAAGAATGTTTAATTTCAACCACGATTGCAATATCAGCCGGAAAAAAATTATACCCCGTTTTATCTTGATCTATATTTTGACAATTGCTGAAACAACCACGCTAAGCATTACAAACTTAGGAATTTTTTCTACACTTTTTTTTTGTTAAACCCAAGCCTTCAGATCTGTGCGTCAACTCTTCTGGCTCTCATTTCAAATATTCATTCTCAAACTCCAGCTGCCTACAGTCCATCAGCGTTTGGTCGTGTTTCGTTTCAAGTTTTTTATATTTATTTTTAATTGTCTCATAATCATCGAGTTTTGCCCAATTCTCACGGTGATTTTCCGCGCTGAGATCACATACAAATTTTAAGACCGTCTTGTAGTCACTCACCGATGTGATCCTCGGCCATCGAGGACTTGATTTTTTTTATCACCTTCCATCAACTGCTTCTGCTGCGCTGCAAGTTGAATATTGAGAACTTCAATGACTTCTTCCACATCATTTGTTTCTTCTTCAAGGTTGTCCCTCTTGGAACCATCGGCAAATCGACTGCTAAGTTGTTGCAGCAACTTGGTATAACTTTTGCGATTTTATATGAATTTACGAAGAGAACATTCACAGTTTGTTCTGTTACAAATTTCTTTATACTGTCTGGTTATCAGCGCCTCAATTCCTTCCTTAAGGCTGCTGTTCTTCTCTCAACGCTACTGAGCTTTAGACTCTACCCAGATAGTAAAATGACGTCGATGAGTTTTGAATGAATTCCTATATATGATTTGGATGTTTCATTAACATGCTAAAGAAGTATTTAAGAAGTTACTGAAGATCCTGATTTTTCAATTTATAAATTTCTTTTTTACGCTAAAGTTTGTCCTGTAAAAATTTATCAGCTTCTTTACGCATTTCTCTAATTAATACTCTCGTTTGCTTAAGAGTTTAAATTTCATTAGTACGATTTTTTACTTGCTGATTAGATTTTTCTTTCAATTTTATAACATGATAATTTTTGATAATATAAAATAATAAAATTACAAGCTGATAACAACAAAAACTGTAAATTTTTTTCAGAAATAAAACAGAGAAATTTTCAACAATGAATGAATATAAATTACGATCAAATTAATTAATTTTAATCTAAATAAAAAACAACATAGATGATCTAGAAAACGACCAACCTGTGAGCTAAACATAATATTTCCTCTTATCTTTAAGCTCGGACAGCTTCATTGATTCATTTTATAAAAATTAATTTTGAAAATTAAAAATAATTTCATTATAATTGTTTTATTTTAAAAATTAGTGCAAAAATTTATTTTAAAAAACCAAACACTGTCTTAATTTTTGTATATAAATTTATTACATTCAAATTCATTAATCTTTTAACGCATTTCTTCTTTATCGACAGTTCTTACCACCTGTAGATACATTTGAGTAAAGATGTCTTTGAATATAGATGTCTGTGAGTAAAGATGATATAGACATGAAATGAACTATACTAATAAAAATCTATATCATTGAGTAAAGTTGTCTCTGAATACAGTTGTCGCTGAATAAAGATGACGTCCGTGAGCTTGAGTAAAGAAGTTTTGAGTAAACCTGTATCTATATCATTGAGTAAAGTTGTCTTTGAATACAGTTGTCGCTAAGTAAAGATGTCGTCCGTGGGCTTGAGTAAAGAAGTTTTGAGTAAACCTGTATCTATATCATTGAGTAAAGTTGTCTTTGAATACAGTTGTCGCTAAGTAAAGATGTCGTCCGTGGGCTTGAGTAAAGAAGTTTTGAGTAAACTTGTATCTATACCCTAATAATAGTGTTGTAACATCGAATTCGATTAATCGAAAAAAATCGATTTCATTTTTTAAAAACGATCTTTTAACATCGATTTTTTCATAAATAGCTTTCATTTAAATTTGTTATGAAAATATAAACTTTATTTCAAGTTCAGAAATATTTTTCTTGGTTCAAGAAAAAATATAGTAGATATAAATGTCCTTCGTCATTTATAACCTTTCAGTTCCAACTTCTAACCCCTGTACCCTAATTAAAGAAAATGATTTACTCAATGATGAATCTATATAGTATTAAAATTGGATTGTATTGAATTGGTTTGAATCATTTTTTTTTTTAATCAGGGTAAATATTTTATTTATTGATTTGTTTTTTCTTTAAAGTATTCGATTGTTACAATCGATTTTTGGTGAATCCATTGTACAACTAAAACGTTGCTCTCAAATAATCGAATCTTCTATAAAATTTTTTTTTTAATAAAATAATAATTCATTTCATTACGACAGCCCATTTTTTAAAAATTGGTTTAGCCTTGTATATTTGTTGCTTTAATAATATTATAATTAAATCAACGGTCATAAAATGAAATTTTTTTAATTATTACATTATATCATTCGAAAGTATAATTTTACCTGAAATATTTAGTTATTACTATTATTTCATTAATCATTCATTAGTTATTAACTTTTTTATTAATCAACCTTTTTTTGTCATTGTAATATTAAACTTCAAATTCAAATTTTAAAATCGATTTTCACAATCGATTGTTGAGTTATCGATTGCACAACTATACAGTTGATTAAGAAAAAACTTGTTATTTTTTGCTAAAATTAATCGATTTTTCGATTAATCGATTGCTTATGGACGATTAATTGATGACATCGATTGTCTAGTACCGATTGTATTCAATTGTAAATAATCGAATAATAGCACCCGATTGTGACAACACTACATTTAATAAAAAATTTGTGATAAAAATTAAAATCAAACATCAAATTAAAATATTAATTTTTAATATTTATTATTAATGATTAAATTGAATAAATAATAAATATTTATAAAAATAAATGAACAAATTTAATGAAAACTTTTTGATAAAAATAAAAAGTGAATATTAAATTGAGAAAATAATAAATATTTAAGAAATGAATAAACTTAAATTCTAAATTTACTATTAAATTTATTTATTTACTATTAAAATATTAAATAATCAATAATAAATATTTTAAATTAAGAATCTTATAATCTTTAGTACAAATCATCACATATATTCAATGAGTGTAAATGAAGCAGGCATCAGACAAATTAAAATTATTTATAAAAGGAGTAAATAATTGATGAAATAAAATTTTTAAAAAATGCGCATTTGAAAAATTTTGAAATTAATAAGCGCATTTTTTATAAATATTATTTTTTAAACTGTTTACTCTATTTATTTATAATTTTGAATTTGTCTGATGTCTACTACATTCACACTCATATTTATTTATTATTCTCTAAATTTTATTTTTTACAATTAAATATATATATAATTATTAAAAATAAAATTTAGAGAATAATAAATATATATGATATAATTTCGACGTTCTAATTAGCAAATTGTCTGACTTCGTTTCAGAAAATTCTCCATTTATGCGAAAAAAAAGTAATTTAAAAATTTTTTTTTCATCTAAAACTCAATTCCATATCTAGTATATGCATAATACTTTTGTCCAGGTCACTCGAATAATATTTTTTTTTACCATTACTATCTGAAAATTGCACAGAATCACCTAATAAAAAATATTAAGTTAGACAATTTGCTAATTAGAACGTCGATTTGTACTCAATATTATAAGATAATATTTTAAAAATAAATTTAATAATAAATAAGATAATTGAATTAAAATATTTTCACTATCAACATATTTATTATTTTCTCAATGTAATATTCACTTTTTATTTTAGCCAAAGAATTTTTATTAAATTTGTTTATTTATTATAGAAATGTTTATAGTTTTCTAAATTTAATATTAAATAATTCATAATAAATTTAAAAAATTAAAAATTAATAATTTAATAATATATATATATATATATATATATATATATATATATATATACAATATTTTTATAATATTAGTCGAAGAAAATGTTATCGGATTAAAAAACCCAATGACTCAGCCCAAGAATAAAAAAATGAAGGCAAAAATTATCTTGGGCCAAGTCAACCTTTTTTTCTGTGAATAAGCATGAGAGTACTTGGAGAATGAAGAGTCAGACCTTTCTGCCAGCTTGTGTAACTACACTTCTATTCGAGAGCTTTTGATGAGCACAACTGTTATCTATCCAATCTTATCAATACGTAATAATAATATTCAGTTTGCGGATCAAAGTTATTTCACCAATTATATTCATCGTTATCTATAAGTCTTACTATTAAATTAAATAATAATTATGTTTCAATTTAAACAATAATTATTATGATCATCATAATCATAATAATCACTATTAAAAAATAAATTTATTAATTTCAAATTCGAAAATTGGTCCCGCGTGACAACGAACTGCCCACTGTCCAGGAGATGGCGTCAGCTCCGACCCTAGTAACCTATCCTAGGAATCTAACGGCTGTCCCTGATAGCCATAGTTTAAATACAATTGCTTAGCAAGTTCTGCAGTGAAACACTCATGGCTAACTTAACGATAAGGATCCGGCAAGCCTTGGCTTGGTAATACTTGCGTGCAAGTTGATGCAAATCTACGGCCGTCATCTGAATGTAATTTGACAGAAGAACTTGCCGTCAATTTGAAGTGAAACTTTCAATCCACTTAACGTCATTGTCTAACAGTACCACGAGTAGTCAAATTGAATTCAAGTTTGCAGACAATTTACTGTCAACTTAAGGTTGCTATCAGAGTACATTTTCTACAACATCAATATTGCAAAACTGTGTAAGCAACACTACCCTAATAGCACAGTTTGCTTGAGCAAAAGTTTACTGTACAAAAGTTTCGTTGAATTTTTCGTCAAATTTCCGTCAACTTCGGATTTTTCCATTTTTTACGACACTTTGTATGCAACTTGCTATTGAATTTGAAGTAAATTTACTGCCCAAATTATAATGCAAATTTACTTAAAAAGTTGACTAGAAAAAAGTTGTCGTTAATTTTCACGCAAATTTTATGTCAATTTATCGTTCATTTAACTTGAAAAATTGTAAAGTATATTTTTACCCTCAATTTGTAGACAATTTTGTGTATAAATTTGCTTACCTTCTGAAATGGTAAGAATGAACATTACCGACTGTTTTTTTGTCGTAAACCCTGATAGCACGAGTTGATCGTGAAAAAGTTGGTCATTCATTAGTTTCCGACCAACTTGACGACAAGTTGTCGAAACTTTAGCTTTTGCAACTTTTGGTTACAAGTTACTGCCAACTTTCTCAGAAAGTTGGCGCCAGTATGGAGCTGCAACTGGAATGCAAGTTTCTGAGAAAATTGAAAGGAAACTTACCGTCAACTTATGATTGCCAACTTTTGCCACCAACTTTCTCAGAAAGTGACCGTCAACTTATTGAATTTCCAACTTTTGCCACCAACTTTATCAGAAAATGTCTATCAACTTTGGAGGGACCAACTGTTGACGGCCAACTTGGTGTCCAGTTGCGGCTGCAAGTTTCTCGTCAATTTCTCGCCAACTTGGCTATCAGGGAATGTTTACCTTGAAATTGAAGAAAAATTAACCGTAAATTTTTATTTTCAATTTTTGCTGTGAAATTGTCTGCAAATTCGGGCAGCAGATTTCAGGTAATTTCAACATTAAATTACCCTCAATTTCAAGCTAAAGTGGCTATTAGGGTAAGTGACTTATTGAAAATTATTTCACGCTTTCATGTGATTGAACGAAACTAAATTGACAATAAGTGTAAATGCTCCTTAATTAACTCGATTTCAAAAATAAATCAAATAATATATTAAAATTTGTTATTACTGTTACAATATAGTGCAGATAACTTTTCATAATCGCATTAAATAAAATTTCAACATAATATGAATGACTTTATTATAATATGAATATACATTGCATTGATGACAAGTACAATTGATTTAAAGTTGACTTCGTCTTACATCGATTAGTATAATAGTCGTGTCGACTTTACTATCCATACCAACTTCACATATCCGGTATCAAACAGAAATTATTAAATATTTGTTCTCCTCAAATAGTTACTGAAATTAACAGCGTTCGTGTCTAAAATAAATTGCTTCCTCGTCCTAAGAAAATAATATTCAATTGATCCTTTAAAAGACAGAAAATAATTTACTATTAGGACAAGTTAATGGCACCCGACAAATAGAATAGCAAGTTGCATACAAATCGACGTCAAAAACGGAAAGGTCCGAAGTTGACGAATATTTGACGGAAAATTCAACAAAACTTTTGTAAGTAAACTTTTGCTAAAGCAAACTGTGCTATTAGGGTTATCAATGATCAATTGATAATTTAAATAATAAATCGTTGCAGACATACTTATCAAATTATATACTTAGGTTATGGGAAAGTCGAAATAAATAGATAAATAAATCATTATATTGTATTCAGAGAAATATAAATACAGTTCGGGTAGGCTTGAAACGTTACCTGTTACCCGATACCTAAAACCTAAACAAAACACATGCATAAAAATCATGAGTAGGACCTTGTTCTCGTCAACAGTAAATATGGGTATAAAAAAATGCGTATTCTATATACAAATTAGGAAAGGAAATATATAATAAACAAATGCTACTTATAATTAAAAATCATATCACAGGAACTGACACACATAACTATTATTATTAATATACATATATATATTGTAGTGTCCCAAAAAAAAAGCAAATATTTTTTTTTAACCTGCATTGGCTCAAAAGTTACTTTATATCATAAAAAAAATCCTCACTAAATTGCAGCCAGATATTTTTAAAATTGAGCTATCACAAAGTGGACTTCATTTTTCGTTGTCATTTAAAGCTCTGTAACTTTTTCCTCATTCACTTGACGTATATAAGATATCAGATACTTTTTGTAGAAAATTAAATTTCCTACAAGACCATGCTTGTCAAAATTTGAAAAAAAAATTTTTTGATAGAATAAAAATAAAAAATAAAAAAAAAAAAATTTAACACCGAGGAAACTAAATTTTTGTCGATCTTTGAAGCCCCGTAACTTTTTCCCAGTGTTCATTTGACGTACATAATGCATCAGCACTTTTTTGTAGAGAATTTAATTTCCTACAAAATTAGATTAGGTGGAATTGAAAAAAAATTTTGTTTATAGTCTTAATAACGAAAAACTAAAATGAAAAATTTTTACGTTTATTTTAAATGGGAAAGGGGACCCCCCTTTGTGATAGCTCAATTTTAAAGATATTTGGCTGAAATTTAGTGAGGAATTTTCTTATAATATAAAGTAACTTTTGAGCCCATACCAGGTTAAAAAAAAAATATTTGTTTTTTTTTGGGACACCCTAATATATATATATATATATATATGGGCTCAAAAGTTACTTTATATTATAAGAAAATTCCTCACTAAATTTCAGCCAAATATCTTTAAAATTGAGCTATCACAAAGGGATTATATATATATATATATATATATATATATATATATATATATATATATATATATATATATATATTAGGGTGTCCCAAAAAAAAACAAATATTTTTTTTTTAACCTGGTATGGGCTCAAAAGTTACTTTATATTATAAGAAAATTCCTCACTAAATTTCAGCCAAATATCTTTAAAATTGAGCTATCACAAAGGGATTATATATATATATATATATATATATATATATATATATATATATATATAAAATAAAGTGTGACTCGTATAAATAAATAAAATGATAGAAATATAGTATTAGAATAATTATAACGTTGTTTCATGATAAGTAATAACGTCAGTCGTATTTAACGATTAAATATAGAATAATTGTAGAGAAATACTTCTCCGATAGTCTTGAATATATAACTGGAAGATTGTACCCAAGTACAGAAAAATAGAACATAAATAATATAAGTAATGAGTAAAGTTGTAACAGAATAGATAAGTAAATAACGTAGATATGTAAGTTTTTTGTATTAGTAGAAAGTAGAAATGTATAAGTATAGATATTTGGTAAAGAACGTAGATATATATAAGTAAATATATTGTATAAAGATGTGGTGAGTATGAGAATAGTGGAAGAAGTCGGAGAGTGGAGAGTCAGAGAAATCTTAAAATTTCTTTATGGAAATAAAAAATTTTCAATAACTAAAAATTTCATTATGTTCAGTAAAAATCTTAGTTAGTTTAACAACTATGGTTTAGTTCTATTAACGATTTCTTTGAAATCAATATGACTACTTTTCGTAAGTTACACATTAATAATAACATAGTTAAATTAGCTACAAAATAGTTACCGCAACTAAATTTAATTGTTACATTAATTAAAACTGTTACATTATCGTTTTGTTACATTATCGTAACTTAGAACAACATTTGTCTCCGTATATCATTATTTTTTGTAGTTGCAGTTACTGATTTTTCTCTGAGTGTAGAAAAATAAAAACGAGTTTTTATAACTAGCGTACGTGTTTCACGCGCAAGCGCGCGCGTGTCGTTTTTCATATATTTATTTTAATGTATATTTTTGTGTCGTTCGCATATATTTTTTCGCTTTCGACCAATCACGTTACGAATAGTTTGGCTTCACATATATTTCATCTAAATTTTATTATAGGAGAATATTATAGGAGATATAGGATTTTAAAAAAATGATCTGTTTGGAAAGTTTAAAAATCGAAAAAATAAAAAAATACGCATGTAGGTTTCGAAACATGTTAAATAAATGGAGCAAGCTTTTGATTTTTGTATTAATCTATAACCAAGAAATAAATGATTAAAATGATGATTTTCAAATTACAACTTAAACATATATATTTTTTTTATAACTGAAAAATTACTCCTTTAAATTTCGGAAAAATAAACACGAGTATTTTTTTTAATTCCAAAAAAAAAATTAGTTTTTTAAAGTTAGGAAATTTTTAATTTAAAAAATGTCGGCTGTCGGCTAACTTCAGGGTCATAAAAAAGTTACCTCTTTCTTTTCTTTTCTACTTTTGATGTCAAATTGTTGGCAAATTTGGGCAGTAAATTTCGGTAATTTCAATTGTCAAATTACAGTCAATTTCAAGCTAAAGTGGCTACTAAGCAGTGCAGCCAGATCGCGGACGAAAAGTTCCCCTTCTTTCGCACCATTTTAGCATCACTCACAGCTTAAACGGTGCTTGGGAAGGGGAACTTTTCGTCCGCGATCTGGCTGCACTGCTACTAAGGTCTGTATTCGTAATTAAAAACCAATAAATGGCA
The DNA here is from genome assembly GCA_964016945.1 of Microplitis deprimator. Taxonomy (NCBI): domain Eukaryota; kingdom Metazoa; phylum Arthropoda; class Insecta; order Hymenoptera; family Braconidae; genus Microplitis; species Microplitis deprimator. The sequence goes on along the minus strand of OZ024706.1, from coordinate 13,855,781 downwards.
GGCAGTGCTGCCAGAACGTGCGATATTTTTACCCCCTCCTGCCATTACACTCAATGCTATTTCATCTCAGGAGGGGGTAAAAATATCGCACGTTCTGGCAGCACTGATGGCAGGGCTTGGAATGTGTAATCCAGATGGTTTCGGCCGTGTGACAAGTACATGAGTGCAACAGAGAAAAAACAAAACGTTAATTTAGAAGATTAGAAAAGGAGCTACTTTACCAAAATATTTGAAATAAAATCTAAAATTTGTAAGTTAATTTGGTTAGGTTTACGTCAACATTGTCAGATCGACGTTAGCATATATTTTTACAAATTTATAAATACGCAGGGTTCTTGCATTTAAATATTTTTTTGAAATAATTTTTATAGCAACTGGAAACTGAGTCTCCATTCTCGAAGCGATAACCCTAATTTTTCATGTGTCAACATATGTAAAGACCTTAATTCAAAACATTTCAAGAACGGAGCTTACGAGCCCCTTCGCGCTTAAAATAAACGATAGGTTCTCATAGCTATGAATTAGGGTGTTTCAAAAAAAAAAAAACAATTTTTTTTTCTTATGGTATCCCAAAATTGAAAGTGTAACTGAAAATAAAAATTTTGGTACCAGTCCGAGATCTTAATAATAATATTAAAGTTTGCCTCAATCCATTTCTCTACTTTCCGTTTAAATAATACGGGAAAATTTTTTTTTTTTTTTTAGTATCTTCTAGCTCACAAACCAATCAACGGATTCTTATGCACGACGCACGAAAAAAATAGTTTTCTGATCGATTTTAAAAGCTTGACATTGAAATAAAAATAACTAGAAAACAATGCAAAATTTCGAAAAACTTTATTAACTTCCCGCTAAGAAAATTGCAAATTTTCAAAAAAAGGGAAGATATTGGTTTCGGTACGATTTTCGAAAATCGAGTTTTCATCAGATGTCGACGTTTTGAGGTCCTAGAAAGCTATTCTGACTATTCCCAGGTGGACGTCCGTGAGTATGTGTGTGTGTGTGTAAACTTTTTTTGTCCGTCGATATCTTTGGAACGAATCAACTGATTTGAACGTACTTGGTGGCAATCAAAAGGACTCACCAAAACTTAGAATTGAGTAGATTTTGGGGTAGATCGGTCATGTAATTTACGAGTTATACGAAGAATAAAAATAAAAAACTTTTTTTTTTTTTGGTTTTTTGCGTATAACTCATAAACCAGTTGCCCGATTCACCTCAAAATGTGATCAGTTTTAAGTCTTGTTGAGCCCTTTCGATTGCCACCAAGAACGTTCAAATCGATTCATTCATTCCAAAGATATCGTTGGACAAAAATTATAATTTTCCAGTGAAGGTATGTTTTACCGGCCTAACAAATTTTTGAGCTCGAAGAGCTCAAAAATTCACAAGTAATAATGTTTCCGAGCCTCCTGAGCTCGGAAAACAGCTGGAAGTTTTGGGGCTGGCCCGCAGAGTTAGCCGGTTTTCAGATTTTTTGTTATAATTTGTAAGGGACAAAATTACCTACAAAAAAGTTCCTATGACATTTTGTGATAAGACTGACAGTTTCGCCGGAAAAATAAAAAGATCTCAAAATTTACCATAAATTTGACTTTAAGCTTAAATAACTTTTGAACAGTTGGATTTATCAAAAAATGATAGAATATTCTTTTCGCAAAGCGTTCAATTTCCTACAAAAATATTTGTCGTGCATAAAAATCCGTTGATTGGTTTGTAAGCTAGAAAATTCTAAAAAAAAAAAAATTTTTATTTTCCATTTTTGGATACCATAAAAATTTTTTTTTGCTTTAAGCACCCTACTATACATATATTAGACTGATTAAAAAAAATGGACATTTTTTTTTTTTTTTCCAAAAATTCTAAGGAAAATTTTGCTTGAGATGATTTACGAAAAAAAAAATATTGTTGAAGTTTGAGCTCTTAATATTAATATTAATAACCGCCTCGTCGCAATTTTCGATTCTCCATTTAAATAACATAGGAAAAATTTTTTTTTAAGTTTGGAATTTTCTTACTCACCAGGGAATCAGTGTATTGGAAAAATCAATAAGTATTTTTGTTGAAAATTGAACGCTCTACAAATAAGGTCTTCCATCGTTTTCCGCTAAATGTATTTTTTCAAAAGTTATTCAAGGTCAAAGTTGGATTTATAGTATTATTTGCCTTTTTCGGCGAAACTATTAGACTTATCTTAAAATGTTGTAGGAATTTTTTGGTAGATCATTTAATTTTCTACAAATTATCTATATCAAAGTTTCCGAAATTTTCGAAAGTTCTTTAGTTATTTGCATTTAAAGTAAGTAAATAAAATTGATCATAACATCATTTCTTGGAACGAATTAACATTTAAACGCAAATAACTAAACGGCTTTTAGGCATTTAGAAAACTTTGTAGAAAATAAGTTGTAGAAAGTGAAATGATCTACAAAAAAGGACCTATAACATTTTAAGATAAGTCTGATAGTTTTGCCGAAAAAGTCGAATTATACTAAAATTTACTATGAATCCACCTTTGACCTCGAATAACTTTTAAAAATTAAATTTATCGAAACATGATAAGAGAGAACTTATTTGTAGTGCATTTGATTTTCAAAAAAATACTTATTGTTTTTTCCGATACACCCTTATTAAAAGAAGCGATTTAAAACGATTTGTAATGTTAAATGCTCATAAAAAGGGCGATTCACGAGTATTCAAAGTACTCAAACGCATTAAAAAGTATTTAAAAATTTTTTTTTTCTAATCGTTTTTAATTGCTTCTTTTAATAAGGGCACTGAATCTATGGTGAGTGATAAAATTCCAAACGTAAAAAAAATTTTTCCCATGCTATTTAAATGGGAAATCGATAATTGTAATAAGGCAGTTATTAATATTATTATTGAGAGCTCAAACCTTAACAATATTTTTTTTTCGTCATCTCAAATAATATTTTCCATGTAATCTTTGAGAGAAAAAAAAAAAAAAAAAAAAAATAGCCCATTTTTATGAATAAGTCTATGTATCTACGGTATATTATGGCACTTGTTATAAACGCATTTTCATTCTTCTAAAATATTTTATTAGAACTGATAAAAATCTATCAGATTTTATAAGATATTTCTAGCGGGGCTATTCTTGTAACAATTATCTTTGATCTCTGCATACAAACTTTATCTCAAAATCTAGGGTCACCGTTTCATGAATACCTTGGCGGTTTAGAATCACGGTGGTAACACGGTGGGTTTGTTCCATTTTACTACTGTGATTATGCGGTGTATCCACCGTAATTCCACGGTGGCTTTACCACCGTGTATACACGGTGTTTCCACTGTGATTACGCGGTGGATACACTGTGGAACCACGGTGGTGAAATGGCACAAAGCAACCTTTGGAATCACGGTGGGTGCACGGCGTCATCACAGTATATCCACCGTGTATACACGGTGGTAAAGCCACCGTGGAATCGCGGCGGATACACCGCGTAATCACAGTGGATACACTGTGTATACACGGTGGTAAAATGGAACAAACCCACCGTATAACCTCGGTGGATCCACGGTGTTTCCACTTCCACAGTGTTTCTACCGTGATTCAAATCTGCGAGGGTAGGGCTCCAGAATCTAATTAGTGGCTTTCAAACTTGAAAAATTTTTTCCGATAAGTGACACTGTTGTTTTTACGCACAATCTTTACATCTATCATTGGTTCTATTGAGATTTATCTGTGCTTAAACTTGAATTTTTTTATTTCCAGGAAGAAAAAAAAATTCCTTAAAGCCATCAGTAAACATGTATAGGCATAGGTGGGAATTGTAGTGTTTAATTATTATTTTCGATGTACCCGATGTGCTGATAACATAAATTAAATTGTTGTTCCGAAATCCAAGGACCCATTATGGGTGATATTTTGTAAGTTTTTAACATTTCGATAGAAATTTTCATGATGAAGATTAATCATTTTAAATCGTATTTGTCAATGCTTAAAATTTTTTCAAATTTACAGTTACAATTTTTAGTTGATATTTCATCGAAAAAGCTACTTTTACTTGAACTTGATAACTATAAACATAAATGGGTAAAAGATATTATTGCGATTATTGCGACAGATCTTTTAAAGATGATCCAGAGGCTCGAAAAAAACATATATCCAGCTTACAGCACGTGAATAAACGATCTGAGTATTATCAGCAGTTTAAAGGTAATTTACGCAGTTTTTTGTCATAGTTAATAATCGTGCATTAGTGGAGCTTGTCCTAGTTTGCTTGTCAAAAATTTTCTATGATAATAAACGAGAGTAATTATGTATAATCTGGGTCAACCACATTTTTCAAAGTTCCAAGTGCTTGCACCTTAAATATCTATAATTAAATTTTTTCCGCGTGTTCAGCTACACGGCAGATTAAATTTTCCGTTTGTATATTGTCTTTAACACTAGATACTTATCTAGGCCTCGCACTTTAAGTGTATAAATTTGATAAAAGTGACATCAAATCGTGCTAATTTTTAAAAATAAATTTTCAAATATATAATTTAAATTTTTATATAATACCATAAGATGGACGGTGGAGTTCTATGAGTTTATCTAAGTTACAATGAGATTGGAGCTTTTTTAATACTCGAAAATTGGCATATTGACTGTTATTTTCTCACTTTTATGGTGTATAACAGTTCACCTAACATTGAGATGCAAGTAGTTTGAACGTTATCCGCCTCCCTCAACTAGTGTAGTGTTGGGTTGAAGCCCGCAACACAGTTTTAGCTCGATACGTATTAGTATATGGCGTACTCCAAGGCAAGAGTACGATAAAATGCCCTTGCTGATGAGTACGTCAACGTACAGGACGAAACTACTACCTACTATGGTACATAGACATATAACTCAAGTTTTGGTGGTTGACTTAAGAGTCAATGCACAGAAAAGTAAGAAAATCATGTCAATTAGTGCAGTGTAGCACAGAAATGAAAAATCTCAAAGATAATCTTAAAAATAAGCATATTTTATACCTTTGGTATAAACTTACAGATTATTGATGTTTATATAATACCGAATGAAGCAAATATATCTTCAACCCGAAGACAAATACTTGCTGTTGAAATCGTTTCCATAGAAATTTGCCTAATATTGGATTTTTGCTTTCTAAAATACCTATTGACCCCACGTATGAACAATTACCTAAACAAAAATATTAAAGAAAAATCATAATTGAGTAAGATACAGAACTTAAAGGTTTATCGGAATCAGAAAAATCGAAAAATCATTCGTATCGTCTTTGGCTATTATGTTGAGTGTTACATGTAAACATAAACTGATTATTAGTGTAACGTTTTTCAATTCTTGAACTGACCCATAGAAGTAATTAAATAGAATAAATTTTAAATACATCACAAAGAAATAATTTTACAAGCCAAAAAAGGATACAGTCCTCCTATACCCATAAATTAAATCAATAGTTTTATTACGTAAAGTTCCGTATGTATTTTTAGATCCGCAAGATATTCTTAAAGATGAATCAGGGAAAATAACATGCAAAAAATTTTTCACTAGTGGTGAATGTGCGTTTGGAAATAATTGTAAGTTCTCCCATTACTCACCTATAATGATCCAAGAGCTCGAAAAAATTGGTAAGTTCATCAACTAAAAACTTTTAGTAATATTTTTTTCTCGCCTCCGGGCGGAAAGCGACAACTTCGTTTTGCACAGCGGGACGAAAGTTGAAGCTTTCCGCCCGGAGGCGAGAAAAATAGTATACACACCTCGGGAAGTATATAAGAAAGCCTCAGATCACATGTTTGTTGACTTTACTTCCCTAGATGTGTAATATACTATTCCAAGTATAAATTTGCATACTTTTTAACTTCCTTCTAAGAAAATCTATAATTTTCAAAAAATTCGGGGTTGTTGTTTTCACCCCGATTTACAAAAATCAAGTTTTCATCAGATGTCGAAGTTTTGAGATCCTAGGAAGCTATTCTGACTATTTTCAGAATGATGTCTGAGTGTGTGTGTATGTGTGTGTGTGTGTGTGTGTGTGTGTGTGAGTGTGTCCCTGGTTAAAAAAGCGAATTAGAGAGAATTAAAAATTAATTGCATCCTTTTTAATTCTCCGCAGAGAATTGAATAGAATTAAAAAGAATTCAGCATTATAAGCTTTTTATTATATTCAATCCTTCATGAAGGATTAAATAGTATTAAACAGGATTCAAAATAAAAGATTTTCAATACTATCGAATTCTCTACAGAGAATTAAATAGAATCAAGAAGAATTCAAATTTATAAATTATTAATATTTTTAATACATACACGTGTATGTGTGTGTGTGTGTGTGTGTGTGTGTGTGTGTGTGTGTGTGTGTGTGTGTGTGTGTGTGTGTGTGTGTGGATGTAAACGCTCTATAACTTTTTAACTAATGAACCGATTTGGATAGTTAAGGCGGCAATCGAAAGAGCTTGTTGGCCATCAACTTCCCTGAAAATTTTAAATCATTTAATCAAGTACACTTGAAAATATTTTCGAATTATGAAAACAAATTTTTTTTTTAGTTTTTTTTTTTATTTCTCAGAAACGACTAGAATCATCGACTTCAAAATCTAATCAGCTCTAGAACTTAATAAAGCGCGTCGATTGCCGCCTCAACCATCTCAATCGCTTAATGCGTTCGACAGATATCGTATGATATTCAACGTTGGAGAAAGAAATGGTGAAAAACGGGTTTTTTCAAATATCTTCGAAACGGCAAAAGCGATCGATTTCAAATTTCAATCAGCGCTGGAATTCAATAAAACGCGCCGATTGCCACCCCTGTTGAAATAATGCTATATATTCCAATAAGCATTAAGTGTATTGGGACCTAATGTTCTTTTGTCGCTGCAAATCCATATACATACCCATAGAAATTTTCAACGGAAAAAATGGAAAGCTTACCCCAGCAGACCTGATTTACCGTAAATTTGCGGTACTATTACCGTAAATCTACTGTAAAATTCGGGCGGATTTACCGTAATTTACGGGAAATGGGTAAATTGCGGTGGGTTTACCGTAAACTACGGCATTTTTACCGTAGAATACGGTAAATCTACCGTAAAAATTCGGATGGATTACCGAATTACCGTAATTTACGGCGGATTACTGTATTACCGTTTTTTACGGTGGATTACCGTACATTACGGTAAAATCACCGTAAATTATAGCAAATCGACCGTAAATTATGGCGAATCCACCGTGATTTACGGTAAATCCACCGTAATGTACGGTAAATCGGTATTTTACGGTGGGTTACCGTAATTTGGGCCCGTTAGGGTAATGGAATTTATATGTCTGGAGAATTTCTATCTGGATTTACCAACATGTACTATAGCTAGTAAACTATATAAGAAAATCCAGTAACATACGTAATGATAATGATCGTCTTCAGTATCCAGTTTCATAATAACATTAATTTAATCTATTTTTATGTGTAAATTACAATCAAGAGAGCCTTACATTTCCGTACATAAAACGGACTATCTAGATTAGATTTTTAAGCCAGGTCCAATGTTATGTATCTGGATATACCCAAATGTAGCTGTGGTCCTATACAAGAATATCTAGCAGTACATTAAGATTATTTTTGAATATTTTTATTTGTAAATTAAAATTAAGAGTGCTTTAAAACTACATGATATCAAATGGGCTATCCAAATGAGATTCATATTTCAAGTCTGATGTCATATTTGGGTATATTACTCTGGTGCGCTGTCTGTCAATAGTTTTGATAAGTTGTTCTTCAGTTTCTGAAAAACAAGCCAAGAACAAAAACTGATTAAAAACTATTTCTTATACAGACGTTTCTTTCAAAGAAACAAAAAATCATTTCAATAAACATCTGATAATTTTTATTTCTTACATCTTGCATTGTAGTAGTACACTTAATAAACCGCAGCTGCAGAGGTCTTTTTGAATTCGCGTCATTACATACAAAGTCATCGATAAGACGAAGTTATTCGATATTACCATAAAATTTTTGCCTGAGGAAGATTAGTTAGATATGTGATAAAGAAATAGGATCTACAATACAAATCAGTGAAATAAATCACAGAACAGAAGAATTCAGTTTAAATATTTAATGGATAGTGGGAATATGCAACATGAAAAGTATTCCCGTTTGACTAATGATCAAATATACAAAAGTTTTGAAAGGCCAATCTAAATTAAAGAATACTTTACTGCTGTAGCTTATATAATTGTCACGATTGGAGATCGTGATGGGCGTAGGTACGAGATTTCGTATAAAAGTATTGAATAAAAGGGTACTTACATTGATCAAGGACCGATCCTATGATCTGGGCTCACGTGACCAAATGCTCAGTTTATTCTATTCTATATTTAAATCGCGCCTACACAATATTGTTGAAGACAATATTGATAATAACCCAAAATGATTTCCAATTTATGATGTGACTGTTTATTTTTCACAATCAAACGTCGAGCGGTAAACGTAAGATTGTGTACCCCCTACTGTGAACTATCGGTCTGAGCGGCTAGACGAGTAGAAAAATAAGGGATAAAGGAAGGTGGGCTGCCGAAAAGCCTCGTGAAGCTAGTATCTCATTGTTAAAGTAAAATTGTCTGAGAAATAATGCTTTTCAATTGTTTTATGTTAACGAGTATTTATTTATTCAGGACTAAATATTCTCAAAATACAAAAGGGTTACAAATAGCAATATTCAAAATGGTAAATATGAAAGTAAATGTTTCATGCATGTTTTACAAATAATTCAAAGTAAATTTAGAAAATACCAGATAATGGTTACAATGTTTAAAACTTACCCTAAACAGGTTTTGGAGAGGGATCAGGACTATCAGCAGTAACACAGGACACTTATTCACAACGCGTTCTCGCGGTTAATTAATATGATTCTAATTTATCGGTTTATTTATTTATTCAGTATGCTTTGTTGTATCGATTTAAATGTTTATGCATTTCCAAATCTTCGTATATTAAAATAAAATGAATGTCTTCGCGCTTCTCGCGGTAAAATAATTCCAATGTATTCAAATTCTTCGTGCCTTCGCATTAAAATAAAATATAAATTTGTTTATGAAATCGTCGCGTATTTTCACGGTAAAATAGTTTCAAAATATTCAAATTCTTCGCTTTTTTGCGGTAAAATATTATTAAAAATCTTCGCGTATTTTCGCGGTAAAATATTATTCAAATCTTCGCATTTATCGCGGTAAAATATTCTTTGATTCTTCACGTTTCTCGTGGTATAATTCAATATTAAAATAAAATGGATTAAAAATAAGATAAAGATAATCAATGCTGTACCGGTGCTAAACGGTTGATATTAGTTCACGACTTACAACGATCAAGGACCAATCGTACGAACTGGGCTGACGTGATCGGATGCTATACACTAATATCGCGTTGATTACGCTCCTGAAGCTAGTAGAAAATAATATGCCGATTATACGAGTGCTTACGACGATCAAGGACCGATCCTATGACCTGGGCTCACGTGACCGAATGCTCAATCGGGATATCAATCCTCTAGCCACGAACACCGTCAAGTGTCCGGAGTTCGGTATGGTTCAGAGTTTGATTCCCAAAAGAACTGATGAGCCAAAGTCCATGGTCTTTTTATATGGTCTTCACGTATGAAAAGTGGTGGTAACTTGTTTCCCATACGAGGAGACTCGGACTCGCCCGAAAGTTCTAGGCCCATGCACACGTGTGATCCCTGGGAAATAGATTCTGACTATTAAGTGGGCCGATGACTTGGCGCCACTCTGCCGCCGAGGAAGCCATAAATTTGGTGGTTTCCATTAGCTTTCTTTAATTTCCAAGAATCACATGCAGGCGCACACGAGTTGGGTGGTCTATAGTTTTAAAATGAAAAATCAAAGAAGAGATTACCGTTCTATGCTTAGATTATTAAATGGGAACGGATACATAAATTTTAAACGAACGTTAAGTAAAAATGACGAAATCTATAGAGCAAGAAAAATCTATAATACACGTGGTCCATTAGTACAATACGACTTAATTGTAAATCGTTGATAACGCTCAGATAGGTATATTTGTCCGGTACGACTGCTGGCGTCAATAAGTCGGCGTTATACATAAAAAGGTTTACGTACAAGAGGTCTTCGTGTGTACTTATTTCGGGAGGAAAAAAAATATAAAATTTTTGAATGTAGCAGCCGTGACAATATATCCATGCCCGTAAAAAATGAATCATACATGGCCATGCATGGCCGTATATGGCTCATATATGAAGTATATATGGCCATACAAGGAGCATATACATACATGGACATACAAACTTTTTTAATACGGTCATGCATGGCCATAAATGAACCATACAAGGCCATGTATGGCCATACATGGTTTTGTATGACTGTATATGGTCATGCATCACTGTATTAAAAAAGTTTGTATGTCCATGTATGGCCATATATGCTCCATGTATGAGCCATATACGGCCATGCATGGCCATACATGATTCATCTTTCACGGCAATGCACGCCTCGAACGCTCATCCTGTGAAAAATGAATCATACATGGAGCATATATGGCCATACATGGGCATACCAACTTTTTTTAATACAGTCATGCATGGCCATATACAGTCATACAAAACTATGTATGGCCTTGTATGGTTCATATATGGCCATGCATGACTGTATTAAAAAAGTTGGTATGCCCATGTATGATTCATTTTTCATGAGTATAATATATAAGAATTTGAGCTGACTATTACAATTACTTATAAACAGAATGTTGTAGTGTAAAAGAAAATTGGAAATGTTTTTGATATCACTAACAGCATATTGATGATTATATTTTGCTTTTTCGAAAGTGATTATATTCTTTGAACCTTACGTAGCACAACTAAACTTCGTTGTAACTATCGGTCGTATAGCCTAGTCGTCAAAGCGTCGGTCTCTCGTACGGAAGGTCCCGGGTTCAAATCCTACTAAAGCGGGTGCGGTCATTAATAAGTCTAGCGTTTTTTCTCTGAATTAAAAATTTCCAATTCAAACAGGAATTCAATTATTTGCATATCTGATAATCTTTGCGTCGCCAAAATAATTAAAAAAAAAAAAGAAATAAAATTTTTTTTTTTAATTTAGTTAAAATTTCTATACATAGTCATATCAAATCATATATGGCTGTATCAAGCTATGTATAGCCATACATGGCCATGTATGGTCATATATGGCCATGCCTGGCCAATTTTCATACATGGCCATGCATGGAGCATTCATACATGGCCATGTATGATTCATTTTTCACGGGCAGGAAATAAATAAACGACTATTGGCTATCACTGGATTCCTTTTTCTATATTATTTAATTCAAATATATTTATAAGTATAAATCCAATGAATTACTACAATACCAAATATATTTTATTGTACGTTAATTCTTTACCATAAATTTCATCGAATAATTATATGCTCATTACAGCCAAATAATAATAATAATAATAAATTAAATTATTTTATCCACTGGAGAATTTACAATACAAATTACAAAATTTTTTACTCAATATAAATTGTAAACAAATAAAAATATTAATCTTTTCTTTATTTTATATTATTGACTCGGGGGAGAGATAGACACGGGAACTCAAAATATGTTTGGCAACACTAGGTTGCATACCGTTAAATGATAAAATAAATTTCACTCAGAGAAATAATATTTTCAATAGTATTGTCAGACAAGGAGCTAAATACGCTATCCTTGTCTAATCTTTTAAGGAATTTATTCGACGCGTCTACGTACATATGCACCAAACTATGGGACGTACACCGAATATATTCAACTTATTTTTACAATAATAACTCAGTTACAATTATTAATCAGTCAAAATCCGCGATCAACTCTACTGAAGGTCCAGCGATAGCCGATGCAACAAATGATAATGCGATTGACTTACCGGCGTTGGCAATAATTTACTTCTGGAACTTTTTAATTATAAACATGGCCATGAATGGCTATACATAGCTTGATACGGTCATATATGATTCGATATGACTATGTATAGAAATTTTAACTAAATTAAAAAAAAAATTTTTTTATTTATTTTTTTTTTTTTTAATTATTTTGGCGACGCAAAGATTATCAGATATGCAAATAATTGAATTCTTAATCGAATTGGGAATTTTTAATTCAGAGAAAAAACGCTAGACTTATTAATGACCGCACCCGCTTTAGTAGGATTTGAATCCGGGATCTTCCGTACGAGAGACCGACGCTTTGACGACTAGGCTATACGACCGATAGTTACAACGAAGTTTAGTTGTGCTACGTAAGGTTCAAAGAATATAATCACTTTCGAAAAAGCAAAATATAATCATCAATGTGCTGTTAGTGATATCAAAAACATTTCCAATTTTTTTTACACTACAACATTCTGTTTATAAGTAATTGTAATAGTCAGCTCGAATTCTTATATATATATATATATTATACTCATGAAAAATGAATCATATATGGCCATACATGGAGCATATATGGCCATACATGGGCATACCAACTTTTTTAATACAGTCATGCATGGCCATATATGAACCATACAAGGCCATACATGGTTTTGTATGACTGTATATGGCCATGCATGACTGTATTAAAAAAAGTTGGTATGTCTATGTATGGTCATACATGCTCCATGTATGGCCATATGTGCTCCTTGTATGGCCATATATGCTCCATGTATGGCCATATATGCTTCATATATGAGCCATATACGGCCATGCATGGCCATGTATATTCATTTTTCACGGGTACTAATTAACCAATTTGACTTTCTTTAAAATTCAATTAATTTATAACGGCAACTGGGCCGAAACAATTTTACTTAAGAATCACGGACAACAACACGTCTTACGTTAACAATAGCCCGGTCCTCCCTGACTATTTTTCATGTAGGTTTTCCAAGGGATGGGTATCACTCACGTATTATCCCCTCTAATGACCTCGGACCCGAAATTATTAATTAAAATAAAATATTTAAATCTGTCACTCGACCTGAGTTATGTCATAATAAAAAATTAAATAATATTTTCCGTCAATAAACATAAACATAATAATTATAAACCCTTTAACCAATGAAATAATAATTACTTCAGAGCACCACGTGGCTGGAGAAAAATATTGATTTTTATCCCCACCGTATCGACCTACGCTCCCTTCGGTCGATATTTTCATACAATATATACGCGCACTTGTGCTAATAACTGAAATGAAAATATCAATTTAATGCATAATATTCGAAATAATTATCAAAACATAAATATAATAAACAATAATATCAATAAATTCATAATTAAATCATAATTAAGTAATAATATAAATATTTAAGTAATAATAAATTATTACAATTAAATGCGCTTTTTATCAGCTAGGAGGTGTTGTTAAATTGACGGCGAGATGGGAAAGTGCGCGCAGCGATTCACGTTTGAATCGCTACGTGACAATATGAAGAAATTTTTTTTTGCTTTTTATTAATAAAAGTATTTGAAAAATTTTGTTTCGAAAATCGAAGTACATAGTCTTATAGGAAATTAAATCCTCTACAAAAAAGTTCCTGAGCGTTTTCTTTATACAACTAACAGAAAAAAAGTTATGAAGCTTGAAATAATAGTGAATTAAAGAACAACGTATACACGGTTTTGAAGATAATTTCCAGATTTTAATGCGTGTACATGCTTATGCAGTGAATCTATATACTATGTATAATCAGTCAGGTGTTTTAGAAAGATTTCTGATAATGAGATCTTACTTATTTTCCGTATAAATTTCAAAAGAAAAATATTTTTTTTAAGAATTGAATTTTTTTTCTTTTTTGTGTTTTTCAATTTAAAAAAACGGTTCTATTTTTAGAGAGTTACGTTCTGGCTTTAATTGAATTCAAATAATAATTTTTAGAAAATTTTTTTTTGAAGTCTCGAATTATTAATTCGCCATGGTGGGCGAATAAACGGTTCGACACCTCTTAGAATCATAAATAAATAATAAATTAATGAATCGTTACTTTGTTGACAATATTACTTCTATTCACCGCCAACAATGTAACGGAAATCTCTTGCGATAAGAAAATCGCCGTGGTTCGCGGATAGTCTAAACAGATGACGGCGCATGAGACCCGGGCCACGACGATTCTCTCATAGGAGACCTGAGATGCAACGTTAACACTTGGATAAATGTATTTAGTCGAAGAGCAGCAGAATCAGTTCAGTTGATCGCGAGATCTCAAAGAGCGCGAAACTCTGTACTATTAACTGACTGATGCTCCTGTCTCCAAGTTCAGAGGAATAAACCTAAAATTTAACCTGAATACAAATCTTTTGTCTAAAGAACCTTAAAGGGGTGAGCGCTTCCCTCGCAGATTTGAATCATGGTGGAAATACCGTGGAAGTTTAAACACCGTGGATCCACCGTGGTTACCCGGTGGGTTTGTTCCATTTTACCACCGTGTATATACAGTGTATCCACTGTGATTACGCGGTGTATCCACCGTGATTCCACGGTGGCTGTATGCCATTTCACCACCGTGGTTCCACGGTGTATCCACCGCGTAATCACAGTAGAAACACCATGTGTACACGGTGGTAAAGCCACCGTGAAATCACAGTGGTAAAATGGAACAAACCCACCGTGTTTCTAAACCGCTAGGGTCACTAGCTGTTCCACCCTTCCTTTGCTTGGAGCGCTAATCAGCAGTTCGGGCTCCTTCACCACCTATCATATCACCCTTTATGCTTCGAGGCCGATGAAACAGTAGGTCAGGATGTGCGGTACAGCTCGCTCACAGGATTCGGGGAGTAATCGCGGACCTCACCATAGGTCGTCCGAGAATTGAATTTGAGGAAGTTTTTGTTGAGCCTTCGATCTCATGTGTTGTCGAGCTTTCGAGCTCATGTATTGTTGAAGCTATCGAGATCATGTGTTGTTGAGCCTTCGAGCTCTGGTGATTGCTCGACCAATTGAAATTGCTTTCCTCTACGAAGGAACCGAGTTTTCGAGGCTCGTCTTGTTCACGCTCAAAGGAGGCATCAAAGGTATTATTTGGACCGAGTTATGGGGCTAATCGTCATCATGGTAAGTCATTAAAACTTTTTTGCATAAAATAAAAGAAGGTTAACAGCTGACGCACCTGGGGTCTATTGACACCCTAACGACGTCAACCTGGTCAAATTAAAAATATTCTGTCTGATTAATAGATAAGCCAGAAAGTAACAAGAGTAAGAAAAATTTTTTTCATGTATTCAAAAAAAAAAAAAAAAAAAAAATTTCCAGATGGCACTAGTTTAAATATAAAAACTTAAATTTCTGTCAAAAAACTGTTTAATATAATAAAAACATGAAATTGTACTATTTAATATAGTTCAAAGCGTTATAACTGTTCTTCTGTTAGTTCTATGGAGAAAACACTCAGGCACTTTTTTGTAGTAAATTTAATTTTCTACAAGACTAGGTACTTTGATTTTCGCAAAAATATTTATTTAATACTTTCATGTTTAAAAAACATAAAAAAAAAATTTTTTATATGCAATTTAAATGGAAAAATGAATATTCGTTTAGCCCTTAGTAGAATTGAGATTTCGAGCTGCTCTTTTGGGAGGATTTTTTTTTATAACTAAGACTATCCGCATGGAAATATATATATGCAGAAAATATATGCAAACATATATGTATTATATTTCACGGTTACGTCCAGAATGACGAACACAAGTTATTCAGTCCCTTAATTTTGAGTCAAAGCATTTAAGCCATTTACTCGGGTAGCGGGGACCTCGCTATTTAGTGTCGAGTATGTCAATATACGAAAATAGGATGTATGAGGCGAATGGATGTGGCTTATCACTAGATAAATGAACAATTAATTGAACTTACAGTTGGTTTATTCAATATAATAATTTGTCAGGATACAAGATTTAACTGAGCTGGAGATCAGATTGTTGTTGGTTGAGATTCGATTCGAAATAAATGGTTGTTGGTTGAAATTCGTTCGAGATAAATTGTTGTTGGTTGAAATAAATTGTTGTCAGGTGGCTTGATAGTTGGTTACGATTCTTGAACGTTGAGAATTGTTGATGTAAATGAGCAAGGGGTTTACTTATATTGGGTAATTGACAATCTGTCTGAATATATACTTTTCAAATGACGAAATTTATTTAAATGTGAATAATAATAATTAAAACAGCAATAATATTGAATAGAAATAATTTAATTATTTAAATTATTTGTAATATTGAATAAAAAAATTAAAAATCGAAATTATTTTTTTAACTTCCCGCTAAGAAAATTGCAAATTTTGAAAATTCGGGAAGTTATTGGTTTCACCCCGATTTGTGAAAATCGAAATTCCAATAGATGTCGACATTTTGCGATTCTAGGAAGCTATTCTGACTAAATTCAAGATGATGTCCCAGTGTATGTATGTACGTACGTACGTACGTACGTACGTACGTATGTAAATATCTATAACTTTTGAACGGATGAACCGATTTTGATCGTCAAGGTGTCATTCGACACGGTTTGTCAATATCTCGAAGCTGAAAAAACATGGAGCTTGATCGGTAGGGCTCGTTCGGAGATGTTCCAAAAATAAACTTTTTTCAAAAATGTTTTTTTCGGATAACTTTTTACGGGCTCGATGGATTGATTCCAAAATCAACTGGGCTCTGAAGCTTCATAAACCGCGTCGAATGCCACCTCAACCATCAAAATCGGTTAATTCTTTCAAGAGATACCGTTGTCGAAAAAATTAAAAAAAAATTTTTTTTTAGTATTTTTGAAATTTCTCAAAAACGATTCGATAAATAAATTTCAAAGTCTGATCAGTTGTAGAACTCAATAAAACGCGTCGATTGCCACTTTAACCATCTCAATCGCTTTATTAGTTCGAGAGATATCGTTTGAGAAAAAAATGGTAAAAAAGGTTTTTTTTCGAAAACAAAGGCACACAAAAGCTTTTTCAAGCTCCAAGAGCTCGAAAATGTATCCACAACAATTTTTCGAGCTCAAGGAGCTCGAAAACGGCGGGAAGTTTGGAGGCTGGCCCGCAGGGTCAACTGACCGACCGATTTTTTTATTTAATATAATTCTATTTAAATTGTATAAATTCTGAATTCAATTTTCTATGACTCGAAGAAGAATTTAAATTTAATATTTAAAATAATAAGATTATACGTAATCAAGAGCCTGATAATTAATGGGCATCGAGGACCGATTTGCGGCGGTTTATATAGGCGCCATCATAGGCGAGGGGTAGCACGCGTGATCTAGATTTAATTTTGTTACCGAAAACTAATGTTATTGAGCAGAGTTGAATACTTGCGGGGTGTGTTGTAAGAAAAGGCGTATGTGACGATCTCGGGTCGAAACTTCTAGAACAACGACAAAGACTCAAAAAAAAGACGATGGTAGGAACTACGGGTGGAAGAAAGAGATCCGACCGCATGTAATTAGATTGGAGTTATTTTAATCCGTTAATTACAGGTTGCTAATCAGATTTATGGTATAGATGGTTATTGATTATTGATCCTTATGTCTTTATCTTCCGATTGATTATCGTCATTTCTTTCTGTCGTCAGCGATTTAAATGTTACACCTATTTTTAATTACAATATTCAATAAATTGTAATTATGATCAAGTTTATAGATAAAAGTGCATTAGAGAATTATAGTGATAATCTTAGTTTTTCGTTATTTTGATTATTTGCCGAGTTATTCAAAGTAGAATTTAGCGATATAGTCGTATGTATCAGAGAGAGAAGTGATTGTGATGAGTCATGCGTCATGCCTTAGAAAGAAGCTTCTAGATCCGAATCAATGTTATTAGATGAGTCTTATTTTAGGTTGTTAATTACGAATTATCAATTAGGTTTAAGGTAAAGGTGTTTATTGATTAGTAATCCATGCGTTATTATCTCTTGATTGATTATAGTCACTCCCGTCTACCGTTAGTGGTTTAAATGTTATACCTATTTTTAATTATTATGGGATAATTAATAAATAATCTGGAATTATTATTGATTCGATTAGATAAGGTATTTCATCGGATTATTATGATGTGCTTAGTTTGCCATTATTTTAATTAGTTATCGAGTTATTTGAGGTACAATTTATCGATGTAATCGTATGTCTTAGAGAGAGAAGTGAAGAAATACGTCACGCGATACGTCACATAAAGAAGCGGTCATACGAGGATGAGTCATGAGGCACTCCTAGAAAGAAGGTTCTAGATCCGAGTCAATGTTATTAGATGACCCTTATTTTGGATGGTTAATTACAGATTATTAATTAGGTTTATGGTATAGATGTTTACCGATTATTAATCCTCTCGTTATTATCTCTTGATTGATTATAGTCACTCCATTCTACTGTTAATGGTTAAGATGTTATACTTATTTTAATTATTACGGAGTAATTATTAAGTAATCTGGAATTATTATTGATTCGATTAGGTAAGGTATTTTATCGGATTTTTATGATGTGCTCAGTTTGTTATTATTTCAATTATTTATCGAGTTATTCAGATTAGAAATCATCGATATATTCGTATGGGTTAGAAAGAGAAATGGCGAGATACGTCACGCGGTACGTCACAAGAAGAACCTTGAGAACGCAGGCCGTAGCAATTCTATTAGTGGAAGAAAGATATGCAATCCCATGCTATTAGATGACCTTATTTTAAAGGGTTAATTACAAGTTATTGATTAGGGTTAAAGTATAAGTGGTTAGTAATTATTAATCTATTTTTCCTTGTCTATCGATGGGTTATGGTTATTTATCCTAATCGTTAGTAGTTTAAAAGTTATGCCGGTTTTGATTCGAAATATTTAATAAATTGCAATTAATATTAATCTCATCGATAAAGGGACACCAGTGAATTATTATAGTAATATTGGTTAATCACGATTTTATTTATTAGTTGAGTTATTGAAAATAGAACTCATGCGCTTACGTAAGTTTTAGGAGAGAAGAATGTGATAGCGGAATAGTTAGATTCCTTGATTTACCTCTGATGGTTAGTTAGTAAATATATGAGTTTTTATCTAATTTCGGATTCTGTTTGTTTTTATCCACTGATCGATTATGATTTACTCGTGTTGTTATAGGTGGTAATGAATTTAATTATCCTCTGTAGGATGTTAGAACTTTATTATTATGGTTATCTACTCCGTCATGGTATGTTATGGTTGTCCAATCTTATTTAATTGCGTCTTAAGTTAATATTTATTTTATTAATAAGTTTCTCGAGTTTTGGTGCAATAGCTACTGCTGCGTATTAAGTGTTATTTATGATGTTATTTACTGTCAATTGTGTCAGTCATAGATTTTATTACCCTGTTTTTGTTAATAATTATCAGTTTGTTCTATAGTTTATTTAAAATTTTAAATGAATTTCGATATTATTTGAGTTAGTAGATACTAGAAAGAAATGCGAAGGGACCAAGTGAATTGATAGTTTAATAATAAGGCAACGATGCATAGAAGTAAAGGTTATCGGGGTGATGACACTTGATCTCATAAATAAAAACGGAGGAGCATCGCGTGGCACTATTTGAAGGTATTACTGTTGGGTTGCAAGCATTAGGGAGCTTATCATGGTTTAATTGATTGCTAAATTTATTTAGTTAGTTTATTATTTCTTCATAAGTAATAAAAAAGGAAATTTATGATATTCCTTGTTTACATCAACAAGTTCTGACCACTCATATGACCTTTGATATGTTTAATTTTTAGTTTATAAGAATTTCTTTTTATTTATTTAATTATACGTTATTTTCGTATTTATGCATGTTACGCCGTAACATCACATGTATAAAAATATATGTTACTTATATAAAAGATATATTCAATTTTTTTTGCCTCAAAATATATTTTGAGTAATATAAAAAAATTTATATTTCGACAATTGTAATATATATATATATATATATATATATATATATATATATATATATATATATATATATATATCACGTATATGCATAAGTATACTTAGATATTTATATAAGAATATAAAAGACTATATAAAAGAATATATGCATACAGATAAGTACATATATATGCAGACATAGGTGCGTACATTAGGGTGTCCGCTATTTACCAAATTAGATTTTTTTACTTGGCCATGATATAAATCATTTATTGATGACCCAAAAATAATAAAAAAAAAAAAAAAGTTTATTCTAATGCCGTTTAACCCTGCCTAAGTAATGATACATTCTCATTTTGATACAATGAGAAAAATTGTATTACATGCTTAAAAATAAGTGCACAGTTATGACCAATACAAAGTTATGTAGGAAATTTCCCGCTCTTCAAAAAAGGTCTTATGTTTTTTTCGTGAATCCAACTGTTTAAGAGATATTGAAGGTCAAAGTTTGATTTGTTTAAAAAAATTGGCGTTTTTGTTTGAAATTTGATAACTCTAACACCTAGACATAAAATTGAGCGCTATAAATTTTCTTGTAGAAATTTTCTTGTATATTTTTAACTTCCCGCTAAGAAAATCGAAGATTTTCAAAAATTTCGGGAAGTTATTGTTTTCACCCCGATTTGCGAAAATCGAAATTCCAACAGATGTTGACGTTTTGAGGTTCTAGGAAGCTATTTTGACGAAATTCAAGATGATGTCCGAGTGTATGTATGTATGTATGTATGTATGTATGTATGTATGTATGTATGTATGTATGTATGTATGTATGTATGTATGTATGTATGTATGTATGTATGTATGTATGTATGTATGTATGTATGTATGTATGTATGTATGTATGTATGTATGTATGTATGTATGTATGTATGTATGTATGTATGTATGTATGTATGTATGTATGTATGTATGTATGTATGTATGTATGTATGTATGTATGTATGTATGTATGTATGTATGTATGTATGTATGTATGTATGTATGTATGTATGTATGTATGTATGTATGTATGTATGTATGTATGTATGTATGTATGTATGTATGTATGTATGTATGTATGTATGTATGTATGTATGTATGTATGTATGTATGTATGTATGTATGTATGTATGTATGTATGTATGTATGTATGTATGTATGTATGTATGTATGTATGTATGTATGTATGTATGTATGTATGTATGTATGTATGTATGTATGTATGTATGTATGTATGTATGTATGTATGTATGTATGTATGTATGTATGTATGTATGTATGTATGTATGTATGTATGTATGTATGTATGTATGTATGTATGTATGTATGTATGTATGTATGTATGTATGTATGTATGTATGTATGTATGTATGTATGTATGTATGTATGTATGTATGTATGTATGTATGTATGTATGTATGTATGTATGTATGTATGTATGTATGTATGTATGTATGTATGTATGTATGTATGTATGTATGTATGTATGTATGTATGTATGTATGTATGTATGTATGTATGTATGTATGTATGTATGTATGTATGTATGTATGTATGTATGTATGTATGTATGTATGTATGTATGTATGTATGTATGTATGTATGTATGTATGTATGTATGTATGTATGTATGTATGTATGTATGTATGTATGTATGTATGTATGAATGTATGTATGTATGTATGTATGTATGTATGTATGTATGTATGTATGTATGTATGTATGTATGTATGTATGTATGTATGTATGTATGTATGTATGTATGTATGTATGTATGTATGTATGTATGTATGTATGTATGTATGTATGTATGTATGTATGTATGTATGTATGTATGTATGTATGTATGTATGTATGTATGTATGTATGTATGTATGTATGTATGTATGTATGTATGTATGTATGTATGTATGTATGTATGTATGTATGTATGTATGTATGTATGTATGTATGTATGTATGTATGTATGTATGTATGTATGTATGTATGTATGTATGTATGTATGTATGTATGTATGTATGTATGTATGTATGTATGTATGTATGTATGTATGTATGTATGTATGTATGTATGTATGTATGTATGTATGTATGTATGTATGTATGTATGTATGTATGTATGTATGTATGTATGTATGTATGTATGTATGTATGTATGTATGTATGTATGTATGTATGTATGTATGTATGTATGTATGTATGTATGTATGTATGTATGTATGTATGTATGTATGTATGTATGTATGTATGTATGTATGTATGTATGTATGTATGTATGTATGTATGTATGTATGTATGTATGTATGTATGTATGTATGTATGTATGTATGTATGTATGTATGTATGTATGTATGTATGTATGTATGTATGTATGTATGTATGTATGTATGTATGTATGTATGTATGTATGTATGTATGTATGTATGTATGTATGTATGTATGTATGTATGTATGTATGTATGTATGTATGTATGTATGTATGTATGTATGTATGTATGTATGTATGTATGTATGTATGTATGTATGTATGTATGTATGTATGTATGTATGTATGTATGTATGTATGTATGTATGTATGTATGTATGTATGTATGTATGTATGTATGTATGTATGTATGTATGTATGTATGTATGTATGTATGTATGTATGTATGTATGTATGTATGTATGTATGTATGTATGTATGTATGTATGTATGTATGTATGTATGTATGTATGTATGTATGTATGTATGTATGTATGTATGTATGTATGTATGTATGTATGTATGTATGTATGTATGTATGTATGTATGTATGTATGTATGTATGTATGTATGTATGTATGTATGTATGTATGTATGTATGTATGTATGTATGTATGTATGTATGTATGTATGTATGTATGTATGTATGTATGTATGTATGTATGTATGTATGTATGTATGTATGTATGTATGTATGTATGTATGTATGTATGTATGTATGTATGTATGTATGTATGTATGTATGTATGTATGTATGTATGTATGTATGTATGTATGTATGTATGTATGTATGTATGTATGTATGTATGTATGTATGTATGTATGTATGTATGTATGTATGTATGTATGTATGTATGTATGTATGTATGTATGTATGTATGTATGTACGTACGTATGTAAATATTCTGTAACTTTTGAACGGATGAACCGATTTTGATCGTCAAGGTGTCATTCGACGCGGCTTGTTAATTTCTATAAGCACTGAAAATTTGAGCTTAATCGGTAGGGTACGTTCGGAGATATTCCAAAAATAAAATTTTTTCAAAAATGTCTTTTTTGAATAACTTTTAATTCGCTCGATGGATTGATTCCAAAATCTAATCAGCTCTAAAACTTTATAAGCTGCGTCGAATGTGCCACCTCAGCTATCGAAATCGGTTCATTCGTTAAAGAGAAACCGTGAACGAAAGAATTAAAAAAAAAATTTATTTTAGTTTTTTTGAAATTTCTCAAAAACGACTCGATAAATCAATTTTAAAATTTGATCAGCTCTAGAACTCAATAAAACGCGTCGATTGCCACTTCAACCGTTGCAATCGGTGAATTCGTTCGAGAAATATCGTTGGAGAAAAAATGGTAAAAAACGTTATTTTTCAAAAACAAAGGCACTCAAAAGTATTTTCGAGCTCGAAAATGTATTCTCGACAATGTTTTCGAGCTCAAGGAGCTCGAAAACTGCGGGAAGTTTTGAGGCTAGCCCGCAGGGTCAACTGACAGACCGATTTTTTTTTTTGCGCACATATATGTGTTATATATGTGAGATATATGTTGCATATAATTTTCACATATATATTTTCCTATGCGGGTAACTTTTGAGGCCATAAGAAAAAATCTGAAAAAATTCTGTCTTTGTGGGCCAGTCCCAAAACTTCCCTCTGTTTTCGTGCTCAGGGAGCTTGAAAACATTAGTACTTGCACATTTTTGAGCTCTTTGAGCTCGAAAATCTGTTAGGCCGGTAAAACATACCTTTACTGAAAAAAAAATAATTTTTGTCTGACGATATCTTTGGAATGAATCAACCGATTTGAACGCTCTTGGTGGTAATCGATAGGGCTCACCAAGACTTAAAACTGATTACATTTTGAGGTGACTCGGGTAAGTGGTTTATAAGTTATACGCAAAAAACCTAAAAAAAAAAAATTTTCAATTTTTATTTTTTGTACAACTTGTAAACTACATGAACGATCGACTCCAAAATATAATCATTTTTAAGTCTTGGTGAGCTCTTTAGATCATCACCACGAAGATATCGTCAGAAAAAAAAAGTTTATACACACACACACACAGACATAAATACGGATGTCCATCCGGAAACAGTCAGAATAGCTTCCTATGACCTCAAAACGTCGACATCTGATGAAAACTCGGTTTTCGAAAATCGGACCGAAACCAATTACTTTTCTTCTTTGTGGTGGTATTTTTTGAAGCTACTCGATGAATTATGATAGATTATGGCGAAATCATTCGAAAATTCTACCATGAGGACAAATGCAAAAGATAGATTCTAAGAAATCTACTAAAAAGTCGATTTTTCAAAAATACCGACACCCTAACCCCTCCTTAAGACGAGCTAAAATTTGGAAATTTTCTTAGCGGTGATTTTCTTGGGATTACTCTGAAACCATGCATGATAAAAATTTTTCGAGTCTATATCTGAAAGCTGGACACTTGAAGTTACAATTTCTTTTCTTTTTTTTGTTTTTACTGTACGACCATTTCCGTCCGAGTTACAGCATATTAAAAATCACTAAAAAATTCTGAATTTTTTTAGTATGCCTTAGTTTTCGTGACTACTGTATTTTTATGAAAAACGAGTATTTTCTGTCATCAATTTTGTCAAGGTTCTTGTACAAAAAGTACATAGTCCCGTATTTGTGTGTAAACACATATACTTTCCTGCTCAACAGCATTATTTACATTATTTTAAATTGCTACTGTACGGTGGACGGTGTGGCTCAGTGTATATAGATAAATTGAACGAAGTATGGCATAGGCATGGATACCTTAACTGGAAGAGCACTCAGCGCGCAACCGACATGGTCTGGGTTCGATTCTCAGTTCGGACTATCTATATTTTTCTCAATTTATTTATGGACTTTTCATTGAAAATGTTCCTTCCTTATCTCACCCATTCCTCTTCTATCCTAATTATTTTTCCCTATGTAACGAAAAGTGTGAAACACTTCACGTATATATAGTCCCGCATGTGTGTATAAACACATACTTTCCTGCTTAACAGCATTATTGAAATAATTTGTACAAGTCTATATATTTTTCTTCAGCTTCTCGTCGCTCCAGAAGACGTTGAGAAAGCAGCCATTATCAATTCGTTTGAATTATTTGAGTTTTATATACTTACCTTTGGATTAAAAATGCAGCTCAAACGTTTCAGAGATCTATCGACGAAATTACATATGATCTGTATTTCGTTTTCCTATAAATTGATGACACTATTCGCATCCAAAGACTAAGATGAACGTTCGAAACACCTAAAAATTTTATGTCAATGTCTTCATGACGACAAATATGTAATAAACATTCCAAAGTGTCAGCTAGGAAAAACAGAAGTCAAATATCTCGACTATTTAATTAACAAACACAGCATCAAAGCATTTCCGGAAAAAGTTAAGGCTATCGTTAACTTTGAGCCTCCTAAAATTGATAAAGCACTTCGTAGACTTCTGAACACAATAAATTTCTACAGAAAGTTCATTAAGAACGTAACGGAAATTTCGGCACCATTAAATAAAGTACTCGAAGGACCAAAAAAAAAAATAAAAGCATCTTGTCGACTGGACAGTTGATTTACTAAATGCCTTTGATGTAGCCAATTTAATATAGTGGAAACCTAAACATGCAAACCTTCTCAATAAGACAATTTATAGATAAATTGAGAAAAATATAGATAGCCCGAACTGGAAATCGAACCCAGACCATAGGGCGATATACACTGACGCATCAAAGATATTCCGGTACGAGTAATCTACCGTGTCTGACCGTAATCTTACCATAGTCCTACCATAGTACTAACGTTATCCTACCGTATTACGACTGTACGAATACGGTAAATTCATGGTAGAGCTACGATGAAAATGCGATAACTATTTGAGCGATCATCAATAGCAAAGTTCTGGTTCTTGATTGAAGTAATATCTTCACTGTAAATTACAGTAGAGTTACAGTAAACCTACCATTTACCGAACGCTACCGTACTACGTTAATTTACGGTAAATAATTTACGTGATTAATTGTAGGACATGTCTATTTGTACGTAAAAATGTCCTGATCACGCCAGTCACTTCTATCATTTTATCGTCAATTTTCTATATTTTCACTTGGTCTTCTTTTGACAGATGAAATCATGTAAACTTTCTAATCGAGTGATAAAATTCCAAGTAAATATTAATAAATAAATATAAATAAATATCTGCTCAGTCACGAGCTTAATCATTTGAAAAGCTTCGTGTATTTTCGCTACATCCGGGAGCTGTCAAACTCGCAACTGACTTCTAGGTTAGAATAGTGCCGGGTCACTCGCTATTTGGGCCCAGTACATACAATTTCTAGCTCATAGCCGTGCCAAGTTGTCATGAGAGCCCTGCTACCAGCCGACCAATCAGGAAAATTGGCGGGTAACTATATCCTGCTGGCGCGCTTTTAAGCTAATGGGAAAATTCGCTAGGACAGCTATGCTGTCCACGTCATCACTGAGCGACAACGGAGGGAGAAGATGCCACCATGACAATCATTCTACATCGTGCAGTCGTTCTTACAATTACCTGTTCTACAACCGCTTCGATTTTGCTAACTATTCTTGGTTTGCTAACCGCTATTGAATTATAATTCCATTGAATTATTATCTTAATTATTCTCAGTAATTAGCTAGAATATTAAGGCTACTATTTATTGAGTATAAATTGATTGTTGCTCGCGTTTAATTACTCATAAATTAATAACCGCGTGTTTAACCGCTACCGACCACGTGTCAAGTTCATATACGTGAATTCAATATTGTTGCATTCGCTATCGCGTATAAATCTAGTTGCATTCACTATGAAGTATATTTTTTCTCACAGTTTTAGTGTAAATAGTGTAAATAAAAGATCTAATTTATTTATCATTAATTTTTGTGTTATTTTAAATTATTAAATTAACCACACCTACACCAGAATCCTACAGAGCGTTCGCTCACTTTACAATATCGGTCCCCAAAGTAATAGTGTGGAAAACTAAAAATGGCTAAATAGAAATACCGTAATTTTACGATAGAGCTAATGTAACACTTCCGCAAGTTACGGTACATTTAGCACAAGTTATAGTAGATTTACCGTAATACTACTGTTACGTCCCAGCCTGTACGTCAAATGACGTGAACATTTACTTCTCTAATTACCGACCTGAAATCTAACTAATTAAATCGAATATCGATAATCAAGTAATTTACATAATATTTAATTAATTATATAAAGTAATATAATACAATAACAGAATAATATTATTCAAGATATTTAAACGTTAAGGATACGAGTAATAGTTGATAAAGTTATTTTTCTATATTTTATCAAATATAAATAAGCGCTAACGCCTCGAGTAAATCCTCGAGACATGCAGCTGCACAAACATCAATTTTGTTTAAGATAACTTTTGTCAATAGATAAGTGACTCATTTGTTAGTAACAAAAGCGGAGAGATCGTGAGAATTAAGTTTGTTCAATAAATATTAGAATGGATCATTCGAAAATATGCGTTATCTCGAATGACTCCTCCATATGAATCGATGCGCGGGTCTGATGCCCAAACGTATTGATAAGAGTTACTCTAGTTTTTTTCGATCAAGAGAAGTCAGTCTGAATTATAGAATCATCGAGAGCAGTCAGGCTCAGAATAAAACACTTAACTTCGTTCTCACCTTCTCGAAGCTATTGTTAAGAATACCTTAACAATATTACAATATTTCAATTGTACGTTTCACAAATTCTCCAACTATCTCTTTATTCATTGAATAAAACAGATCCAGATAATATATATACTAATATATAAATATAGCCAGTTTATTACAACCACCAATTGGTGGCTGTTCAACCCATAAAAATTATTATTTATAATTATATGTAAGTTTACATTACGTCCACTTTAAATCAACCGTTCAACTACGCCAGCCCCATAACATCAACCAGGACGTAACACCACCATAAACTTACCGTAATATGAGACCCGCCAGGGGACCAAGGAATTCATCAAACTTTTATGTTATGAATTGTTATTTAGAAACTATTAATCAAATAAATTAATATCATTTTTCTAATGTCTTCATTAAAGAAAGTTTGCTGCATTCGGGGATGTACAAATACCTTACGCTGGAATCGAGGATTTGATTTATCCGTGAATTTTTAATTTTCCAAAGAGCACACTTAGTGTCCAATGGAAAAATGATAAATGAAAAAAAATAACAAAAAAAAAAAAAAAAAAAAAAAAAGGAACGAAAAATAATAAAGAAAAAAAGACTTTTTCGAAATGGTTTCGACAACGATTTTGCTTGAACAATTGACTCGATTTGGATGGTTAGGGTGGCATTTGACACGTCTTATCAAGTTTCAGAGCTGATTAGAATTTATTATCAATTCATAGAGTACATTACAAGTTACCCATAAAAAAACATTTTTGAAAAAATTAAATTTCTGAAATATCACTGAACGTACCGTACTGATTATGCTCAATTTCTCAAAAATTATTGGAATTCATGAGCTGCTTCAAACACTCCCTCAAAAAGCTAAATCGGTTCACCTGTTCAAAAGTTACAGGATATTTACATATTATATGTATGTGTATATGCACGTACGTACACTCAGATATCATCTTGAAATTAGTCAGAATAGCTTTCTAGAATCTCAAAACGTCAAAATCTCTTAGAAATTCGATTTTCAATAATCGGACCGAAACCAATAACTTCTTTTTTTTGAAAATTTTCAATTTTAATAGCGGGAAGTAAAAAATATCGATTTTATTTGGCTCAGTATAATGTACAGTGATGTCAAAGCTTTCGGACAATGTCAAAAATTGCTAAAAAAATTCTTCCAAGCCCATTGTTAAGACGAATTCATTAATTTAATTCTAGTAATAGTTAAAAATAAATTTCTAAGAATGAAATAATCAAAACTCTAAAAGAAATTTTAGCTTAGTAATATACAAAAATTTCGTCCGGAAATTTTTGTCGGCAATATACATAACAACATCGCTTATAAGTGTATAAGTGACTTTATTTACTACGCCCTGGTTAAAAATACTGATTGAAAAGAATTGAGAAGCGGTCACTCCATGCAAACTGTATACTATGCGGAGCACTTTATACTATGTAAGTTATAATAACAGTAGAAACAACTCAACTTGATTGAAATAGTTGATAATGTTTATATGGCAGTCAAGCACGCTTAACGCTACCACGTTTAAGGTAAGCTTTTATTCTATTCGCTAGCTCAGAATTTGGCAAGAAATAATTGCATATATATCGTCAAGAGTTATTAAAATGGGAAAATTTTATGACTTTTTGTAAATATGTTATATTTATTGCTTTTACCAGATGTAACCTAAATTGGTATTAGAGTATAAAAAATTATAAGCATTTTTATGTTTGACTTTTTGTCTATCATTGTATGAAATTGTAAAAAGGCACTAGGTCATATATATTTTTTTTAATAATTATGAATTTTCCAGTCGCATGGAGGGAACAATCAAAAAGCGCAGACTTTATCCCCAAGGAATCTAATTTATACGGTATTATCAATGAACATTTTGAAAATCCTATTGTCACTGTTTACTCACAAGTCAACTATCCAGTGTGGAATACTACTACCAACTTAGAAAACTATGGAAATTTGCCACCTTCACTTTCGCTGATGACATCTAAATATGTCACTGATTCAAATTTCGAAAAATGGGGTCTTTATTTTAAATCATAAAAAATTTGGAGATTAATTATAAATAGTTATACTTTCATTTAAAAGTTTTGTATTATAAAGTATGATTATCTTTATATTAAGACTAATAAAAAAAATTAAGCTGTACATCATTTTTGTAATAGAGTATGAATATGAGTTTAATAAGTTTTTTTTCCCTGTCATTTAGTCTTTTACTCTGCTGTTTAGTTATAGGTTATACAAAATTTCACTTTTTAAATACTAATGTTGTGATAAGACGTTTGTCATTACCATATTATTTATTATTGAAACTATCCGCGTAGTTGTTCAGAGGAGCATTCCTTGTGTTACAGGTGATTTAAGGACCCGGAGTAATTTTATATTTTTAATTTAAATACAGAGAAGATCTGAAGGCTAACTCCAACGTCTTTTCTGTTTAGATGTTGTGCTAGCGAGTCGCGGGTGTTTTGGCTCTGCGATTTTTGGCTATATTTTTGGTACTTTATTGTTAATTTTTTTTTGCATACTTAACGAATAACCTATCTTATTGATTTGCATCATTGGAATTGTTTTTATGTTCTGTCAAATGATCAAGTTCGTTAAGAGGGGTTAAATGCAGTCAGGAGGCTTAAAAAATTGATTTCAAGAATTTTTTCGAGAAGACCTTTTAATTTATTGAAGTGAAAATTTGTATACATATTGCGGTAATTTTTAACTGTATTTACATATTTTTTTCTTGTAAAAATAATTATTTTGAAAGCTGCTATAGTTGATCTCCAGGAGCATCTTTAAAAATAGGCGTCTCGCGATGAGCACGATATCTCGGGACTGGATTGTCTAAAATTAAACAACCAAAAATATTATGTTAATATAATGTATTGTCTTGTGATTCATCAAAGGAATAAGCAGAATAATAATTTTTGACAAAATGGCGGCTTTTAAAAAAAAGAAAAAAAAATCGATTTTTTACCAAAAATTAGACCTTAAATTATTTATAAATTGAAAAATATTTATCGGTGAGAAAAAACCTTTGATTAATTACCAAAAAAAATCTTAAAAAGCTTGTGTTCAAATTTGAGACTGGTCGGATCAGCCGTTTCCAAGAGATCTTGCTCACCGATTTTAGAAACATAGTTTTGAAAAAACGTGATTAAAGTTTCAAAAGCAGTTTACATATAGTAAACATTGTTTTTCCAACTTCGACTCATCTATTCTAGGGTCATATAATAAACTTTTTGCTTCTTCGGCAGCTTCTAATAACTCCAGTTGGTGTCTGCGGACCTTTTTTCCCTCTCGTGTGTTCTCATGTGCTCTTCGTTCGGAGGTCGTCACGCGCTGTGCATACTCTATTTCGACATATGAATGCGGATTGGGCCCACACTTGACATTCATATAATACAATAGTGATGATGTACCTTCATTAAATGTTAGCGGCTATGTATGCAGCTCATTCCACAGTTTTTAAACTAATCAAGCTATTCTTGAAGAAATTTTCCATATCAGTTCATTGCATTTCTCGTTGTTGTTGTGTCGAATACATTCTTTCTTCATGACTTATTCATCACCGCACAGTGCTCCTTTAAAATTTACTGACCATGTTTTGAAGTCACTGCCTGCGATGTAATTTCCGTACTGCACTCTAAATTTTTCCACCGACCACTTGAACAGTTCAACTACTGCATCGACATTTATTTTTTCAAAAGACCTTGAATGGTCTCCGGTTTCGACTTTTGCATTTTCTGAGAAATCCTCATTTCTCTGCTAGACTTTATTTTCATGAAAAAATCACAGGAGAAGGTATAGACGAGCTCATAAGTTTACTGCTTGGCTTGTCTATCTGGATTGATTAATACTCTTCAATATTTGCCAGTTTGGAAACAGAAGAAAGTAACTTTGCCTCACAGGTATATATAGATATATAGATTTAACACTACTACACTGTCACTCCATTCATCTGAATACAATAGAAGCATACAATAAAATGGATCGCAATAGACAGCTCACGCTCTGACCTCCAAGTGTGTGTGTGTAACTTCGATAATATTCGCTAGATTGACAAGAAATTTTCTGTGTATGTGCTTAAATATATGTTGTAACGGGCTGGAATGCTCCCGCATTTAATTTAAATTCAAATTCGACTCGCGCCAAAAGAACTGGCCTTCTTCTTCAACAACTGTCAATATTGAAGAAAATACACTGATGCGCCGGGGTCGCTGTGGTCGAGTTTTTCGACGTTTGAGTTTAGGGGTTGGCCAACCTGAATAGAGAGGTATGATGCCCAGAGACGATGAGCCGTCAGCCTCTTGGCTCGCAGCAACCGCCATGGACAGACGTGTTCTACTACTATTACTACTACTACCACTACCATCTTGGTCTGCTACTACAAGTACAACTACCATCTGCTATTAAACACGTGCTGCTAGCCATTATCATCTTCATAGTGGGCCAAGAGGATATAAGTCCACCCCAGGCGGAAGCTTATCCTTACTTAAGTTTATTTAAATTAATTTAATATTATATAATTATAATTGTGGATTTGACCTGGTATTTGGAAGGACTTGGAAGGAACTGGTTGGATGTCTTGGTCATAGAGGAAAAGGATCGGTGGAAAGATGGACTGGTTATGGTTGGAAATTGTTAGAGTAAGTCGAGTCGTTTTCTTTAATTGTTGGGTTAACTATTTTATTTGTAAAGTAATATTTTAGTAATTGAGAAGTCGTTTATTTAGTAACGTTAGTCGAGTCAATTGTTATGAAGTTATTCAAGTCAGTTTCTGTTTAGTTAGTCGAGTCAGTTATAATTTTATCTAAGTTAATTCAGTCAAGTCAGTTTCATTCGTCATTCGTAATTTTATTATTTATCTCTCATCATTTAATTATTTGTAATGCAACTTCGTTTTAATAAATGCCATAGTTTCATGTTTCAATTTAACGTATTTAATTAATTTAATAACAACCTTCCTGATAAGTTTGGTATAAGATCTCTCTCAATTTTAATACTGAGTGGTCCAGTACGGGGTTATCCTCGTCCGGAGATTACTGAGCATAGCTGGACAGGTACGTAAATCACCTCAAGTTTTACACATGTGTAGGCACTTATTTTATTACGACTACATTTAGTTAATAAACTGAGTGGGACCCATTACAATGTACATTACGAAAATAGAACAAAAAAAATTTTTTTTTTTAATTCTAACTCTATGTAACCCCTTAATATGTACTCGATAGCCAAGTATCATTGTAATTTTATTGAGCTCGTATTTGCGCGCTTAGCTAAGAGCATAAAGGTGAGTGAAAATTATTGTCTGCGGTCCTTAATGTTCTATTTTGCAATTTGCCTCTTTATTCAGCATTTGCAATGATCTCGTTTCTTATCTTAATTTTACAACTTGCGCTATATTATTTTGTGACGTTACCAAGATTATCCCGCATAATAAAATAGAAATATTATCTGCAGCATGTGCGGTGTTGTCAATTGCCTAGGAGAGCAATTGAGTGCACGAACAAAATAAGTAAAATCATGATTAATTAGCGGTAGATATTGTTTCTAATCATGACAATGTATTAGCGGCAATGTTGTCGTTACCTGACACACGTAAATTGACTGATAAAATCTAACTGACAGTGTTGCCATGGCGAAGCTCTTTCTGTACTTTGTTCAAATGTCTGCTACAGCAATTTGTGATCGATATAGATCGTAACGTGCCGATTTTCGAAAATGTGCTGGAAATTTCTCGCAGCTAATATCTGGTTAGGGAAAACCAGTGGCTGCTAATCATTGTTAACTGGTTGCTTAACGGGTTAGGGGTAGTCAGAGACACGAAAAAATGAGAATTTTCAGTAATTTTTTTTTGCTATTAAATCATTTTATTTTACAAAAGTAATAATATGGCATTATTGAACAATGTTTTGACTTGAAGTCACGAAAATTTGAAAGAAAAAAAATTTATAATTTTCAAAGTTATAGCTGTCTGTGTTGACCCAGTTTCAAAAAAAGGTCCTTGCGGTGACTGTCATAAGTCCTTGGAGATTCATCTAAAATTAATCGGATGAAAAAAATTAGTTCTATAAATAGATAATCCTGGGCCCGATCGAAGCTTTTTTTTTTTTTTTCAAAAATTAACAAAATGGCGGCCTCAGGAAATTTTTTTCTAGATTTTTAGGAAAAAATCAACAGTTAATTGTTCTTAAAAAATCGAAATTTTTGAAAAAAAAAAAAAAATCCTTCGATCAGGCCTGAGTTTATTATGTATTCTAAAAGCTGTATAAATTTCATTAAAATCTACTGAGCGGTTATCGAGTTACAGTTGTCACCAGTTCAAAAAACATAGTTTTGAGAAAAACGCATTTAAAGTTTCACACTAGATTTACGTACAGAAATACGAATTATTTAATTACTCACACAGAGTCATCTATTCCTGGGCCATATAATAGATCTTCAGCCATTGTGGAAGTTTCCAAAACGTCAATTTGGTGTTGCCTACGAAGCATTCTGCCTTCCCGAGTGTTGTCGTTGGCGCGCTGATCTGCCACTTTCACACGTGCATCATCCTTTTTTTCAGCATACCGATGGGAATTAGACCCACAATCAAGTCCTAGGGTATTCATAATCATTAATAATGAATGTATACCTTCATTAAATATACAAGTAGCTATGTATGCAGCAATTTGTACGATAGTATAACTAGTATTCACGGTTTTTGGGCATATTTTCCACACTAGTTGGTTGAAGCTTGTAACGAGTAAAATCGGGTTAAATTGAATTTATTAAACAGATATCAATTAATTGTGGAAACAAACAAATAGAAAATTAGAAAATTAGAAGTTGTACGAGTAAAACCCAGGTAAATTTAATTTACACGAGGAATTATTAATTAATTGATTTTTGAAAACAAACGAATAGAAAATTATACTTAATAGCTACCCCTTTTTGCTCGGTTTAGCTCGCCGGAGTCCAGGGTTACAGAAAAGGGGTTTTTCAAGCAAAAGAAACACAGGTTTACATGAAATAATAAACCAGACTTTATTAAACAAAAGAACGTAAACAAAACAAATGTCGTCAGAAATTTTAGTTATTAATTAGTTACTTGAGATTTTTGGCTTACAGCTCAGTTCTACTACCTCTTACAATAATTATGATTAATAATTAAACACGGTTTAATTATTTATAATCACGGTATAATCACGGTTTATTATTACTTTAAATAATAATCACGGTTTATTATTATTTTAAATAATAATCACGATTACGCGGTCTATTAGCGACTTTCCCGTCGCTCACACACGCACACACAAAATTTTACGCGGACTAATCAACGCGGTTCTACCCCCTCCCGGGTGCTTCAGGGGTATCTGGTCGACTTCCCCGTCGGCCCTGCACGGATTCCCCTCCCAGAGGTAAGCGGATGGTCTCCTACAAACCCCTCTACTCGACTAGTTTCGCCTACCACTCTTTGGCAGAAGGCCTCGGAGTGGGGACCCTTAACCCTCGAGAGTGAAAAGATTCACTTACCTGGTCCGGTCGGACTCCTGGTAAATGAGCTTCCTTGGGTTGTCCGGGAATGGTCTTCCTCGAACAACTACTCTGGAGACTAAGTTAAATTTACAGGCCTTTATGACCGGTTTTATTAACTGACCCATCCGTTGTATACATGGACAGAATAATTCCCATCGCCCTCTATCGTTTTCCGCGAAAGTATTATGTCAGTAAAATTATTCTAAGTCCAAACTGACAAAATCAAAGAAAATTAAAAAAGTAATTTTTTTAAAGTAAAAAATATAAAAACGAAAGAAGAAGAATGTGTTTAAGTGTTTAAGTAAACACTAAATACGGAGAGCTTAGCCGTGCGAGCGCCGGTGAACCGGGCGAATGGAAAGAAAATGAAAGAATGAGCGATTAAAACTTAGAGTTAATTTAAATTTTCACATATTATTTCTCATATTTCACCTTATTTCTCAATTCTTTCAATCTCTTGAATCATTTAAAAGATTCATTTAGAATCTTTTTTCACGTTTTTATCCTTTCCCTTTGACTTTTCTCCTCGGGACTTGGAATAATTTTCGTCGGTCGCGCATTCACATTCCCACATCGTACACTCGCATAAATATAATATCACATAATTTTCAGTCACTTAAATCTTAGTAATAATAAGCACAGCCATAGTTATAAAAATAATAGTAATAAATCATCATAGTAGTAATAATAGTTTTAGTATTTAGTATAAGAACATAAATCATAATGGTAATTAAACAAACAATAAGTAGTCATAGTAGTAGAAAAATAGTTATTTAAGAACAATAGTAGGTAGTAATAGTAGTAATTATGTTTAGTAATAGTCATAGATATAAGAATTAGTCCTAGTAATAGACCATAGTAATAATAGTAGAATAGAATAATAATAGTAATAATACTTAGTACAATAAAGTAGTGATAGTTATAGTAGTAATTTAGTAATAAGTAGAATTAATCACACTAGCCATAATCACAAGTAAATCACACAGCTGATCTGCTCGGTCATCCATCATCCCACCATCACAAGCTCTCATTATTATTCTGATTGAATCCACCTACACATCTTGAAAGTAAATTATCATTACTGAGATCGTCGTAAATCGGTTTAATAGCTGTTAAAACATCAGGAGGTAAGGGAGAATAATCTTAAGTATAAGTATCAAGCTCTCCACGTGCTTCAGCGCGCTGATAAGAGCACCAAGAATCTTCGCCTTTTGGACACATATCATGATTCGGATTTTCATCAGTCGAACCGTAGTGGTAAAAAGTTGCCATAATAGCAGATTTCATATCTTCCATAGAATCGCAATGACGACGTATAGATAAACCATAGTACACAGTTAATTTGTCTATAACTTTTCCTGTAAGCTTACCTCTACCACCAAGACCTTTTTGTTTAGATTTCAGAGTACGCAGTCGAGTCCCCATCCGCTTTTGAACATGGCCTATACATTCCTTTTTATTTACGGTTGTATTTTTGTAAGGATCTGCTTTTATAATTCCAGAATAGGTTTTCGAATCACCACCGCCAATGTAGTTGATATATTTAACTCCATATTTTGTTTCAGACTTGCAGCTGCCGCTAGCTACCTGCTCCCGAGCGTTTTGGAGTGCCCGAACGCTTTTTGTTATTTGTCGAATAACTCGAAAAATAATTATCGGATCAAGTTTAAATTATCAGAGAATATTTTTAAGATATTACACTTAACGAAAATGCAAAAAAAAAAAATCGATTTTTTGAAAATCCTGACTACCCCTAACCCCTTAAGAACGACATTGATTCTAATTCCTGACGCATTAGTTAAAACAACCCAATTCACATCAGTTCTTGGGTGCACGAGAAGTGCAGCATCAGCGAGAGATCGTTTCGCAGCATTCAACGCGTTTTGCAGAACGACTATCCAGTTGACAGGACGCGATCCTATAATTTTTCGTCCTTCAAGTACTTTATTTAATGGTGCCGGAATTTCCCTAACACTCTTAATAAACTTCTTGTTGAAGTTAATTGCGCTCAGAAATCCACGACGTGCTTTGACGACTTTAGCAGGCTCAAAGTTAACGTTAGCTCTAGGAGTGTGCAAATGTTCGAATTATTCGTCTCGAATCGAATCGAATTATTCTATTCGAATCTCGAATCGAATAATTCGAATTATTCGAAAAGTTCGAATTATTCGAATAATCTGAATTCAAACCAAATAATAAACTCATTATTAAATTAAAGAAGAATTTGTATTCGTCGTATTTATTAACATTTTTTTTTTGTTTTTTGATATATTTGAATGGAGAAAAATTAAATAAGATACTGATTCTGGTGTTAAAGAAGTTCTTTTCTGGGTTATCATATCCCTTGAAGAAAATAGTATTTCCCTTTCGATAAATTTAAAGTAAATAAAAAAAATTTTAGTTGCCGTTAAAACAGAAAAATTTTCACTTTCGCTGGCAAAATGGGGCACCCTTAAAAAAAGGTGAAAAAAAAAATTTCTGCATATTAAATAATTTTGATTAAATTGATTTTTTTTAAAAGTAATATTCATAAAGGAAAATTACGTTTTACACAATTATTGGATGCAGAGGAAGGAAAAAAAAATTTTATTGGCTTTTATCATAAAACAAAAGCCATTAACATTTTTTGACTGACACTAGATTTTTGAAAAAGTTTAACAAAAAATATTCAAAACAATGTTTGGAATGTTTAAAAAATACAAATTTTTTTAATAAAATTTTGGGGATACCCCGTTTTGCCTAGCCTACCCCGCTCCCCTAAATAACCTTCAATTTTGACTGCTACAACATAGTTCAATGATGTGTCTTACATGTACTACAAAATTTGAACTATGTCTGTAGAATTCGGATAATACATGGAAAAAAATTCGCAAATGAAATACTTATTGCAAACTGTCTGACATGGAAAATTTTAATAAATTTTGCCGTGTTGCATGTTTTATTTAATTTATGTAAAAAGGAATTTTCGAATCAAAATACGAAATTTACCTTTTCATTCCGAATATGACCGGATGACACTTTTTTTAACAATAAAATTTTTATTATTTTAGTAATGAGTACTATGAAAAAAATATTCAAATTGAGTCAAATACACTCGAACAAGACAATTTTTCCATCGAAATTGATTAATTTAAGAGCATGAGATAATTATTTGAACTATTCGAATTATTCGAACTATTCAAATAATTCGAACTACTCGAATAATTCGAACTATTCGAATAGTTCGAAATATTCGAATAGTTCGAATATTCGATTCAAATTTCGAATCGAATGTTACTATTCGATTCGATTCGAATGATATTCGTACACCCCTAGTTAGCTCCAATTTTTTCCGGAAATAGTTTAATGCTGTAGTCGTTAATTATGTAGCCGAAGAATTTAACTTCGATTTTTCCTAGCTGGCACGGCAGAACGTTTATCACCAATCTGCAATGATCAAGACGTTGAAATAAAATTTTGAAGTGTTTTAAGTACTTTCTTTCATCTTCAGATGAGATTAAAGGTGTGATCAATGTATGAAAATGCGAAGTCCAGGTTGTATGATTTCGTCAATAAATCTTTGAGAGGTTCGAGCTGCGTTTTTGAGTCCGAACGTCATATGCTGGAACTTTAATAATTCCAACAGAGTAATTATGGCCGTTTTCTCGATATCTTCATTTCGCGAAAAATACAGCCGGTTGGTAGTATCGATATTTTATCGACTTTTTTTCATCGTCATGATTTTTCATATAAACATTTCAGTCAAATTTTTGTGTATCTATCGTTGGATGCGCTTTGGTGGGAAAAGAGCGCGCGCACAAGGCAACTGGTTATACGAGAGTTTCGAGCACCCGGCTAGGCCATCAAAATGTATACGGACCTCTTTCTGCAGTCAAGGGACTATCTAGCTCATCATGTGTATTGACTTAGCATGCTACGTATGGATGTACTCCCTCTCTTCCTGCTGCCACACACCGATTACCCTTTCACCACTATTATATTCGTAAGAGAGGAAACACCAGTAAGGCGTTTTCCTCTACAGCTGGTTCCCCCTTGCGGTCTTAATTTTTTGTAACACTTGTAAATTTCAAATCTCCAGCAAAAAAGTTTTTCAACTAAATCGTTATACATTCGTAAAATGAATTTATATTATTTTTCTCTAGTATTTTACCTCCAATAAAATGATCACTACAAATATTTATTAATATCGTCAGCGTAAATATCAAGATAAATAATTTAAAAAGATTAACTCATCAATAGGTACTTTTTATTCAAATGATACTATTTCAATAAAAAAATCCAATGATAAAAATATACCCAAAATAATTTCATTGCAAATGGTTTGAAATAAATTTTTATTGTAAAGTCGAGAAAGTGACTTCGATTTTTTATTTTACATTCATTAATTAGTGCCGATAATTAGTACATGAACTTCCTATGTTTAAAAAAAGTTTTTTTTGAAACAAGACTGAATAATCTTTATCAAGCTAAAAACTCATCTCGTGGCATGTATTATAAAATTAATATGCATTACATTTTGATACTAATAACGGAAAAAATGATAATAAAATAAGTACATATTTTAACTGCTTAAACTTTTATTTTTTATCGTGTTATTCGACGTTGCTTAGAAATATCTTCAAATTATGCGAGTATGTTTACATCGTGTTTGAGAAGCTGCTTGATTGATCATATTGGATTTTTAACTTATAATTTTGTTTTAACTTTTCTTATTTGATGCATGGATCGCACTCAAGACCGACACAAATTTCATTGCAGTAGTTTTTTTTTTTAGAATCTAATATCGTAATACATTGGTTATCACTTAAATCAAATATTCATAAATTTTTTTTTATGTTTTAATGGTTATCTTTTCCTTTAAACAATATCATTCAGATCGCTATCAAAAATTGTGTGCAGTACTTTGTTTGCCATTAGAAATAAATTGAAAATATAAATTAAATGTGGACTTATTCATCACACGGGGTAAATTTGAATGATTTTTAATTTAAAATGACTTGTAACTTACGATGTTTTTAGCAAGACATGTATATATATATATATATATATATATATATATATATATATGTATATATATATATATAATTAAGTGAAGTTCCTCTCTTAAATTTTATTGACATTATTACATTCAACAATAGTCACCGATCGAAAAATTTTTAAAATAAGAAAAAGAATATACATGTATAGATATAAATATATTTATATTTATATATAAATTAGGTCCATTAATTGCATGTTATTCCTATTCATAGGTAAAGATTGCACATATTGATAGGATCACTAGTTATCACTCCATTATATTTATTATGTAATCTTATTTTTTTGTCTCAGTTACAACTACTTCTTGGCGAACTTTATGGCCTCGGAAACTCGCTTGAATTTTAGTTGCTGCTTTGTGCAGATCTGGATCGGTCAAATCAATTCCTTCTAATTCATTAGCTGCGTCATCCATCTGGAAAAGAAAATTTTATTTCATTTAGTTCTTTTCATATACTTAAATAACTGTGACATTTATGGAAAGATTGATGCCTACACACATTCATACTTTCGATATTTTGTTAATAAAGTGAAACAAAATAACAATATCATCTCAATTCCTAACTTTTAAATATAATATTACATCAGGTATTCTAGTTCTTATAGAAAATTTTAATGAATGTGTGGTTAAATGGTCATTAAGCTTAGATTAAAGCTTTGAAAACAGCAAATTTTGTTTTCGAGGTTAATTCAAGGTGAATTTGTATTGTTAAGTTTATTACTATTTTGTATTTAAACATCAAAATTTTATAATTTATGTGGATTGAAAAATATTAATGTAAATTGCCTAAATAAACACTAGTACGATTGTAACTGAATGAAAATATTATTTACTATTAGTACTTTCGTAATAAATATTAATAAAAATGTTAATTAGCGAATAATGAATTGAATCAACTATTAATAACTGAATTATCGGCCAGTAATTGAATTAACTTTTAATCATTGAATGAACTGTCCATAATAATACATACATTCTAACTTTGCTTACAATAATGAATTTTTGATTATGCCGCTTTATTGATATTAATTATTTTCAGGATAAATTGAGTACAACCAGAGGCTCTTAAAAAAGTTCATCATAGTCTAGTAGAATTACGACAGCGAGAAATTAAAATTTACGGAATGGACAATGGCAGAGTCAGCCGTTCTGTTCGCGTGTAGCTCGTGTGATTAGTAAGTTAAGCAGCATTGAGTACGGTTGCTACTTGGTTGGGTGACCGCTTAGCCACGCGTTGAGCTTAAACGGAGGTCTCTGTGTGCTCGGCGTGGACTGAAGATCCAGCGATCGGTAACATGGGAATTTCATCGTTCACTGGAACTCTGCCTGTTCTGAACTGTACAAGCAATGAATTTTCTCTGTGGTTTCCCCTTGCCGCTACACTACGACCGCAAAAAGTGGGGTACAGGGCATCACGTAATGATGCAGTACAGAAGCACGAGTTCCAATAGATTATCATAAATTCCCGTAGAGATATTAT
Source organism: Microplitis deprimator (assembly GCA_964016945.1). Lineage (NCBI taxonomy): Eukaryota > Metazoa > Arthropoda > Insecta > Hymenoptera > Braconidae > Microplitis > Microplitis deprimator. The sequence goes on along the minus strand of OZ024706.1, from coordinate 13,813,911 downwards.
AAGAATGAATTTCTATGAGGAGGATAAGAATCTATCGGATTTAAGCAGGGATAAAATTATTAAAATTATTCGTGGGCTTAGAAAAGATTTATGTATAATTAAATAAACCGTGGTGGTTTTGGGATCACCGTGAATTAATCGTAAAGTGATTGTATAGCCGATATACGGAGACGTTATATCACCGGCAAAGAATGTTTCATTTACGGTCATAAGATGGTTATTTGACCGTGAATAACTAGTGTCCTTGTTCAAAAGTAAGTAAATAAATGAAGCCAACGCTTACAGGGTTTGGATGCTTCAGCGGTTCACTGCCTTTTGGGCTCAAGACAATTCAACCCTGCGAAAATTCATCCCCGCAACATTTCATCCCTTCGACAATAGATAATTCAACAATTAATACCCAATAATTTACCCCTGGGGCAATTAATACTTTGACAAATCATATCCAACAGGAAAATTAATAAAAAAAAAAAAAAGATATTAAATGTGATCAATAAATATGAAAATTTTTTATCATAAACATTTTAATATGGACTTAACACACACATTTTCACAATGACGGCATCGTTTAGCATCTTGTTTTGTAATTAAACATTAAAAATAATTTACGCAGAATTAATAATAATATGTCATATTTAAATTGCATATTAACTAAATACAAAAGAATTATATTGTAATATGTAATACCCAACAGAGATAAAAAATTAATATCATGATCAGGGTACGGGTTTGGTTGATTGTCTTGCTGATTGTCTTATTGACATATTTTTTTTACAACCTTAATTTTGACGTTCTTTTATGACGTTCGATATTTAAATATATCTTTCAATTTAATTCACGTGAATTTGCTCGTGATCGTCATTTCGATCAAGGGAAATTTGCGTGAATTGTTTTCTTTTATTCTTATTGTTGAGTAAAAACTTCCAGACTCCGATCATGATTAATACTTAACTACAAGTCGTCATTACAACAATAATTTTTCATTACATATAAATGCCATTATAAACGTAAGAAATACTTGTTAACGTAATAACTAATAACATAAATAGATAAATAATTGACTGAAGATGAAATACCCAACAAAAATCAAAATTAATATCATGATTAATGCTTAACTACAAGTCCTCATTATAAATATAATTTTTCAATACAAATAAATATCACTATAATAGTAAGAAATACTTGTTAAGGTATGAACTAATAACCCTTATTAAAGGAAACGTTTTAAAAAGATTGGAAAAAAATATAGTTATATAATTTCTAATGCTTTTGAATACTTTTTAATCGCGCTTCTTTACAGGCATTTAACATTGCAAATCGCTTCGAATCATTTTTATTAAATCAGGGAACATGAATATATATTAATGACTGACTGAAAATGCAATAAAGAGCAAGTAATGTCAAATAACATCAATTCAATCAGATTATTACAAATCTTAAATAAATGAAATTCTATAAAATTTCAAAATCATAATTCAGTTAATATAGAAAAATATCCAAGAAAAAAATTTCTTCACAAAGTTATTACAAATATGTTTTTGAAGCTAATATTTTTGCAACGTTATTTAAGTACTCAAGCTTTTTAGAAGCATCATGATTCATGACAATCTTTTTTAAACGCTCGGTGTAATTACGATAAGATTTTAGGCGTGTATTGCAAACATCCAGTCCAGTTTGAGATTGTGTTATTATAATGTTGGTTTTGGTTGGTTCACCATCGAGGCACTTCACCATTACCGCCATAAAAGAATGAGCCTGACCCACACGGTTATTAAAACTCGAATTCCAACTCTTCGATGAATTGTTAGACCATAGATAACACAGGACCACAAAAAAAGTGATGCACTGAATCAATAAGAATGATTCAAGTTCTGTTTTAGCACATTCACAAGAGTGCACGTGTAGAAACGACATTTTGAAGATAATATTTTAAGAAAAATATCATTCACTGTACGCAGCATTTTTTCTTTTTCTTATTTGCTTTCTTGCTATTTTCTTATTACTATTCTTCTTTTTTATTGGTTTGCGATTATTTTTTTTTCCGAACTGCTTATTTTATCACTCATCTTCTCTTATTAGAATGCTTTCTCGCTAAACCAATGGTGCTATTCATACCACTAGCGATAGCCAACTGACCAGGCACGTACCCTAAACCGTTCATAAGACTGTCGTTTTTTTGCTGAGCTTTTCGTTTTAAATTATTACCTGATTCACGTGCTCTGGCACTTAACGCCTCTTTGACTGATACGGATTTCAAAGCCTCCTAGCCAAGTGCTTTTGCACCGCTTTTTAAAAATGGTAATACACGAATAAACAAGCCGCCAAGGAAGCTACCGATACCATGTCCTCTTTGGTTTGGCGAGCCTATGTAAACTTGACTTAGGCCGTTTATGATCACGAGTTCCGTCACCGTACTGTATTATTTCAAACCCGGCCATTTTGTTACACTTAAATTCTTCTTCTGAAATGTAATGTCACGGTCAGCGTACCGTATTCAAATGGAATAGGATTCCCAAACTCGTCTCTTATATCAATTCCGATAGTGTTTATGGTTCTGCGAAATAAGGGTATATAACGGCCCGGTGAAAAAGTCTTTATTTTAGTTGAACCTTAGACGTAATGATCGTCATCAACAGCTACGACATGTAGCAGAGGTGATTGTACATCTCCTGTTATATAACCTTCACAAATATCATTGTACACAAATATTTTTCCAGGCACTGCATTAGCTAACAATGCAGGGGTTGACTCTTTGCATTCGTTCTTTTCTGAGATAGGTCTAGGTAAATAGTCTATGCCAAATCCTAGTATCTTTTCAAGTATTTCATTTAACTTTAGTGTATGTATAGCTACGCAATCACATATTTTATGAACTGATATATAGCCACCAGCGTCATGTACAAAATTAATATGCTTAGATAATGCAGGAAGTGTATTCATACATTGCACTTAAGAGCTAATATTTTTATATTGAGGCACATTACCATAGTAAAATCAGCTATACTTTTTCCTTCTTATTCAGTAATACTTTTTCGTCATAAAACACACTGTCAATAGGTTCGTTTTGTAAATCAGATAGTAAATAAACCACCGGCTGACGGAACATTGAAATTTTAGAAACTTTAAAAATCTCATTACTCCACCCACTTTCGTATCCTTTTACAAACGCTGCATTAGTCTTTCTTATGCGTACCATGTCACCAACGTTGTATTTAGGTTTTTTCATAAGTCTATAACGTTTATTATTTTCATATCGTTTCTTAAGGTTATAAATTGCTGCAGCATAATTATCTTCATTGACATTTACAGGTCCATTTTTATTCCTCTATGCTGTGTATGATTGTAAGCGTTGATAATTTCCTGTAATACGTCTATATATCTTTTTGACCGTCTATATGTAAAATGTCACTATATTCTCTCCTTGATCGTTCTATTTAAACGTTCAACGACAGCTACTTTTACATCAGGATTTCGTACAGTTCTAAATTGTATTTCTTTTTTCTTCAAAAATTCTTGAAAAAATGCGCCAAGAATCTCTTTACTGCTATCCGTTTGTATTAAACGTGGTAATCTTTTTCTACTACGCAGTAGTATTTTTTTAAAACCTTGTGCCACAGACGCCCTAGTTCTATTATATAGTGGCTCAGCGCACACTAATTTACTCAACACGTCAATTACCATTAAAATATATTTATACCCATCGTTGTACGTTGATATACTTCTCAAGTCTACCAAATCGGCCTCCCATACATCATCAATTACTCCTACGTTGTAAGTACGTCTGATAGAATATTTTCTCTTTAATCGATGCTTTGTATAAGTTTCTTGTTTATTAAGCCAGTTTTCAATCATGTCTTTTGATAACTTTGAATCATCTTTAGCAGCTAATTTTAAAAGATTTCTAACACCCGAAAAACTGGACATGTGTGAAGGGTTATAATATATGGATTTGAGCATTTCGTTGGTCTGAACTTCGTTCATGATAAATTTTTACTTTTTGATTTTATAGATATAGAATCTTTGCCCTCTTGAGTTGCTCTAGACCTCTCTTCATCACCGGTCATAAGCTCATCTGAAGAAGCAAGTTCTTCGCGAATAACTGCTATGCTTATGTTAGCTCGTGAACTTGTAGGTGTTGTAATGGGTCTACTTATTTTATTAATTAAATGTGGTCTTAACAAAACAAGGGCCCACACATGTGTAAAACTTAAAGGTGTCTTACATACCTGTCCAGCTATGTTCAGTAATCTTAGGACGAGGGTAACCCCGTACTGGACCACGCAGTAATAAAATTAGAGAGAGATCTTATACTTAACTTATCAGGAAGGTTGTTATTAATTCATGAAGTATAAATTTAATATTGACAAATGAAACTATGGCATTTATTTAACAAAGTCGCTTTACAAATAAGAAAATTGAATGAAACCATGAACAATAAATATAGAAGACTGATGAAACTGACTCGACTTGACTTTACAGAATATTACTGACTCGACTAACTTAATTAAATATAACGACTCCTCAATTATAAAACATTATTTAACAAATAAAATAGTTAACCCGACAATTAATAAAACGACTCGACTCACTTACTCCAACAATTCCAATCCAAACCAGTCCTTCTTTCCACCGAACCTTTTCCTCCATGACCAAAACCATAACCAGTCCTTCCAAGTCCACCAATCCATTCCAATCCTTTCCAAATCCACCAGGTCCAATCCACATTAATTATTAATATAATAAATTAATTAAATTAAACTTAAATAAACTTAAGTAAAATAAGCTTCCACGAGCCGTGGGCTTATATGCTCTTGGCCCATTTTAAGTACAACTGTCAGCACGTATAGTAGTAGTAATAGATGGTAGTCGAAAACCAAGATGGTAGTGGTAGAGCACGTCCGTCCACGGCGGTTGCTGCGAGCCAAGAGAACGACAGCTCGTCGTCTCTGGGCCTCGTACCTCCCCATTCAGGTTGGCCAACTCCTAAAACCAAACGTCGAGAAGCTCGACCGTAGCGACCCCGGCGCGTCAGTGACTGTATTTTCTCAAATGTTGACAGTTGTTGAAGAAGGAGGCCGGTTCTTTTGGCGCGAGTCGAAATTCGAATTTAAATGCAAGGTGGAAGCTTTCCACCCCGTTACAGTGTAGAAGTCAATGCTGTGCTATTAAAAAAATTTTGGTTGCTTATATATTCACAAGGTATATTTGAGGCTAGTAACACTTGAGGGAATTGACGCCTTCCTATAGCTATGACAGATTTTCTCCTTCTCATAGTGTCGTTCAGAAGATCTGTTATATTTGAGCCTGCTATTTTTTTTACTATGAAGTGTTACAGTCCCATGGCTATCCCACGTTATCGTTGAGATAGGTAAATTTTTTAGATGTTTTAACAACAAACGGGATTTATTTTTCAATTTTTTCGGGATACCATCTATAATTGAATTTTGTATTTTATTCGGTAAATGTATTTTCTAAAGGTTTTTTTTTCACACTAAAAAAAAATTTTTTTTCCTCCCGGTAAATGTTTTGTTCTGGTAGCAATACTGGTATTCTTGTGATAAGGATACCGAAGTTTATTTCACAGAGCAATACGTATTCTGACTGTAGCAAAACTCGGCATTGTTGTAGGCACAATACCACAATTAAAATAAGATAAACTTAACCCTACTTAATTGACATGTATAAATCTACGTAAATAGGAGAATTTTTTATTATAACAGACGTTCTGTCAACAATTGAGACGAAAAACGAATAAATACTAATTAATAATTTTATAATTATAAAGAGGAATATTGCACGCATCATTTTAATATTTGTTATCACTTGCACTCTTATTTCTATCTCATGATAACATGAGGTAAAAATTCGGGAAACAAAAATTGCTATAGGATAAGTATGTAAGCGCTGGAGACACCACTGCATTTGCTATAGTAAAATAGTATAAAGTTTTAGTCCCACAAGAAAACTCGGTATTGCTGTGGGAATTATACCAGGTTTTCTGCAGTAAGAATACGTTTACTTACTATAGGAATACTGGATCGATAATACTTTGAATTGCGGGAGGAACAATACTTTTTTTTCAGTGCATATTCCAGTAAACGTAAATAACGTTTAAGGATTTGCAAGTACAACTGAGATTTTTCACAATCAGAATTATACATATTAGAGTATAAAACCTCATGTATTTCATTGTCAAGCCGTGATAGAGTTGTGCCTGAAGTCTGTATAGTTTTATTTTTCAATTTATGTTCATTTTGGTCTGTATTATCATGATCTCGTAATTTATCTTCTGGTACTAATACCATTTTGCGAGCGTATTCCATATGAATTAATGTGCGACTATTGTTGATAGCAATGCGCCAAGTAATGGTGCTAGAAATGCCGGTAAAAAACCACTTTTCTGTACATTTATCTTTTTTTCTTTATTTAAACTTTTTTGGGCCGATAATTTTCTCAAAAACGGTGCATAACGATTCAATTTTTTGCGATTTTTTTATGATAACAACATATTACCACGTAATATATATAGAGCACACTCGCAAATACACCGTACTAAAGCTGCGTCAGCCTTGCGTAGTATAGCTTGTCTTTGTTCGTTATTTAAAGAACAGAGTGCATGGAGTAGAGCAAGCTGTTTCTTTTTAATTGGTCCGCGCTGCGCCCACGGTGCATGTTGTGCGGCCAGCGGGGATTTTGTTTACCCCGTGGCGCATCGTGGGCAATGTAGGCCAGCCTTCCATCTGCTGACCTACTAATCGCACAACAAACTCTACGTTGGGTTAACTCCCCAACGTAAAGTCTAACTGAATTCAAGACAATACTGAACCAGGAAGTGCTCCCCACAACCGGCCCTTCTCGGATGAGGGCTACCCACTATCTGGGCGGAGCACTGAGATTCCGAACGATGATGACCTTGGTGAACAACGGACTGCATTTAGGTGGACGGAGGAATTACGAGCTGATCTCTTGATGTGCTACCATGACAGTGAACCAGAGCGGAGAGGATACATGGCTCGGATGCATGCTCTCTGGAGCGATATGCACCCTAATCATAGCCATTTTTCGAAACAACATCTTCGTGACTATGCCTCTCATCTTCGGCGAACACGAAGATCACTGTTGACAAACAGACGAATATCTCATCGTCTGTCTTTTACAGCACAGCTACATCTAGAGAAACGCCGTTCTTCTGAAGACGCTGACAATGATTTTGAAAGACGGCAAGTATGTGTCTCTAAAAAGACACACTACCCTAAAGACCAACTTGACACGGAGAACCAAGAACTATCTGCACGGATATAGAAAGATTCTACTCTACTCACCATCAATCTAGCTGTCTACATTGCTGCTTCCTCACTCTTACCTCCAGAAAGGAGAAATACCTTTTCTCCTGAGGCTAAGATGAGAGGGCGCATTGGGCAGCTAACACTGAAGATTGATGATCTCCGGAAACATGTCTCCCGCATTCAGTGTGTAATTAAATATGTAAATGCTCGTAAAGTGTTTACATCTAAAGTCCGCCGTATTGCAGCTGGACTACGATACCAGCATCACACACTGAATAAGGATACTCTTTTTAAGATTAAAGAAGATTCCCTTAACAGGTTGCGGGCTCTGATGACTGCTAAAAAGTCACTAGAGAAAAAGCTAAAAAGGCTTACCGATAGCTCTTTGTATCGGTTGAGTCCTTCACGCTTCCTAACATCTAAGACATATGTTTCTGGCGATCCCTCATCCATCGATCGAGTAGAAGCTTTTTGGTCCGAGTTGTATGGTGATCAACCGAACGTGAATCGTGACACTCCAGCTCTCAACGACTTCAAAACATTCTATCGATAACATCGCAACGACAATGCTGATGAAGAGAGCCCTGAAGCTAGCGTGGAAGAAATTCGTTTAGCTCTGAATAATGGTAAGAATTGGGCTGCTCCAGGTCCGGATGGCATTAACCGATTCTGGTGGAAGAAACTAACTTCTACCCATAGTCATCTGGCCCGAATTTTTACAGCGTTCATCAGAGGTAACGAACCAATTCCATATTGGCTTGTAGAAGGGCGAAGCGTGCTCATCCCAAAGGAAGGTGACTTGTTTGACTCGAAAAACTACAGGCCTATCACCTGCTTGAATACGGTTTATAAGATTTTCACCAAACTCTTGAATAATCGCATTTTGCAGGAGATAGATCTTGTATGGCAGCAGATATACGAACAACGTGGCAGTAGAGGAGGACTGTCAGGTTTCAAAGAGAATCTGTTAGTGGATCATTGTGTCATTCAAGACGCGATTTACTATCAGCGCAACCTGTTAATGGCCTGGATTGACTGCCGCAAGGCATTTGACTCAACATCTCATGAGCTTATTCTCTTTTTGCTCAAATGCCTTGGAGTCAATCGTAATACAGTGAGATGCATTCAGCGTACGATGCAACTTTGGCGAACACGGTTCCACATTTCATGTGGCAACGAGAAACGTGTGACCAAAGTTGTGCAGTACAAAAGAGGAGTCTTCCAGGGAGATTCCCTGAGCCCTCTGCTGTTTTGCATCTCACTTTTGCCAATATCTGTTGCACTATGCCGTACCCGTGGATACTCAGTGGGTCCGCCAACTGATCGAAAATATTTGATCACCCACTTACTCTACATGGATGATCGGGAAGGTATATGCCCCTGATGAAGAACACCTTCAGACAGCCTTCAACATTGTAGAGAAGTATACGCGGGATGTCGGCATGGCTTTTGGGTTGGACAAGTGTGCGGTCGTTAATCTGGTGAAGGGTAAGTACTCTCATTTGTGCGACGATATCGAGTTAGTAGATGGAAGCGTCATTGATCATCTTGATGCCGAGGAGTCGTACAAATATCTAGGGATTGACGGGAGCCCTATGCAAGACCTCCTTAAAATCAAAACGACTCTCTTCAGCGATTATGTGCGGAGAGTCCGGAAAATCTGGTCAACAGAACTTTCCGGGAAAAACAAAGTTGCCGCAAAAAAATGTTTGCTGTCTCAGTGCTCCTCTACTCTTTCGGTGTCCTTAAATGGGCCCGAAAAGAGCTCAGAGACCTCGATATCAAGACACGCAAAGTCATGAATATGAATCGGAGCATGCATCCTAAGTCTTCTGTCACCAGATTATACCTTTCCCGGCTTATCGGTGGGAGAGGTCTACAGAGCTTGGAGTGTCTACACGATCGTTTGGTTTTAGGTATAATATACGAAGTTGTCAATTTCACTGCAGATGATGGCGACTTCTTTATTCAAATTGTTCATCGTCATAAGAGTGGACATAAGGGAGCGTTCTTATATAAGGTAGCAACGTACGCGGCAAAGTCTCTTGGTCTCAGAAGAGTAAACCCTCTTATTGACCTCCCTAAGGAGGGATTCAAGAGGGTCATCAGGAACGCTGAGCAGCGAAAACTGCTTAGTACACACATGGACAAGTCCATGCATAGCGTGTTCTTTAAACAAGTCCACCCAGCTGACGTTTTCTTTCCTTAAGTCAGCTGTCCTGATGTCCGAGACTGAAAGGTATATTTTTGCCTGCCAAGATGGTGTTATCAACACTCTTGAATACCGTGCTAAAGTGCTCCAGATGCAGATACCCGATACACTATGTAGGGTGTGTAAGCAACATCCTGAGACGCTTATGCATCTCTTGTCAGCATGTCCTGTGTTGGCACGAAATGCATACATTCAGCGTCACAATGCTGCTCTGCGAGTACTTTATTACCACCTTAGACACATTATTATCTTATCTGCCAGGAGATATTCCGCAAGTTGTTGAGAATGACCGTCGCCGTATTTATTGGAACGTGCCATTCGCAACAACGCGGAAGATAGACCACAATAAACCTGATATTGTGCTCTTCGATAAAACCGCTCGTAACATTTATGTTATTGAGTTTTCAGCTCCAGCTGAATATAATATCACGGTTAAAGAAGAGCACAAACACCAGATATATCAGGATCTGTTCGAAATTGGCAAACTTTACACAGGCTACCATGTTAAGCTTATCGTCCTCATTGTTGGCATCCTAGGAGGGATTAAACAGTCTTTCGTGTCTGCGTTAGCTTGAATACCAACTTGTTCAGCGCAAGTTGAGTATCTGGCATCGCGGATGCAGAAAGCTGTTATCCTTGGATCCCTCTGTCTACTTAGGCAACGAAATTTGGCCTGCTGCGCATGTTGATCATCTTGTTGATAGAACATCGCAGCAGTAACGATTTGGCGCTCAGGTGAGGCCCTCGGTAGAGTCGGACTACCGGGGATAACCCCCTGAGCATTTAACTAAAAAAAAGAAATAATAATAATAATAATATTATTATTAATAAAGATAATTTAGTTATTAAGAATAACACTGAGGATAATCACAGCTATTTAAATTGTTAAGACGGATGGAATGGATATTTAAAAAATAACCCAAGTTATTATTCGGCACCACAGCCGAATATAGAAAATTTACATAAACAACCGAAATGTCAAAAGACAATTCCTTTGGTTGTTAATGGCAACAGTCATCACATGGTAAAGACCATTAAAAGACTGATTAAATTAATCGATACTTGTTCAATCGATACAAAAATACATTGTATACGAGTAGGCTCCCGGGAAAAAAAAATTATATATAATTAGATATAATCATATATAATTATATAAAATTCTATATAATTTTATATACTTTTATATAATTATATATGATTATATTTAATAATTAAAAAATTTTCATATTTTATTATATATAAAAATATACAATTATAGATAAATATATATAATTATATAAATTCATATATAGTCTCATATAACTATACATATTTATATATAATTATATAAATCTTTCTAATTTAATTATATAAAATTATATATAACTATATACTTATATATATAATTGTATATAAATATATAAAATTACATTATTTTATGGACAATCATACATATTTATATATTCGGTCGAAATTTTTTTGTATAATTTTATATAATTATATAAAATTTTACATGATTGAGTTCTAAGAAATTCTATCTAATGGCGATTTCTGAGTGATTATTATGGTGTGTGGGTGTGTGAATCATAATATTTTGTGAAATAATTTAGATACTATCAAATAATGTAAGATTATCCGGAATAACTGATTTTATAATATTTTATAAAATTTGATAATTTACCGCAATCATAAATGTTATAAAGTATATACAAACTCTTTTCAAATTTCTTGAAAATAGTCTAACAAGAACAAAAGTGGGATGGCAGCTAAAAAATTTTGAAGTTTTAACAATGAATTAAGTTATAAAAAACTGAGATATAAAATTTAAAACATTGTAGTTAAGTTTAAAAAGTTTTCACTTAATATATACTCATTTTTTTTAATTTACCAAGAGAAGTAATTATTGTCCCTCTATTAGTGGGTATATCGCTATTGGTCTCTTTACCCTATAAACAATAATATAATTTAATACAATGCAAATAACAAAATCAATCATTTATTGATGTCTTTAAGTGTCTTAAGTTTATTTGTATTCAAATAAATAAAATTCACTCTTCCCGTCAAGTGTGTTCTCCAGCATAGTGGATAAGAGATAGTCTCAATCAGAACGTGGCGTCGTAAACATCGCGTTGTAATAACGATTAACAAGATTGTGATATCCTTAAGTTAAAATTGGTGCACAATTTATAAAGTATTACCGCAAGATAGCGAACACAATTCGTCACCTACATCAATACATACATCTGCTTAAAACACCAGATAATTACAACTGATACTAGTAATAAAGAAGCCCACTCTATGACGCCTGCAGTGGCGTGAAGTGGCAATAAACGAAAAGGCGTCGGCGACGCCAATGATAAAACGCCGCTCAAGGCGTTAAGAAGAAACGTACCAAGAGTTGTCACCAACTCACTCATCCTGGAAAAACAATATAAGGATTTACTAGCTCAATGCAAAGTATCAACTACTGATCCTAATGCACCCAAACCTAACTTAAGAACTGCTAACAAACATAGAGAGAATAAAGACTTAGTACCGGCAACATCAAGCCAAAATGAAGAAGGATGGATTCTCCCAAGAAAAACGGCCAAGCCGCAACCAATTAACCAAGATTCTAAGGACAGCATGGAATGTGACAATAAATTCGAAGCAATATATACGGAAGGAGAAGACGTTCCGGATAACGAGTCCATTAAATCGACAACTGATTCACAACCACCATTACCGACAGAACAAGGCCAACACACTGAAATTCCGACCAACAGAGAGCAGCAGCGTCCAATGAAATATCTTCGACAACAGCCCATATTTATAATGGTAGAAGACGTCAAAGACACATGTGACAAATTAAAGTGCCCCGAAATTGATAAAAGGGATTTTAGGATTAAACAAAATAACGGCAGCCATACTATACAAGCGGCTAGCAGAAACACTTACAAAGCAATTAAAAACAAACTTCACGAGCTTAAAATACAATTTTACACATACACACCGAGAGAAACAAAGCCACAATCCGTCGTCCTAAAAAACATATACGGTAACTACTCAGCAGCCGACATCAAGGAAGAGATAAACGAATAACAGTTAAAAATAAACATAACCAAAGTAATCCCAATAGAGTGCAAAAGAAGTAAATTTAAAAAACAACACTTCATCATCCAAATGACTCCAGATAGTAAAAAAAAGAATTAACTAACATAAGGCATATCGCTTGTCAAACCGCGCACTGGGAGCACCTGATAAAAAAGATAATAACTCAGTGTACAAATTGTCAGAGAGTTGGACATTCCAGCTCTTGCTGTGCAATTTTATACCGCTGTGTTAAATGCGAACAGTCACATGAAAGGGGAACCTGCCCTATACCTAAGGATCAAGACAAAATGGAGCTAGTATGCATCAACTGCAATCAAAAAGGACACCCAGCGTCATACCGAGGATGTCCGTTCCTCAAATATGCAGACCAGCAACGGAAGATAAAACTAGCACAGCAAGCAGAATTAATAAACAAAAACAAGACGACAATTTCAAACAATCTGACCCCTAACACATTCATAAACCGCCACTCGCCAAATCAAGTTAATTTAATTAATGGTCCAACCAACAACAAAGTGTGGCCGAGACTTCCATCAATGCAATTCAGTAATAGCAACAATAAGAATGCGTCTGGAGCAGCAAATAGATACACAAACAAACAATCATACGCAAATGCAAGCACAACAGCCCCCAGTGACCCACCGCAGTGGGCGAAAGAAATTATAACCGGCATCAACAACATCTCAAGGCAATTAAACAACCAGGGGGCTTTAATTGAGACCCTGAACGATAGAGTAAACTTTCTATACACCACATTAGGAATCAACTATGGCGAATAAAGCCAAAGACATAAGAAATATAAATGTAACCACAAACAGTGTCAATACAAATTCCCTAAAAATATACGCAATAAATGTGAACTCTATTCAACACAACTACAGGCGCCTTGAACTGCAAAAATTACTTGAAGCTAAAAATCCAGATATAGCCCTCATATCAGAGACAAAACTAAACCAAAACCATATCATTACCTACAAAAATTACAACATCGTGCGAACAGGCAGACCAAGATCTATCCAAGGAGGAGGAACAGCTGTTATCATAAAAAAAGGTATCGAGTATGAAACAGTCAACACGCCATCTTCAGCAGACAACGAGGTAATTGAGTTCACCATAATTAAGCTCAAAATACGCAACAACTTCGCTAAAAATATTTATATCATCAGCTTGTATGCCACGAATTCCACTCGTAAAATATTCATTGAAGAACTGAACTTTCTTTTCAACAAGTTAAAACTAGACCAAGATGATAACGCTTTTGTAATTGCGGGTGACTTCAACGCAAGGAGAATGGAGTGGGGCGATCATGCCGATAACGAAAGAGGACGGTACCTCAGAAAATGGGAAGCAAACGAAGCCCTTAGATATAATGCAAAAATATACACAACTTTAACACCATCCCGACTGGACAGCCACACCTTCCTGGATATCTGCATCACCAACCTCCTAATCACGGACTCGACACAAGGCAAAATCAACACTTGCTCATACGATAGCGACCACCAGGCTCTTGATTTTACCATCAAATTACTAAACAAAATGGAGTACAATAACGAGCACCATGAAACACACCAATTCAACTACCAAGCCACTAAATGAAGTAAATTTGCCAGCAAACTCCAATCCAACTATAATACTGCCATCCCGGAAAATCGCAATCTAACAATAGACGAAATAGATGAGCACATCAACAACATCAACCAAGCAATACTGGACACAATAGAGGAAACCACACCCAAATTCAAACCATATAACAACATTCACAAATATTTAAATTCCAAGATTAAGAAGCTCCACAAAAACAAATCTGCAATAATAACCAAAATGCATAATTTGCAAAAAAAAAGACCCAACAAAGTATAAAGTAGAAATTAAAAAAGCAAAATAAATCATAAAACTGCTGAAAGGAGAACTAAGAGCCGAGTTCGCCAAAGCTTCCTCCAATCACTATGCCAACCAACTAAAAGCAATCAACCACAAGGATCCTACAACATTTTTCCCGAAAGTGAACCGATTCCTAAGAAATAAAAACCTCATCAAGATTGGAGACCAGTTATTAGAACGAGAAGACCCAACCTTGGATAAGGTACACTGGGACGATTCAAATGTCACCAAATCTAATAAAATCAGTATCTCAGATCCAGTGAGTAAGCTTGATATTATCGGAGAATTTCTCCAGTCCATAAACTCACCAAGGTATCTGAACAATGGAACGAGGCTTAAAGATATCGTAGACAAGAAAGCAGAAAATATAAAAACCATGCTTGAAGATTCACATAAGAACAATAAGGCCTTCACAGAGTTCTCAGACACAAACCCGGCATCGCTCCCTAAACATGAAGAGGAGAAAGAGTACTATTTTATAAATAGCTTATCATTAAGTAAAATTCTGGCTAAACTACCCAATAAAACATCTAAAGGTGTTGATGGAATCCCAACAATTGTGCTAAAACATCTCCCTAGTAACACAATTCATGCCCTAACGATCATATTTAACAACGCACTAAACCGTTATTACTTTCCGAAGAACTGGAAAAAAGCTAAGGTACTACCTATCATTAAAAAAGATAAGGACCCATCAAAAGCTACTAGCTATAAGCCGATCAGTCTCACTCCCTCCATCAGTAAAGTCTTTGAATCAGTAATTAATACCCACATCAACAGGTTTTGCACAGATAACAAGATCATACCAGTACAACAATTTGGCTTCAAACACAATCACTCGACAGTTCACGCAATCGATAAACTGCTATCAGACATACAACAGCAACTGCACTACAATCAACTAGTGGGAGCGATGCTGATCGACCTTGGAAAAGCATTCGATTCCGTGTGGCTAAACGGGCTCAATTTTAAACTAACCAGATTAAATTTCCCTGAATGGATGATTTTATTGATATGGAACATGATACAAAATAAAACCTTCGTTGTTTGGGATGGCATTAATACTTCAAGCACAGTCTTCAGTATCACCGAGGGTCTCCAACAAGGTACGGTGAACTCGCCGATCCTTTTCAACATATTCACAGCATCGCTACTCAACCTATTCAATCTAAACAAGGACAAAGCTAGGGCCATAGCATTCGCAGACGATCTGATAGTATATGCAGCTAGTAAAACACCTAAAAATATCAGGCAGATACTCCAAGAACTACTTGACAGTATTGATAAGTATTATCAGATCTGGAATTTACGTATAAATCCAGCAAAGTGTGAAACAATATTATTTCGAAGATCCAGCCACTACCAGTCCAAAAGTAGTAGACCAGGACTAAACACATTCACGCTTAAGGCAAAAATTCCAGGTACGGATAAAATCATAAATGTACCGCATAAAACAATGGTTAAATACTTAGGAGTACACCTGGACCAATTACTGAGACTCAACAAACACATCGATATTCAAATTGATAAAGCTAAAGCAGCATTCATGGCAAATCGGCGTCTATTCTACTGCAAGCACCTGGATAGAAGAGCAAAAATTATATGCTACCAATTATTAATAAGACCGATACTTACTTACGCTGCACCAATATGGTGGAATACCAGTGCAGCAGTAATGGAAAAAATGAGACTATTCGAGCGCAAATGCCTAAAAGCTTGCTTGAGCCTATACAGATCCAGCACCTCCAACTACAAGAAACTTATTAGCAATGAAGTTATATACAACATCGCTAATATTCTAAGAATCGACAACTTCATCTTGAAATTGAATCGAGAATATTTTTCTAAATTACCGCTAATTGATAATGATGAAATAAAAAAATCAAAGATACTGACGACTACGCCATGTTCATATGCAACACCAACACAGCATGCCTCCCACCGCAGGCCTTCATATATTTTGATAAACTCGGCGTCCTGCAAGACAGTAACAACATACCAGTAATCTACCACTGGGGTACAAATTCAGCAAGTAAACGCATCACAATTACAGCGGATGACGTTACTAAAAAAAAAGTTCACTTCACTTACTCGACAACAATTCCAGAAATTGATATGATGGACTTCCACAGACTGAATAGCAAATACTGGTGGCTAACCACAGAGTCAGAGCACCGTAAGGTACTGGCGAGAAGAAGAGCAAATAACTGGACTGCATGCTGGTGAACCAAGAATGTAAATATGTATATACCCACACTCTAAATAGTAATATGAAATAAATATATCTTTTTTGTTTATTATTACACGCTATTAACTGCCACGCAACAACAAGTTATATCTTTTTCTCTTTTTTTTTTTTTTTTTTTTTTTTTTCTTTTTTCTCTCACATATCAATCTGAATTCACAACGGTGTTTTTTAACAATTCCTTTATTTTTTTTTTCACCGATGGATAAATACCACAGTTTTATACTATACCAGTATAAAAAAGGTTTTACTTAGAATTAATTAAAATCAATAATATGATCATTGTATCTGAGAAAAATATTAATGCAAGCAGCTCCAATCCCGGAGACCAGCATTAAATAACCAGTGAAGTATCACGCTTACCTTACAGGTATATTGTTTAAGATTTTGTTTGCAACCTTTTCGAAATATTGTATAAAGATGTATATTATTTTAATGCAAATAAACTTCATTTATAAAAAAGTGGATAAGAGATCAGACTTCGAACCAGAAGGTCTCAGGTTCGAGTCCATTAGTTGACGAGATTTTTTTTTTTTTTTTTATGACAGTTATTTTATATATAACTTTATGAAATTATTTTACATATAATTATATAAAATTATGTATAACTATATAAAAGTAGATCAAACCAAAACTCATATCTAATTTTATCTAAGAATTTATATATAATTTTATATAATTATATATAAATTTTTTTTCCCGGGCTACTATGATTGGTACAATTACCATGAGTATGTCAATCAAAATAACAGCCGAATAGTTGAAATTGTAAAATTGTCGTTGTTTAAAGGTCTTTCGAAAAAAATTTATAAAATGAGAGTTGAAATAACCCGGGAAAAAATGATCAGAACTGACTATGCTTGTTCATGTATGATCAGGCCTAAAATTAGACCTGATCATAACTTAGTTATAATTATATACAGCTAACGTAGTTATAATTATATACAGCTAACGTAGTTATAATTATATACAGCTAACGTAGTTATAATTATATATAACATATATAATTTCATATAACTTGTGACGTTACGTTGCCGAGGAGGCAGAGTGGAGATGGAGTAAGTGTGAGTATGTGTCAGTACGTGTGTCGATTTAGTTGTGTGGATAAAGAGTTGAGAGTATGGAGTATGTATGTGCGGTGAGTTAAGTGTGTTGAGAGTACGAGTACGCGTACGGTACAGTGTATGTTTTGGAGTGTCTGTGTGATGGAGCGTGGATTTAACGGGGAAGGTCTAGCTGTGTCGCGGATAGTGGCCAAGATAACGTGCCTCCCGACCAGTAATGACGACTAGGCCTAGGCTTAGCCCTCGGGGTTGACGTGGTGATCACGGAGGAGCGAATGAGATGTCGCCGCCCCTTCGTGTTGATACCCGGAGTTAGCAGGGGTATGTTTACGTTTATTTGGGGATGGCAGGCCTCGTTTGCGATGCTCGAGGAAGCTAAAAATTCGCTAACTTCGGATATCACGGGGAGTGACATTGCGGAAAGACCCGTGAGTCCACGGCTTGTATGTGGTGGGGGAAGAATGGATGGAGAAGCGAGGATGTGAGAGTGACTGGAAGTAGTAGAGCGTGCAAGTGAATGGAGTGGGAGGACAGAGAAGGGTAGTGGAGAGTAGACCATGGAGTCGGAGAGTTGGAATTCGGAGTTGCTCGAGTACGAGCCGACCCAGGAGTCGAGTTTGGAGTTTGGAAGCGAGTGGTGGCGAGTCGGAGAGTCTCTGAGGTGGACCTCGATCGTAACCCTAGACTGTCGTCGTTTTGGAGCTTGTGGCTCGGTGAATTGCGTTCTTGGAACCGTTTGTCGTGTGAATTGTTGTCGTAAATTACCGCATTATTTTATTTTATTTTATTAATTATTGTGTTAAGTGTTGTGATTCGTCGTCCACGAGAGGTTCCCGATGGCGTACTCAGGTATTTATTCGGTTGATGGACCAAGACCGGTTGCCGATACCGGGGAAATAAAAGTCGGTTGGCGCCCGTCAGGATCTGGAGGAAATGAGAGGAGTGATCGGTGGGCGAAGTGTAACGTAGCCCGATTTGGTGTAATTTAAGTTCGAATAATTGAGTAATTTTATTGGGTAATGATTTATGTATAATTTTGTTGAGTTTGTCGATTACTAAGTAAAATTTACGTTACAAACTATAAATCAATAATTAATAAATTAGATATAAAATTTTGTTAACTAAAAATCTATCATGTATAAGATATAAAATTTTATTGACCAAGAAATCTATCACGTATAAGATTTTTATTACTTGAGGTTCATACAAAGTTTTATTTTCAAGTCAATTCCTTAGGTCAACGGGTAGCGGGTTAAACTTCCGAGTGCGAGGTCCACGGTTCAAATCCTGCACACGTCCAAATTTTTTTTTTTCTATTTTTATAGAATCAATTTTATATAATTGTATATAGTTATATATAATGATATATAATTAGATAGGGCCATTTTTTATCTACAGTTTTTTCACCCGGATGGGCATGAACAGACCTGACCACGCCTGATCAGGCATGGTCATTTTTCATGCCTGATCAGGCCTGAAGACTCATGCCCGTTCATGTCTGATCAGGTCTGATCATTTTTTCCCGGGAATGCTGAAATTACAACCCGTAGAAAACAATATAATAGATTGTAATGCAAATAGCAATCATGTTATAAGCCAAGTTCTTAGTGGTTTATCATCTATTATAATAACAATTGACTGCGTGATATGCAATGATAAAAGAAATGAACATATAACAGTGATAACACCTGATTTACGGGCATTGTCTGATACTGGAATATCAGCGCTGCAGGAGTCTGTTGACTAGTATCTTCCATCTTACAAGCGTCGCTGTTACGGGTGTGATGATAGAAAAACCGTAATTATTCAGTCTAATCATCATATCTTTATTGATATTGAAGTTCTGTACAATAATTTATACAACACTAAAACTAAGTCTAAAAACCAGCAGGGTGTATTACTGAAATCAATTCCATTAAATCTGAAGATTTGTGACAAGGACTTTGCGTTAGTCGGCGCTGTCGAATATATCAAAAGTGCAAGTACCGGTCATTATCAACCATGTGTAAAAAGAATTAATTACCGGTGGGAATTAGACAATGGTATTGCTCAATAGTCGAAGGTAAAAAAATTTACTAAGAAAGAATTAAAAGTACCAAAAGAGATATATGCCTTACTTTATGCAATCAAATAGCATAAAAAACGTATACTATGTACGGCAAAAACTTAAAAACTAGATGTTTGACAATAAATAAACGATGATATTACAAACACCTATAAGGTAAAAAAGAAACAAAAAATCAATGCCTTCTATTTATTTATCACCTTCTATAATACTTACGGTATTCTATTCTAAATCAATTTCCGTGATAAACATAGTTGATATCTATTTAATAACTAAGACATGTCGGTACAATAATGTAAAGTTGAAGATAACTTCATTCAAATAATATTCACCGCAATCATATAAATTGATTGCATTTATGAGAAATTTTATTCCCCTGTTCTCATGACATGTTCGTGCATAATTTTTAAAAGTGCTCAGGGGAAGAAACGAGCAAGGCTTCGAGTTTTCTTGCATGATTCACAGAATACAAGTAGTTGTGAATGCTTACCACAAATTTCAAATTTTAAATTCAATATAAGGAGTTATTACTCATTGTTCTCTACATTTCATAGATTTAACTTGAACTACGAACAAATAAACTCTCCTACAATCATATGGGTCGTTTATAGTTGTTGAATAGTCTATGAGCTTGAGATAAAGACACACTCTAGCCTGTTTTTATAGTCAGCTTAGGAGCTTTATCGATTTAAATCTTAGCAAGGATAACATATGAAGCCATTGGGTGATCGAATCCGAAACTACAAACGATTTGAGATATTTTGTCGCATACTTTTCTTTCCTACTATCATCTAGTAGGAGTGATTACTCAGTATTCTCTACATTTCATAGATTCAACTTGAACTACAAACGAATAAACTCTCGTACAATCATCTGGATTGTTTATAGTCTTTGAATTTTGGATTTTATATGTAACCTTACCACCGCTCATCAATTATATACTAATCATATGTAACTAAATATGCACAGATATGGTGATAATGTATTCTATACATCCGGAAATCTGTTCATGTTTGGCAGTATAAACTCAGATACAATTAGCGTGATCCTGCATGATTCGTATATAATCGTATTTGCCGATGCATCAGAAGGTATGGAGCTTATTTAAATAATATACAATTTCTATAAGGTTATATAAGATCATAGATGTTTATGGGCAGCCATATATAATTTTATATAAATTATATGTTAGCAATAAAAATATTTTTCTTCTTCACATATGTTTAAATAAACATCATTTATGTATAATCACATTTATACATCATATGTGAATACATAGCATGTAAGTCATTATGTTGTCATACACGACAAACATGTGAATGTACACGGTAGTGTACGAGCATACTTATTAACAATCTCTTACATTAGATTTATCAGGGTGAATTTTCTCATATGATCTGACATGATCAGATTTGAAACCTTCATATATGATCATGTATATGCATTTTTTCATTGGGTTCTATTTACTACATAAAACTACAAACAGTTTAGAATTATAATAATGTGGATCGATATAATAGTAGTTACTTAATAGATGCAAAAAAATTTGGAAAATCAAAAAGTGCATGACTCATAATGCTCATTTATTATGAAATAATAAAATAATTAAAAAAATGGCGAGAAGCACAAATAAATTTAAAATATATACAATTTTCTTTCATTAAAATTTGTTGTTTTTTTTTTTGAAGATAGTTCTTTAGGCGCGTTATGAAAAAATGATGAGAGTGAAATTTTAAGATGCGCGCACATCAGAGTAACACAAAAGTTAAAGGTTGAAGCTACCAACAATTTAGAAATAGAACCTCTATAAGTCGCGCATGTTGGCACGCTCGTCGCCTCTGATCATTATTTTCATACTTATCCACATGTTTCTAGTTTCTACATTCACAACACGTGTTTTAGTTTCATACAAGAGCGAATTATATGTGCTAATAAATTATATTCAGTAGTGATATAAATTAAAATATTATTATTTAATATAATTAATACTAAATATTATGAGATTATAAGAATTAATGTTACATATTTATAATTGGTTATTTAATATTTACAAAATGAAGAAATAAATTTAATAAAACATTTAATGAAAAATTAGTGATAAAAATTAAAATCAAACATCAAATTAAAATATTAATCTTTAATATTTATTATTAATTATTAATTGAATAAATAATAAATATTTATAAAAATAAATGAACGAATTTAATGAAAACTTTTTGATAAAAATAAAAAGTAAATATTAAATTCAGAAAATAATGAATATTTAAAAAATGAATAGACTAAAATTCAAAATTTACTATTAAATTTATTTATTTACTTTTAAAATATTAAATAATCAATACTAAAAATTTAAAATTAAGAATCTTATAATATTTAGTACAAATCATCACATATATATTTAATGAGTGTAAATGTAGCAGACATCAGACAAGTTTAAAATTATTTATAAAGGGAGTAAATAATTGATGAAATAAAATTTTTAAAAAATGCGCATTCTAAGAAATAGAAAAAAATTTTAAATTGGTAATCGCATTTTTTATAAATTTTTTTTTAATTGTTTATTCTATTTATATATAATTTAAAATCTGTCTGATGTCTATTACATTCACACTCATATATATTTATTATTCTCTAAATTTTATTTTTTATAATTAAATATATATATATATATATATATATATATATATATATACATATTGTAACGTAAATTTTACTTATTACTCGATAAACTCAACTAAAGTACACACATTTCTACTCAATAAAATTACGCAATTACTCGAACTTAAATTACACAAAATCGGGCTACGTTACACTTCGCCCACCGATCACTCCTCTCATCTCCTCCAGATCTTGACGGGCGCCAGCCGACTTTTATTTCCCCGGTATCGGCAACCGGTCTAAACGTACACAAGAATTAAAACCTAAAATTTAAATCCTTCGGAGATGAGAGAAATGGACGGTGGTAGCGGCATGTCCTGGTGCGCTCAGTATGCTAGGTTGTGGAGAGAGGGTCGCGGTTCTTTTGACGCGTAAGAAGCCAATTAATCACATTTAAATTTAAAAAATTAAATAAAGAAACGGAAATAAAATGAAATACCGTACAGATGACACGAGAGTGACGCGGAGGGCCCAAATGGCCCGCGGTCGAGTACTCTCGGTCCATCAACCGAATAAATACCTGAGTACGCCATTGGGAACCTCTCGTGGACGATGAATCACAAAACTTAACACAATAATTACTAAAATAAAAGAAAATAATGCGGTAATTCGCGATAACAATTCACACGATAAACGGCTCCAAGAACACAACTAACTGAGCCACAAGCTCCAAACGACGATAATCTAGGGTTGCGGTCGAGGTCTATCTCAGAGACTCTCCGACTCGCCACCACTCGCTTCCAAACTCCAAACTCTACTCCTGGGTCGGCTCGTACTCGAGCGACTCCCAATTCCAACTCCCCGACTCCATGGTCTACTCTCAACTATCCTTCTCTGTCCTCCCACTCCATTCACTCGCGCGCTATACTATTTCCAGTCACTCTCACATCCTCGCTTCTCCATCCATTCTTTCCCCACTACACACAAGCCGTGGACTCACGGGTCTTCCCGCAATGTTACTCCCCGTGATATCCGAAGTTAGCGAATTTTTAGCTTCCTCGAGCATCGCAAACGAGGCCTGCCATCCCCAAATAAACGTAAACATACCCCTGCTAACTCCGGGTATCAACACGAAGGGGCGGCGACATCTCATTCGCTCCTCCGTGATCACCACGTCAACCCCGAGGGCTAAGCCTAGGCCTAGTCGTCATTACTGGTCGGGAGGCACGTTATCTTGGCCACTATCCGCGACACAGCTAGACCTTCCCCGTTAAATCCACGCTCCATCACACAGACACTCCAAAACATACACTGTACCGTACGCGTACTCGTACTCTCAACACACTTAACTCACCGCACATACATACTCCATACTCTCAACTCATCATCTACTACACTCAACTCGACACACATACTAACTCTATCTCTCTCTAACACACAGAATCACACGTACTCCATCTCCACTCTGCCTCCTCGGCAATATAACGTCACAATATATATACATATATATATTAGGGTGGTCCTTATTTAGGTGATGTTCGAATTTTTTTTCACGATAATCCTAAATTGGTTCTAAATCTATAAAAAAAAATTTATGCCAAATTTTAGCTTTTAATTTTAATATTAACCCGGCCCCCCCGATAGCCAAAGTTTTAAATGGAAATAACACGGGAAAAGTTCTGTTAATAATTTGAAATTTTTGTTCATCATGAAATAATGAACAGATCATGTCAACCAATGATAATTCTTATAGCAAACTTAACGTTCTACAAAAAATGTCTCTTATGATTTTTTGCTATCTTGACTAGTTCAAAAGTTATTCGAGGTCAAAATCAAAGTTCTAGTTAATTTTATGGTTTTTTTTCATTTTTACCGTCAATTTATAATTTAAAAATGAAAAAAGGGTTATTATTTATATTTCAGACGACTTCTCTGACCTTGACGTATATTCTGAAAGAAAAGTAATATTTAATTGAAAAAAGGGATTATTAAAATTACAATGAATCGAAAAAAGTACCAATATTATCATTTTTTCTTTAATCATAGATACTTTCATGAAGTTGTTACATTAGTTTTTTTCAGCGCGTTAGGAAACATTTGACAATGATCCTTTACCAATTGTAATACATATTGCATTTGTTTTTTATCCTTAGTATAATGTTTACAAAAATCTTGCACTAGTTTAACTCGTCTCTCAGCACAGTCATTCACAACCGATAATTTTTCGAGGAATCGTAATGCAATTTTATAACTTTCATTATCAGCCCATTCAGAAGGATTAATTTGTAAAAATTCAGTTTGTAACTCAAACCTTTCAAAAAATTTGATCGATTCTGCGGTTACAAAAAAGTCGATATCGTTATGCAATAAATCGTTTATACTCGTACCTTGAAAGCGTTTTACGCTAAATTTTTCATTTGTATAATCCTGGTCGTCTTCCGGAATAGCATCGATTAGAATTTTTTCTCTTCCCGTATGCACCTTAGCCACAATTTTTAATTTCGTTTCTAGTGGAACATCTTCATTAAAAATTGCCATGATTGCTAACTCTGGCGATAAGTACCATAAATGATTCATAAATCTATTAATTGCTGCAGTAGCAAGATTACTGTTAATCACTTTAAAGTTGTTTAGCTCTTTTATAAATTGTAGATCATGGTACGGAGCTTTTACACTATTAGATGATGTAAACCAAGCCTTAACATAAACAAGTGTCACAAAAACACATATTTGTCGAAGTTTATTTTTTTCACCTTTTTTCAAAGATAATTGTTCACGAAACAGGTACATTTTTAGTACGTAAATAGCTTTTGCCATCCATCGTCCAAGCTCCTGGCTTACAAAAACTACATTTTTTTGGGATAACACCAACGAAGACTAGAGTAAGCTCCAAAAACTCTTTGTAATCATCACGAGGCACCTCTGTTGTCAGAACGTCAGTGGCAAAAGTTTTTATAGACCCAATTTTTTCTATTGTTAACACGTTCTCATTTTTCGTATCATCTAATCCTGTTTTGTAATTCAATTTATTTAAAGCTTCCCATTGCTTTTAAAATTGAATAAAGAGTGGAACATTAGGGCCAACGGTATTCGGAAATACAGCTTTGAATACATATCTTAGGACAATTTCGAAAATGTGATGCCTACACGGAAGATATAATAAATCCCTCTCTAACAGTTTCTCCAACAATGCAGCAGCACCATTTCGAATGCCTAAATTTGAAGGAGTGGTATCACATCATATCGCTTTAACAGATGTGTCAAATCCCCAATCAAGTAATGTTTCGTAAGCAATAGTAGCTTGTGCCATTCCAGTCCCATCTTCACTCGTTGGTACACCTAACATAATTTCTTTGTCCTCCGAAGTGATTATTACTGGTAATCGATGAACAGTTTCGGTATTCAACAAATTTGGTAATAATTTTCCGTCCCAGTGTACAACGATAGATGATAACTTTAAGTCTTGGAAGGGTTTTTTTATTTCTATTGATTTTGACTCACGCAGAGTTTGTCGATGTCTTCGAATGGATGATCGATTGATAATCAAAGAGTTGATATCCACATCTAGTAGGTTCATTCCAATAAGCGACTGGCAGATAGCTGTTATTATAAAGACAGCATCTCTGTCACTAACTTTACACCGATCTAAAGTAGCTAAGACTCTTTCGCTGAGAATATCATAACTTCCTCTCGTTTTTTTTGATTCTGATAATCTGGTAGTACTTGAAAAGTATATTTCTCCACTCGATGCAGATAGAGCACTTCCTTGGCTAGATAAAAGTACACCATTTTTGTCTAAAACGAATAAGGATATTAATATGACGAAAATAATTTTTACGTTAGTAAAGAATAAAAAATTAATTGATTATTTGTTTCTTATAATTTACCCAACAATGCTTTTTCTTCTTCACTCTTTTTTTTTTTGTTTTTCAAACTGGATTTTTTTGTTCAATTCATTATCATTATCATCGTCATCATATCTCGTTTTAATATTTGCAATAAAACCAATGCGTTCATCTGATCTTTGATTAATCAAGAATTCTTTAGAATTTTCATCGACAACATCAAATACATTTGACGGTGCAATGTCAAATAATTTTTTCAATGAACATACAAATTCATTTTGTTTTTTTACAGCCACGTGACTCCGATTTTTATGTTTGACAAGTATGCGCCACTCATCGTACAATGTTTTCAGTTTATCTCAGCATCTTTGCACATCTTGAACAGGAATTCGAGCTTTTTTCCAAAACACAATAATTTCATCAATGACTGCAGCGATACTTTCTGGGATAGAAGCATTTAAAATACGTGTATGAAAAAAAAACACTTTCAAAGTTTGCAAATTCGATGGGAATTTATTACCCACTATTTGAACGTCAACATCGCCAATTAAAAAAATGTTTTGACGTAAACGGGAAAGCTCCATATTTTTCTGATCACTTCGAAATCAAATGGATAAAATTTATAGATTAAATTAAATAACGAGAAAGCATTAGCATTAGTAAACGTTTGTATATGATTTTGATAGAGTTGAGATAATAAATATAGGTTATGGACATTTTATAATTAATTTTGATGTAAAAAGTTAAAATAAAATCTCATAGATGGCAACATAATCAGTTTCTAAAACGTTTTAATCCTAAAATTTGAATTTGGAACTAGATTTTATCAATATTTTTACCAATTGAAATAAAATCTTTTAACAACTTATCAAAAATATTTTATGTATCTCCAAATTTAGAAAACAGTTAAAACATATGGCAGGTCAAGAATAAAAGAAAATTAGTGTAATTATTATTGTGGGGTCACGATCACCTTGCAAGTTTTCTGAAAAAAAAACCATCGAGATTAAAAACTATAACCCTTTTTTCGTTTTTAAATTATAAATTGACAGTAAAAATGGAAGAAACCATAAAATTGACTAGAACTTTGATTTTGATCTCAAATGACTTTTGAACTAGTCAAGATAGCGAAAAATCATAGGAGACATTTTTTGTAGAGCGTTAAATTTGCTATATGAATTATCATTGGTTGACATGATCTGTTCATTATTTCATGATGAACAAAAATTTCAAATTATTAACAGAACTTTTCCCGTGTTATTTCTATTTAAAACTTGGGCTATCGGGGGGGGGGGGGGGGGAGGGGGTTAATATTAAAATTAAAAACTATCGTGAAAAAAAATTCGAACATCACCTGAATAAGGACCACCCTAATATATATATATTTTGAAATAGCGATATGCGTTAGATTTATTTTTCGAAAGCCTGTGACTTGATGAAGAATAAACCAAATGGCAATTTTATTGTCATTTGTTTTTAGGTGTACTTTTTGAAAAAAATTACAATAAAATTATTTATAGGTATCTTCAATTTTTTTTTCCACTTTTTTGAAAAAAATACAAATTTTTTTGAGGATAACCACTTTCAATTAATTTTTTCGTCCCAATTCCTCAAACTCTGAAGTCGTCTATAAATCCTCAAAAATTTCCAGTGATGTTTTGTAAAATAAGCCCACTTATGCATAAATTTTTTTTTCAATTGATAAAAAAAAAATAGAAGGAAAAGTCCGTTCACTCTGGGATTGGCGGGAAAAATTGCAGAATTAATTGAAGTTTTCTTAGAGAACATAAAAAAAAAAAAAAAATGGCGAACTTTAAGAAAATAACGGTTTGTCTCAAAAAAGCCGAAAATTTCATAGAGTTTATCTTAAAAATTTCATAGATTATCTTAAAATTTTTTTGTTTTTTTCTGAAAAGTACATTTAAAAACAAAAATTTTGGAAAAAAAAAAAATGCCCAATTAGTCAATTTTTTAAGAAGTTATAGCTATTTGAAAAAAATAAAAGCCTTATTTTTGAAAAACTCATAACTTTTTTTTGGGTTTGGTAAATAAATTTGAAAATTTCCTGAAAAATGATTTTAATGGGTTAGAAAAGGGAAAAAAAATTTTCGGCCAAATCGGAAGGGGTCGGGGTCAAAAGTGGTCGATTTGGCGTGGAATGCCTCATATATATAAATGTATGTATAAATTTTTTCACCAATAGTATTTTTGGAACCTGCCCGACTAAATTAGATAGAGAATGTTAAAATTTTCGTATAGTTGCGTCACGAGGACTAATACAATAGTTAGATTTTTATGAAATCTACTAAAAATTAACCAAAGAAATATATGGATTATTGTCGATTTATAATATAAATTATTTTTTACAACTTATGGTAAGAAAGCATGTCTTTGATTGGTTAAAAATGACGATACAAATAATCAATATCGCGAAGAATGTCTACATTGTTCGTGAAAAATATGACAAATGTACACTTTTAAACATATATATGAGGCGTTCCACGCCAAATTGGACACCATTTAGCTTTTGATTTTTTTGAAACTTTTATCTTTTAGCATATGTTTAAAGAGGCCTTCATGATTTTTTTGAAATTTTTTTCTCCAACCGTTTTAGAGATATCGAATTTTGAAAAGTATAGATTTTTTTTTGCAAACGCCTGTAATTTCGCGAAAAGTGGTTTAAATAAAAATTTCAATGAGACAGAGAATGTTTGTTTTTAGACAGCTTTTTAGTAAAGAATATCAAAAAAATTTTTTGAACCGCGCTCTGTTGAAATTTTAACTTTTATGTATAAATAGTCGATTTACAAAAAACACGTCCTGATCGATTTTCCTCATAATTTTTCACAGCAAACTGTCACCTATTCTGCAACTTTTCCAGCTATGCTCATAATGGGACAACGATGAGATCTATTTTTTTTTCGATTCTTTAAATTTTATATTCCAGTTTTTTTTTTTAAGAAAAATGTCTAAAAAAAATATCATGTTCAGGATTTACTATTAATAATTATTCGACGCACAACTATCATCAAAATTTTCAAATTTTATTCCCACAGAAAAATTATTATTAATTAATTAATTAATTAATAATTCTATATCTCTAAAACGGTTGGAGAAAAAAATTTGAAAAAAATCATGAAGGTTTCTTTCAACCTATACTGAAAGATAAAAAAGTTTCAAAAAAATCTGAGGCGCAGAAGCTAAATGGTGTCCGACTTGGCGTGGAACGCCCCATAAGTGAAAACTGTATCTTTCAAAGAAATCCTGTCTCCGACGGAGGCGGTTTTGCACAAGCGAGTGCCTAGAAGGCAAGTGAGAAATTGCAATCCAGACTTTTACAGTGATAAGCTGGTGATTGATCTTGGACACAAGGAGGTTGACCCACATATCTTTTATTAAATCCGCGCCCAGCAAATTTACCCAGATATAGTCGAGGGTAATTTTACTCAGCTTACTTACATAGGTACCCGGGAAAAAATGATCAGACCTGATCGGACATGAACAGGCATGAGTCTTCAGGCCAGATCAGACATGAAAAATGACCATGCCTGACCAGGCATGTTCAGGTCTGATCATGTCTGTTCAAGCCCATCCAGGTAAAAAAATTATAGATAAAAAATGGCCCTATATAATTATAAATAATTATAGATAACTATATTATACAATTATATATAATTATTTCCATGAAAATAAAAAAAAAATTTCGAGCGTGTGCAGGATTTGAACCGTGGACCTTGCGCTCAAAAGTTTAACCTGCTACCCGTTGACCTAAGAGATTGACTTAAAAAAATAGTTTTGTATGAACTTCAAGTAATAAAAATCGGTCTGTCAGTTGACCCTGCGGGCCAGCCTCAAAACTTCCCGCAGTTTTCAAGCTCCTTGAGCTCGAAAACATTGTCGAGAATACATTTTCAAGCTCGAAAACATTGGCGAGAATACATTTTCGAGCTCGAAAATACTTTTGAGTGCTTTTGTTTTTGAAAAATAACGTTTTTTACCATTTTTTCTCCAACGATATCTCTCGAACGAATTCACCGATTGCAACGGTTGAGGTGGCAATCGACGCGGTATATTGAGTTCTAGAGCTGATTAAATTTTAAAACTAATTTATCGAGTCGTTTTTAAGAAATTTCAAAAAAAATTTTTTTTTTTAATTCTTTCGTTCACGGGTTCTCTTCAACGAATGAACCGATTTTGATGGCTGAGGTGGCATTCGAGGCAGCTTATAAAGTTTTAGAGCTGATTAGATTTTGGAATGAATCCATCGAGCAAATTAAAAGTTATTCAAAAAAAAATTTTTGAAAAAATTTTATTTTTGAAATATCTCCGAACGTACCCTACCGATTAAGTTCAAATTTTTAGAGCTTATAGTAATTAACAAGCCGCGTCGAATGACACCTTGACGATCAAAATCGGCTCATCCGTTCAAAAGTTACAGAATATTTATATACGTACGTACATACAAACATACATATATACACTCGGACATCATCTTGAATTTAGTCAAAATAGCTTCCTAGAACCTCAAAACGTCGACATCTGTTGGAATTTCGATTTTCGCAAATCGGGGTGAAAACAATAACTTCCCGAAATTTTTGAAAATCTTCGATTTTCTTAGCGGGAAGTTAAAAATCTTATACGTGATAGATTCTTGGTCAACAAAATTTTATATCTAATTTATTAATTATTGATTAATAGTTATATGAAATTCTGTATAAGTTATTTATAATGATAACTATGTTAGCTATATATAATTATAACTAAGTAAGTTATATTTAATTATAACTAAGATTTTAAATTTAATCCCATATATCACTCTTGATCAGACATGGACAGGCATGGACGTGTATGATCAGGTCTGAGCGTATTTAACACTTCAGACATGAACAGACATGGACATACATGAACAGGCATGGACAGGTCTGGTCAGGCCTGAGCGTATTCAACGCTTTAGACATGAACTCTTGGCAGAGAGCTTTTAGAGCTCAAACCTCTGCTCTCCGTATAATTAATAAACTCCACAATTAATTATAAATTAATTAACCCTTTTTTTGTGCCATTGGCTTTATGGTTAGCCTATCCTCAATTGGTGTAAGATCGCTATCAGTAAAGATTGGAACTCTGAGGTGGCTTTTTTTGCTCATAATCGCCACATCGCTAGGATGATTGTTCAGTGTTGCTTTAATCTTGTTACCGTTTTTTCTGATTACCAGATCATGGGTAATACAGCTGCTGAGCTTGAAGTAGTCCTTAATGAAATGAGAGACTTTATCTAAAGAATTATGGTTATCAGCTTCTAAACCTCTTACAATGACATTATTGCGCCGAAGATGCTTTCCTACTGAGTTGATACTTGTATGTATTAGTTTCCTTCCAATCCCAGACGCAGACAAGGAAGGTAGGCACAAGGGTGCAGATGTTGAGGCTGGAATGCTGTTGCTCCTTGCTGACTCCAACGCAGCAAATCTCGACTTCACCCTGTCACGTAGCGATTCGAACGTGAATCGCTGCGCGCGCTTTCCCATCTTGCCGTAAATTTAACAACACCTAGCGAATAAAAAGCGCAAGTGCGCATTTAATTATTATAATATTTTATTATATAAGTATTTATATTATTTTCATTAATTTTTTAATTATGATTTATTTATGAAATTATTGATATTATGGTTTATTATTTTATGTTTTGATAATCATTTTGGATTTTATGTATTAAATTGATATTTTCATTTCAGTTAGTAGCACACGTGTGTGTATACTATACATAAAAATATCGAACGAAGGGAGAGTAAGTCGATATAGTCGGGATAAAAATCAATATTTCCCTCCCACTACGTGGTACACTGAAATAATTTTTATTTTATTATTTAGAGAGTTAATTATTATTATGTTTATGTATATTGATGGAAAATATTATTTAATTTATTATTGTCATATAACTCAGGTCGTGTAATAAATTTAGATATTTTATTTTAATTAATAATTTTGGGTCCGAGGTCATTAGAGGGGATAGCACGTGAGTGATACCCATCCCTCGGAAAACCGACGTGTGAAAAATAGTCAGAGAGGACCGAGCTATTGTAAAGGTAGGACGTGTTGTTGTCCGTAATTTTTAAGCAAAAACATTCTGGCCCAGTTGCCGTAATAAAGTAATTAAACATTACAGAAAGTTTATTTAATGTGGTTAATTAGCATTTTGATATATGATTGGAAGTATGAGTTCACATTTATATTATTATTAAAAAACTCCAGAAGTAAGTTGTTGTCAACGCCGGTAAGTCAATTGCATTTTCATTTGTTGCATCGGCTATCGCTGGACCCTCAGTAGAGTTGATCGCGGTATTTGATTGATTAATAATTAAAACTGAGTTATTATTGTAACAATAAGTTGAATATATTCGGTGTACGTCCCAAAGTTTGGTGCATACGTGCGTAGATGCGTCGAATAAATTCCTTAGTGGATTAGACAAGGATAGCGTATTTAGCTCCTTGTCACAATAGTATTTAATATATTATTTCTCTGGGTAAAATTCTTTTTGTAATTTGATGGTATGCAACCCAGAGTTGCCCAAACATATATTGAGTACCCGTGTCTTTCTCTCCCCAGAGTAAATAATTTAACATAAAGATTAGTATTTTTTTTATTTGTTTACAATTTATATTGAGTAAAAAAAATTTTTAATTTGTTATTTGACTTCCCGAATGGATAATTCAAGTTGATTATTGTTATCATTATTTGGCTGTAATCAGTGTATATTATCTGATGAAATTTATTATAAAGAGTTAATGTATGGTTAATGATTTTTGGTATTGTAATAATTTGTTGAGTTTATATCTATAAATATATTTGAATTGAAGAATATAGTAAGAGGAATCCAGTGATAGCCAACATTTGTTCGTTGATTTTCTGGATATATTTTAGTAATAATTATTTCTTATTATTCTTATTTATTACATTTATTTGGTTGTCATTCCGCTTGGTGCATACATTCTCGCTCAAGATTTTGTCCCGTGATCTCTCCCCTGATACTTTATAATTTTTGTCAGTTTTTTTAAAAACGGACTGGCGCTCTTGTGCTCTAACCCAGCCTGAGGAGCTGGTCCAAGCACACTATTATTTTGTTTATAATTATTTATTATTTTGAGTCATATTTATTATTATTATTATTTATAATTTTTTAATTACGGATTCCGGGTTTAGTTCGCGTCTCCGTCGCGAAAGTAATAATGGTTTACGTTGAAACAATGTGAATTGTCTTCGTCGTCCTCAGCCTTGCGGTTCCCGTTTTCCTTCGTCTCGTTGCCGTCTGAATCTGTACATCATAGTGCCATGGTCACATGACTTATTTTCACGTCGACGCATGTCCGTAAGGGTGAAGTGGGGACAGAGTTCAGAGACGAGTCCCAGGCCCTCAATTATCGGTCAATCACTTCGATCCTGGATCAACTAGCGCTTAAACGTATTCTCTAGTATCAATTTGCGTTACTTATTCCGTATCAATTACATTCTAATACTCTCTATTAATATTCTGGCAATCGACTTGCGACATTCTTTCATTATTTCTTATTAATCGTCATAATTATTACAAATCAAGTTTTAATAAAGTAAATCATTATTGTGCGCTACCGGCGATTCACTCGCGACATAAAATATAAAATTAAGTAATAAATTCTGTGTAATATCTGCGCCATTTCACGTGAAGGAGTATTGTATATTCAGCATCCACCAGGACACTTTCTATATTGTTATTTGCGGAAGCGTTAATTGTAAGTAATTGAACCTTATTATAATTGGCAATAAACTTGCACCTTCTCTGATTAATTCCTTTATTCTATACCTCATTTTTCATCCTATTCTCTTCTATCTTTACCGGTAAGAATTATTCAATAGTTTAATAAACGTAGTATTAATTAAGTAAAAATTTATAAGTTTATTCATTATAAGAAATCTATTGATCAGTAATAAGCCGTGAGGTAAGTTGGTGAATTTTACATACGTTGCCGAGTTTGAATAAGTGCGGGTCTTTGCTTTGCAAGAACCCCAGCCCACTGCTCTGTCCAGGTAAAATCAAATTTGTTAGAGGCCAGCCTAAGCCAGGGTTCAACCCGCGAATTCTGGTGGCTGCTGGTTAAAATCTCGAACATAAAAAGCGATTTGTCTCAACGTTATAACCCCTTCTAGCTCGGCTCGTAGGACCTCATTTTCTAGGGTTAAAGCAAGTTTGACCTCTTCAAGCTTGGCGTTGTTGACAGCACTGTATAATTTAATCATGTCGACAAGCTCTTCATGTCAACTAGTTAACCTCGATCCTTTCTGTGCCAAGAGTCAAATTTCTTCAGGAGTTCATCAAAAGAACTCGATTGATTCTCAGTACGAGATGCAGAGTTAGAAAAGCCAAAGTTAGGCATAGCTGGGGCTGATGACGAAGAGCTGGAAATTTTGTGGGGTCTGAGGTTCTGACAGGTATTAGTGGTGTCCCTGGTTCTCGGTCTTTTTTCGAAGCCTTTTGTAGTAAGGATACGGTTAATTTCGCAGAATGAGACTGGCTTTTGTATAATTAAGCAGCTTTAGATGGTCGACCTTTACGAGGTAAGCGCACATTGGACGGTCTTTTAACCGTTGGTGAATCGGAGCTGACTGCGTTGAATTGTAAAGCCGTGGCTTCAGGATTTTAAGTAACGCACTTACTGGTAGAGACGCATTGGAGATGTCAATGATGCCTTTTGATGGTCTAATAGAAGGACTGCTGCTCTGTAGCGAATCAGCTCGGTTGGATTTGTCGATTTTTGTAGACTCCGCGTCTGAGCTAACCTCAGAATCACGATTCGGCATAAGAAAGAAAGGCTTAAGTTAAAAAATACCACACGAAAGATGCGTAAAAAAGCAATCGAGAGACAGTATCCGATCTCAGAAACATTGTGTCACTGATTTAAGCAAATTTCAGGTCAGATTATGTAATAAATCAACGCTCAAAACACACATCCGGTCTTTACGACAGCACAGAGGTCACCAAAACGTAGTATTAATTTTGTCGACTTATAGAATTTAAAAAAAATTACTTATTGCTGTTACCAATTAGGACTTAAACAAAATTTGTTGAATAAATTTTAGCCTAAAGAATTTGAAAATTCGAATTACAAAATTGACATGAAGACGTTGTTCTTCTTTTAAATGTTATGTGCACCCTAAATTTTTTTAAAATTATTAATATTATTAGTAATTGCCAAATTTTACTAAAAAGTAACTTAGCTGGGTTCCATAACAAAATATCCGGAGACGAAATAAGTGAACGAAAAAATAACCACACGACATAATATCCGCGCGATAAAATTTACTAGAAAAATTAAATTAGTTTACGAAGCAGCCGTGACAAATAACTGTTTGGTCAAATATCAGTTGCCAAGTAAACGTCAAATCGATATATTTTAATAACTAATCAATAATGAATAATTAGCAATTATCAAGCAAATTTTAACAAGTTTTATTATTGAAGTTTACAACAATAATTTTATTATATAACACTATTATAAATGATCTGCAAATATAATGATCTAATGACATAAATATTTTAATTGGTAAATACATTCAAATTATCGAGTATACATTTGTCCTGATTAAATTACATTTCAATAATTATTTATGACTATTGTGTGTGTGCGATTACAAAACTATACCCACACAGAAAAAAGCTGTGAGAAATAGCGCCCTTTTTTCACGAATTCTGTGTGTGTGTAATTACAAAAATATACCCACACACAAGAAAGGTATGAAAAATAGCGCCCTTTTTTCACGAATTTTGTGTGTGTGTGTGTGTGATTATAAAAATATACCCACACACAAAATGGTATGATAAATAGCACTAGAATTATGAAAAACCGCAAATGTTAATTTATTTCAATTTAATTGATTTTTTTTTTGCATACAGAAGACATTTCATAGTCAAAAATGGATGGAACTTTACTTGAAGACCATTACCTCATAAAATTTTCTTAAGGATATTTCATCGTGTAGTTATTTTGTCTGCGGATATTTTGTCGTGACGATGTTTTGTCCGCGGATATTTTGTCGTGCGGTTATTTTGTCCGCGGATATGTAGTCGTGGCACCACTCAGCTGATACCTCTTTCGTGAAATTTCAAAGATATCAAGCGATATTTAACAATTTATATTTTGACTTTAAATTTCAGCAATTAAATTTTCCATTTATATAACATCGTAAAATTTTTTTTCCGGTTTCAACTTGATTTTTTGGTGTTGAAAATTTTTTTTTTGAAAAGCAGTGTAAAGTTTTTGTCGGGCATGAGATTTGCTACAAAAAATTTTATGAGAGCCAAGTGGGTATGACCACAAATTCATTAATTATGGGCATACATGGTCATACATAGTCATACAAAACCATGTATGGTCATATATGGCCTTATATGATTCATGGCCATGCATGACTGTAGTAAAAAGTTGGTACGCCCATGTATGGCCATATGTGCTTCATATATGAACTATATACGGCCATACATGGCCATATATATTTCATTTTTCGCGGAAAAAAAAATGTAGATTTTTAAAATTCCTGGCTGGGGGAACCGGTTTCATAAAAGTAAAGTAGCGTGCATCTGGAAAAATTTATGAGTAGAGAAAATTTTTGGCAGTGTGTAAAGGGAAGAATAGAAAGCTTGAGTTTAAAGTGCGATATCGGAGCCCAAAGTACAAACTCAGCAAGCGGTTGAAAATTTTTCGTGCAGCACTTGAGTTTTCGTTATGAAGAAACTTTTATAAAATCACTGATAGGCTAAACGCAATTGATTAATTAAATCAATTCTAATGTACAATTAATTCATAACTAAATTAATGATGAGACAGGAAGTCGGTTAATTACGAAAACGTAAATTTGAAGTATTAAACTAAGGAATTAATTTTATAAAACTGAGATAAAATTGTTAACCAAATTAAGCGCGTGTGAGAGTAGAAAATTTTATGGTTTGTGTAGAGCCATATGTGTGTATGTGTACATAGTCCAGGGGACTCGCGTGTGTGGAAATCGTCCAGGATACGTATTAGAAAGATCCAGGAAACCGAATAAGTGAAACCGTCCAGGGGACGTGAATAGGACAGATCCAGGGGATCATTACAGAAATTGTCTAGGGGTCACATATGTTAATTTAAAAATTGTTATAAATAAAATTATGATATTTTCATTAATTCGTTTTGACATTATTTAACCTGCTCGTCACGTTCCACTCCTGCAATTGATTTACAACGATTCTGAGAAATAATGAAATTTAACACCCGGTTCTGAAAGGCCGAGTAATATCTTCCTGTGACGCCCTAATTAATACCAAGTTAATAAAGGGCCACTACTAACAAGTTGAAAAATACTCTGTTAAGTATTGCTCATTAACCGAGTAAGTAAAAGCTTTCTGGTCTAAGTTGTATATCCATCAATTAAATGTGAACCGTGACACTCCAGCTCTAAACGACTTAAAAGCAATTGATTAAGAACATCGCTGCGACAATGCTAATGAAAAGAGCCCTGCAGTGAATGGGAAGAAGTTCTTTCAGTTTTGGATAATCGTAGGAACTGAGCTTCATTGGGACCAGATGACGTTAACTTATTCTGGTGCCCGTCGGGATCTGGAGGAGATGAGGGAGTTGATCGGTGATCAAAGTGTAACGCAGTCGGTTTTTTTTTTTTTTTTAGATTTCTGAATTTATTTAATTCGAGTATTTTATTTGGGAATCTATTATATCTAGCATCAAGATTAATTGTTAAGTTACAATGTCGATGACTTAATGATTGCAGGAAATAATAAGGTATTGATGAGTGATATTGAAAGGTCATTGTTGAATTATTTCGAAATAAAGAATTTAATTGAAATAAAGTGATGTTGAGAAATAGAGCTTACACAGTATGAGGATTATTGTGTGTGTATGAGACAAAGTCTATATAGTGAGAATACTTAAAAACGGTTTAAGGTAAATGTCCCAATACCAGAATGACGAAGGGTATACGACTGATTTTAATCGTTTTAGCAATATTCAAATAGATTATAAACAGAAATAATTCATTAAATCATATAAAACAGAAATTTGCCGATTCAAAAATCATCAAATTAGTTTATTTTTCTGAAATTTAATAAAAAAAAAATTTTTTTCTATGACACCCAAAAGTCCCAATTTATTAATAATTTTAAATTTGTCTGATGTCTGCTATATCACACTCATAATGTAAAATGTATTTAAAATTTTCAAATGATTAAATATTCAATGAAAATAAATATTTTGAACTGAAGAATAGAAACAAAATAAATCATATGAGGTTATACTATGAATATAATTGAAAAAAAAAACTAAACACAGAAATTCAATTTTTAAAATTTAAATTAGAGTTTATTTATATTTAATGCATTTTTTATAACAATCATAGATACTGCATGAAATATTAGTGCTCCAGTAATAATTAATATTCCATTGGATTTAGCCAGTCAATGAAACTCGCCGTTAATGTCTATCGATAACATTGATAACGTTAATATGAGTGACTATTCCGGTACTGGGCAGGGGTTCATTTTGGTGTACCAATAGATGAACAGTAAAATTAATATAATAATCCTATTTTTTTCATATTGTTAATGTTTTCTTGAATTTTATGTCATTCAAGATGCATATACAAAAAAAAAAAATTATTGAAAAGTAATTCTATACATTTTCTATAAGCGTAAGATCATTGACTGATTTCTTAGCAAAACCATTAAGCGACATGAAAAAGTCATGGATCCGAGACTATTGCTATAATTAACATTTTTTTTCATATTTCGTATATATTATAAAATCTATTTTATATTGTATTTTGTAACTAAACGATTAAGATTTTAAATAAAGAAAGTTTTGTTCAATTTCATCGCGCACGAGTTGAAATATAATATAAAGATCATCAAATCGTTCCGGTTTTGGGTAATTTATCTTAATATGTAAAATTTTAAGCCTGTACCAATTCCGTTAAAAGCGAATTGTAAATTGACTAAGCCGGAATGCGTAATGAGAGCGAAATGCAAAAATACCCATATCAATCGTTAAACGGTGCGTTAATGTATCTAGCTTTTACGACAAGACCAGATACAGCTTTTTCTGTAAATTATCTAAGTAAATTCAATAACAACTATAATACGTTGCATTGTAATGCAGCTAAGCGCAAACTAAAGTATTTGAAGGGAACTTTAAGCAATGGCTTACAGTATGAACAAGCAAATCTACCATTATTTGGTATAGCTGATGCAGATTGGGGAGAAAACATCGTAGATTATAAGTTGTATTCTGGAGTAGGTTTTATTTTAGCAGTCTCGCCGATAAGTTGAGACGCACGCAAACAACGCGTAGTTGCACAGTCAACGATTGACTCTGAGTATAAAGCTATTTTTTAAGCCAGAAAGGAGGGAATGCATTGGAGCGAAATGTCGAACTGTATCAATGTAAGTACGGAATGTGTGACAATATTTAACGATAATCAAGGTGCGATCGAACTTGGATAGAGCAGTGTTTGTCGATCAAGGTCAAAACACATAACTCTAAAATATCATAAGGTTCGAAGTGAATATGAAACAGAGCATCACGAATGACTTCCGAATTTGGGTATAATCAACGCGTCAACGAATGAGAGTAAAAAAGTTTTCCATTTTGAGAAGAGGTGTTGAGAATATCAAAAGTATACGTGTTTCGAATATTCTAGAACCAGGGCTTAAGACTATATATATATTGAGACAAATCGTTTTTTCTCTTTGCGATTTTCACCAGCAGCCACCAGAATTCGCGGGTTGAACCTTGGCTTAGGCTAGCCTCTAACAAATTTTTAATTTACCTGAACAGAGCAATAGGCTGGGGTTCTTGCAAAGCAAAGACCCGCACTTATTCAAACTTGGCAACGTATGCTAAAAACTTACTACCTTACCTCACGGCTTATAATTTATAGATTATTTTCTTATTGTTGATTGAATTATCATTTATGACTTAATTAATATTACTTTTATTAAACTACTTAAGAATCTTACCAGTAAAATTTTAATCAAGTTACAAAATATTTAGTGAACAATAATTTACTTGATAATAGGCAAACTGGCTTTAAGGAAGGTATGGGAACACAAACCGCTGTCCTGAGGTTTTGTGATAATATTCGGTTGGCTATTGACGTAGGAGAAGTTACCTTTGCAGTATTTTTTGACTTTACCAAAGCCTTTGATACTGTTGATCATCTTTCATTATCACTAAAGCTATTTGATCTTGGTTTCTCAGTTAATACAGTTAAATGGTTTTACTCATACTTGTACGGACGATTGCAATCAGTATATACTGCTGATAATAAATTCTCAGATTGGATTAATCTGGATTCTGGAGTGCCTCAGGGCAGTGTTTTGGGTCCTTTGCTTTTTTCTTTACTTATCAATGACTTTTCTAAATGTTTGAAATATTGTTTATATCTACTGTATGCTGTATATATAACTTTGTCGTATATATAAGATGTAAACTGAGTAATATTGATGAATGCATTTATCGTTTAAATGATGATATTGAGTGAATCTCTAATTAGTGTAACAGTAATAAGCTTTGTTTAAACCACTCGAAAACTAAGGCTATGTATTTTGGCAGTACTATCAATGTGTGTAGATTGAATGAGATATCGAATAGGGACTGCAATAGATTTCGTATTTATGTTGATCAAAATTTGATAGAATTTGTCAATACATTCAATTATCTTGGAATTATACTAGACAGTACATTATCATGGCATTCACATGTAGCTAGTATTAGAAGACGTGCGGCATTTGCACTATATAGAATCAAAGTGAATGATGTTAATCTTAGCTTGCAATTAAAGCGTAGACTCGTGGTCT
This sequence comes from Microplitis deprimator, assembly GCA_964016945.1. Taxonomy (NCBI): domain Eukaryota; kingdom Metazoa; phylum Arthropoda; class Insecta; order Hymenoptera; family Braconidae; genus Microplitis; species Microplitis deprimator. The sequence goes on along the minus strand of OZ024706.1, from coordinate 13,772,764 downwards.
GTCTAGTATTCCCAATCTATGGTTACTACTCCTGTGTTTTAACAAACTTGACAAAAGAGCTTAATAGATCTTTAATCGTTTCATTAAATAATTGTGTACGTTTTATTTTACGAATTAAGCGAGATGCACATATATCGGAACATAGACGCCGGCTTGGTTGGCTGCAACCTTCTAACCGTCGTATACAACTGGTATTATGTGAGTTATGTAAAGCATAATGTCTCATGAAGCTAGGTTTGTTCGGACACGAGCTTACGCTAAGACAAAATATTGCTTCTCGTAGAGATCCATTGCGTACCGATACTTTAAATGTACCGTTTGCTCATATAATGGCATATCAAAAATCATTCATCGTAACAAGATGTAATTTTTGGAATACCCTGCCGCAAAATATTACATCATCAGAATTACTCGACATATTTAAAGAAAGATTTTTTACTTACTTTCTAGAGCGTGAGAGTGAATCAATATAAAAATCGATGCATATTAAAATTTATGTTAAGTTGTAACTAATTCATTTAATTGTGTATTAAATATTGTCAGGTCAATTATATGTTAACTAACTGAAACTTGATGGCTTTTGAGTCTCACCTCAATAATTGTGTGAGTTGAGAGTCATATTAATACCTATATATGCTAATTATACTAAGTATTCAAATGTAATTTTATGTAATATTGTAAAATATTGTGATCACAAGGAGTTATACTCTATAATTGATAATAAATCTAAATCTAATCTAATCTAAAATAGGATATACATAGGACGAACAGTGATAGATAGAGTAAAAAGGATTTATTAGAAAAGTACAGGTTTATTGCCAATTATAATAAGATTCAGTTACTTACAATCAACGTTTCCGCAAAGTACAATATAGTCCTGGTATATGTCGGATACAACGCAGTTTCAGCACTCTGATTCTTTTATTAATCTTGAAAATTATTTATGGCGCAAGTATATCGCCGGAAACGTACAGTAATACTTAATTACTTGAATTTTATTTATAATGATTACACATGTAAACAGTAAAATATAATTGCAAGCGAATTGTCAGTAATATAAAAAAATATCGCAAGTAAATTGCCGGAATTTATAATTGTTTCACAAGATAATTGCCCGAATTGATACAGAGTAATTATTGCAAAGTGATAATAGAAATAACGTCTATGCGCTAATTGATCCAGGATCAAAGTGATTGACCGATAATTAAGGGCATGGGACTCGCCTCAGAACTCTGTCCCCACTTCACCCTTAAGGACATGCGTCGTCTTAAAATTGTCATGCGACCACGGCACTATGACATACAATTGACATAAAATTTCAGACGGCAATAAGACGGGAAAAATGGGAACCGCAAGGGTGAGGACGACGAAGACAATTCACATTGTCTCAATATATACATACATACATATATATATATATATTAGGGTGGCGCAAAAAAACCGAATATTTTTTTTTTTTCGATCTCGCATGAAAATTTGTTGGCTTACGATGTTTTAAGAAGTCTCTCCAAAAATCAGCCCGATAAAAAATTTTCAAGAGGTCGCTCACGAATTTTAAAAATATCAAAAATGATTGAAATTCGGATTTTTTATTCCAAAATTTTTTCTTTCTCGTGGCAGCAATAGTTTATATTTGTAAAATCATGACTATGCTGAAAATTTTAGCCCAAAATTCAAATATTTGAACGGCCTTCAAGAATTTTGAATATTAACTGATAATATGTAACTAATAGTTTGAATTAGTTGTTGTATTTTTTTATAACTCAATTATTGTCATTTCAGTGAAATATAACTTTTGCAGAACCAAAAATATACAGGACAGTCTTTAACAATAAAATTTGGTAAGTTTTGAATAAGCGAAAAAATCTACAAATTGAATTAAAAAATAAAAAAGTATGTAAAAAACTTATTATTTATGTTACTCGGGTTATATTTTCATTCATTGTCATGCAAATTGATAGTGAAAAAATCGAGAAGCTTTATTATTAATATTCAAGGGTCGCTCAAAAACGTCCAAAAGACAGCACTCGGAAACATTCAAAATTCTTGAGCGAGGTTTAAATATTTGAATTTTGGGTTTAAATTTTCAGCGTGGTCATGATTTCACAAATATAAACTATTGCTGCCACGAAAAAAAAAAAGTTTCGAAATCAAGATCCGAATTTCAATCATTTTTGATATTTTCAAAATTCGTGAGTGACCTCTTAAATTTTTTTTATGGAGCTGATTTTTAGAGAGGCATTATTAAAACATCGTAAACCAACAAATTTTCATGCAAGATCGGAAAAAAAAATAGTCGGTTTTTTTGCGTCACCCTAATATATATATATATATATATATAATCTGGCTCCAGTGAGTAATTAGTTAGTTAGTCAATTATCACTTATCTGTAAAGTCGGTCCATTGTTAAGTGAATTATTCCAAATGTAGATTGTTATCGTTCTTTTCTATGTGTTAATAAACTCACATTAATTTGATATACTTCATGATCATTTATTGAATAAACAAAAACGATGGTCGAATTCAACCAAAATAGGAAATAATTTAGATTTCAATTAAGTTTGATTTTTAAAACACAATTTTTATCAGGACGATAATTGTATTGAGAAGGGGGTGTATAACACACGTAGAACTAAATAAATAACATTTGAGAGTCTAGAAAACAAATGCCCACCTTTTACTGAATAGAAACATAACTAGCCGTCAGTCAGCCTTTTATTCACATTTAAACAGCGCACATCTTGTATCTAAATAAACATTTTTTCCTTGCCTTTTCTTTTACCTGACACGGGTAACTCCTCTGTTATTCGACAGAGTAAGAAGTATCTTTTCTGATCGTAATTCAGTATATTCTTTATTACATTATGACATTAATATTTATTATCAATGTCTCAAAGAATAATTTTTCTTTGAAATTGGCCTTGCAAAGTCCAAAAAATTATTTATCCGATCCGACACGTCATATTTTGGAAGGAGATTACATTTATTTGACTAGTAATAATAATGTACTAGTAGTAATAATGAAAGTAATAAATCACGCTGATTCAGAGTCATATCGTAGGGATATCTCACAGTGATTCATCGAGATTTATTCCAGACCCGAACTATTAGGGAGCGATTCACTGTAATTTACGGTATCATCGCAGTTAGCTCTTGCGGTGATTCACATTGCATCACAATAAACTTTTGATTGCACAAAAATGATTTCATTGGAAAATTGACCCTTCAGTTAGTATAGCGTTGTAAAATCAGCTATATGAATCACTATTAATACACGGATCCCCTGGAGGCTTAGAATCACGGTGGGTTTATTCCATTTTACCACTGTGATTACGTGGTGTATCTACCGTGATTCTACGGTGGCTTTACCACCGTGTATACACGGTCTTTTCACTGTGATTACGCGGTGGATACACCGTGGAACCACGGTGGTGAAATGGCACAAAGCCACCGCGTAATCACAGTGGAAACACCGTGTATACACGGTGGTAAAGCCACCGTGGAATCACATAACATTAAAATTTAGTCGTTTTTAATCCTCTTGAATCGTCATCAATTATTAAAAGAAGCGATTGTAACGATTAGAAATAAAAAATTTTAAATAAACCCGGCAATGGCTGGGATGGCTTAGTTGGTAAAGTTCTCGCGCGACGCCGAATCGGTCTGGGTTCGATTCCTGCGTTAAGCGATAATTGTTTTTCGCAGTTTGTTTCAATAATGTAACTCATTGAGAAACTTACCTATCCCTTATACATGCCTTTGATAAAGTATTTATCTGCTTCACAGCATTGTTAAAATTGTATCCAAACCAGAAAATAATTTTTACGATAAAAAATAAAAAAAGTAAAAAGTTTTTTAGCTCAATAAATTTGTTTGCTCAACTGAAGAAATTTATTCCTTAACTGAAATTATTTTTTCGTTTGCGACAAAAAAAAATTTCTTGGCCCAAGAGTTTTTTCTTGATTCATAAAATCATTTTTCTTAGCTCAAAAACATTTTCGTTTTAGCTCAAGACATTTTTTCTTAAATTAGCACGATAAAAGCATTTTGGAGCAAGAGACGCGATTTTCTTGAGAGAAGAACATTTTCTATGTTAAAGATCGAATCAATTATATCAAGAAATTGAATTTTCCCGAAAAAAGAAAATTAATTTCAAACAAGAGAAACTTCTCAAACCAAAATGCAAATTTATTAAAGCAACAAAAATAATTCTTGAAGCAAGAAATTTTTCTAAAAACAAGAAATAATTTTTTCTTATTCATTCAAGAATAAAATTATGAAGAAAATATTTTTCTTGTATGCAGTAAATCTTCTTTTCTGTGCGTGGAATGGATAGTAGTTTGTTGTCACTAATTTTCAGGAAAATCAGAATATGCATGATTTTCCGAAAACGAGTTTAAATTTTTGAAACTCGAAAATAACGCTGAAAAATTTTTTGAAAAAATTATTCGTATTTTTTTTTCTAGAAGTACACGGAAAAACGAAACTTTTTTATTCTTTGAGTTTTTTTAATTAAACGATTTTTCAAAAAGTTATAAGCAAAAAACAATGAAAAAAGCGATTTCTTTGAAAATTCCATATCTTTTGAACCAATGATCAAAAAATCTCAAAATTTAGAAGGATGAATTTTTTGAAGAGTACTAAAAAATATGAAAAAATGATAGAAATAAACGACTATAATTTTTAAAACCGTCCGATTTGGCATGGAATGCCCCAAATACTTTTTAATGCTTCTCATTACTTTGAATACTTTTGAATTGCCCTTTTTATGGGCATTTAACATTGCAAATCGTTTTAAATCACTTCTTTTAATAAGGGGCCATTGACGATTCACGACGATTTAAAACCATTAAAAATTAAATCGTTTTTAAACATCAATTGACGATTTAAAACGATTAAAACAGTTTTAATCGTCACAAATCGTTTTGTTTTATCAGGGGAAGCTTATGAGAAAGTTGACGTCTGACAAGCTTTTTCGATTGTCGCAAACACTATCTAAATCAGTCAACCCATTCAAAACTTATAGAAAGATTACATATACACACACAAAACTTACACACATACATCCATACGAACGATCGGACATCATTCTAAAAATATTCAGAACAGCTTCCTCGAGTTTTAAAATATCGAGATCTGTTTGAGGCTCAGTTTTCAAAAATCGGACCGAAACTAATAACTTCCCGAATTTTTCGAAAACCATCGATTATCTTAGCGGGAAGTTGAAAATTAACGCCATTGATTTTCTTGTATAGTCAGTAATATTCATTTGGAATATCAAGTCTGTAGGTCTTTCGGCTAAAAAACATGAATATTTTCATTTTTCACACCTTCTCAAACCTCTGCGAAATTTGATTTTCTAAACAAAGTTTGCAAATTTTAAATTTGTAGATCTCCTGGTTAAATAACGTAAGGATTTCTATTTTTTCCGCTCCTGTCCATCCCTATAAGAGTCGATTTTCTAATATAAATTTACGCTACCAACTTTTTCATATTGTAAATAATATTCATTTGAAATTTTTTGTTTATGTTTTTTGGCTTATATATAAAAACTTAAAATTTTTACACTTCGGCGAACGCTTTAAGTGCTTAAACAGTACTCATAACAGATTCCCAGTCTTTTTCAATCCGGAAAAATTGATCCAACAAAAATTTCTCAGCATAAATTTCTTATGCAATGATTCTATAATAATATATTTCTCACCATTAAATTAATCAAAAATATATATTCATTAATTAATAACGCTGCTTAATTCAGTTTGTACATAATTGATCATTCAAAATTCATCATTATATACACGTAGACATTTATTAGTATAAATAAACGCGATTGTTCTACTAAAAGAACATTAATTAGACACCATACTCGAATTAAAAAATTTTTAAAACATCAAAGCATGCACAATACCGCGTAAATTATCAATTATCAGCATTTCTGGATATTTTTAACAAGATTTATTAGACGTTCATTTATAGACTGCTTGTTTATCACGTAACACATCAAAAAATTTCATTTGCTAATATAAGCTGCTTATACACGATAATTTATAGAATTATGCCATCCCTCGATGTGATTATTTGTTCGACCAACGTTATAAAGTATTGGAAAATATTAATTTCAAATTTTAACAGGGTATACTGAAACAGTGCATCCACGATGGTTAAGTCCACCGACCCACGTTTTTTCGTAGCAATCGAGCAGTTAAAATAACTCTGCACGATTATCCATATGAAATTCGGTCTTTATTAATTCGTCATATGCCTTAATCACATCATTTACTGGAACAAATACTAATGCCCCAAGCATTTTTGAGTGCACACTATAATCACCATTAGATAAAAAATTTGTTTGAAGATTTGTAAATTGTATTTCACGATACACAGCTTGACTATAGTGGAAAAAAAGGCCGTGTATATTATCTCTTTCAAAAACTTTCTGCGCAGCTTTAATGAAGGCCATTTTGAAGTCAGTAATGATCACTTTAGGTTTCAGTCGTAGTTCTAGTACTTTCAATTGTGTTAGTATTGCTATCTCGAAAATTGACATAAATGATGTTTTTGTAGGTATTTGACCCAAGCAGAAGCCTATAGACCGGGAACCCCAGAGATCTTTTATTCAGGAGGATAGGTTTGTTTTTTAATTAATAATACGATATTTAAATTTTAATTTCTAACTATATTGTCAACTCAATTACAGAATTGTTGAGATAGAAAGATTATTCTCTAATAACACCGTTAGAGATAAGTACAAGATCATTTTCAGTTATACAATTGTTCGGTACGTTATTTAAATCAGTTTTTCACAATTAATAATAAAAGTATTAGGTGGCTAGCAACCGACTCTAATCACACAATTTAAAAATTGTATTTACTATTTTAATTTTAGATAACATGTGTTCGAATTTCAATTTTGTAATTCTGATATAACTGAACTGAACATATCAAACTTTTATTTAATATTTCAATTTTGAATCACACGTGTTTGAATTTTAGTTTTATAATTCGGATATTACTAATCTGAACATTATTTAATTTTATTTCATAATTAAATTATTTTCTTATACCTGTTTTCCTGTGTGAATACTCGATGAACTTCAAATTACGTACTTATTAGGGTGGTCGTTAAAAACTAAACTTTTCAGGCGCTCCATAAAAAGCTTCTTTTTAGTGAAAAAATACGTGGGAAATTTGGTTTTTTCTTTTGAAGTAAATAGAACACGTGTCGCAGGATAATCAAAGTTCATCTTTCGATACAAACGCGGTTTTTTTAAATATCTCATGAAATATGCAGTATAACGTTCGCTACTATTTCACACGTCCCACGGCGGAGTGTGGGTAGTGCTCAATAGCCGTTATGGCCCTCCGTTGGTGAAAAACTGAAAATAAAAATAATAATAGCACAAATTGCCTTGGGAGACGACCAAAATCTCCACTGGACCCACAGCTCTGCTCAGGCTGGGTTAGAAATCCTAGTTGGGCGCCAGTTCGTGTGCCCCACGAACGAATTCAAAAATTCCAATAAAAATAAAATACCACGGAGAAAAGTAAAAATGAAAATAAATGAAATACAGGATAGCAATTTCAGAGTTAGGAATAGGAAAGCAAGAAAAAGATAGCAGTAATTAAAATAATGAATTTAAATTAATACCGGGTTGCTGACCATTTGCATTCAATTTTTAATTCCAAAATAATAATAACCCAACAAAACACAAATAAGATTATTTAAACAGTACTATCACTCGCATGTGATATGTACAAATTCCGAAAACGAAATAATAATATATTAGGAGTACAAATAAGTTTCCGCCATTTTATTGTAGATGGCGCGGCACGGAGTTTCGGTTAGCTTTCGCAGATGATAACCGGCTTAAAAAATAGCTTGGACATTCAAGAACAACATAACCTATTAATATCATTGATTTTATATTGGTAAAATATAATTTTTATAAGTTGAAAATGTCAAAATTTGAGCCAAGTAAGCGTCATTTGCGGGAAATATTAGTTTACTTCTTTAATTTAAAGAAATCTGCTGCTGAGGCGCATCAATTGCTCGTAGAAGCAGGGTGCTTTGAGTGAGAGAACGTGTCGAGAGTGGTTTCAAAAGTTTAAAAACGGTGATTTCGACGTAGAAGACAAAGATCGTAGTGGAAGGCCAAAAATTTACGAGGATGCAGAATTGGAGGAATTATTGGAGGAAGATTCATTTCAAACACAAAAAGAACTTGCTCTAACATTAGAAGTCACTCAGCAAGCAGTCTCACATCGTTTAAAATCATTAGGAATGATTCATAAACAAGAAAATTGGGTTCCGTACGAATTAAAGCCAAGAGATATTGAACGCCGATTATGCTTAAGTGAAATGCTGCTAGCTAGACATAAAAAAAAGGGTTTTTTACATCGTATCATAACTGGTGATGAGAAGTGGATACATTATGACAATCCAAAAAGAAGAAAATCATAGGGGTTACCTGGCCACGCGTCAACATCAACAGCAAAACCGAATATTCACGGAAAAAAACTTATGCTGTGTATTTGGTGAGATCAGCTAGGTGTAGTGTATTATGAGTTGCTCAATCCGAGCGAAACAATTACTGGAGCCCTCTATCGAACACAATTGATGAGATTGAGCCGAGCTCTGAAGGAAAAACGCCCTCAATACTATTCTAGACACGAAAAAATTATTCTTCTGCATGACAATGCTTGTCCACATGTTGCGGCTCCCGTGAAAAAGTACTTGAAAACACTTGATTGGGAAGTGTTACCCCACCCGCCGTATTCACCAGACATTGCACCGTCCAATTATCACCTGTTCCGGTCCATGGCACATGCTCTGACGGCGCAGCGGTTCACATCTTATGAGGATACCAAAAATTGGGTTGATTTGTGGATAGCCTCAAAAGACAAGGAGTTCTTCAGACGTGGGATTTGAATGATGCCTGAGAGATGGGAAAAAGTGGTTGCAAGTGATGGGCAATATTTTAAATAAATTTATATTACCGTTCTTCTATAATAAATATTTAATTTGTGTTAAAAAACGGCGGAAACTTATTCGTAACCATAATATTACACACACACGTAATATTTATAAATCCTTGTAAGTAGTAATAATCACGAAATAATAATTCGGTATTTATAAATAATTGTCGCAAAATAATAATATAATACTTGTAAATGATAATCGCACAAATAATATTATATTATTTGTAAATAATAACCGCAGAGTAATAATTTACTACTTGTAAATAATAATCGTACAATAATAATACAGCACTTGTAAATAATAATCGCACAATAATATTTTAGTACTTGTAAACAATAATCACAAAACAAGAATAATTCAGTGCTTGTAAGTCATAATAATTATAACTTCGTCGCACTCGACGCTCAGTGCGAGTGAAGAGATAGAAGTCGTGGAATCGATCAGCAATTATATCCACCGCACCGTTCCCGCGTATAACAAAATAATACTAATACTATTAATATTAGGGTTACAAATAAGTTTCCGCCGTTTTTTAACACAAATTAAATATTTATTATAGAAGAACGGTAATATAAATTTATTTAAAATATTGCCCATCACTTGCAACCACTTTTTCCCATCTCTCAGGCAGCATTCGAATCCCACGTCTGAAGAACTCCTTGTCTTTTGAGGCTATCCACGAATCAACCCAATTTTTGGTATCCTCATAAGATGTGAATCGCTGCGCCGTCAGAGCATGTGCTATGGACCGGAACAGGTGATAATCGGACGGTGCAATGTCTGGTGAATACGGCAAGTGGGGTAACACTTCTCAATCAAGTGTTTTCAAGTACTTTTTCACGGGAGCCGCAACATGTGGACGAGCATTGTCATGCAGAAGAATAATTTTTTCGTGTCTAGAATAGTATTGAGGGCGTTTTTCCTTCAGAGCTCGGCTCAATCTTATCAATTATGTTCGATAGAGGGCTCCAGTAATTGTTTCGCTCGGATTAAGCAACTTATAATACACTACACCTAGCTGATCCCACCAAATACACAGCATAAGTTTTTTTCCGTGAATATTCGGTTTTGCTGTTGATGTTGACGCGTGGCCAGGTAATCCCTATGATTTTCTTCTTTTTGGATTGTCATAATGTATCCACTTCTCATCACCAGTTATGATACGATGTAAAAAACCCTTTTTTTATGTCTAGCTAGCAGCATTTCACTTAAGCATAATCGGCGTTCAATATCTCTTGGCTTTAATTCGTACGGAACCCAATTTTCTTGTTTATGAATCATTCCTAATGATTTTAAACGATGTGAGAATGCTTGCTGAGTGACTTCTAATGTTAGAGCAAGTTCTTTTTGTGTTTGAGATGAATCTTCCTCCAATAATTCCTCCAATTCTGCATCCTCGTAAATTTTTGGCCTTCCACTGCGATCTTTGTCTTCTACGTCGAAATCACCGTTTTTAAACTTTTGAAACCACTCTCGACACGTTCTCTCACTTAAAGCACCCTCACCATATGCTTCTACGAGCAATTGATGCGCCTCAGCAGCAGATTTCTTTAAATTAAAGAAGTAAACTAATATTTCCCGCAAATGACGCTTACTTGGCTCAAATTTTGACATTTTCAACTTATAAAAATTATATTTTACCAATATAAAATCAATGATAATAATAGGTTATGTTGTTCTTGAATGTCCAAACTATTTTTTAAGCCGGTTATCATCTGCGAAAGCTAACCGAAACTCCGTGCCGCGCCATCTACAATAAAACGGCGGAAACTTATTTGTACTCCCAATAATATTTAAGTATTATAAACAACCATTAAATAATTCAACTATTGAGCATATTATTTAACCAATAAATAATAATAATAATAATAATAATAACTGTAATTATCGCATTGATATTTTGAGCTCAATAATTCCACACTTCATCATATACTTATGAAAATTATTAATACTCAGAATCGAACATCTCTTTTACTCTTATGCGATAGACAAATGGCCACCAACGCGGGAACAAAGTTATACGCCAATGTATTAGCCAAAAAGTACTTACAGCTTACGTAATTAATCAACTCCCTTGGTTGCACGTTAATACGGTAAATGTATTTTCCTTTATGCTTTTTGCCAAAATACTTGAATAATGCCAATGGATTTATATTATCTACTCAAAATACCAAATGGCGTCAAATTTATAATTATACAAATGCAACAGAAGCACACACGCTACTCTTACAGAGACTAACCCACGTCTGACCACGGCAGCACGTGAATTTCATGCCGGCACTTCGGCCGGCGCCATTTTGTCATAGATCTCACTTCAACCAGTGGAGATTTATATCTGTCACATGTTATTTTTTTACAGTACCACCAACATAATACATAACTTTGGCCGTGTAATTTATCCAGTTCCCGACGCTAAATGACCAATTGTCCCTTTCATAATTAATTATTAATATGATTTACAAATAAATCAATCAATAATTTATTCACCAAACTAGTAGATTTATTTATAATAAATAAATTTACTAATGCCAACTGTTGCGTTGACGTGCAGGCGTCAACCAATAATAATAATCACAAGCACATGAATCAAATGCGCAATTATTTCTCCCAGCGTTACAAAAATCCAAACATATGCTCAAATTAATCAGTGAAATCTCCTGATTCAAATACAATTTATACCTAAGAAATCAATAAAGTATTATTAACGCAATAATTAAAACAAATGCTTACATATACACGAAATAATTATAATAACAAAATATCGGATGAGACGTGTGAGGAGCGTGTGCTGCCCTCTGTTGCCCACCGACCTGATGCGAGATTGCCGCGATATTAAAATATCGTGACAGCAGATTAAAGGGAAAAATCATAGGGTTACAAATTTTTAAAATAACATTTTTCTAATTATATAATAACTACAGCAAGCATTAGTGATTGAAATGTGATGAGTTACGAAGTTGTCTATATTTAAGAAAAAACGTTATTTTTAACATCCGTAATCCTTAAAATGCTCAATTGATAAGATCTAAAAAAGTTTTATTTTAATTATCTTTATAAATTACATTTTATAAAAAAAAAGAATATGACCTTTTTTGTTAAGAATTCAATTCCCTACAAAACTGTTACTATGATTTTTTCTTTTAATCTGCATATTTCATGAGATATTTGGAAAAAACCTTAATTGTATCAAAAAATGAACTTTGATCGTCCTGCGGAACGTGTTCTTTTTACTTAAAAAGAAAAAACTAAACTCTCCACGTATTTTTTCACTTAAAAGAAGCTTTTTATGGGGCGCCTGAGAAAATTTAATTTTCAACGACCACCCTAGTACTTATACTAGTTTTATTTGTACTAACACTTTTCTCTTTTTTGTTTTCTTTATTGTAAAATAACTTGATTGCACTTTGATGAATGCAGCGAGAAGAGCGTGTTTTTTTTTTGTTCCTCGGGCCCAAAACTTTCTTATTTGCCCTTCCATATTTGTCACCTTGGTCGGCACACGCATTATTCTCCCCACTAAGATTTTTCTTAACAGATGTTTTGACGTTCGCGTGGCTCATTGTATAGTATAAAATTTTATAAATTAAAAAAATTTATTTTGAAATTTTTTCTATGTTATTTTTATGGAAAATAGAAAAGTGCAATGCGGAACCTCTTAATGTTAATATTAAGAGCTCTAATTTGCACGACGTCTTTTTTTATCTAAATAAAACTTTTGAACCTGTTTGCGAGAAAAAAAAAATTGTTATTTTTTGAATCACCCTAACGTATATACAGACATGCCTAATCTTTGGAATTAATGGTATTTTTAGAACGTACTAAACTAATGATAATAGGGTATGGTTAAATTTAATGGAAATTATATCGCAAAGACAAATGCAATAGCTGAATTTCTAAGAAATCTATTCAAAAGGCAGGAAACTCATATGAAACCTTTTTTCCCAATACCTGATTAAAGATATCATAATCACATACACAATTTACATAACTTTGTATTTTAAAATAATTACATGAAAAGCAACACGCCCTAAACATCAAGTCTGGTACACTCGGTCGCAAAAAAACGAAATCGATATATTATCATGAGCTTACCTTTTCTTCTAGTTTTGACGATACATGCCCTATAGCATCTTCAGTAGCTTTCACGACTGATGAAATTGCTTGGTCTTTTCTTGACATGTGTCCACGAAACGATGCTTGGATCTTTGTTGCTGCGTTACACAAATCTGCATAAATTATAAGATTATTAGTGGACAAATACAGACCTTCTACATTGAATATCTTTCTTATGACATTAAGTTGATATGCATAATAAGTAAAAAACAACATAAATCTATCATATCAAGTAATTTGTAGAGTTATTTGTATTTTTCAAACTCCAAAACACACACACACAAATACACACATGCGCATTTAATCATTTCACATCGTATTTTCTAATCAGAATTCGGGATTGAATATATATATTTTATTAAATATCACCAAAATTGATAGCTTAATCTAAATTTCGAATTTTAGAATATTATGTTTTAATTAGAGTTTGTAAATATATTGTAGTTCGTAATAAAAATAGACTTTGGGAATGAATGAAATTTATATTACCTGGAAGAAATATCCTTACTGACCCAGGACAAAAATCATCAGACCTGATCATGCATGACCCAGCATAATAATGATTGGAAAGAAATAAACCCTCAATCTTTTATTAAAAGAACAATAATTACAAGTCATGAAAGTATTATGTATATTTTCTGAATATTACTTTTGAAATTTAGCCCACCGTTGTGAAAGAGCCCCTTATTCTTACATAGCCTCAGTAGAGCCATACATGCGACTGTATAAATGGTAAAATTTCACCCCCAACGTCGATTTGTCTAGTTCAACATCCTCCTACTTAGTGGGTTGGCCTGTAAGTTGGCCACACCAATGATCAATCTATATCTTCGAATTTTAACCACTCAGTATGGAAGCATTTTCACTATGCTACTTACTCTTAATAAACCTACGCCTTATTTTCTGGGTTGACCTATTTAGATTCGGAACACATGGCCATCTTGTGGGTTAGTTGATATTTTTTATACTAATAATTCGTGTAAAAGCATCTTTCATCTATTGGGTTAACTCCTTCGGCTCAAGAAGCTTCGATTAAAGGTTCTACCCAGCCTTCCGAAAAACAAATCATCAAAAGGAGATATGAGCCCCAATAACACTCGTTACTCTAATGTCAGTCAGTCAGTCAGTCAGTCAGTCAGTCAGTCAGTCAGTCAGTCAGTCAGTCAGTCAGTCAGTCAGTCAGTCAGTCAGTCATACTCATTATAATACGAGTTTGTCACTTTACTCGTCCACTTTATCTGTTCGTAACACCAACCAGAGAAAAAATTATTTTGTCTAATCAATAATAATGATACATGAGTATATATGAAATTATACACGACTTCCAAAAACTGAAGGATAAAAAAAACCAGTAGTATTTGGGATGTTATCAACGTGCTGTGTCTCTGTGAAAAATCATCATAGTGCGAAAAAAAAGCAAATTGAAGCCTCAAGATTCTATTTTTTATATCTTTATGTGAAAAATTCTTATTGTTAGCGGGTTTTTAGCAATCATGAAAAAACCAATGAAACAAAATTTTTCAAAAATTTTACCTGCCTTTCAAATAGTCCACGGACTTCATAAATTTTTAACTTCTGCTAATAAAATTAAAAAGTTCTAGAAAAAAGAAAAGATATTGGTTGTGGTCCAATTTTCAAAAACAGAATTTTAAGCAGATCTAGACATTTTAAGGTTACAGGAAACTATTCTGACTAATTTCAAGATTATGTCAGAGTATACGTATGTATGTATATGTATGAATGTATGTATGTATATATGTACGTATGCAAATATTCTATAACTTTTGAACGGATCGACCGATTTAGTGTTGAGATGACATTAAAAGTGGTTGACTTATTTCTATAATCCATATAAAGTTGAGCATTATCAGTACAGTACGTTTAAAAATATCCTAAAAATAACATTTTTGAAGAATGTTTTGTTCCGCGTAACTTATTACTTAACACATGGATTTATTTCAAAAACTCATCGACTCTAAAAAACTATAAGGCTCAGTAAGCGCCACCTCCCTATCATAATCGGATTCATTGTTCAAGAGATATCGTTGTCGAAAGAATTTCAAAAATGTTTTTTTTTTTTTTTACTTCCCGCTAAGAAAATAGATGATTTTTAAAAATTTCGGGAAGTCATTGTTTTCACCGTGATTTTAGAAAATCGAGTTTCCATCAGATGTCGACGTTTTGAGGTACTAGGAAGCTATTTTGACAATGTGTGTGTGTATGTGTGTGCGTGCGTGTGTGTGTGTGTGTGTGTGCGTGTGTGCGTTTGTGTGTGTGTGTGAGACCGGTCTATAACTTTTGAACTAATGAACCGATTTGAATGGGTCTTGCGGCAATCAAGAGAGCTTGATGGCCATCAACTTTTGTGGAAATTTCAGATCATTCGATCAAGTAGACTCGAAAATATTTGCGAATTACGAAAAAAAATGTTTTTTTTATTAGTTTTTTTTTTATTTCTCAGAAACAAGTCTGTTGCGTAATCGAAACTATAAAATAATTTAAATTCAAATTCAAATATAGTTTCACTCCCGGCAGATAGAGGCAGCACCTACTGGGGCCTCGTTCATAAATTAAAACTTGATCATGCGCAGCCCGGCGAATGCGCATCTACTTTTTCCTGCTTCGTGTCGAGAAGACGGCCGCCATTATCTTTCGCTATACACATTCTACAAATAACACGTGTTATTATAAATCATATAATTTTGCGCTCATCTCGAGTAATTAATTAAAAATAATAATTAAAATCAATTAAGTACTCAATAAGCTCATAAAAAATATAATTATTTTTGTAATCGTAAGCACCAGAGCTCATAAATAAATCAAATAAAAAACTCAAGACTTCCAGTGATCATCGACCACGTTTTTCAAGAGGTTATTCAAACAGGAGACATCACAGGTACCTTTTTATTTAATAAATAATTATATCCAGTGTTCATAAAAATTAAAAGACTATCTGATAATTAATTAATCATCAACATGCTCAATATTTTAATAAAATTAAAAGAAAATTCTCGCTCGGTAGCCTCTGCAATTATGCTACCACGTGTTCATAAAATAAATTCAATTCAGTGCAATTTATTATAAACTCATTCAATTAAATTAAATTAATCGATCAATAATATTATAAATTAATGAACTTAAGTATTCATGCATTTTGTGCTATTAAAAATAGTAATTTAAGTGTTCATTAATTAACTTCGCTCGGTAACCTCTGATTTCATGTTACTGTTTTCCTTGACATTTTTCACAATCAACTCAGTGTTCAAATATATTCAAATTAATTATTTCAATTATTTACTCGAGCTCAATTTTCTAATTTGCATTTAATTATTTTCGTATTCATGAGCTCAGACAATTTAACAGTATTAATAAATTAAATCAACGATTTAATTTTGTAACCCAGTGATATTATGTGCTGTGACAAATAAAAATATTTTTATATTTTTCAATATGCGTATTTTTCCAATATCCCAACCACCAACCAGTCCTGGCATGTATTTATTTAATTATTATTACAACATTTTATGGTCCTTCGAGCCGGATGGTTTGTTGGTTGTGTCGGTAGCATTATCAGTGGGCAGCTGTACTCATATGAATCCATTAACAGGTTACGGAGCTCAACATGGAAGATAATGAGGAGAATGAGGATCCTTCCAAGGACACTCAGCACTCAACGGGTCTGGAAGGCATCACCCCGGATCCACATTTCTTCCCGGTGATCAGTGTCGACGACAAACATGCACTCACTGACTCCAGTGTCACCGACACTGGGAACAACGGCGATGGAGATACTCTCCCGAGACTCAACCCAAGCGTACTCCAAAGAAATCGACGATTTCTCCAGCACTCGAGCTCAAAGTGATCAGCCAGCACTCACGGCTCAGAGCATTCTCAGACTTGGAAGCTCTGGCCGCTACACTTACCGTTGCCGACGGTTTAGCTCAACTCAAGTCTAGGCTTGAGTTACTCGAGGGTGAATGGCACCTGTTCAACCTCACTCATGATTCACTCGCACTCACCTGCACCAAGGAGTTTTTGGAAAGCTCATATGTCATGGATGGGGTATACGATCTGGTGTATCGGTCGTATATTGCTGCCAAAGGCAAACTCATTGCACTTATCAACTCAATACCAGTTCCAGCTGCTGCTTCAGCTGTCGTGCACTCAACCCGGGCTCCAACTAATCTGCCAGCACTCGCAATTCCCAAGTTCGATGGGCGTTACGAGAACTGGCCTGAATTCAGGGACTCATTCACCTCCATGGTGATCAATGCTGAAGAACTCGCTCCAGTCCAGCGTCTTCAGTATTTGAAGAGCTATCTTCAGGGACAGGCAGCACTCAGCCTTGCCAGTGTACAAATGTGCGATGACCAATTTGTATCTGCTTGGAATCAACTCAAACAGAGATATAACAACCCTCGCCTACTCATCGGTGCTCAACTGGACAAGCTCTTTAACATGAACGCGCTCACTTCACGCTCATCTGAGCAGCTCAATTACCTTCTGAACACCGTTTCAGAGGTAATCAACGCACTCAACGCACTCGGGGTACAACTGAACTCAGATATGAATCCACTGCTTACGCAGTTGATCATATCTAAGCTGGATTCACACAACAGGGAGCTCTGGGAGAACAAAATGGGTGCTTCCACGGAATACCCAACACTCAAGGCACTCAATGACTTCTTGGTCAGTCGTCCTCGCGCTGAAGAACGAGTGGAACAAGTGTCTACTTCAAAACCACCGCGCTCATCTGGGAAAACAGCTTCATACGCTGCTGCAGCTGTTTCTAACTCATCTGGCACTCAACTTGCAGCAACGCAATCATCTGCTGCACTCACTAAGCCTGCCAAGAAGGTATTCCCTCCTGCACAATATCCTTGCGATTTGTGCAAGGGAGATCACTTTATTGTGCGATGCACTCAATTCTTGGGAATCACTAATGCTCAACGCACTCAAGTCGTTGTTGACAAACGGCTGTGTGAGAATTGTTTCGGGCATCACATGCCGGGCGCTTGCAACTCACCCTTCAAGTGTAAGGTGTGTCAACAAAAACACCAC
The DNA here is from genome assembly GCA_964016945.1 of Microplitis deprimator. Taxonomy (NCBI): domain Eukaryota; kingdom Metazoa; phylum Arthropoda; class Insecta; order Hymenoptera; family Braconidae; genus Microplitis; species Microplitis deprimator. The sequence goes on along the minus strand of OZ024706.1, from coordinate 13,754,610 downwards.
ACAATGCTGCACCCAGGACTCTACAGTACTCAAAAAACATCCAGCTCAGCCGCTAAACACACTCAATAAGGACGTCTGCTTCCACATGACGACTCGAGCGACGCTCAAATTAACTCAATTGCACTCAACACGTCTGGCACTCATCCTACTTGCACTCATCGCCCAGCAATCTTACTCGCAACTTACCTAGTGGACTTGATCACCAAGTTAAGTACTCATCCAGTACGCATCTTGCTGGACCCAGGTTCTGAATTATCGTTTGTTTCAGATTCCCTGGTGAACTCACTTAAAATTAAACGCACTCATTCATCTATCCAGATTATTGGTATTGGTGTAGCCAATGCTGGTAGAACTAAAGGTCAAGTCGCACTGAAGCTCTCATCTAGGCATTCGAACGACTCAGCCATCGTCAGTGCTCATATACTAGGTGGTCTTACTATTCAACTACCATCTGTTGCACTCAACACACTCAACTGGGACCAATGTAAACAACTACAATTGGCAGATCCAGCGTTCATGAGACCAGGACCAATTGATATCATCATTGGTGCCGATCATTATGGTCTTATCATTAAAGATGCACTGATTAAAAGGTCAAAAGGCCTGCCAATCGCTCAAGATACCATCTTCGGGTGAATATTACTTGGTCCAGTCACTCAACACACTCATCGACCACCTATTACTTATCATGCTGCTGTCGAGCAGTCTACTCAACAACTTCAAGACCTGCTATCACGCTTCTGGACTCAAGAAGAAATTCCAGTCAGCAAAATCAAGGAACTCAGCCCAGATGAAGAGGCGTGTGAAGCTCATTTTCAACAAACTCATCGACGAGACAGTTCAGGACGGTACATAGTCCGACTGCCAGTCAATCCATTCATCCACGTGCTCAACTACCGAGATACATGGATTCTCGGATGCCTCGCAATTGGCAATGGCAGCTGCCGTGTTCATCAAAATCCACACACCTGCTCATGGAGTCAGAGTTACGCTGCTCTGCTCTAAAACCAAGGTAGCACCGTTAAAACTACTAACGATATCAAGGTTAGAACTTACCGCAGCTCACATGTTGGCAAAACTCATAAAACACTGCCAGAGCACTCTAAATCTCACTCAATCGCCAACATACTTGTGGACGGACTCAACAATCACTCTCACGTGGATTAAATCTCATCCGTCTCGCTGGAAAGAATTTGTTCGGAATAGGGTGTCACATATTCAAGATCTACTTCCTGATGGCCACTGGAATTTTATTCTGGGCACACAAAATCCATCAGACTGCACAACACGAGGGTTGACGCCTACCCAACTCCGTGATCATCAACTGTGGTGGACTGGCTCACCATGGTTGCTCAAAAGTTCATCGTCCTGGCCTAAATGTCCATCAATCGATGATACAGGAGCTCAAGCAGAAGAACGGCCTGGATTGGCCCTATTCTCATCGAATTCATCACTGAAATCGAGGTGGCCTATTATGGAACGGCCAATACCACTACTACGCATGTTACGAGCTACTGCAATCTGCTTTAGACTCCGTGACATGATCAAGAAATCACCGAACTCATCACTCAAGACTCCAATTACGTCTGATGAAGTAATTCATGCACTCAGCTTCTGTATCAAAGAAACTCAACGCGTTCATTTTGCAACTGAGATCAATATGCACTCCAAACACGCACCATGGCCTAATGGTCATCCATTTGCTCGATTGGTTGCATTCATTGACACCGACGGCATCATTCGAGTAGGTGGACGATTGGAGAATGCTCCAAATCAAGACCAAAGTAAGCATCCTGCTATTCTACCACGGAATGCGGCACTCACTAAACTCATCATCTCTGATGCTCATCAGCGTACCATACATGGTGGTACTCAACTTACTCTTGCATTCATACGACAAGAGTAATGGATCATTGGCGGTAGACAACCAGTACGCTCAGTTATACTAAAATGTATAAAACGCGCACGACATCGTGCTGATAGAGAAACATAACCCTAAACAATATCTATCAATGGGTCACAGATTTGCTTAAAAACGATCGATTTGCTCGAAAAAAAACTGAACGAGAAGACTGTAATATTTCCCAACAAGTAGCGAAGAGCGAAATTTATTTAAAAATAATTAGAAATTATTTTTGTTTTTTATTCATAAAATTAAAAACCTTTTCATTTTTATTATTCTAAAAAAAATTTAATAAAATAACAAATTTATAATTTAATAAAAATTTCAAAATTTGAATAAACATGTATTTTTATTTCTCATCTATCAATTTCTTACTTTTATTAATAAATTGATTTCATTAGTTAATAGATTAAAATTTAACTTTGCTAAATTTAATAATTTAGAAAAAAATTAGAGTACTTTTTAGGTATATAATGTTCACAAACATACCCAAAATAGAAGCATTACTTAGGTATAATTTGGGTAGTTTTTTGGTATATTACCGAAAAATGACCGAAACTGGGCTCAAATTCAGTGGATATTTTCAGTATTTTTTAAGTATGACCGAATTCGCTAGAAAACCGACGAGTTTCTTGGAAAGAGAATCCGATGAGGTTAAAGGAATAATTTCACGCACTCACATTAAAACTGAAAAATATTCGACAAGAATTTAATGTATTTGTTAAAAAATATCGAACTATATTTGAATGGAAGTCTTTATATTATCGATTTGATAAAAAAATTTATTTATAAAAAGAGCCACATATTTATCTCGTTTCGATCAATCTATAAGCAATTGACTGTATATATTCATTTAATATAAAAACGAAGTACTAGAAGCACAACTAAAACAAAATTTTCCTACTGGTTCTGTAGCGTAAGGTGCTGGGTTCGAATCCTCCGGATGGCAAAATAAAACTATTTAATTTTTCACTAAAAACTGTGAGTATATGTTAGGATGGTTGTAAAGTATAATTGATGAAATATAATAATATAATGTAATTGTCCTAATTCTTAATAAAAAAATAAATAAATAAATAAATACATAAGAAAAAAAAATTTTTTTAAATAAATTATTAATGAGATAATTAAAGGCAATATTCATTTGATTCAGATAACTGTTTTTTTGGATCAATCCCTTACAGCAATTTGAAATAACTCGATTTTTTATTGAATCAATTGCATGGGCAGTTTCTACGGACCTGAAAGAGTATTACTTTCAACACTAAAATTCATTTGCTTTAATAAAATTTTGACTTAACTGAAAATTCATACCTTCAATCACCTTACAATTTACTTTGAGTGAAATTTTCAATTGTTTTATATAAAACAAACATCATTATTGTATCAACAGCATCAATGACTTGAACTAATTTCTATTTTTTTTTAAATGAAAAAAGTTACTGAGTTATATCAAATACTATAGAGTTAGTTTGAACGACTTGGTACCTTCCCTCAAGAAACTCTCAGTTAGAGCAAAATGTACTGTCAAACGTAGAGGGTGGTAGAATCAATCCTTTGATGCGCTTGGCTGTATCCAAACGCACGGAATACTTGAGCCAAACGAATCAGGTTTGATGTCAGGAATCTTTTTTTACAGTGCCCTCGCGGACCTGGAATCACTGTAAAATCACAGTGAAATCACAGTGATATTATAGTAAAAAAATTGTGAGACCATGATGAAATTACGGTGAATTCACCATGATTTTGTGCCATTCGGTCACTGTAGTTTTATGGTTATCTCACAGACATTCGATAGTGGTTTCACAGCAAATTCACAGTGAATTTACAGTGAACTTACAGTGAATTTACAGTAAATTCACAGTGAATTTACAGTAAATTTACAGTAAATTCACAGTGAATTTACAATGAACTTACAGTAAATTCACAATGAAAATACACGGAAAAAAAATGTAGTAAATTTTACTAAAAAATATGAAAATAATTTTACTATATCCAGTTCAGTAAATTTTACTATATTAGAATGGAAACAAATCAAATTAAATTTTTAATAACTTTTAACTTTTTATCATTAGTGTTATCATTTTGATTATTATTGTTATTTATTTCATCTGTATTAGTGTTTGTATCGATTTTTATTTTTAAAAATCACTTGTTTTAACCGAGATTCGAACCCTGATCTCCCGCGTGCGAGTCCTTTCCTGTGTCTAACGGCCTGATGTTTCCTTTGAACAAAAGTTTCTGAACTTGTAATACATATTTTTATATGCTATCCTTACCAACTTTTAATTTTATCTACACATAGTAAAATTTAATTTACAGATTATATAATTGTGTTAGCAAAAAATACATTACGTATAATAATTTTTAATATCTTCTTATGTAATAATTGCCAACCAGTAAATTTTACTAAATGTTTTGCAATAATTAAAATACAGAATGTATTTACTGACATCTGTTATTAAATTTTACTACAATATTGTAATTTTGACTATATTTTTTTCTCCATGTACAGTAAATTGGCAGTGAATTTTAGGTAAATTCATAGTAAATATACAGTAAATTAGCAGTGAATTCACAGTGAATGTACAGTGGATATCCTGTAAATTTCTTACGATTTTACTCGTAAACTTTGGAACTGAAAATAATAATAATAATAATAATAATAATAATAATAATAATAATAATAATAATAATAATAATAATAATAATAATAATAATAATAATAATAATAATAATAATTACGAAGTATGAATTACTTTATTATAATTTAGAACTATTTTGACATCTTATAAATTTTTTTTTAAAAAGGAAAGCTCCATATATACACACAGTCATTCAGACGTCACATGGGAAATGATATGAACAAATGTTTGGGGCCTCCTAACCTCGCGTTCTAATGAAAACTCGATTTTCAAATATCGAGGTCAAAAAAAGAAATTGTCACTATACCACTCTAAAGCTACGATTTGACGACTGTGGTGTCAAATCATCATAAAACTATAGTCCAATCACCATTAATTTACCAAGGAATCGTGGTGGAATCACCATTAATGTACTGTGGATTCATAGTAAAATCACCATTAATTTACTGTGGAATCATAGTGAAATCACCATTAATTTACTGTGAAATCATAATTGAATCACCATTAATTTACTCTAAGCTCGCAGTGAAATCACTACTAAATCACAATGACAAAATGGCACAAAATGACTGTGAATTCACGATGAAATAACCGTAAATACACCGTAAAATTACGGTGAAAGTGAATTCACTGCGATTTCACTGTGATTTTACAGTGATTCCAAGTCCGCGAGGGTGTAGAACTATATAAAACGCATTGATTGCGACCGTAGCTATCTCAATGGGTTAATTCGTTCGCGAGATATCGTGGGGAAAAGAAATGCTGGAAATGGTTTTTTTCGAAAACAATGGCATACAAAAGTATTTTCGAGCTCAAAAATGTATTGACAACAATGTTTTCGAGCTCAAGGAGCTAGAAAACAGCGGGAATTTTTGGGGGTGGTCCGCAGGGTCAACCGATAAACCGATTTTTTCTAATGATAGGATGTTTACCCAGTTAAAACTCTCATAAAGAAGAAGTGCGTAATGATCTACGTAATGACTTATATTTTAATATGTAAAAAAACAAAAAAAATTTTGATGCATCGGAGTCATTGGGGTGAGAAACGCAACGGATCTCCGTGAATCACTGTGATTATCGGTAATGTCAGCGTAAGATCGCGGTGATTCGCTATGAGTCATGGTGATCTCTTACGGTGATTCGGGGTAAAATTGAGGTAGAATCACAGTAATTTATGTCAATCCATGATGAATCACGGCGATCTTCCATAATCGAACAATGGAGATTTACCGCAATTCACCGTGAATTTTCGTAAAATTAAGAATTCCAAATGTAAAGATTTACCATTAGGCCACATTCTGCTGCTGCTTAGCTTGTTTTCTCCAAACAAAAAAATCAAGAATTTTCTTGAACATGATAGTGTCTCATCATAATTGCTGATTCCAAAAAAAAAAATCTGGGTGTCGGTTGGCCCTGCGGGCCAGCCCCAAAACTTCCCGCCGTTTTCGAGCTCAAGGAGCTCGAAAACATTAGTGTGGATATATATCTTCGAGCTCGAAAATGCTATTACATGCAATTGTTTTTTTATGATCTTATCAAGCTCTAACAAGTTACGTTTTATGCTAAAATTTGTAAATTTAAAAATCGAAAATCATTAATGAAGAAGCGGTTCTTAAAATTTAATTCCTGACAATGTCCAATAAAATATGTGTATTGAGGCAGAAATCAATGTCAGGGATCAAAATCAAGATTTAAATAAGTTTGGACTCATGTCAGAAAAAATCAAATATGAAATATCTGCGAAAAATATTAAAAACTGTGTTTTTTCAATTTTTTTGTTGATAATATGATTTAAACTAAAAAACGAGTTAGATGACATTATATGATGATCGAAAGAAACCATAAAGAGGAAGAGTTGGTATGATTTCAGACACATTTTAGTACATAATATTATGATTTATCTGGAAAAAAATAACTTAAATGTAATTTTTTTAACTTCTTAACGCCGATATCTTTTGAACTAATTAACCGATTTTGACGTTTGAGGTAGCAATCAGCGTGTTTCATTAAATTCTAGTATTTTTCGCAGTTTCCTGAACTTTTATATAGGAACAACTTTTGGAAAAAAGTAGATAAATAATATTATGAGTTATTCAGAATAAATGATGGAAATTGTAAAGTTTCGTATGTTTAATTACTAATATCTATCAAAACGCTTAATCGATTTTGACGTTAAAAGTATCATTCACTGCAGTTTTTTAATCACTAATATTAACGAACAAAAAAAAAAAAAAAAAAAAAAAACCATTATTGATTAGTTCCAAAAATTAAGATTTTATTAGAAAAATAAATTTTTTGCGATTCTGTTGACAGCGGTATCTTTCGAACGAATTAACCGATTGAAACGTTTGGGTTGGCGATCGACGCTTTTTTTTTGGGTTCTAAAGTTAATGAGATTTTGGGATAAATTTATGTAATCGTTTATGAGATATTTTAAAAAAACTAAAAAAAATTTTTTTTTTTAATTCTTTCGGCAACTGTTTCCTTTGAAAGAGTTAACCGATTGAGACGGTTAAGGTGGCAATCGACGCGTTTTATTGAGTTCTACAACTGATCAGATTTTGAAATTGATTTATCGAGTCGTTTTTGAGAAATTTCCAAAATACTAAAAAAAATTTTTTTTTTTTAATTCTTTCGACAACGGTTTCTCTTGAAAGAATTAACCGATTTTGATGGTTGAGGTGGCATTCGACGCGGCTCATAAAGCTTCAGAGCCCAGTTGATTTTGGAATCGATCCATCAAGAACATAAAAAGTTATCTGAAAAAAACATTTTTAAAAAAAGTTTATTTTTGGAATATCTCTGAACGAACCCTACCGATCAAGCTCAATTTTTTTTCAGCTTCAAGATATTCGCAGACCGCGTCGAATGACACATTGATGATCAAAATCGGTTCATCCGTTCAAAAGTTATAGATATTTACATACGTACGTACGTACATACATACATACATACACTCGGACATCATCGTGAAATTAGTCAGAATAGCTTCCTAGAACCTCAAAACGTCAATATCTCTTAGAAATTCGATTTTTGAAAACCGGACTGAAACCAATAACTTCCCGAATTCTTGAAAATTTGCGATTTTCTTAGCGGGAAGTTAAAAATGGTTTAGATCTACGTAAATCTAACAAGTAGAAAAATAGATTTGTGTATTTTGTTTTTTCTTACCTCATGAGAAAATTAAATTAAGTTCACTTGACAGCAAGAAAATGTAGTATCTCGTTAAATTTTTATTGAGAAGCTATATTGATATTTTGAGAAAATTACTCGTTCAAAATTTATTAACGTTTATAAATATATTCGTTAAAATAACCATATCTAAATAAAAATTAAAAGACATTTTTATTTTTATATGGTTATTTTAATTGAAAAAGATGTTTTTTTATTTTTAAAATTCATTTGTTTGCCGCGTTTTCTTTCTCGTTTTAATATACGTTTACGGTTATTTCTGTCTCTTTCTACAATATATATAGCACAAATGTTGATAGTAAAATTATAAAATATGAAAAATACTTATATTCGGCGCATGAGACGTTGCTATGAGGTATAACTTCTTAAGTACTGGACCGAATGATTCGATTCAAGTTGCAATCGAAAGTGAGTCATTTATTTATATGATGTATCTAAGGTCATCTTAGATCGGAATTCAACAAATTTTTTTTATTTAATAAATAAATTTTTATGTCAATAAATTGATAGTTGCTTCGGATATAGATACACGGTCAAAATTCTCGCGCTTTCACATTGTTCGATGCATACTTGGCGCGAAACTCGACCGCGTCTCTTGATATATAACTTATATACAATTTCATATAACTATAAATCAATAATCAATAAATTAGATATAAAATTTTGTTGACTCGATATTTATTATGTATATGATATAAAATTTTGTTGACTAAGAATCTATCACGTATACGATTTTTATTACTTGAAGTTCATATGAAACTTACATTTGAAATTAATCTCTTAGGTCAACGGGTAGTGGGTTATACTTTCGAGCGCGAGATCCACGGTTCAAATCCTGCACACACTCGAATTTTTCCTTATTTTTTTTTTATAGAAATAATTATATATAGTTATACATAATTATATATAATTATATAGGGCCATTTTTTATCTATAATTTTTTTACCCGGATGGGCATGAACAGACATGAACATACCTGATTAGACCTGAACATGCCTGGCTAGGTCTGGTCAGACCCGGTCATTTTTCATATCTGATCTGAAGACTTATGTCTGTTCACATCTGATCAGATCTGATTACTTTTTGTCATTGTCTAATAGGAACACTTGTAGTCAAATTGAATACAAGTTAACAGAGAATTTACTGATGAATGCCAACTTTTTGACGAGCAACTTGTGCTATCAGGGTAATTTATACATATTCACAACACCATCCTTGCATATTAGAACAGATTAAAAAATATTTACTTTTTTTAAAATACACCGAAAGATATTGCATTCTTACGGTAAACACAAGACTGCACTATTTTATTTTTAGTTAAAACCAATCATTTCGTTATACTTGATTCGTATATATTAACTTTTATTGTAATTTTCAACTTTTTGTAAATAAATGCACATTTATTGTTCTACATTTTCAATTATATTCTCTTTTTTTATTTTAACTATTTAAAATTTTTTTTTTTTTATATTCAAATTAGATTTCAATTCAAATAAACATTAATGAAGTTAAGTTGGCAACCTTTCATTGACGTATCAGAACTCTCTTATTTTAAACTTTTACTAATAGTTAAACACTCTCAATATAAAACCACGACACTTTTGTACATTTTATGTTCATAAAAAGTGTCTAATGTAAAAATCAGAATATTATTGTATTAGCACAGGTGCTAATTTTGATTTTAGTTATTTTCCTATTATTATTAAAAAAGGTTATTAGGGCGACAACATGACACTCAATTTGGATTTTATTTTCAAATATAATTTAAATTATTAAATAGAATACTGTGGACCAATTTTTTGAACTTTTTTTTTTTTTTATCAAAACAAGGCTTATTTTATTTTGTTTGTCTTCTACTAAGAAGGAAAAAACTCTATTTTAACAATAAACATAGTTTGAAAAACTGGCCCTACCATAAAAAACGAAATCATTATAGTTGATGGCATTTACTTATACGAAATCTTATTTAAGTATAAAAAAATTACTTAATTAATTATTATGCTGAAATTAAGTGCACATAAATTATTTGTTTTTTTAGAAAGTAAGCTATCACGTATCCAAATTTCGTATTTTGAAAAACTTTTGAATAAAATTATAGAATTATGATTTTTGTATGTACTTGAAGATTGGAAGTTCTTCACGAAATAAAAATAGAAAAATCAAATGGAAAGCGAACCATCTATTGGATCTAGACTTTTGAAATGTTTCATACGTCAGCCAATAATTGCAGGCTACCTTTAACTACTCCTTAAGTAGTGGAATTACGTAATTTTTTTTTCATTTTCTTTGCGCGAAAAACATTCCGATCTTCAGGTACATATTTTGTGAATGTTTTTTTAATATTTATTTGTAATCATAAGATCAAAGAAAAAAAAACAAATTTCTTTCTTCTGGATATTATTTTACCATTTATTTCTATATTTGACATATATAATAATAATTTTTTCAACTTCATTGATTACTAAATTGATTTTTATAAGTTTATTCATATCAATCAGCATCGTTTCGGTGTATTTTGAAAATTTACAGTTTGATAAAACTTTAATTGTTGCTCATGATACGAGTGATCATGACTACTTTTGAGCAGTCACTTCCAATGACTTACATAAAGGAGAACATACTAGTTTTGAGTAATGTTGTTCAGTAATTATGATTTTATTCAATGAAAAAAGCAGATATAGATTGTACAATTATTATTCCGTCAACGATATCTCTCGAACGAATTATCTGATTGGGACGGTCTTGGCAGCAATCGAATGCTTTTATCGAGTTCTAGAGCTGATTAGATTTTGAAATTGATCGACTCAATAGTTTCCAAAATATTCACGAAAAACGAAAAAAAACGATTTTTTTTTATTCTTCCGTCGACGATATCTCTCGAATAAATTATCCGATTGAGACGTTTAAGGTGGCAATCGGCGCGTTTTATTGAGGTCTAGAGCTGATAAAATTTTGTGAATGATTGGTTTGGTCATTACGATGATATTCGCAAAAAACAGTTTTTTACTATTTCTTTCGTCGACGATATCTTTCGAACAGATTATCCGATTGAGACGTTCTTGGCGTCAATCGAAAGCTTTTATCGAGTTCTTGAGCTGATTAGATTTTGGAATTGATCGATCCGACAGTTTTCAAAATATCCAAAAAAAACGAAAAAAAAAAAAATTTTTTTTTTCGTATTTCTTAAATATCTCAGAGACTATTCGACTAAACGATCTAAAATTTCCTGAAAATCTAAGTTGAGAAGAAATCTTTCGAATGCTGCCAAAAAAATGTAAATCGGTTCATTCATTAAAAAGATATGAGAGGTTTACATCCACACACACACACACACACACATACATACATACAGCCATACAGACATCGCTCTGAAAATGTCTGAGTAGCATCCTCGCACCTTCAAACTTCAACATATGATGAAAACCCGATTTTTGAAAATCGGGGTGAAACCAATAACTTCCCGAATTTTTTCAAAATCATCGATTTTCTTAGCGGGAAGTTAAAAAATGGACAAACGTACTCTGATACTTAAAATTACTGCTGAATCTTATTTAGATCTCAAAGATAATGGTTTTAATTTGTACATTGGTCATTAATGCCGTCAAGTATTTGACTTTTTGAACATCAATTTATGCTACAATTAAGGTAAATCCAATCATAATCACAGAAATTTTAGTAATGTTGTAAAATACTTAGGTTGTGCCGGTGATCATCTGACTAAGACGTGCAAGAGTCAATTTAGAAAGGATCCTAACTGTGTCTTTTACAACGAGAAATGCAATGAAAACAGAGCCACTGATCACTGGCAACAGATTTATGTTGTGAATATTTCGTGCTTAAATTAGATAAAGTAATCAATGAAACTGCTTTTCCTATTAAACCTACTAAACCTATTAGGGTTACAAATAAGTTTCCGCCGTTTTTTAACACAAATTAAATATTTATTATAGAAGAACGGTAATATAAATTTATTTAAAATATTGCCCATCACTTGCAACCACTTTTTCCCATCTCTCAGGCATCATTCAAATCCCACGTCTGAAGAACTCCTTGTCTTTTGAGGCTATCCACAAATCAACCCAATTTTTGGTATCCTCATAAGATGTGAACCGCTGCGCCGTCAGAGCATGTGCCATGGACCGGAACAGGTGATAATTGGACGGTGCAATGTCTGGTGAATACGGCGGGTGGGTTAACACTTCCCAATCAAGTGTTTCCAAGTACTTTTTCACGGGAGCCGCAACATGTGGACGAGCATTGTCATGCAGAAGAATAATTTTTTCGTGTCTAGAATAGTATTGAGGGCGTTTTTCCTTCAGAGCTCGGCTCAATCTCATCAATTGTGTTCGATAGAGGGCTCCAGTAATTGTTTCGCTCGGATTAAGCAACTTATAATACACTACACCTAGCTGATCCCACCAAATACACAGCATAAGTTTTTTTCCGTGAATATTCGGTTTTGCTGTTGATGTTGACGCGTGGCCAGGTAATCCCCATGATTTTCTTCTTTTTGGATTGTCATAATGTATCCACTTCTCATCACCAGTTATGATACGATGTAAAAAACCCTTTTTTTATGTCTAGCTAGCAGCATTTTACTTAAGCATAGTCGGCGTTCAATATCTCTCGGCTTTAATTCGTACGGAACCCAATTTCCTTGTTTATGAATCATTCCTAATGATTTTAAACGATGTGAGACTGCTTGCTGAGTGACTTCTAATGTAAGAGCAAGTTCTTATTGTGTTTGAGATGAATGTTCCTCCAATAATTCCTCCAATTCTGCATCCTCGTAAATTTTCGGCCTTCCACTGCGATCTTTGTCTTCTACGTCGAAATCACCGTTTTTAAACTTTTGAAACCACTCTCGACACGTTCTCTCACTCAAAGCACCCTCACCATATGCTTCTACGAGCAATTGATGCGCCTCAGCAGCAGATTTCTTTAAATTAAAGAAGTAAACTAATATTTACCGCAAATGACGCTTACTCGGCTCAAATTTTGACATTTTCAACTTATAAAAATTATATTTTACCAATATAAAATCAATGATATTAATAGGTTATGTTGTTCTTGAATGTCCAAACTATTTTTTAAGCCGGTTATCATTTGCGAAAGCTAACCGAAACTCCGTGCCGCGCCATCTACAATAAAACGGCGGAAACTTATTTGTACTCCTAATAAATCAATTGGCAATGAAGGAAACGTAGTTACTCGTACTATCCAATAAATTTATCAATGGATGTCAACGATCTATAAACCGAAAAAAACTTTCATGATCTTAACAACTTAAATAATTTTATTTGTCATGATAATTTGTTGATTTTACATCTCAATGTGAGAGGTCTAAATTCTAATTTTGAAAATTTAGAAGTATTTAATGCTAATTTATAAGAGTAATGTCATCATATGTACGGATACATGGGCGTTACCTAGCTCTTCCTTCTATACTTTAATAGATCACTTTTGTTACTACAATCACAGCAATGTAAACAAGGCTGATGGTGTTGCTATGTACGTTAAAAGATCGTTACGAGTGTTACGTCCCAGCCTGTACATCAAATGATGTGACCATTTACTTCTCTAATAACTAACCTGAAATTTAACTAATTACATCGACTATCGATAATCCAGTAATTTCCATAATATTTAATTAATTATATAAAATAATACAAAACACTTATCCAAAAAATTAAAGGAACAAGAAAATTTTATAAATTTTTTAGTGATTTTTGGAAGGCTGTATTTTCGAGAAAAATGATCATATCGAAAAAGTATTGAAAGCAAATTGAAGCTTGAAATCTCTAGTTTAAACATTTTTCGGCAAAAAAAATTTTCGAGCCACGGTTTTTGCGGAATCATAAGAAATAGGTCGAGACAAAATTTTTCTAAATTTTTTAGTTTTGTTTTTTAGGTCTACGGGGCCGGGAAATTTTTTTTCGAAAAAACCAATTCATGGCTCGTTTAGGAAATTTATTCACGAGATAAAACAAGAATTTTTTTACTTTTTTTTTTACGTTTCACTCGAGTTTTTTTTTTGTTTTTCATTTTTCGGAAAATTTTTTTTTCTTTTCTCTTGACCTTACATTTACTGAATAACTAACGCAAAAATGAAAAAAAATCCGAAAAAATTAATTTTTTCATTCTGGTAATGATTACACAAATTAAGGAACAAAACTTGTTCCTTCAATTGTTGTGTAAAGCTTTGAGCAATCGGCCCAGACAAACGGTTCAATGGATTAATCTGAAAATTTCCAGTGTTTTTGAGGGTACGTTAAGCTGTAAAATCATTAGACAATATTAACCTTTCCATCAATATTTGCAAAGTAGCGATGACTAAAAAACCATAAAATAGCCATTTTTTAAGGGTTATTCAAATTGATATTAAGGATGAAAAAAAAATTTTTTTTTTTTAAATTAAAAATGGAGATTGTAGGGAATTTAATCAAGTTTCTTAAACTGCCCTTTAAATTACTGTGCGACCATTAGTTGCTGAGATATCAATAATCAATGAGAAAATGACCCTTTTTCATTTGAAGGTTGATATCTGAGCAGCAAATTGTCGTATAGAGAAACAAAAAAAAGAAAATCGTAGCTGAATAAATTTACTAAACGAGCCATGAATTGGTTTTTTCAAAAAAAAATTTCCCGGCCCCGTAGACCTAAAAAACAAAACTAAAAAATTTAGAAAAATTTTGTCTTGACCTATTTCTTATGATTTCGCAAAACCCGTGGCTCGAAAATTTTTTTTGCCAAAAAATCTTTAAACTAGAGATTTTAAGCTTCAATTTGCTTTTAATATTTTTTCGATATGATCATTTTTCTCGAAAATACAGCCTTCCAAAAATCACTAAAAAATTTATAAAATTTTCTTGTTCCTTTAATTTTGTGGATAAGTGTATAATAATAGAATAATATTATTTGAGATATTTGAACGTAATGAATATGAGTAATAGTTGATAACGTATTTCTATATTTTATTGAATATAAATAAGTGCCGACGCCTCAAGTCAATCCTCAAGACGTTGAGCTGCACAAACATCTATTTTGTTTAAGATAACTTTCTTAATAGATAAGTGGCTCATTTGTTAGTAATAAAAGCGGAGAGATCGTGAGAATTAAGTATTTTCAATAAATATTAGAATGCATCATTCGACAATATATTATATCTCGAATGACCCCTCCATATGAATCGATGTGCGGGTTTGATGCCCAATCGCCGCATATTGATAAGACTTTCCTATAGTTTTTCTCGATTAAGAGAAATCAGTCTGAAACATAGAATCATGGAGAGCAGTCAGGCTCAACATAAAAACTCCACTTCATTCTCACCCTCTTGAAGTTATTGTTAAGAATATCTAGTAACAATATTATAAATTACTTTGTATATTTTCACATCTCTCAAACTATTTCTTTACAATTGAATAAATCGAATTCAGATATATTGCATAATATATTCAAAGAACCAGTTTCTTTCAACCACCAAATGGTGTTTGTTCAACCCATACAAATTATTATTTATAATTATATGTAAGTTCACATGACGTCTATTTTAAATCAACCGCCCAACCACGTCAGCGCTAAAGCATCAACCAGGACGTAACACAAGGTCAAACGTCAATTGAAGTAGCTAGTAATTTAAAAATTGTTTCCACGACAATCAAGCTAAAGGACAATAAAATTGTAAAAATATCTGGAGTCAATCGATGTCATGACTTTACCAAAGTGAACATCATTATGTTACGTCCTGGTTTATGGTTTGGTGCTGGCGTAGTTGAACGGTCGATTTAAAATAGACGTAATGTAAACTTACATATAATTATAAATAATAATTTGTATGGGTTGAACAGCCACCATTTGGTGGTTGAAATAAACTGGTTGTTTGAATATATATATATATATATATATATATATATATATATATATATATATATATATATATATATATATTATTTTATATATATAAATCCGATTTATTCAAATGTAAAAGGATAGTTTTGAGCGATGTGAAAATATACAGTTGACTTAATTTATAAAATTGTTAATGTATTCTTAACAATAGCTTTGAGAGGGTGAGAATAAAGTTGAGTTTTTATGTTGAGCCTGACTGCTTTCCATGATTCTATGTTTCAGACTGATTTCTCTTAATCGAGAAAAACTAGAGTAAAGTCTTATTAATACGCGGCGTTTGGGCATCAGACTCACGCATCGATTCATAAGGAGGGGTCATTCGAGATAATGTATGTTTTCGAATGATTAATTCTAATATTCATTGAAATAACGTAATTTTCACGGTCTCTCCACTTTTGTTACTAACAAACGAGTCACTTATCTATTAACGAAAAGTTATCTTAAACAAAATAGATGTTTGTGCAGCTGCACGTCTCGAGGATTTACTCGAGGCGTCAGCGCTTATTTATATTTGATAAAATATAGAAAAATAACTTTATCAATTATTACTCATATCCTTAACGTTCGAATATCTTAAATAATATTATTCTATTATTATTTTATATTATTTTATATAATTAATTAAATACTATGGAAATAACTTGGTTATCGATATTCGATATAATTAGTTAGATTTCAGGTAGGTAATTAGAGACGTAAATGCTTGCGTCATCTGACATACAGGCTGGTACGTAACAATTAACTCAATTTGTGATTATATCAGTTCGAATAGTCATAGAAAAAATTATGCTGTTGGTGAATTTATCTTCAATTTGTTAAATTTTGATCGAAATGTTAATGATTCCTTGTCTAATTTACTTGATTGTGGGTATACATATATCCTACTTTAATGGGATTACAAGACCAAACTATTTTGGTTGTACATATACTGATAACTTCTCTATCAAATTTGATCTGAATAACATAAAATCTTTCACATATAATAACGTTACTATAGATTCTATATTTGTCACTTTTGGAATTAATACAAACAAGAAATCCATCAAGAATAACTCTTCAATTGACTACAATCAACTATTCTATCGAAGTATGAATTTTAACTAGTCTTAACTACTGGAAATTCAAGATCTAGATGAATTTTTTAGTGTTTTTACTGATATCATAAAATCAATGGTATATGAATCCAGGTTTAAGGTAAAAAAGAACAGATGTAATAGAAAACCTTGTAGTAAATGGATTACTAGAGGGATCATAAATTCTTGCAGAACCAAAGAGCTACTTTATAATATTTCGAAATTAGATAAAAATAATATTAAAATTAGAAAACGATATAACTCTTACTGTAAAATACTTAATAAGATAATTAAATTAGCAAAAGGTAACACCGGCACACAAAAAAAATTAAGTAGAATGTGCATTTGACCGGACCTACCTACGGGTACGTATTTTGGTCTGCTGAATCCGAATTCGAGGTCAGTTTGACCCCTACACCCTCAAAATTTCGAGAAAACTTCAAAAAACCGTAAAAATGATGAAAATCGGCAGTTTTAATGATAAAAAAAATTTTTTGGAACTAAACTAAGCGTGATTTTCATATATTTTAATTCGCTGAATATAAATCGAAACTTTATTAAGACCACGAGCCGTTTTAAATGTAAAAAAATCAGACAAACCCTCCAAAATTTCGAAAAAAATAATTTTTCTGGTTTTTTTACTCTCGTTTTTGACTTCTGAAGACTTAATTGCTTGTGCCTGTAACCAGGGCACCTCCACGTGGTGACGGTGGACAACAGAACCATCTGGCAGAGTCCCTGGGTTAACGGCGTGTGTGCCGTCATGGCAGGTACGAGTGATAAGTACTTTACGATGCAGGGAGTCGGAGCCCCAGTATCGGCGTCTGGTCAAGCTGAGAAAGCAGGCTCGGAGGCGTCGTCATCAAGCGACTGCAGCTCTTCAGAAGTGGGAAACTTGGCTACTGGAGAGTATACTATTACAAGAAGTAATTCTCATCTGTGTAATAAAAGTCCTGATTCATTTTGTTAGATTTGTGGAGAATACAATTTGGAAAGGAATCGAAGATCGTTATCTGATAAGATCAAACAAATTTATAAAGAATGTTTTGGTCTCCAAATTACTAATTTGGATTCAGCATGGGTTCCACATACGATTTGTAGTCGATGTAACATGATGTTAATCCGGTGGGAAAAAAACAAGAAACAGGACAACTTGAAATTCACAATACCAATGATATGGTCTTCACCAACTGGTTTACAGAATTGTTATTTCTGTATGACAGATATTTCTGGGTTCACCTGGAATACAAAAAAGAAAATTGTATACGCCAATGTTTCATCAGCTATTAAGCCACAAAAAATAGTTGGCAAGGAAGTTAATACGGTTGAAGAATAGATGTAGAAGAAGACGATACGCTAGTTGAAGAAAGTTCGGAAGAAGAACATTCAGAAGATGAAGAGTACTTACCTGGCGGAAAAACAAAAGACCCTGAACGTTTAGCCGAGAAGAACTTAATGATCTGGTTCGAGACTTGGCTTTACCGAAAGATGGAGCTGAATTACTTGCGTCAAGGTTGAAAGAAAAACATTTGTTGGCTAAAGGTGTATCAGTGACATTCTATCGAAATAGGGAAAAAAAATTCCGGAAATTTTTTATGAACGACGATCAAAATTCGGTGGTATACTGTTCAGATGTTAAAGCTTTAGTTGATGAATTAAAACCGAACACGTATAAGGACGATGAGTGGAGACTTTTTATCGATTCTTCGAAACGAAGTCTTAAAGCTGTTTTGCTTCATATTGGGAATGAGTTTGCGCCGATTCCAATAGCTGATTCGACAAAACTGAAAGAAACTTATGAAAATTTACAGATTATATTGGGAAAAACAAAATATTCAGAGCATAACTGGAAAATTTGTGGAGATCTCAAAATCGCAACACTTCTTTTAGGTCAGCAATCGGGATTCACCAAATATCCTTGCTATTTATGTTTGTTTGATAGCAGAGACCGCAAAAATCACTATATCAAAAAAGATTGGCCATCAAGATCTGCATTGAATCCAGGTTCCCATAATGTTATACGACCACCCTTAATTCAGCCTTCCAAATATTTGCTGCCACCACTACATATCAAGTTGGGACTCATAAAACAGTACGTGAAAGCTCTGAATAAAGATGGTGATTGTTTTGCATACTTGACAGAAAAGTTCCCTGCAATAAGTGATGCGAAATTGAAAGAGGGGATTTTTGATGGACCCCAAATACGATCTTTATTTCAGGATGCAAATTTTGAAGAAACAATGAACGACACAGAAAAAGCAGCTTGGGTAAGCTTCAAAAATGTTTCACAAAACTTTTTGGGAAATAACAGAAGTGAGGATTACAGCACTTTAGTTGACGCATTGCTGGAAAACTACAAAAATTTGAGTTGTTTAATGAATCTCAAATTAAACTTTTTAGATTCTCATCTTGACCACTTCCCTGGCAATTGTGGAGACTATAGTGAAGAAAAGGGAGAACGTTTTTACCAAGAAATCAGTGAAATGGAGAGTAGATACCAAGGAAATTGGAGTGTTAACATGATGGCAGATTTTTGTTGGATGTTGAAAAGAGAAGTACCCGAAGAAAATCGTAAACGAAAGAGGAATCCACTACGAAGATCATTTGAGGATAAAATAGAGCGATACAAACGAAGGAAAGTTTAGGATTCGTAAAAATCATTTCTTTCTATCTTTTTATGTCTTGTGTATTTCACAGATTTCTAGTTATTAGATATATCTACGTTATAGAGTATTTATTTTAGGCATTAAATCATGTTCAATCAATTTTTTTTCTGTTATGAATGGTAATTTTTACAATTTTTTCGAATTTTTCCAGCTTTAGAGGGTGAATAGACTAAAAAAATTAAGATGCGAATTGAAGACATGAAAAGATATAAAATTTTATCTGAATTGGACCAGAAAAAGTTTTTTTATCATGAAAACTATATTTTTTCGAAATTTTGGAGGATTTGTGTGATTTTTTTACATTTAAAATGGCTCTTGGTCTCAATAAAGTTTCGATTCATATTCAGCGAATCAAAATATATGAAAATCACGCTTAGTTTAGTTCCAAAAAATTTTTTTTATCATTAAAACTGCCGATTTTCATCATTTTTACGGTTTTTCGAAGTTTTCTCGAAATTTTGAGGGTGTAGGGGTCAAACTGACCTCGAATTCGGATTCAGCGGACCAAAATACGTACCCGTAGTTAGGTCCGGTCAAATGCACATTCTACTTAATTTTTTTTGTGTGCCGGTGTAATTATGAAAGTAATACGGTTAAGAATTATAGTAATGACAGTAAAAAAAACTCTGGCAACATGTTAATTGTATGCTACATAAGAATATTAGTGTAGCCAATGATATTGATTTCATATTTGGGATGCCCACAGTATTATTTCTGATAGTAATTCTATAGCTAATAATTTTGTTGAGTTTTTTTTACTGATGTCGGTAAAAAGTTGGTGAATAAAATGGGTGTCGCTACTTTTGATGTTGAGAAAACTGCGAAATATAATAGTCATATAGTTTATTTTTTATGCCTACTGACAGAAATGAAATTGAAAAAATTATACTGGAAATGAAGGACCAAGCGGGTGGAGTAGATAATACCAATAGTAGGGTTTTGAAGCATATAGTTAAGAGGTTCAGTCTCCCTTTGGTGCATATATTCAATAAATGTATAAGTAGTGTCACTTGGTCCACTTCTTTGAAAAAAGCTGATATAATCCCGATTTTCAAGTCTGGTAACAAGCACTTACTGATTAACTATAGGCCTATTTCTCTGACTTCCAATTTAGCTAAAGTTTTTGACAAAATGATATATAAGAGGTTCTATGAGGAATAAAGGTACTGATGATGCTTGGCCCTGTACTTCGAACTTGATTTATAATAATATTGATAAAATTCTCCCAACAGTCCTAGCATTTCTAGATCTTGCCAAAGCATTCGATACTGTCAATCATAAGATACTGTTAGAGAAATTATGGAGACCTGGAATCAGAGGCCTTTCACATCAATTAATAAAAAGCTCCTTAACTAATAGAGAACAATGTGTTAAAGTAACTGCAATTGTGAGTATAATTCTGATAAAATTGGAGTTCCTCAGGGTACAATTCTTCGACCGTTTTCATTTATTTTGTATATTGATGATATTTTTAATGTATGTCCTGAAAATGCTCTTGTTTTTCATGCTGACGACAGGGCTATGTTATGTTATGGTAAAAACTGGTGTGCAGTTATTGATCGATTAAATGAATGGTTACGGAATTTAGCTATGTAGTCAATAAATAATCAGTTATCTTTCAATATTGATAAATCTACTTATATTACATTTGGTAGTCACGTAGATAGTATTCCAACAAATTTTAAACTGGTTATCAATAATAGTGAGTCGAGAAGAGTTGACAATCGCAAATGTGCTTAAATATTATTATAACGATAGTAAACTACTTCACGCTGAAAGACAAACAAATACTCGAGCAAGGCTGCTAATGTTACCTAAAATTAATGAATCAATTAGTACCAAAAATGCGTATTACGTGACAATTGAATACTTTAATCTACTACTAAATAATATGAAATATCTTATTTGTTCTAGGAGTCTGTTAAGTAAAAAAATTAGAAATTGGATTAGAACGATTGACTGAATAGTCTCTATCTATCTTTTTCATTTTATTTTGTAATGTAAGCATAGTAATTTTATTATGATACTTTTAACTTTGTACTTTGTATCGTTAACTTACTGTGTATATTTAGTCGCTCGTAAGTAACTTTGTATTTCCTGGTTTCTACGTACAGGTGCCAAGTATCTCTGTAGAATGTATATTCAGAAGTAAATAAATGAATAGTATAGTTCACTACAAGGGCAGAAAGTTTGAAAT
The DNA here is from genome assembly GCA_964016945.1 of Microplitis deprimator. Lineage (NCBI taxonomy): Eukaryota > Metazoa > Arthropoda > Insecta > Hymenoptera > Braconidae > Microplitis > Microplitis deprimator. The sequence goes on along the minus strand of OZ024706.1, from coordinate 13,733,026 downwards.
TCCTGCACTGCACGTCATTATGCCCGAGGCGAAGCCGAGGGCATCATATCGCGTAGTTCAGGGCTTTCAAACTTCTGCCCGTGTAGTGTATACTATTTTTTTTCATAGCCGGTCGAAAGTACGGAAAAAATTGCATGTATTGATGATGCTCGCCACGAAATTTGCGGCACGAGCGAAGCAAATCCTGCTTGCCGGGGAGCAGGCATAAAAGAAAAAACAAAATGTAAATATAATTATAGTTTTGAAAAAAGATATTAATTCAAACTAATAAAAACTAGAAAAGTTCAACCTAATTAAAACTAAAAAAATTTTATGCTATAAATAAAGCAACAAGTAGATTATTTATATGATTAAATAATCAAGGATAAAATTATTCAATTACTGACGATAAATCTTATAGCATGTTTTTGTTTTTATCATTTTTATCATGATCACATGAATAATGAAAATTATTAACTATATTCTTATGGGATACGCTGTTTTCATATATAGCAGCGTAAACACACTAACGCAGCTAGTGAGTAGTGACTGACGGCAGTCAGGGCGATCGCTGCAGCTTCAGAGAGCATGAAGAAATTTTTGTTCCTCCTGTTGCAGATGGCGTGTCTGTAGTTCTACTAATGCACGAATCTTAAACTTTCTGCCGCGAAATTGATGCCGGAGATTCGTACTTTTGACGGAGGTATAAAGAGAAAATATAAATGCATATATATATATATATATATATATATATATTGAGCGACGATACTTTAGGATTAGATTGTAATAATCACTGCCTAAGTCACCAAATACCATAGAGTGAAACGTTGTGAGAGATAATAAGAAGAGGAGAGATGGAAAAAGGAATTTGTGGGGTGATAGGCGTTTTGCCTAAGTATACGATAGCTGAGACTCCTCAGTTAGGTGAGTCTATCGTATACCTCACCTAAGACGCCGTGTTGGAAGTTACATGTTGGTAATGTTATATATTGAAACAGGCATAGGGACGAGGTACTGTGAGATGCGCGAGTTGTGAATGCTATCTCGCGGAGTGAAGCCGATCCACTACACACATATATATATTAGGGTGCGTCATTTCGGTGCAACATTTTTTTTTTTGTACATGTGGAAAAAATCATAGTTCATCACAAAAAAAAATTTTCGCAGAAGAAAAAAATTTCTATGTCGATTAAAGACCTAGTTTATTGAAAAATTTGATTTCCCATCTAAATAACACGGGAAATTTTTTTTTTAAGCTTTGAGTATTTTTAACTCGTTAACAGATCAATAGATCAAATAGACTAATATATATGTTTGTAGGAAATTGAACGCTCTACAAAAAAGGTTTTTTATAATTTTTTGATAAAGCCATCTGTTCAAAAGTTATTAGAGCTCGAAGTAAAGTTCGAGATCATTTTATCTGATATCCTGCGGTTGATCAATTACTCTAAGTAATTCGTATGCATTAAATATTTTATCAACTTGTTGCTGGAGACAATGACAAGGAAATTTTTTTAAAAATTCAAAAAAAGCACCAATCGATGCAAATTCCACCTCTAGTAAAAGACCAAGTGTCTTGCATATGAAACTATTTAAGAGATGAACTCCGGACTTTGGTCTTCGCGAGGCCAGTTTACACTTATGAGAATTTGTTAAGTGTGCTACACGAAGCTACCCGGTGTATCGAAGAAGCCTAACAGTTGATAGTAACACAAAAAACAGTTAAAATTCAGAAAAGTCCTCTTTTTGAGTTGACGCAATCACCTAAGAACGAAGTGGTTTACAAAGAAGATGGTCGAGATTATAAGCCCGGTAATGTTATGGAGGAAAACATATAATCTACCTATAACTACTAATATGGTATCTAGATGAAAACAAACAATAATTATAATCGAGTACAGTATCGAAATAGACAACTAACGGGACACCGACCACGTACGAACCAACTTCCGAGATCACCAAATTTCAGTCAAGCTCCAGTATTTGTACTGAGAAGCAACAAACTGTGTTTCAATCGTGGTATGTCCGGATACAATTTTGAAGTGTGTGAAAATCCACAGCATGAAATTTGTAACTTTTGCTTCGGAATTGAACACACTTGAACTAATTGTGAGCCGACAAGATATACAGATGACACTCAAGCTGCCAGTAGTAGAATAGAAAACCCTAAGGCACAATCGGAGAGGGTCGATCAAGCTCGAAAAAACGAATAACACCTGGTCCGAAATCCCTATCGGATCAGGTGATTCTTGAAACAACAAAGGGGTTAAAAATTTCCGAAGTTGAAAAATTAACTAACTCAGATCCCAGGTCAGTGGAAATGTCTGAAGATTCACTCGGCAGGCGAGGTGAAGCCGCGGAATTCTAGACCCGGCAGGTTAGAGTCTAACAACGCTGAAAATTTAGATCTAATAGTTTTATGAGTCAGCACGAGTAGATAGGGCCGGCTGTAATTAATTGAAATCAAAAGCCTGCGAATAGTTGAGTTTCGCAACAATTCGTGAAAATTATAAAGAACATATTATAACCCTGATTAAACATTACCGTTTAGGGTTAAACGCAATAAAAATAATTCGAGTGATTGTGTACTAATATAAATTAATTTCAGATGTTTTGGCGTAGACGGTGGTTCAAACAAGGCTGGGAGGGGGCGTCCCGTCTTGAGATGCCAGCAAGAAGCTACCTCAGCACCTGTCGTAAAAGGCCGGTAAATAGCCACCTCGGGGAGAGAACTGAGCCGCTCGGGATTTTAACGAGCCGGCAGTCGTGTCGTAGGCCCACGCCAATCGGCGTTTAGCCGATTAGGTCCAAGCGTGAGCGGGGAACTACCACCAAACTCCAGCCGCTAGTTGGAATTCCGAGCCGACAGGATATCAACATCAACAGTAATGACCGGGACTAATACAACAACAACAATGACCAGGACGTCTGCCTCAGCAGCAAGAACTACGACTCTGGCCATAGTTCGGACTACAGCCAAGAAACCACCACCAAGTCTTGTACCATCTTCTGCGCCACGACCAACTCCAACGGATGATGTCCTAGCAGCTGAACGCAGAAGGACGGCTAACTAAAAGCGTCGGGAGCTGCGGAAGGCCAAGCTGCTGAAATTGGCTGCGGGAGAAGAGTCTGTGAGAAACCCTGAGGCAGCACAGAAGCTTTGGCTCTGTACGGCAGGTATTGAGGAGTATAAAAAGTGGGACCAGGAAGAACGGCCATTTTTAAAGTTGGCTAATGAAGAGATCATGGAGGTGGACGTAGCAGGTCCATATCTAGCCAACTCTCCACCCATACCTCCTAGGGTATACGAATCAGCTCCAGGTCCGTCATCGCAATGTGCAGTCCAACCACTACCAGGGACAAGTGAAGGAACATCAGTAGAAACCGTAGCTGAGGTACCAGACGGGCGATCCGATATCCCAGTACCTGTTGCTCCGGCAACGGGTCCTCAGGCTCAAGCACAGATGCTCGTGACTGGGCAAAAATGGAGTGGGTGGAAGGCCCAGTAGTTGCCGGATGGAACTTGGAGTCACAAAACTCAGGTTGCGAGGAAGGGATGCCGGCTTTTGATGACAGGAACGACGGGAAGGTCCTCGAACTGGAGCCGGGCTCTGATGTCGAGCGTTTAGAATGAGGCCTTTCTTTCAATAAAAACCGTTCATATTTTCATATCACTAAAATCTGTCACGCTTCAGACAACATCCTACGTCCCAGGTGGACGAGACCTTTCAATCGGCAAATCCAGGTGACAATCTGGTACGGAGGGGGGGGGGGGTAATGTGGTAAATATTCAAATATTTAAATTTAAATCAACCTGATTTTCCGCGGTCGATCAACTACCCTGAGTACCTCGTACGCGTTAACTACTTTATCGACTTTTCACCGGGCGCGCTGAATTAAAGGGGCTCATCTAGCAGACCCGATCAGGAGTTAAGTGGAAGAATTAATGTAACGGGCCCTAAGTCCACCTATAATCGACTAAGATGGACATTAACCAGAAGTATAATCAAAAATCCGGGTTGCACGTGATATCTAACCACAGCCACCACGAGTCCTACCTTTCTCGGGCCAAACACTGCTCCCATCTCAGGAAAAAAAAGGCTCTGGTCACAGTGGGCTTGGAAAGGCCCCCCGTGGTACCAGACTCCCATCTCTGGTCAACATGGTTGCGTAGGCTAAGTGGTGGGACGCAACTTCTTCCCATACCCTATGTAAAGGTCTTCCTCCACTTGTTTCTTTCGGGTTCCCAACAAGCCATTATCCGTTTGCTCATCCCCTGATAGATTTTCTTCTTTCCGAGCTGCTTTGACACTCTAATTACTTAAGCCAAATCAAAGATAGAGAACAACTCGGGGAGTTAAGTAGGGCAGGCAATTTGCCGAAGATCGCCGAGAAGGCGCGAGGTCATTAATTATAAGGGCAAGACAGTGTGATTTATTGAGGTAATTATCTAAGCTTGGGAGAGGTTACGTGGAACCTTCCAGAAGCTATAGTCCTGTTGATTAAAATAATTTGTGTATCCGGCAGGAAGCCGATACAACTAAATCATGTAACTAATTTGTACTGAATTTCCTCAGATTAAATAAATTGTAAAATATTGGGGAATGAGTAAAGACGAGAGCAAAGAAAAAGGAAACCAAAAAATCGGCAGCGTGCTAGTGGTACCACGGACGAAGTTGTCAAAACGTATAAAAATTCTCGGCTAAAAGCCAGAATGTATTTGGCTTATATTAGCAAATGATCACGTAGTTAATGAATCTCTCGGCAAGAAAGTCCGAGCGTAATACCAATAAACTAACAAATAAAATGGCTCAGTTAATTCATTTTTCGGCAGAAAAAGCCAGAAATTTTTATTTGATAAATTTTAATTTTACGGCAAGTAAGCTAAAATTATAAAATGAAGTAATATGCAATTAATTCTAAGACTGGTTAGATAAGAAAATTTAGAAAAATTTAAGTGAAGTGATTAAGTGAACTAAATGCATAATTAGCCAATTAAAATAAATTAAAATTAGAACAAATCTGTGTCAGTTCTGAAATTATAAATAAATGAAAATTGATAAATAACAATTGACTTTTATTCGAGTTAGTGGGAAGACAACGCGTGCACGAAATCGAGAAAAAAATAGACGCGCGAATTAGAATGAGATAGCGTGAGTCCCTAACGTCACTCTTGACTTCCCGAAACTTTTCACCGTAGAATAAAATTCTCCAAAAAACAATAAAGATACGGAAATTAATCACGTTGAATATGGAAGTGACTATTTATAAGAAGGAAAGAACAATATAGAAAATTTTTCATTAATTTAGTCAGTCGATCAGTTAAAACTAATAATTAAATTGTATGCGTGTGTGTGAGTTTAGTCTTATGGACAAATAAATAATTAAACAAAACGCGCGCGTGCGTATGTGTGTGTGTGCGTGTGTGTGTGTGTGTGTGTGTGTGTGTGTGTGTGTGTGTGTGTGTGCGTGCGTGCGTGTGAGGTAAGAAATTTCCGGGGGAAATATTTTTGATTAAATGATCCAGGGGATCGGCCGGTGGCCATTTTGAATAAGTCTAGGGGACATTAGAGTCAAGTTTTAATGAAGATCCTGGGAATCTGGCAAGTTGCCGTTCTTATATTTCCGGTGAAAACAATTTTAAAATACATGAAGATCTAGTGAATCAGGCTGGTGGCCATAATTCTATATAAGTACGGTGGTCACAGTAGTTGTAAGAGTAAAAGTCCAGTGGACTTAATAAATAATTATAAGTAATAAAAGCCCGGTGGGCAAGATTGTTAATTTGGTAAATAAAATTAAAATTACATTTTTAATGAATAGTGTACAATTTAATTCCTCATCCATCCTCACTCATATAATTTCGACGGCACTGATTTTCAAAACTAACATTTTCGGTTATGGAAGGCCGAGCATATGTTCCAGTGGCGTCCTTATTAAGATCAATTAATAAAGTGGCGAATTTTTGACAGAGTTGAGATATACTTTGTTTTAAATGATCTAAAATGGATTAAAATTGAATGTATTTGTTAAAATGGTGGATGATAGCCGCATCGATAAGGTTCTTTTGTACTCGTAACTTGTAGTTTCTTGAGTAAGTAGTATAGTATTTATTCTATAGATAATTTGAAAAATAGACCAACCGTTAATTTCATGAATTCGAAAAATTTTTAATTTGTTATTAATCCGATCAAAATTATTATGTTAATCAATCGTGAGTATGAAATGCGATCAATTGTTAATATTAATTTGTTGAATCACGAAATGCTGTGTGTTGAATAAATAAATTCATTATGATTTTTAACTTCCCACTAAGAAAATTGCAAATTTTCAAAAAAAGGGAAGTTATTGGTTTCAGTCCAAATTTCGAAAAGCGAGTTTTCATGAGATGTCGACGTTTTAAAGTCCAAGGAAGCTATTCTGACTATTCCCGGACGTCCATCCGTCCAGCCGCGCGTACGTGCGTGTGTGTGTGTGTGTGTGTGTGGATGCGCGTGTGTAAACTTTTTTTGTCCGACGATATCTTTGGAACTAATCAACCGATTTGAACGTACTTGGTGGCTATCGACAGGGCTGACCAAAACTTAGAATTGATTGGATTTTTAGGTAGATCTGTCATGTAGTTTACTAGTGATACGAAGAATAAAAATAAAATGTTTTTTTTGTTTTTGGTTTTTTGCCTATAACTTATAAACATCTTGCCCGATTCGCCTCAAAATGTACTCAGTTTTGAGTCTTGTGGCGCCCTTTCGATTGCTACTAAGAACGTTCAAATTGGTTCATTCGTACCAAAGATATCGTCGGACAAAAATTATTTTTCAGTGAAGGTATGTTTTACCGGCCTGTTGCGTAATCGCACTATATTTAAATTCAAATATAGTTGCACTTCCGACAGATAGAGGCAGCATCTACTGGGGCCTCGTGGCTTACATTCAACAGATAACACGTGTTATTCTAAATCTTATTTTATTGTGATCATCTCAGAGTAATTAATTTAAACATTAATTTAATTAAATTCAGCATTTATCGGGCTCATTAAAACTATAATTATTTTTATAATTTTGGGCACCAGAGCTCAGAAAATAATTACACAAAGAGCTCAAGAATTCAAGTGATCGACGATCACGTTTCTCAAGAGGTTATTCACAAGGGAGACATCACAGGTGCCTTTTTTATTAAATTATAACGTTCTCTACTATTTCACACGACCCACGGCGGAGTGCGGTTAGTGTCGAATAGCCGTTATGGCTCTCCGTTGGTGAAAACTGAAAATAAAAATGATAACAAACTAAAAATCCCTACTGGAGATATCTCGAATCTCCCTGGACCCGCAGCTCTGCTCAGGCTGGGTTAGACAATCCTAGTTGGGCCCCAGTTCGTGTGCCCCACGAACAAATTCAAATTTAAAATAACTTAACGGAGAATGAAAATGAAAATAAAATTTAATTACAGGAGAGTAGTTTCAGGTTTTAGGAAAAGGATAGCAAGAAAGAAAGTAGCAGTAATTTAAATAAATAGCAGTTAAATAAATACCGGGTTGATGACCATTTGCTTCAATTGTATTTCAAATTATAAATGATAATTTTTTTTTTTACTGCAAAGAATAGTTGTATAATTATAAATAATAATATCACTCGCAGATGATATTTAATAACTTGAAATAATTGTAAATAATAATAATTTAAACGCAAATAATATTAATATAAATGTAAATTATAATATCACTCGCATGTGATCGTTAATACTTTTAAATACTTGTAAATAACAAGAAGTTAAACACAAATAATAATCAGATAATTGTAAATAATTATATCACTCGCATATGATATCCATTAATCCAAAAAAAATAATAATAATAGTTTAAGGGGTTACATGGGTTTCGTGGGTTCAAAAAATCGATATTTTTTTGGCTCATTAATTTCTACAACATCTCAAGAATATTGTCCTAAATTTTCAAGTCGATCCGAATAATAGTTTTGGAGATACAACCTTTGGAAGGTGTGCGCTCCAAGTCAGGTATAGAAGGGTCAGCGCGCCTCAGGTATAGTGAGCAGCTGCTCGTCTATTGTTTGTCTGTCATTGTTGTATATTACTTTCACTTCCTAAGGAAAACTAGTTTGAAATATTTTATTTGGTGATTACTTCTTGAAGGACGAGGTTCATTTGAGGTTATCTCAAGTTTCTATCATATAATTTATCAAAAACGTGGTATTATTCGTGGTTATCTAGTGTCATTTGTGAAGTTGATAAACAATGCATAAAATTTCAAGAAAACAGTTAACCCTTGGAGCTCGTAGAAAAGATAGACCGAGAAAAAGGAGACAGTCCTTTAATCCTAAAGATCTGGAAACTGATGATAGTTCCTTCACGAGCACCTCAGCAAAAAAATTAAAAGGTGATGATAAAGAGCACGTGCCAGAAGAGGATACGCTCCAATATTCAATCATAGATTTTGCCTTGGTTTTCTCAACTTTCTCATCGTTTGTGCGGTGTTCTAACATTATTGACGATGAAGATGAAGATCAATTGTGTAATGGTAAAGTACAATTTAAGCAATGTTCGAAATTTGGTCTGGGATGTAAAATCGTAGTAGAATGTGAACGATGTGATCCAAAATATATTTTATCTTGTCAAAAAATCGGAAGAATGTATGAATTAAATCGCCGGTTCATTTTTGTTATGAGAATATTGGGCTTAGGGCTCGCCGGATTCAAGAAATTCTGCGGTTTGATGGACATAAGCAGTTCATTTTTAAACCAGTCTACATACGATTTTTATATTGATAAAATACATGAGTGTATTGAGACAGTTACTCAGACTCTATTCTTATCTGCTGCTGAAGAAGAAAAACAATTTACAAATATTGAAAACGATTTACAAGATACGACAGATGTGAGTGTTTCCGGTGACGGTACCTGGAAGAATATTGCGGCATTGGTCGCTGCTTGTATCTTCAATGAAGGAACATCAGCTTTATTATTGATTATGCACGGTATGGATTTAAAATTAGGCCGAAACTCCTACGAATATGCCCGAATTTCGGATGAAAACCGTGTGTGCGCAGCCGAAAAAAAATCTGCGAGCGAGACTCGCGAAGCCAGAATCCGTCATCGACAGGAGCAAAAGGATGCCCTGGACATTGCAACTGCTGCAGGATCTTTACTTTATGGCCCAGGAATCGACGATTCACTGTAAGTTACAAAAAACATTTTTTTTTCCACTTTTATTGTTACTCAAAACTTTAAACGCGTTTTTCTCGGAACCGTGTTTTCAAAGTCGTTTGTCAAATGTTCTCGGAAACAACTCAACCGATCTTGATGAAATTTTACACAGGTGTTCGAAATACAATTTACTCGTGCTTGGACGAAGGATTTTTTTTTTTTTTTTCAATTACAACTATTTAAAAAAAAAAAACAAACTGTCAAGCAAATTTGACCGAAATTTTCATTTTTTTGGAAAAATATCTGCCAAAATTCCAATTTTTACTTTTTTTTTCTTTCCTTCGTTCAAGCACGAGTTTATGGTCTTAACTAAAACACTTATCTTTGTTTTTTCATTTTAGATGATTTTGTCAGGAGTTATGCTGACAACGCGGACGCACCTTTTTTCCGACGGGTCACCGGAAATGACGTCACAATAGAGGAGTTTTAATTTTATTTTTTTTGAAAATTTCAGAAATTATTCTTCAAATATCTATTTATAAGACAGAAAAAAGTTTGAATTAAATAAATAATTTTTTATATAGAAAAAAAATATTGAAAATAGGCCTTTTTTTACCGGACGAAACCCATGTAACCCCTTAAACACAAATAATATTCCAATACTTATAAATAATAATAAATAATATTCAGATCTTTATAAATGATAATATCACTCGCATGTAATATCCCTTAATCAAAAAAAATAATAATAATTGTTTAAATATAACTATTGATAAAATATAAAGGAAACGTTACTCAAAATTTAACTAGTTATCTCTAAAACTCAAATATTTACTCACTGGCAACACTCGGTTCTAAGAAAAACAATAATATACTGAAATTCCCATCAAACATGTATCGTCTATATTATTTGATGAGATGTGAATATGCTAGTCAGTAAGTATAATTAGAATTTATGTCAATTACAATTTCGATAATTAAAATATCCAACAATACAGAAATATTAATTGTTAATTTTATTTGTTAAATTATTGTCCACCGGGATCAACAATTACGCATGTATTATACAGTCATAAAATTGCTGACAAGTTTGCATTATCTCACTCGCACTCGTGAGAGATACAAATGGCCACCAACGCGTGAACGCAATTACGCGCCAATGTATATAGCACAAAGGTACTTACAGTCGTCGTCTATGTGCAATACGCGAACAGGCTCCCTTGGTGTCAATTATAATTTAATTCAGCCGAGAATTATTGCAAACAACCACCAACAATTTACTATTACTAGCAATAATTATCTCAGTGCAAATAGCGTCTCAAAAAAATACTTTATTATTTTTCACGCAGCAACAGGCACACACCCTGCTCTTACAGCTGATTATCCACGTCTCACCACGGCAGCACGTGAATTTCATGCCGGCACTTCGACTGGCGCCATTTTGTTATAGATCTCACTTCAACCAGTGGAGATATATATCTGTCGCAGGTTAACTTTGACCAGTACCACCAACAAAATGCATGACTTGGCGCGTGTAATTTAACCTGTTCCCGACATTAACTGGTAAATTGTCTCTTTCATAAATAACTATTAATATGATTTAAAGATTAATCAATCCCTAATTTATTCACAAAACTCGTAAATTTAGTTAGAATAAATAAATTTACTGATACCAACTGTTGCTTTGACGCACATGCGTCAACCAACCAAAATAATTATAAGCATATAAATGAAATGCATAATTATTTTCCCAGCACTCTAAAATCTGAATATATGCGTAATATAATCGATAAAATTTCCTGATTTCACAGTAATTTAAACCTAAGAAATAAATTAAATAATATAGCTGCAATAATTAAAACAAAACCTTACATATAAACAAAATAATCATAATAATATCTATGGATGAGACGTGTGAGCAGCGTGTGCTGCCATCTGTTGCTCACCGACCTGGTGCGAGACTGCCGCGATATTCAAATATCGTGACAGAATGATTAATTATTACCAGTGCTCAATTAAATTAAAAGACTCAATATTATAGTTAATTAATTATCATTATCCTCAATATAGCAATCAAATTGAAAATTAACTTTCGCTCAGTAGCCTCTGCAATCATGCTACCACGTGTTCAACAAATAAATTCAATTCAGTGCAATTTATTATAAACTCATTCAAATCAATTAAATTAAGTGATCATAAATATTATAAACTCAATCATCTCATTCATTTATGCATTAGTGCTATTAAAAATAGTAATTCAAGTCTTCAATTATAAAATTCGCTCGGTAACCTCTGATTTCATGTTACTGTTTATCATGACATTTTTTACAATCAAATCAGTGTTCACTTAAATTCAAACTAATTACTTAAATCAATTACTCGAGCTCAATTTTATAATTTGCATTCAATCAATTACGTATTCATGAGCTCAGACAATTAACAGTATTAAATAATTGAATCAACGATTTAGTTGTGTAACCCAGTGATATTATGTGCTGTGACAAATAAAAATATTGTTATATTTTTTAATATGCGTATTTTTCAAATATCCCAACCACCAACCAGTCCTGGCATGTATTTATTTAATTATTATTCTAACGTTTTATGGTCCTTCGAGCCACCAGCTCAGGTCTTTTACTCAACGATGTGCTTCACACCGGTCCAAAACTGCAACTGGATATCTTCGACGTACTCATAGGAGTTCGCGCTCATAAGCTCATCTTCATCACAGATGTCACGAAGATGTTTAGACAGATTTTGGTCAACGAACGCGATCAGACACTTCAACAAATACTCTGGTTTAACAAACAACTCCATATAAACTCACCACGGTCACCTACGAGACCAGACCAGCTTCATATTTGGCTGTTCGTGCTCTACTTCAACTGGTTGAAGACGAAGGACATCGGTTTCCTCTAGCGATCATTCCACTTACCCACGGAAGATATGTTGATGATATATTTGGTAGAGCTGATGACTTGAACTCATTACAACAAGTTGCTGGCCAACTTGAAGCACTCTGCAAGGCGGGCGGATTCCCTCTTGCTAAATGGGCAAGCAATCATCCAGAATTACAACAACTCAATCATGTAGAAGCGATCAAGAATCACAAATTCGAAGATACAGACTCCAACACCAAGATTCTAGGCATGTACTGGTCTTTACACTCAGATCAATTTTACTTTTCATACTCACCACCATGCTCTACTCAAAAATTCACAAAAAGGATCATCTTATCAGAGATTGCTCAAATCTTTGATCCTCTTAAGGTATTCATGCAGGAGCTTTGGCTCAAAAATCTCAGCTGGGACACTCCATTGACAGCCAATCATCGGCATAAATGGAGAAACTTCAAGAATGAACTCAAACTCATCTCAGAAATCAAAATTCCAAGATGGATCCACTCATCCACGTGCTCAACTACCGAGATACATGAATTCTTGGATGCCTCGCAATTGGCAATGGCAGCTGCCGTGTTCATCAAAGTCCACACACCTGCTCATGGAGTCAGAGTTACGTTGTTCTGCTCTAAAACCAAGGTAGCACCGTTAAAACAATTAACGATACCAAGGTTGGAACTCACTGCAGCTCACATGTTGGCAAAACTCATAAAGCACTGCCAGAGCACTCTCAATCTCACTCGATCGCCAACATACTTGTGGACGGACTCAACAATCACTCTTACGTGGATCAAATCTCATCCATCTCGCTGGAAGGAGTTTGTTCGGAATCGGGTGTCACAAATTCAAGATCTAGTTCCAGATGGCCACTGGAATTTCATTTCGGGCACACAAAATCAAGCAGACTTCGCAACACGAGGGTTGACGCCTACTCAACTCTGTGATCATCAACTGTGGTGGACTGGCCCACCATGGTTGCTCAAGAGTTCATCGTCCTGGCCTAAATGTCCATCAATCGACGATACAGGAGCTCGAGCAGAAGAACGGCCTGGATTGGCCCCACTCTCATCGAATTCATCAATGAAATCAAGGTGGCCTATTATGGAACGGCCAATACCATTACTACGCATGTTACGAGCTACTGCAATCTGCTTTAGACTCCGTGACATGATCAAGAAATCACCGAACTCATCACTCAAGACTCCAATTACTTCTGGTGAAGTTATTTACGCACTCAACTTGTGTATCAAAGAAACTCAACGTATTCATTTTGCAACCGAGATCAACATGCACTCCAAACACGCACCATGGCCTAATGCTCATCCATTTGCTTGATTGGTTGCATTTATTGACACCGACGGCATCATTCAAGTAGGTGGACGATTGGAGAATGCTCCAAATCAAGTCCAAAGTAAGCATCCTGCTATTCTGCCACGGAATGCGGCACTCACTAAACTCATCATCTCTGATGCTCATCAGCGTACCATGCATGGTGGTACTCAACTTACTCTTGCATTCATCAGACAAAAGTACTGGATCATTGGCGGCAGACAACCAGTACGTTCAGTTATACTCAAATGTATTAAATGCGCACGACATCGTGCTGATAGAGCTCAACAACTAATGGGTCAGCTACCAGTACCACGAGTCACTTCATCATCTGCATTCACACACACTGGAGTTGACTATGCTGGTCCAATTTCACTCAAAAATTGGAGACGTAGAGGTGCAAAAACATACAAAGGCTGGATTTGTGTTTTTGTTTGTCTTTTTACGTCAGCAGTACATCTAGAGGTAGTCAGCGACTACAGCTCTAGTGGGTTCATCGCAGCACTCCGCAGATTCATCAGCCGACGAGGCATCTGCACAGCACTCTACAGCGATTGTAGAACGACGTTCAAAGGCGCTGAAAATGATCTCAACCGTCTGTTTACTCAAGGAACTCAAGAGTCAAGAGAAATACTGGATCACATCACTGTGAACAGTATTGCTTGGCATTTCAATCCACCAGCAGCTCCACATATGGCTGGAAAGTGGGAAGCTGCTGTCAAATCACTCAAACACCACCTCACTCGAACAGTGGGAGAATCTTCATTTACGTTTGACGAATTCACGATTCTTCTTACGCAAATTGAAGCTATCTTGAACTCAAGACCATTATAGCCTATCACTGAAGATCCAGATGACATTGACGCACTCACTCCTGGTCACTTCTTAATTGGACGAGCACTCAACATAATTCCTGAACCTACACTCATCGATACAAACAGTTCTCAATTGTCTAGATGGCAATTTTTACAACAACGTGTTCAACAGTTCTGGAATCATTGGTCAACAAGATATCTGCAAAGACAGCTGGCAATCACCAAGTGGCAACGTCCAACTCATCAAATTCAAGTTGGGTCACTTGTATTACTCACCGACGAAAGGTTTCCACCAACCAGGTGGCCTCTCGCTCGTATCATCGCCCTCCACCCTGGCAAGGATAGATTGACCAGGGTTGCTACACTCAAAACAGTGAACTCGACACTCACTCGTCCAATCACGAAGCTCGCACTTCTACCAGCTGAACCAGAACTTCAAGAAGATGACGACGAATAACTCACCTGGTTCATTGGCATGCTCAACGAAAAATCACGTACTCAAGAACTCATCAATCATCAACTCTGTTGCTGATGGCGGGCGGAATGTTGCGTAATCGAACTATATTTAAATTTAAATATAGTTGCACTTCCGACAGATAGAGGCAGCACCTACTGGAGCCTCGTGGCTGTTAAATTTGAACTTGACTAGCGCAGTGTGACGCATGCGCATCGTCTTTTTCCTGCCTCGTGTCGAGAAGACGGCCGCCATTATCTTTCGCTATATACATTTAAGTGATAACACGTGTTATTCTAAATCGTATCATTTTGTGCTCATCTCAAAGTAATTAATTTAAATAATAATTTAATTAAATTCAGCATTCATCGGGCTCATTAAAACTATAATTATTTTTATAATTTTGGGCACCAGAGCTCAGAAAATAATCACATAAAAAACTCAAGAATTCAAGTGATCGACGACCACGTTTCTCATATCTTAACCACCAACCAGTCCTGGCATGTATTTTTCTAATTATTATTACAACACGGCCTAACAAATTTTTGGAGCTCGAAAACAGCGGGAAGTTTTGGGGCTGGTCCATGGGGTTAGGCGGTTTTCAAAATTTTTTTAATCGAGAAATTTTATTTAGTTGCCGTAGTTGCATGTCAGCTTTGTTGCCAGGTACGTGTCGTCATTCAACCCGCCACCCCTCTACCGATTGTAGAGATGCCAAGCTGATCAAGGTCATCGATGGTCGAGGTGGTGCCTCGATAAACCAACCTGGCGTCCAACTTACTAATGTGTTGTTCTAGTTTTGCCAAATATAATTGTACTTGAACTTTACCTCCAGTAGGTCCCCGGTGATGAAAAATCCGTTACAATAAATATTGTCTAGTTATTTTCGTCCAGGGGCCAAATTAATGTGACTGTTACAAGCTTCAACCGATTTGATTGTATTCACGAGCATGGTTACTTAAGACAGATAGTTTAGTTATAGGAATTAACGATTTTTGATACAGATATGATGCTAGTTAAATTTGAAATTAAATTAAAGTTCGAAATATGAAAATGTTCGAGTCTTGTTTACAGTTTTGATATTTTGAGTATGTGGACGACTCAGTGTTACCGTGAAGCAGGACTTGAATTAGTCAGCCGGTATCATCTGATGATAGAACTTAGTTCTATCCCTCTAATACTTCTTGGTTGATTGCAGAGGTCTATTCGAAATGTTAGCGCTGGAGTATATACGGAATTTGAAGGATGCAGATTGGGATCATTTTTTGAGTTTTCGTTCGGCAGTGGGCAGAAGTATGTGTGCGGTCCGCTGAGTATTCTGAAGTGCCTGTAGGATGGAACCCAGATTTGACGAGGGATATATAGCTATGTTGTGGATAGTGGCCGAAGTAACGTGCCTCCCGACTAGTGATGACGACTAGGCCCAGGCTTAACCCTCGGGGTGACTTGGTGATAACAGAGAAGTCACCGAGACGTCGCTGCCCCTTCATGGTGGAGTCCGAAGTTAGTTGGAGTACGTTCTTGGTTAATTTGGGGATAACAGGCCTCGTTTGCGATGCTGGAAGAAGCCGACAACTCGCTAACTTCGGGTACCACAGGGAGTGACACTACGGAAGGACCCATGAATCTGCGGCTTGTATGTTTGTGGGCCTACGAATGGATAGAGAAGCGAGAAAGTGAGATGGCAGAGAAGGAGTAGAGCGTGCGAATTAGAGAGGGAGGGAGCAAAGCAGTTGTGAGAATACCAGTGAACTGGGCAATTAATTAATGTAACGGGACCGAAGTCCACCTCCGTTTTACGGGAGGCCGTTCCCTCACCTATTTCAGGCATGAACACGCTGCAAAGCTGTCCCCACTTCCTCCCCAGACGACACTCTTAACCGAAAAATATAATCGATTGACGACTAAGGTGGACATTAATCAGAGGTATAATAAAAAAAACCCTCAATGCGCGTGGTATCTAACCACAGCCACCACGAGTCCTACCTCTCTGGGCCAAACACTACTACCATCTCAGGAAATAAAGAAACTCTGGTTGAAATGGGCTTAGAAGAGCCTCTCGTGGTATCAGTCTCCCAGCGCTGGCCAACAGGTTGCTTATGGATAAGTGGTCGGACGCAACTTCTCCCCATACCCTATGAAAAGAGCTTCCTCCACTTGTTATCTTTCGGGTTTCAAACAAGCTATTATCCACTTGTTCGGTCCCTGATGGATTTTATACTTTTCGAGCCTATAGGCGCTCCGATTATTTAAGCCAAATCAAAATTTAGAAGAGCTTGGAAGTGAACTGGGTAGTTGAGTTTAGAGTTTTGAAGCGAGTGGTTGTGAGTCGGAAAGCCGCTGAGGTGGGCCTCGACCGCAGCCCATGGCTGAAACCGATCTGGAGCTCGTGGCTCCATGTAGTATGCTCTGGGAGCCTATTATCGTGATGTTTTTCGTTCTGGAGGTGGACCTCCGTGAGTTACCGCATTTTTTTATGTTATTCTTAAGGATTTGTCTGGGAAGCGTACCGAGTATTCAGGATCGCTGTTATTGAGAGGCTCCTGATGTCTCCTACGGGTATGTACTTGGCTGACTGGCTGGGAAAACTAGTCCGCGGGCTTTTTAGTCCCACAGTGTCGCTTCCACGCCATATCTTTAACTCTTTCGCTTTGTTTCTTTATTCTTATGTTATTTTACTTAATTAATCGACTTCTTCCACAGAGTACGTACCGTGACCGTCTTTCCACAACCCAGCATACTGAGCGCACCGGGACATGCAACTACCACCACTCATGTTGTTCATCTCCATAGGATATACATTTTAGGTTTTAAATTTACGTGCACATTCAGACAGATTGCTGATACTGGGGAAAGAAAAGTCAGCTGACGCTGTCGGGATGTGGAAGAGATGAGAGAGATGATTGGTGGGTGGTGTTAGGTGATTCGATTTTGTTTTGAGTCCCCAAATTCATTTAATTGGAGTATTTGAGTATTTTATTATTGAATTAATTTTATGTATTATTGAGTATTAAATTTTTACGTTACAGTACATAAAATGTAAGTCATAATTGTGATATCAAATAAGAGTCAAATTTTATGTCAATAAAATATCATAGTTATGTCATACAACATGAAATAATATTAAAATCATGAATAAAGTCACTTTAACATAGAAATTACGTAAAATTTTATGATCTTTATATGACCTATCTGTGACGGCATATTAAAGTCATATGTTTACTGGTATCATATTTCTCAATCAACCTGTACAAAAATATTGGATTTAGGCTGAAGAGAAAACACTGATAAACTTCCGTGGCGATCGTCAAACTACCATGGTATTTTTTTTTTTTTTATGATCCATTTACCATGGATCGTAAAAGTAACATTGCGAAGCCATCGTCAAACGATTGTGAAAATGCAGTTGAAAAATGCATTAGCAACGCGGTATGAACATAACTGTACAGAAAATACCGTATTTCCATCATATAAAATCCGTAAAATCATCGTTAATACTCTGCAGGAATACTCCAGACGTTTTCCTGCCGTTTTGTCCATGGTGCTAAAACAGCAAGGGCTCACTTTCCGGAATATTTAAAATCATGATTTCGCATCAATTAAGTTAATTCAAAACCTTACCGACGTCATCTGCTCGAAATTCATCTTGTAGTTGTTCCTTCGTGGGTTCACTCTCTTCTCCTTTGTTCTGTTTTTGCAGAGATGCAGCTTCTGTTCCTTTCATACTCTTTCTGATGTGATGTCCTCTAAATACTGCTTGTATCTTTGTAGCTGCTTTTTCTAGATTGTTTTCAGTAGTGTCAACTCCACTGTTTTCTTCTGAGTTTTCTTCGGGTGAGTCTTCTGTTGAAGTAACGATACTTGCTGTAGACTTTGGAATATCTACTAACAAAATACAAACAGAATATTACTACGTAGAACATTTGAAAAATGTAAATGGTTGTAACCAAAATAAAATCCTTGGGTTAGTAAAAGAAAAAAATAACATTGCTCCAAAATTTGTTTTTTCATTAATTTTATATCAGGCTCATTCTTATGTTATAACATGAACAAAATAAAGAATAGTGAAACTCTTTTAATAACAAAGTGATTCAGCGTGACTAGTTCATAATGTTTATTAAATAAATTTACACAGCTTAAAAATTATCATTATGAGTCTAATATTTAAATAAATTGGGAATAAATCTATATTTTCTGAAGTATCCGACTAAAGCAGAAAGGGATTATGAGCTTACGAACTTTTGGATGACGCTTACGCTACAACTCATGAACCAATCATAACGATTTTAGCTGTGTATAATAATAATAATCATTGTTATGAAAACACGTTAGATTTTTGGGTAATGTTGAAAAATTATAAGATGTCATTAGATATCAATCAGAGTCCTTGTAAATGTATTAGTAAGAATGAAGGATGAGAAATCAACTTATCAAATTCAATTTATAAATTTGAGTTTAATTCAGTTTATTCAAACCCACACAATTCATTTCTTTATTTGCACATAGTTAAAACGTCCCATGGACTGTATTTTTCCATAACTATTAGTTTCTTGGACCTTATTTATGTATAACTAATTAAGTCCCCTGGACTTTTATTCTACACACAAGTTCTCTGGACTTTTTATTTTCACATGCGGGCCCACTGGACTTTCATTCAATCGAACTCTACGCGGTCACCCGGAACCTCTACGTGGCTAGAACATCACTTAACTAATTAACGAACCTCTCATTAAATGTTCTATTTGCCCTGCCAGGAAATCTGAACCTAAATATTTAATCCTAAATACTCTGGCCACTGGCCGTACTAATAAAATTCTCAATTGACTTTTACCCTATCATCCACACTTTTAACATATTATCTCGTTCCCAAGTCAATTTATTTCATTTAACAATTTTCAAAAATTTCACTCAACTTTTTTCCGACATTAATTTTTTTTCTGATAAATATTGATCATCATTTTATTTTGTTAGATTAATTGATTCATTATTTTTAACTTAAATGCAAATTACTTCATTTAAATATTTTGTACACATTTATTTTCCTCAGTTACTCAGTGCCATAAACATCATTCTATGTAATTCCCACACACTAGATTTCGCGACAATGTTTTTTTTTATTGTATTTAAATTTGATTCCCGTAGTTTTTATCATTAAACTTATTTCAATTCTAAATTTATTTATTACGGGTATAGTCTAGTTGGTCATTTTTGAAACATCGTTTTTGTTTTTTTTTACATTTTTTGAATGTATATGTATCCAAGCATGTTGACTCAAATTTTAAGAAGATCCGAGCCATGTAAGTGTATTTTTCTGAATCTAAACGACGACAATCACGATTTTACACGTATATCGAATATGTGAACCGCCACAGCTTGGACACATCAAGAGAGAGCTTAATGGAAAGAAAAAAAAGGCCAAATTAGAAGCAAACGAAAGTTTAGAACAAGAAGAAAGCACTTCGTACAGTGCAGGCATCGCAGATTAAATTTTGGTAAGATTTTTTTTTTATTAAAAAGACTTGAAATGCGTTTATCTTAAAACTACGTTTTTGCCGACGCCAATCACGATTTCTCCGGGACCCGTGGGATGATCCTTCTGAAATTTTAACCACATATTCTACACGTATGTAGTTACAGGATAGACTACAATCATATTAAAATTTTTATTTTAAATAATTTTCTTTCATAAATAACAGCGAAAAAAAACCACCTTTTTCAATTTTTTTTATTTTTGTTGATTATAATTAGTAAAAATAGTCCAAAATTGATATCCCTAGTCTCTTTCGTAACCACTGTTATACCAAATCTAAAACAATACGATTTTTTTGTTTCAGATAAGCCGTTGCTGTGATATCGTGATTGAGCCGACCTGCCTTTAAATTATAGCGTTTCGTTAGAGTACACCTTTCATATGAACATACTTAGACATATGAATAAAAAAAATTTTTATTCTATAATTCAAGACTTCATTTATCATTCCTAACAGTGTTTATATACTTATCTATCACAGCAAGCTCACAAGAAATTCCGAAAAATTTACTATTTTTTCAGCCCACAAACTAAACTACACCCTTAACTGGCTCGCCTGCCAGGATTCTTCGAGAAGATTCGAGACTGCTGAATTCTTTTAACATCTGGTTTACAATTTTATTTATAAATAAATTAATTAGTTTCAATTATTACATTCGACTTAATTCAACAACTACGATATCCTTGACGTTAAGATAACTAAACGCGGAAAAAGTCTGCATACATGATCATGCATAATTTATATCTGATTATACATGAATTATGCATGAGTCATGTATGGTCAGGTACAATCCATTAACAAGCAGTCATACATAAGCAGACATGGATATGCTTATCCAAAGGACAAATCCTTCAGAATGATTAAACGTAATTATCCTTGATCATTTTTGATCGTATAAAATTCATATCTGCTAATACATATTACATATCTGATCACTTATGAGTTAAACTGACCATACATGATTAATATCTGATTAAACACGATCATGCATACCCACGTCGGATCATTCATGGTCATTTAAGAAGAGTTTCCCTCCTCATTACGAACTTTCATGTGTGTTAATGTCTGATCATGCATGATCATGAATGATTAATTATGCTTGTACATGATCATACATGAGAATTTTCAATCACAAAAATTACTGAAATATTTTCAACCCTGGTCATGTTTAGCCATGTCTTATCATGCTTGATCATACGTGGTTACTTACAATCCCTGCCTGGATGTTCATAACTGATGCAAGAGTATTTCTATTATTCATACACAGCCATGCATGATCATAAATGATTAGTTATGCTCATGCATGGGAATTTAAAATTTAAAAAATAATTGAAATATTATTAACCCTGGTCGTGTTTAGTCATGTTTTATCATGCTTGATCATACGTGGTTACTTACAATCCATGCCTAAACGTTTATAACTGATACAAGAGTATCTTCATTGTTCATATACGTCCATTTATGATTATGAATGGTAATGCGTGATCATCCGTGACTTTCTGTCTCTCTTATTCAATATCAAATGACTTCTAGCGTTGATTATAAATAATCATATATAATTATACTTGATCATATACGGTCTTGCATGGATGTATTTCGCTATTCACATGAGTCAGTATTCAATGACTTCTGTGAAAAACTAATAATTAAATGTTATACTAGGTATAAATATAATTATGGAGTTATTTATAATAATTTTAACATCAAAATTTCAAAATAAGAAAAAAACAAAGTACAGAAAAATAATATCCCAGTAAACATATGACCTTAATTTGACGTCATACGTAGGTCATAGAAATGTCACGGCATCTTATGTAAATTGGACGTCAATCTGATGTTCTACATGACTTTAGTATGATGTAAAAACTTGTGACATCATATTGATGTAATGCATGACTTTTGTATGACGTCACAGTTATGACTTATTTACTACGTACACTTATCGACATAAGATCTACATCACAATGTTACGTTGTAATAGAGTCAGTATTGTGGATCATAATGACGGAGTTTTAAAGTCATAGATTGACGTCAGTAGCAAAGTCACAGTTATACGTACTATGGATTTCACTTCGAAATCATCTCTTTACATCAGTGGTGAGTCAGTTTTTTACGCAATACTGATGTAATTTTCGAGTCATAGTTTTTTATCATCTATTTATTAAAATAAAAAATCATAGAATGAATTTTCAAACGTGTGTGAATAATAATTAAACGTTACACATTTTTCGAGCCAAAATAATCGATTAACTCGAAAATAGATTATTCAGACGTTTTAGATTAAGGTAGTTGTTTTGAGGTAGTCACGTTCAAAACTATAGCATACCGAATTAAAAAAACAGCATAATGAAGCAGTTAGTTGAACGCCGCTCATTGGAAACTTTTGTAAAAGTACAGTCATATTGCTCTCACATACATCCAAGTAGTATCAATACATTTATATACTCATACATCCATAATATTTGAGAAGTGATCGTGGCAAGACCGTTCACTGTTACTGCGCCTTTTTTTTGCGTTCAGTAATATTTTTATTATTGTGGTCGTGAGACATATCCAAATTATTCACAAAAATAAACTGAGCTTTTTCTATTTAATTGTTAATAAACGCTGAAAAGTTATCAAAGACCTAATGTTTAAGTAAGAGCATTTGTATGTTGAACAATTTATTTATTTTTAGGATAAATAAATAATAAATGTTAAATTATTTTGATTTTGTTTGGAAACAAATTTATAAAACGTTTCCCTTTCATAAATTTACAAAACTGTAATTTTATTGATTAATTAATTGATTTCATTTATTGGTTATATTTTTTTATTATGTGCCTATTTGTATTTTCCCGCGCCTATCTGGCTATAATATAAGCGCTGTTGCCACATCGCATTACTGTTTTGGTGCATCTTTAAAATTTTAAAAAAGTTTCAAGGTTTGATAAATTATATTTCAGAAACGACGTGGTTGATAATTTTCATTTTTTTTAAGTGCTTTATAATTTCAGTTTTGATAACATACAAAATTTTTAGAAAGATCCTACATTGCGTTTTGATTTTATTGGAAAAAAATTTCCCGTAGATCGCTATTCTCCATAAGAGCCCGTGTTAAAATTTCAATATTTTGAAATCGTTTTTTATAAAATTGGGGTGGTCAATGTTACTCGGATTAGTCTCATATGATGTGTAGTCAATCAAAGAACAAGCAGGTGAATTTTTCTAAAAATCCTTCAATAAATTAATCCACGCAACAACTACCTTAAATCATTAGGGTAAGCATGAAAAAAAAACTAATTTTATTTTTTTAAATGATATACTGAAAATATCATTTAGGATGACAAAGAAAATGTTACGACGGTTTAAACTCTTTTAATATTAAAATTATAAAGTTTAGTATCGCAATTATTGAATCGATTAAATTTCATACGATTTTGTGGAATTATTTAATGTTTCGCAAAATTTTATATCACACTGAGAAAAAAAAATACTTGTATTAAGAATATTTACTTGATACAAGAACATATATTCTTGATAATTATCAAGAATATATAATTTTGTCTCAAGACTTTGTAGAATTGATGGAAATAATTTTTATTTAATTCGAGTAAAGCTATTCTTTTATTTACTTATAATATAATATCAAATTCACATAATAACAAACATAAATTTTATGCTCTTTTTTCAAGAAATTGATAATTAATAATAATAAAATAATTATTTTTAACGGAATTCTTGAACCAAGAAATTTTTGTTTGAACAATAGTATTTTATTTTCTCAGTGCATTATCATCGAGGCTGACAAATATTGTTTCTATAAAATTTCATATAAGTTCGTGGAATTTCTTTTAATTTTTGTAAAATTCCACCACGAAAACTTATGAACTTTGTCTTCTCCGATATTTCACTCTAAATACATCAATTAAGCACTAGGCTTGAACTCTCGTCATGTAGACCAGTGAGCAGCGTTCAGGACTACCAGCCAAGAGGAGTCGTGTTCGAACCCAGCAGACACCTGGGATTTGTTCATCATTCTACACTCATGCCATAAATTAAAGGAACAGAAAAATTTTAGAAATTTTTTATTGATTTTTGAAAGGCTGTAACTTTGTGAAAAATAATCGTATCGAAAAACAAAAAAAGCATTTTGTAGCTTGAAATCTCTAGTTTCAACTTATTTTCATCAATTTTTTTTTAGACCTCCAGCCATTGCGCAAACATGAAAAATACAGCAAGAAAAAAATTTTCTAAATTTTTCCTTTTCTTTGAGAGAGTCCACGGGCTGCGAAAAAAATCGTTCAGCTAAACCAATGCATAGGTCGGATAGGAAATTTAATCAGCTTTAATTTCCATTTTTTTGGAGATTCGTACAATAACTTGTCGCTGAGATATCAGCCTTCAAACGAAAAATGATCCTTTTGGGTTTGATCGTCGATATTTCAGGTACTAATAAGCGCACAGTAAATTTGAGGGTGGCGTTGAAAACTTGAATAAATTCCCTACAAGAACCTTTCATCAATTTTTATGAAAAAAATTTTTTTTATCCTTAACATCCCTATGAAGTGAGTACAAAAAAGTGACTTTTTTTGGCTAAACAGTAAATCAACCGCTACTTTGTAAATATTGTTAAAAAAAATAATGTTGCCAGGGAATTTTTTAGCTTAATGTTCCTCCTATAACCCTGTAAATTTCTAAATTGATCCATCGAGCCGTTTTTCGGGGTGGATTGATCAAAATTTTCCAAAACAATTAAAGGAACAAGTTTTGTTCCTTTAATTTTGTTATGACTATCGAAATGAAAACAATTATCGTTTTTTCATTGTTTTTGTCAATTTGGTACTCATTAGCGGTGGAAATTAAGAAAAAAAAAAAAATTTTTTTTGAATTTTTTTTTCTGAATGTTTTTTTTTTGAATTTTTTTTTTTTTTGTGTTTTAAAATGTTTCAAACATCTCAGGAAATAATGCTCACTGAATTTTGACATGATTCGGCATAGGCGTACCACAATTTTCCTTATCCCAAATTAATTGCATTAAATTAAAGTTGATACCCCTAACCGGTATTCATGTACTCAACCTACGAAAATTTATGCGATTAATTATTGATTCTCTCAGCGAAGTTTATTTGTACTCTAAAAAAAAAAAAAAAAAACAGTATTTTTCAAAACTAATCTTTATTTTTTTAATTTTAATAAATTTAAAAAAAAAAAGTTGTTAAAAATTTTTGCAAACTTTATTTTTTTTTTAATTTTTGATCATGCCTAGGCAGCATTTATCTGAGCCAGAAGTCGCTCGGCTAGTTACTCTCGTTGAAGAGGGTTACAGGTATCGGGATGTCGGTGACATGTTAGGCGTTAGCGCATCGGTCGTGTCTCTTGCCTATACGCGATATCAAGAGACAGCTGGATACGGGCGACGGCCAGGACAAGGTCGTCAACGTGAAACGACTCCTCGCGATGATCGAGCAATAGTTCGACGTGCTCGGCAAGAACCTTTTGTTTATGCGAGAGTCATTGCTCAGGATGTTCCAAACCGTCGACAGCAACAGCAACAACAATGACAGCGACAACAACAACGACAACGACAACAACCTCGAAACATTTCACGCCAAACAGTGACCAATCGTCTTCGTGAGTTTGGGTTGCGAGGCAGAAATCCGGTTCGGGTACCAATGCTGACGGTCAGACATCGCCGAGCTCGTCTAGCGTACGCTCGCGAACATTTTGGGTGGAACTGGAGGCAATGGACCAATGTTTTGTTCTCTGATGAGTCTCGATTTTGCCTGTACGGTGACGACAGAAGGCCCCGAGTTCGGCGTCGCCAAGGTGAACGTTTTTTACAAAACTTCACTCGCCCTGTTGCTGCCTTCAATGAAGGATCGGTGATGGTTTGGGCTGGGATTTCATGGTCGTGGCGAACTCCTCTAGTAATCGTTCGTCAATCCCTCAACGCCAGACGCTACATTGACCAAATTTTGAGGCCAGTTGTCTTGCCTCGACGACAAGCTGTGAGGAGATTCATCTTTATGCAAGATAATGCTCGCCCTCACACAGCCAACGTGACTAGACGATTTTTTGAGAGACATGACATAACGTTGCTACGACATCCACCAATGAGTCCCGATCTCAATCCTATTGAGCATGTGTGGGATATAATGGGGCGTCGATTGCGCCGGGAATATCCGAATTTGCCGAATTTAGCTGCATTAAAACGTGCATTGCAGCGAATCTGGCAAACGATTCCGCAATTGGCAATTCGTCGTTGCATTAGTATGCGAAATCGGTTGCGTGCAGTTATTAGAAGTAGAGGAGGCAACACACGATATTAGAACACATAGACACACCCACGCACAAATACACACACACGGACAGACACACACACGGGCTTTTCACAGCATTAAAATGTTTTAAACATTTCAAAACACAAAAAAAAAAAATTCAAAAAAAAATTTTAAGAAAATTTGAAAAAAATTCAGAAAAAAAATTTAAAAAAAAAAATTTCAAAAAAAAAAAAATTAAAAAAAAAAAAATTAAAAAAAAAATTTTTTTTTTTTTCTTAATTTCAACCGCTAATGAGTACCAAATTGACAAAAACAATGAAAAAACGATAATTGTTTTCATTTCGATAGTCATAACAAAATTAAAGGAACAAAACTTGTTCCTTTAATTGTTTTGGAAAATTTTGATCAATCCACCCCGAAAAACGGCTCGATGGATCAATTTAGAAATTTACAGGGTTATTGGAGGAACATTAAGCTAAAAAATTCCCTGGCAACATTATTTTTTTTAACAATATTTACAAAGTAGCGGTTGATTTACTGTTTAGCCAAAAAAAGTCACTTTTTTGTACTCACTTCATAGGGATGTTAAGGATAAAAAAAATTTTTTTCATAAAAATTGATGAAAGGGTCTTGTAGGGAATTTATTCAAGTTTTCAACGCCACCCTCAAATTTACTGTGCGCTTATTAGTACCTGAAATATCGACGATCAAACCCAAAAGGATCATTTTTCGTTTGAAGGCTGATATCTCAGCGACAAGTTATTGTACGAATCTCCAAAAAAATGGAAATTAAAGCTGATTAAATTTCCTATCCGACCTATGCATTGGTTTAGCTGAACGATTTTTTTCGCAGCCCGTGGACTCTCTCAAAGAAAAGGAAAAATTTAGAAAATTTTTTTCTTGCTGTATTTTTCATGTTTGCGCAATGGCTGGAGGTCTAAAAAAAAAATTGATGAAAATGAGTTGAAACTAGAGATTTCAAGCTACAAAATGCTTTTTTTGTTTTTCGATACGATTATTTTTCACAAAGTTACAGCCTTTCAAAAATCAATAAAAAATTTCTAAAATTTTTCTGTTCCTTTAATTTATGGCATGAGTGTATATTGTCAGATCTTGTTTCTAAATTTGTAATGCGTTCGCGCGGTAATAATCTTATCAAAAATTCGGTATTTTCATTTTTTAACTTCCCGCTAAGAAAATTGCAAATTTTCAAAAATTCGGGAAGTTATTGGTTTCAGTCCGATTTTCAAAAATCGAATTTCTTAGAGATATTGACGTTTTGAGGTTCTAGGAAGCTATTCTGACTAATTTCACGATGATGTCCGAGTGTGTGTGTGTGTGCGTGCGCGTATGTAAACTCTCCATATCTTTTTAATGAATAAGCCGATTGAGATGGTTCTTGTAGCAATCAAAAGTTTGTTGGCCGTCAACTTTTCTAAACCATTAAGATCGTTCGGTCGAACAGACTCTACAATAATGAAGAAATACAAAAAAAAATCGGTCTGTTAGTTGACCCTGCGGGCCAGCCTCAAAGCTTCCCGCAGTTTTCGAGCTCTTCGAGCTCGAAAATACTTTTGAGTGTCTTTGTTTTTGAAAAATAATGTTTTTTACCATTTTTTCTCCAACGATATCGCTCGAACAAATTCACCAATTGCAACGATTGAGGTGGCAATCGAAGCGTTTTATTGAGTTCTAGAGCTGATCAAATTTCAAAATTGATTCATCGAGTCGTTTTTGAGAAATTTCAAGAAAACCAAAAAAAAATTTCTTTTTTAATTCTTTCGTTCACGGTTTCTCTTGAACGAATGAACCGATTTTGATGGCTGAGAAAAGAAACCGTGAACAAAAGAATTAAAAAAAAAATTTTTTTTTGGTTTTCTTGAAATTTCTCAAAAACGACTCGATGAATCAATTTTAAAATTTGATCACCTCTAGAACTCAATAAAACACTTCGATTGCCACCTCAATCATTGCAATTGGTGAATTTGTTCGAGAGATATCGTTGGAGAAGAAATGGTAAAAAACGTTATTTTTCCAACACAAAGACACTCAAAAGTATTTTCGAGCTCGAAAATGTATTCTCGACAATGTTTTCGAGCTCAAGGAGTTCGAAAACTGCGCGAAGTTTTGAGGCTGGCCCGCAGGGTCGACTGACCGACTTTTTTTTAAGGTTTTTTTTTAAATTTTTAAGAAACGGCATGATCCTTCGATTTCAAAAACTATTTAGCTCTGAAAATCGATAAAACGCGTCGATTTCTGCTCCAACGATTTTAATCGATTAATTCGTTCGAGAGATATCGTTAACGAAAGAAATGGTGAAAAACGGTATTGCCAATTATCTTTGAAGTTACTTATTCGATTGATTCGTTAATCTAGGCGGCTCTCAAACTAGATGAAACGCGTCAGTTGCTACATTAAACACCAAAGTCGGTTAATTTGTTCAATATATATCGGCGTCAACATATTAAAAAAATAACACTTTACCTTGTTTTTCCCGGATAACACAGAATATAATTTACCAAACGATCCAAATGATCCAAACGTTATACCAGCTCTTTGTCTACATGTTCCCTCTCGATCACAATATAATGCAACGGTATGCAACACGTTTTTTAGTTTAAATTATGTTATCAAAAAAAAAATTAAAAAATCACCGTTTTTATCATTTTTCTCGGATATTTAATATATCAACGCTCTGACCTGAGTCAAAACTCATTTAAATCCTTATTTTGATCTCTTACATTGATTTTTGCTGAAATACATTTATTTTATTGAACCCATATATCAATCTGTTTCAATTCTTGAGCAAATGTGCTCTCAAGATCGATAGGTACTAGTGTCTTTGTTGCGTAATCGCACTATATTTAAATTCAAATACAGTTGCACTTCCGGCAGAAAGAGGTAGCACCTACTGGGACCTAGTCTATAAATTTAAACTTGAACATGCGCAGTGCGGCGCATGCGCATCTACTGCTTTCTGCCTCGTGTCAAAAAGGCGGCTGCTATTATCTTTCGCAAACATACATTCAAGCAAAAACACGTGTTTTATTACATCGTATTATTTAGTGCTCATCTTAGATAAATAAATTAAAATAATCATTTAATTCAATTCAGCGATCATTAAGCTCATCAAAAATATAATTATTTATATAATTTTGGGCACCAGAGCTCATAAAATAAAATAAAAAGTGATCAACGACCACGTTTCTGAAGAGGTTACTTCGACGAAAACCATATCACAGGTACCTTATTATTCATAATATAATTAAATCAAGTGCTCATAAAAATAACAGACTCAATATCATAATTATTTAATTATCATCATGCTCAATATTTAAATTAACTTAATAATTAGTTGATTCTCGCTCGGTAGTCTCTGTAATCATGCTACCACGTATTCAACAAATAAATTAAATTCAGTGTATTTTATTACGATCTCATTCAATTAAATTAAATTAAGTGATCAATATTATTAGAACTCAATGAACTCAATATTTATGCATTTTGTGCTATTGAAAAATTTATTCTTATGACATTTTTGCGATCAACTCAGTGTTCAACTAGACTCAATTTATCTATCTCAATTATTTCAATTAATTACTCGAGCTCAATTTTATAATGTGCATCCAATTAATTACGTATTCATGAGCTCAAACAATTAACATTATTAATAAATTAAATCAACGATTTTATTTTGTAACCCAGTGATATTATGTGCTGTGACAAATAAAACTATTGTTATATTTTTTAATATGCGTATTTTTCCAATATCCCAACCACCAACCAGTCCTGGCATGTATTTATTTAAATATTATTACAACAGTCTTTTTCTACGTATGGGAGTTGCTGCAGATACTTGTGACCAGATTTAAATTGCAAGCGTAGTAAAAGCCTTACACAAGAAATTCGTACCAGGTTATATAACATAACTCTGGAGGACAGCTATAATTGAAAATAGTTTCGCATGGCTTGCTCAAGATCTGCTAAAGGCTAAAAATCGACCTTAAGCCTTGAGCAGATCTTGAGCAAACTATGCGTAAGTACCTACTGTAAATTATACTGGTGCAGGAAATGAGTCAGAAACTTTTTCATTGCACGGTGTTCAAGATATCTTTAATATGCTTGCGTACGATATCATGAGCAAGACATACTGAGACAATGTGGATTTTCTCCGTCGCCCTCAGCCTTGCGGTTCCCGCTGCCGTGGTCTCATGACTTAATTTTACGTCGACGTATGTCTGTAATGGTAAAGTGAGGACAGTCCCGAGGCTAGTCGTACGCCCTTAATTATCGAGCCAGTACTTCGATCTTGGATCAATTAGTGTACAGACGTCTTTTACGATTACAATTTGTATTAAATATTCAGTATCAATTCCAGCAATTTACTTGTAAAACAATTATTCACCGGCAATTTTCTTGCAAATAATTTTACTGTACGGGCAATTCTCTTGAGCATATATTTTATTATAACAATTATTAATAGTTACAAATAAAGTTTAGTCTGATTGAGTATCATTACACGTAACCGGCGATATACTCGCATTATAAATAATTTGTAGGAAAAAGAGTAAATTCAGTGTGCTGAAATTGCGTTGTTCTACGTGGATATCTACTGAATATCGAGCGTATACTAAGACCACTCCTGTATTGTATTTTGCGGATAACGTTTATTGGAAGTAACTGAATCTTATTATTATTGGCAATAAATCTTCGCTTTTTCCAATTAATTCCTTTACTTTATCTATCACTGTTCATCCTATTCATATCCTTAATTACTGGTAAGAAACTTAAATAGGTTAATAAATGCATTATTAATTAACTTATAAATAATAATTCAACCATCAAGAAGGAGATAAGTAATAAGTAATAAGCCGTGAGGTAAGTTAGTGAGTTTTTATGTACGTTGCTGTGTTAGAATAAGTGCGGGTCTTTGCTTCGCAAGAACCTCAGCCCACTGCTCTGTCACTAAGCCAGGGTTTCACCCGTGAATTCTGGTGGCTGCTGGTGACAATCGCAAAGAGAAAAAGTGATTTGTCTCAATACATATATTTTGACGTAGTTTTCTTGATACATGATCTTGTGAAAGACACATGAAAAGAAAAAGACACTAGAAGCTAGAAGTCTTGCTTAAGATATTTAATTCAGAATCTTGCTCAAACACGTGTTACTAGGGAACTTAATCGTGGATAAAAGTTTAAGAAACGCTTGTTCATTGATTATTTCCGATTCTTAAATTTTCATTTACTATATGATTGAATAGTTTGTTTATTTGAGATCCAGCAGTCGATAAAAATTCTTAGAAAGTATCATCTGTCTAAACCCTGATTAAAGAAAATAATTTACATAATGATAAATGTATATCTATATAGTTTTAAAATTGAATTGTTTTGAATCGTTTTTTTTTCAATCAGGGAATAAACATGGCATGTAGCAATTCAAACGTGAATCACTGCGCGCGCTTTACCATCTCGCCGTGAATTTAAAAACATCTCCTAGCTCATATAAAGCTCATTTATTTATTAGAATAGTATATTATTCAAGTATTTATATTATTTTTATCAATTATTTGATGATTTATTTATGGATTATTAATATTAGTGTTTTATTTTATATCAATGTTTCGATAATTATTTTGAATTCTATGTATGGAATTAATATTTTCATTTCAGTCAATAGTACACGTGTGTAGAGTTTACATAAAAATATCGACCGAAGGGAGAGTAAGTCGATATAGTGGGGATAAAAATCAATATTTTTCTCCAGCCACGTTGTGTACTGGAACAATTATTATTTATTGTTTAAAGGGTTAATATTATTATGTTTATGTTTATTGATAGAAAATATTATTTAATTTATTATTATGATTTAACTCAGGTCGTGTAATAAGTTTAAATATTTTATTTTAATTGATAATTTCGGGTCCTTGGTCATTAGAGGGGATAACACGTGAGTGATACCCATCCCTCGGAAAACTGACGTGAAATATAGTCAGAGAGGACCAGGCTATTGTAGAGATAGGACGTGTTGTTGTCCGTGATCATTAAGTAAAATTGTTCTGGCCCAGTTGCTGATAATAAAGTAATTAAATATTAAAGAAAGTTAATTTAGTTCATTAATATTTTGTTATATTATATTAAAAGTATTAGTTCACGTATATACTATTGTTTATTATTGAAAAGTTCCAGACGTAAATTATTGTCAACGCCGGTAAGTCAATTGCATTTTCATTTGTTGCATCGGCTATCGCTGGACCCTCGATAGAGTTGATCGCGATAAATAATTGATTGATAATTAAACCTGAGTTAAGATTGTAATAATAAGTTGAATATATTCGGCTTACGTCCCATAGTTTGGTGTATCCGTGTGTAAACGCGTCAAATAAATTCCTTAGAAGATTAGACAAGGATAGCGTATTTGGCTCCTTGTATTACAATTCTATGTAAAATAGTATTTCTCTGGGTAAAAATTTATTTTGTAAATCAATGGTATGTGACCCAGTGTTGCCAAATATATATTGAGTACCCGTGTCTTTTTCTCCCCAGAGTAAATAATTTGAAATAAAGAAAAAGTTTAGTATTATTTTATTTTTTTACAATTTTTATTGATTATAATGAGTAAAAATTTGTGATTTGTAACTGGGATTCCCCAGTGGAAAATTTAAGTTAATTTAATTAATTATTATTTTTATTTGGCTATAATGAGCATATTTTAATTTCATGGAATTTATTATAAAGAATTAGTGTATAGTAAATCACATTTGGCATTGTGAAAATTATTGGATTTATATTTATAAATATATTTGAATTAGATAATATAGTAAAAGGATTCCAGTGATAGCCAATATTTGTTTATTTATTTCCTGGATATTTTAATAATATTATTCCTTATTATTTTGATTCATTATATTTATTTGGTTGTCTTTACGCTTGGTGCATACATTCTCGCTCAAAATTTTATCCCGTAATCTCTTCCCTGATTTGTTATAATTTTTGTCCGTTTTGTAAAAACGGACTGGCGCCCTCGTGCACTAACCCAGCCTAAGAAGCTGGTCCAGACACACTTTTATTTTATTTATTATTTTGAGATATTTTTTATTATTATCTATAATTTTTACTACACGTGGGTGACCACATACGGATTTCGGGCTTTATGCGCGTCTCCGTCGTGAAAATAAAAACGGTTTACGTTAAAAACACAATAACATTCTTGCCGCCAATGTGACTGTAGAAATACTTTGAGACATTGAGTTCGGTGAAATTAAAAATAACATTTGAAAAACATTCAAACATTAGTAGTAATATAACAATATTTTCTTACAATAGGAAATTCTCAATCGAATATCAATCGAGAATTAAGCTATTAATATTTGATACATCAACAATATATATTATAGGTTTTTTTAATGAAAATTATTAGTCACTGCTTATCAAATAAATAAAATATTTGAGTTTATTTTGATAGAATAATAATTATAATTTTCGTTGATTGTGAAAAACTAACTATTATTCAGTCCCTAGCGAATTTGTTTATACCGAAAATTTAAGTTCCTTTTGGGTTCATTTCCGGTATAGTAGAAATTGATAAATATTTTGGTAGATTTTAAAAATTATACCCAATTCATACCCAGATTATACTCAAATCGTCTCATGTTTTGGATATGTTTTTGAATTTTTCATACTTAAATGGTGCTGAAAAAATATTTATTTCAAGCATGTTTTATACTCAAATTATACCGAAATCCGAGAGGTTGAGGACAATATCTTTCTATATACGTCTTTACCTGGGAAAAAGGAAAAATGTTTCTTTGAAGTTTGAAGTAAATAAATTTATTGAATACATAGAAAATTATAAAAATACTATTTCAATTAAGTGTTTAGTATTATAATGCTTTTTAGTAGTAAATAGTTTTTTCACCAAAATAAAAAAAAATTCAGTGTTAAAGGAAATATTTCTGTCTATGTTTGATAGACCTACAATTATCATTAATTTATTATTTATTTGATTCTATTGCAATAACAGTATAGATAGTTAACACAAATATAATGCATAAAAAAACAAACCATAAATAAAAATAAACTTGTTTTTATCATCAAAACCTGCGACAGTGACATGAGAACTCCGCGAGACTCTCAAGTGATAAGTCACGAGTTCGAAACATCAGTCAATTATCGTTTTTTTTCTAATTTTTTATTAAAATAACATAAATAAATTATTCAACTAATATACTTAAATACATTAAATATATCGATATCTACGAAATTATTTTTTTATCTCAGTATAACTTCGGTATAAATTGTTTAAAAACATACCTAAATTATTGTTATGGATGAGTATAATTTGAGTATACTTTTAGAATTCTACTGAAAACACGCCGAAATTATACTCAAATACCAGGTATGTTTTAGATATTTTTTCGGTGTAACCGAATTCGCTAGAGGTATTAAAGCAATTAACGATGAAGCATGTAAATTTTATTTTATTGATAAAAAGTCCTATTACTTCATTTGACCTTGAGGAAAATATTTGTCATGAATATTTTCGTAGGAAAATTTATGATCTACAAAATTGTACAGAAGCTCAAAAGTTCTAAAATGTACAGTTCAAAAGTTACAGATATTTAAAATTGACAACTTTTTAAAAATCTCCGTTCAAACGGTTTTTACATCAAAATCGCTACTCTCACGAAGACTATCAAAAAAAGGCTTTGTAACAAATTTTATTCATCACAAAAAGAATTCAAAAAGATAACAACATAAACTTTGAACTTTATGATTAATAAATGTTTAATAAATATTTTCTAATGGAAATTATTATTTTTTACTTGTATGACAAAAGGTAGTACATTTTTTCACTATGTTTACATTGAATAAAACTCAGCTACAATCAGATTATTATTTTAACATATTTATTATACCAGTAGAATATTTTTCACTCATTTTCAAATCGATTTATGTAAAGATTGTGGTAAAAACATAACCAAACTATACAATTGATTTTTAAAAAGTTATTTACTTTAAATAGGAGAAGGGGGGGGGGCAGAGTGGGCCTCTTAAAATTTTCAAAACTTCAAAAAATATGTGGGCACAGTGGGCTCCTAAAAATTTTCTATACGTCAATAAATTCGGACGGATAACAAGCTTATCGAAATTTCTTATATAATGAGTGCTAAAATAGACCACCAAAGCTGTTCATTAAATATAATGTATTAAGAAAGTTAAAAATAATAAAATTATGTTTCAAAGTTATATCGCAGCAGGCTATTAAAATTATTTTTTTATATTAATAAAACACAATTGTTTTATAGTTCTTTGCAAATATCACACGTGTAGCTCCACATAACTTTGTTGTGAACACTGACACATGAATCATGGGCCTAATTTTTATATTGGCCACATTAAATCCATGGCTCTAAAAATTCCGAGTATAATTTGCCACAAAACATACAAGCAGTATCATCCACTGATTGTTTTTATTTGCTTTTTCCTTTTCCTTTTCCTTTGATTGTTGTCTTCTTCGTCGTTTTAATATCAAATCCGAAATTTTTTGGACGGCCCACTCTGTCCCTAATTTTCAATTTGTCAATTTTAGTAAACGCAGCATGATGAAGTGGAAATAAGTATCAGGGGTCTAAAAAGAAGTAAACGCGTTTAAAAAATTGATATTATAATTATTTTCCTTAAGGGGCCCACTCTGCCCCCTCCCCTACCTGTAACTTTTGAACCATCACGTTTTAGAGCTTTTAAGCTTCTTAACAATTTTGTAGAGCATAGAATTCCCTACAAAAATTTTTATGACGTAATTTTTTTTCTCAAGGTCAAATGAAGTTATAGGATTTTTATAAAAATAATAAAATTTCCATACTATTAGCATGAGAAAATTCAAAGACCGAGCGCCACTTTCAAATTGAAATAAAAATTCGTCTTTTTGACAGAATTTTTTTTCGATGTATTGAAACTTTTTTTGATGATAGCCAAAAGAGAAAAAAAATATCGATTTTTTTTGGATCACCCTAATGTATATATACATAAGGGTGCGTCATTTTGGAGCAAAATTTTTTTAAGTGCATGTGGAAAAAATCATAGTTAATCACAAACAAAAATTTTTTATGCAAGAAAAAAAATTCAATGTCGATTGCAGACCTAGCTCATTGAAAAATTCGATTTCCCATTTAAATAACACGGGAAAATTGTTTTTAAGATTTGAGTATTTTTAAGTCGTTAACAGATCAATAGATCCAATAGACTGGTGCACTTTTTGTAGGAAATTTAACGGTCTACAAAAAAAGTCTCTTATCATGTTTTCATAAATCCATTTTTTTAAAAGTTATTGAAGCTCAAAGTCAAGTTATAGTAAATTTCGAGATCTTTTTACTTTTCCGGCGAAAATATCAGACTTATCTTAATTGATTGAGTAGAGTTCAAAAATACCATTCGTTGAAAAATTTATATATATATATATAGTGACTGGGATGAGGTTTATAGGATCTTAATCACTACGTTAATTAATTTATCTGACTCCAATTGATCATATTAACAGAGTAATATATAGTTAGGTTTATTTAAGGAACTATATAATACAAGGTATTGCTGGTCGCATATGTGTTTAGCTAGTTGCCGGGTATCTCTCTATTGTACGAGTGTACTGTTCTATCTGCTGTGTCGCTGAGTCGCTACTGATTATAATAATATAAGTAGTGACGTAGTCACTACAGTGCTTCCCCTCTTAAAGAAAAACCTGGACATCGGTTGGCCCTGTGGGCCAGCCCCAAAACTTCCCACTGTTTTCGAGCTCTTCGAGCTCGAAAATACTCTTGTTTCCCTTTTTTTATGAGCTTTTCAAGCTCAAAAGGGTTACGTTTTATTTTAAAGTTTAAAAATTTATAATCCAAAATAATTATTGAATAAGCGTTTTTGATATATTTATTCACAAGTATATTCAATAATTAGCTCAAAAATACGTATTTACGTATTCAATGAAAAAAGCAGATATAGATTTTACATTT
The DNA here is from genome assembly GCA_964016945.1 of Microplitis deprimator. Lineage (NCBI taxonomy): Eukaryota > Metazoa > Arthropoda > Insecta > Hymenoptera > Braconidae > Microplitis > Microplitis deprimator. Next base: position 13,695,593 of record OZ024706.1, on the reverse strand, counting down.
ATTATTCCGTCGACGAGATCTCTCGAATGGATTATTTGATTAGGACGTTCTTGGCAGCAATCGAATGCTTCTATCGAGTTTTAGAGCTGAGTAGATTTTGGAAATGATCGATTAGATAGTTTCTGAAATATTCACGAAAAACGAAAAAAATAACGATTTTTTTTCATCATTTCGTCGATGATATCTCTCGAACAGATTATCCGATTGAAACATTCTTGGCAGCAATCAAAGGTTTTATCGAGTTCTAGAGCTGATTAGACTTTGGAATTGATCGATCTGACAGTTTTCAAAATATCCAAAAAAAACGAAAAAAAAATTTTTTTTTTGTATTTCTTAAATATCTCAGAGTCTATTCGATTAAATGATCTAAAATTTTCTGAAAATCTAAGTTCAGAAGGAATATTTCGAAGGTTGCAAGAACCATCTAAATCGGTTCATTCATTAAAAAGATATGAGAGGTTTACACACACACACACACACACACACACACACACACACACACACACACACACACACACACACATCGCTCTGAAAATGTCGGAATAGCATCCTAGAACTTTCAACCATCGACATATGATGAAAAATCGGGGTGAAACCAATAATTCCCTGAATTTTTTGAAAATCATCGATTTTCTGATCAGGAAGTTAAAAAAATATGATGCTTATGTACAAATGAAAAATAATAAGAGATATTTACAATGCAAAACAAAAATAATAAAAAAAACTAATTTTCGTATGTTTGCTACGTTGTGAGGAAAGTACTAGCTAGAGATCATACAATAAATAATGAACAAAAAGATCAATTTAAGCGAGGGTTTGAATTATGAAAGCAGAAAATGATTTTATGCGTCGTCGGCCGCGAAACAGACAGGTTTCAGTCTGTCAATGGAAATTGCAGTATTAGTGCGTTTGTAGTTCACGATAAAGTATTTATCGTGTCGCGTGACGATATCGTACAGACCCTCATACGAAGCTGAGAATGATGGTCCAATTTGCCCGACTCGCACCGGTGCGTGGGAACAAGTGTTGAGTTCTCTGAAACAGAAAACAGAACGTTCTCTATGACGTGAGAAAACACTTTCGGCATTTACGTGTTTATTTGACGGAACTAGTAGTTCGCTTGGGAGACGAATCGGCTCACCGTATACAAGCTCGGCTGGAGTAGATTGAAGGTCTTTTTTTCAAGCTGCTTGTAGACCGAGTAAGACAACGGGAAGCACGTCATGCCAAGTGTCCTCGTGACACAACAGTGCGGCCTTGAGTTGCCAGTGTAGGCGTTCCACTAGTCCATTGGATTGAGGATGATATGACGTCGTTACTAGATGTGTAATGCTGAATAATTTGTTCAGAGATTGGAACAACAATGATCTGAATTGGCCTCCTTGATCGAACGTTATTCTACTTGGTACACGGTATTTTTTGATCCATTCTCAGTGATGACAACTTACGGAATTTGTCCTTAAATTTAGGGGTATTTATTGAATTTAGAGACCATTTCAGGGTCTTAAATTTTTTAGGGATTTTATTTAGGGATTTTCGAAATTTACTATTCGTTGAATTTTTCTGCTTATTATTATTTTTTTGTTCGTAAAGAATAATTTATTTCAGCGCCAACTTTTAAAATTTATTGTTTTGTGATTTAACCGCTAGAGATATGCGCTGCGATTAGTGCGCAATCAATTACTTTCGTCAGCTTTTTTACTACGCAAGTGTAGATAGATGAATAAAGCCTAAACACTAACAGTTTGATAATTTGGCGGGTAAATCTCGACTTCTTTAGTGACAATGTAACATATTCTACTCGAATTCATTTATAATAAAATAATTATAGCCTATACATTATGGAATCTTCTGTTGGTTCACGAGAAAAAAAATATTGCCGAAAGTACTGCAAATCGTGGGAAACAGATCCTGAATTAAAAGGTTAGTTATTGAAAGTATTTGTCGTAAGTATTTATTTATAATTTTTTATGACAAATAAATAATGGAATTAAATATTACGAATCCGTTGGATTCAATTGTATTAAAAAAATATATAGTAGCTCAATACTGCGAGATATTTGTACAAATGAATTAAATGGTATGACAAGACTTTTTTTTTTTTTTTGTAGACTGGATATCAGCTGATCTTACGGATAAAACGAATGCATACTGCAAATATTGTCGAGCTATTTTGACTGCGCACAAAAAAGGTTTGCTTAACCATGCCCGTAGTGCAAAGCATCAGAACTTTTTAGCTCGAGATAAAGCAGCAAAAGAGCTCCGGCCTTTACCAGTGATTAAAAAACCTCCATTAAAAAATCAATATAAAATTACTGAATTAAAAATAGCAGCGTATATTATCGAACCCCCATCCATTAACGCAGTAGACCATTTGAATGATTTATTAAAATCGATTGATCCAACTTCAGATATTTTTAATAACCTTAAAGTTCATCGTACCAAATGTTCAATGTTGATTAAAAATGTTTTAAGTCCGTGCATGATGAAGGATTTGATAAGCGATATTGGTATTTCACCTTTTTCTTTAATAATTGATGAAAGTACAGAAGTTGCAAGAGAGAAGGTTCTATGAATTATAATTAGATATTATTCTCATCGAAAAAAGATAATCGTCACAACATTCTATCGCCTTGTAAAAATTTCTGATGCTTCTACCAATGGTATCTATTCAGCGCTGACGTCAAAATCAAAAGCAGATAAACTTCCAATTGAAAATTTAGTCGGTATAGGTGTCGATGGTGCCAGTGTTATGGTTGGATGTAATCAATCTGTTGTAAGTCTTCTTCGAAAAGACTTACCAGATTTAATAGTAATGAAGTGTGTATGCCACTCATTACATTCATGTGCTGAAAAAGCAACAGACGTACTGCCTAAAGATTTAGAATACTTAGTGAGAGAGGCTCATAATTGGTTCTCGTACAGTCCAAAAAGATTAGATGGATATAGAGACTTATATGAAACGATGAATAATGGAAATAGAAACCCTAAGAAAATCGCTGGTTTAAGTGGAACCCGTTGGCTCGCTCGATACAATGCCATTGATACTATATTGCACCAATGGGATGAATTAAAGCTTCTTTTTTAAATCGCAAAAAGTGATGATAAATGTTTAGCAGCAAAAAATTTACATGGAATTATGAATCATTACCTTTCAAGGCTTATTTAACGTTTCTACATGCTATGTTTAAGATCATAATTAATGTTAATATTTTATTTTAAACCGAGAATCTTGAGTCTTTGAAATTATTAGATGATTTGTTCTTGTTGTTTAAAGGCTTCTTACAACGGATTGTTGTTCCTGCTCGCTTGGAAAAAGTTCGAGACGATGAGCTTACAAATTTTGACTTCAAAAAATATTTGATGCCTTCATCAGCTATTTATTTAGGTTGTGATTTCGAATCTATCGCTAAAAATATTTCTAGTCAAGAATTAAGTGATATTCGAAGTAAATGTAAATTATTTTTGTGTACCTTGTGTGACGAAATGCAAAAAAGACTGCCAACTAAAATCTCTGTACTTAAACATATGTCACTTTTAGTTCCCTCTATTGCTACATCTCAACAAAAACCAAAGCTTACATCTTTACTGTCACAATTTACATGGCCGACGCTATATGGATCTAAAAATGATATTGAAGCTGAATGGGATGTTCTACCTAATAAACAATGGCAGCAAGTTCATGACACAGTTGGATTTTGGGCAGAAGTATCGACAGACTGTGATTCAGCAGGCAATAAAAGATTTGGTAACATAAGCAAATGCGCGCTAGCTTTATTGACAACGCCAATTTCAAATGCTACCGTCGAACGCGCATTTTCAATACATGCAATACTTAAAGATAAGTTAAGATATAAATTATCTATTGATATGATGCAAAGCTTGATGATGGTGAGATATTCATTAAAACGTGAATATTCTAGTTGTGTTAATTTTGAACCGTCAAAAGAGATGCTGGAAATGTTCACTGTTAATATGTATGATTTTAAAAAGAAAACAGAAAAATTTTCAAGCAACTTTTTGGGAATTGACGATGATCAAACTTTTGATAAACTCATCAGAGTTTTTGCAGATGCATAAAACTACTAAAATTAATTAAAATATTTATCATAGACATAGTATATGTATAATTTATATTTGAAAATCTTATCAGAGTATAATTGTTCATTGAATAAAATTAATGTACGATTTGTTATTTAATTTTTAATAAAATTATCTATGACCTCAACATCCAGTAAACATAAAAATTTTTAAAATAATTTATAGCATATATTCGAATGTGATATATTTGTAAAAAGCATACTTATTTGAACTTTAGGGACTTAACTTTTTTTTTTAGGGTCTTTCATTTGACTTAAAAAAATTTTTAGGGTCAAGTTTTTTTTCGAGTTGGTAGCACTGTCCATTCTCCAAAAAGCGCGAGTGCGACAGTATCTGCGTTTTCGTTTTTAAGTGTCACGGCTTCTGAAAACCGAGTGAATCTGTCGACGATCGTTAGACATTTGTTGCAGCCGCGAGATACTGGTAAAGAGACTAAATCGATGTGGATATGCTCAAATCGTTGCATCGGTAATTCAAAACAAGCGAGAGGTGATGACACGTGACGATGGATCTTGTTTCGCTGACAATTTATGCAAGCTTTGGCCCATTCTCGACAATCTTTCTGGATTGATGGTCAAACACAGTCTAGGCGACAAAATTGCCACGGTGATGCTCGTTTAGTACGTTGCTGAAAAGCAAAAAGAAGCGGCTTATGATCGGTGTAAATCGCAACTTGCTTACCTTCCAAAATATGACGAAAGTGTCGGACAGCTTCGTAGATGGCGTGAAGTTCACGATCGTACTTCGATAATTTTTGAATGGAAGGTTGGAGTTTTCTGCTGAAGAAAGCAAGCGGTTGCCATTCTCCATTAACAAGTTGTTGCAGAACCGCACCAATGGCAGTGTTTGATGCGTCCGAGAAAATGGCCCAAGTTGCGTCGTCTTTCGGATGCGCAAGCATCGCAGCGTTGGCTAATGTCTACTTTGTATTGTTATAAGTCTGTTGGAGTTATGGTGTCTCGACAATCAGCGTTGATCCTTCAACTTTTGGCTCCTCGAGCAGTTTATTCAGCGGTGCGAGGATTCCTGCAGCATTTATGATAAATTTCTAGTAGAAATTTATGATACCTAGAAAACCCCGTAGTATAGAGATCGCACTAGGGAATTTTAAGTCAATAATGGCGACTACCCTGTCGGGCAACGGCTTTATACCTTTTTCGCTGATATGATCTAAAAATTTCACTTCGTGCTGGCCCAACACTGATTCAGCTGCGTTGATGACCAGTCTGTAGTCTTGAAAGCACTGAAATAAAATTTTTAGGTGCTCGAGATGTTGCTCCTCGTTCTCTGAAGCTACTAGCACGTCATCGACGTATGGGAGCACAAACGGTAGATCTCTTGTGGCCTTATCGATGAAACTTTGGAAAGTTTGAGTAGCATTTCGAAGTCTAAACGTCATGTATGGGAATTCGAACGAGCCAAAAGGTGTGACGATGGCTGATTTCTCGATGTGTTCTTCGGTGACGAGAATTTGGTTTAAGGCTCTAACTAAATCTAACACTAAAGATATACTTTTACCGTGCAGCGTTGCGGTAAAATCGTCAAGTCATCTAACCGGGTAATAATTGTGTATCGTGCGCGCATTGAGTGGTCGATCGTCATCACATGGTCACCAATCTCCAGATTTCTTAGGTACAATATGGAGTGGGGACGCCCAAGGACTGGTTGATGGACGTGCAATACCGAGTTGAACCATCTTGATAAATTCTTCTGGCGTTATTTTTAATTTATTTGGCACAAGACATCGCGCTTTGCACGATACTGCAGGTGTTGTCTTGATATGATGCACTGTAGAATGTTTCTTGGATGAAGTGATTTCTTCAGGTCGAGTTACAGCCGGCTAGTTTGATAACAGTTTAGGGTAAACTGTATCACCTTTGATTGATATGATGCACTTTGCATCTGAACGTATTGAATTCACGCGTGTTTGGAAACCAGTGGAGCCGTCACGTAATTGTATGTGTTTGAAGTCGATTAACAAGTTAAAATGACTTAGGAAATCGGCACTAATTATTGGTTTCGTGATGTCAGCGATGATGAATCTCCATGTGAATTCTCTACGTAAGCCAAGTTTTAATGACAGCGTGATGCAACCGTATGTTTCAATCAGCGAGCCATTTTCTGCATGAAGGTATCCTACTGGTGTAGGCTTGCATTCTCCGTATGGATAAACAGAGAGATCTGAACCAGAAGTCACGAGGTGAATTGTGTATTAATGGTTAAATCGACGATGAATGGATGGTTAGAAGATGAGAGAGAGAGTCGCTTTCCGCCACTAGTGACTCTCGTTCACGTTTCCCGCAGACTTGCAGCCTGGCGTACATTTATAGTTTTACCAAACTTTGTGTGGTAATAACAGATACCTATTTTCTAGAGCTTGCGTGGCTTCGATTTGCTTCAGGGGCGTTGGTTTTGTCTTCGTCCTGGTGATCTGTCACGGTTCTGGTTAACCGCTGTCGTCAGTGCTGCTACCTGTCGCGATAGTTCGCTCACTTGTTTCTGCAGCGCCATCGTCTCCTGCGATAATGATGATGAAGCTAGGGCAGCAGTGTAGGTCACTGGAAACATCTCATGTAACTCGTCAGCTACTCTTGCTAACTCCTCGATGGTAGCTGTTAATGAGGAGATAGCTAGAAGTTCTTGTGTCTTCTTGGGCAAGTTTACCAGCCATCTTGCCTTTAGGACCACGTCATCAATGGTCGGTGCAAGTGATCTAAGATGGCGGAAGAACTGTAATGGTGATCGGTCACCGATTTCTTCGCCATCTAAGAGCTGATGCAGTTTAGCTTCTTCAGATTTTGAATAATACGCAATGACCGTAGCTTTCAACTCGGCATATGGCGTCGTCGTTGGTGGGTTGATGATGAGGGTCTCAAAATCACACGCATACGCAGTGTCAATGAGAGAAACTGCGTGGTTGAATTTCTCTCTCTCTTCTTTCTCGTCATCTGAATTCTTTGGATTGGACATATTAAATGTATGAGAAAGACTAACACAATAAAACTAACACAAAACTTAATACCACTGTAAGCAGATTAGTGTCCGTTGAAGCTGACTCACCATTTAAGAATGTTCGAGACGCTTCGAGTCGCACGAAAATTATCACTGGGTGAAAATTTGACGCAAATTATAATTTTATTCACTGTATTTTACACAGGAATTCACTGATAACTTTTATCACAATTTAATTTGCACCCCGATGGTGTCTGTTTAATTATAAGCTAGTGCGGCATATATTCAAAATGCCCCACAATGCACCAGCCGTGATAAAAGGCTTGCACAACACTTAATTCGCACACTTCATTATTGTAAAGAACTCACGTAATTAATATGTTGCGATTAGCTATCAGTGGAGACGCGATGTTGTACACTCAACGTACTATTTGCCACGTGGAACGAGTGCACGAAATGGCGTCCTCTTGAGAATCACGTCAGGCAATCACCAATGTAGTGATTTTCAAACGTTAATATGCTTTCGTTCTCTGAATATACGTGTTTAGCAGAGTTAAAATTCCTCTTGAACGTTTATTATCTCATCTAGGTATCCCTCATTAAATGGCTCTAATAAAATCGGTTTCAAAACGGGTATGTGTGGGCGTTAAACGTTAAAATACTCTTTTTTTTTTAATTTATGTGTTACAGAGTTTAAATTTAGCATGGACAATGACTATGTCATGTAGGTATCTCTCAGTGAACAGATTTAGTAAAATCGACTTCTAAAGGAGTTAGCGGGAGCGTCAAACGCTAATATGCTCCGATTGTTTAAATATATGTATTACAGAGTTTAAGTTAGGTACAAAGATTAATAATGTCGTGTATGTACTTATACATTAAAATGGGTCTTAAACGTACGATATCTATTCTTTGTACACTCTTTAACTTGATTATTTTTATAAATCTATGTTAAAAAAAAAAAAAAATTTAATAAATAATTACATTTCAATCAAAATATTAAGAACTTTCGCTTTTATCCGATATCTGATGAGAAAGACGCGTATATTTTTAACCCAAAAAAAATAAGCAAAAATTTTTTTTCGTCCCATCGTTTCGATTGTGGTGTTATTATTTCTAATTGTGTTGTGTCATTAGTTCTTTATATCTTATTTATTATTAGTTCTTTATAGCTTATTACGATTATATCAATACGATTGCAGAGGAAGTCATACGTTGGAACCATAGGAATAGAAATAATTTTAATTACATAAAAAAAATCATCACTTAACTTTAATTCATGCCCACCGAAGCAAGCGGGTAATGGCTAATATATATATATATATATATATATATATATATATATATATATATATATATATATATATATTGTGACGTCATTTTTCGTATGGGAGTCAAATCAAAGTGAACGTCACAAGCATCAACGGATTTTATTGTATTTACGAGCATGGTAACTCAAGACTTATAGTTTAGCTTACAGAAATTAACGATTTTGATACAGATTTTTGATTTAAGTTAAAGTTTAAGAATTAAATATGGAGTAACGTTTAGCTACATTTATGGGTTTTGTTAAGAAAAATTATAGTAAAGAATTAGAATTAGATTTATGGAAATTGAATATGGAATATGGTTTGAGATGAAAGTTTGGTATACTGGTAAAGTTTGAGTTTTGGTATACAGTTTTGGTATTTTGAGTATGTGGATGAGTCAGTGTTACTGTGGAGCGGGACTTGAATTAGTCACCTGGTATCACCTGATGATAGAACTCAGTTCTATCCCTATGAAATTTCTTAGTAGATTGCAGAGGTCTAGCTGAAATGCTTGTGCTCCAATGTATACAGAATTTGATGGATGCAGAATGGGATCAGTTTTGGAGTTTTCGTTTGGCAGGCCTCAACAGTAATTTTGTGACCGTTGCTGTTGTGGAAGCCGTTTGGTCATTTTTAATTGTTTAGTTTGACAGGCCTCAGAAAACAAGCTATGACCACTTGTACCGCTGAGGAAGTCATAGGTCACTTAGTTCATAAGTTTACGATCCCAGCTGAAGTCTGTTCCAGGAGAGCAACTATCAAAGATATCCATACTCAAAATCAGTTCGTGAGTACGTTTGGTGAGGTATAAGCTTCCAGTTATCGATATAGTAGAGTTTGGGGTTTAATTTACGAATGAGAGTATAGAGATCAGTTATTGATGATGATAAGATTGAGTTTTGGGTTTTGGATTTTGAATTAAGAAGTCAAAGGGAGACCTTCAAAGAGCACGGACGTGAGCAGTCGTCTCTAGTCGCTCGAAGCGAGCAGACGTGTTCAGTAATGCCACTACAGTTCATGGCATTGCGGAAAGCTACAGGTTGAGATTATTGTTACAGAATTATTATTTAAAACAGTGTAAGACGTTGCTCAAAATTTTAATCTTCACTAATAAGGTATGAAATAATTATTACAATTATTAATAATTTACCGAGTTTCGAGTCAAAGTCTTGAGGTATTATGCTACTGTTTTGATTAGAGAAAATATTAAAGTTCTGAGAGAATTATGAAAATATTGTTACAGTCAGGAATCACATTCACGATTTATTGTTAATAATATTTTTATAAAAATAATTATGAGAAATATGTTTATTTATTGAACTAATTATCGTCTAATTAACATCAATATGAGACCCATATACGTTAGTTTTACTAGTTTGTTAAAGAAAATGTTCTAGAGTGTCGAATTTAAAATTATTGCTCTAGTTTACCGACTATAATTTGATTATCGTTTAGCTCTAGTAATTAATCAATTTATTTATAATGTATTAACACGCATCATTTAGATGTCAATTTAGCGTCTGTTGAGATTAACTTTATTCATATTAGATTCAGTAGTTTGTTATAGAGTAAAATTAGCGGACTATTAGGGGGCTAGCCAAAGTATTAAAAATTGACTTTATCATACGTTTTTAATGCTCACAACTTCTTTTTATAAAGGAAAGTGCGGGAGAAAAAGAATATTTACGGATGTTAAAACGATGAATTCTCGGACATTGATATCAATAATCAAAACAAAATATAAAGTCATCTAACATTATAAAATGCCCATCAAAGCGGATAACAGCTAGTAGTTATATATGATGAGATCTGGCCAATTTTTGAATGTGGTCATGTATAGATGATTATTAGGGTGTTCCAAAAAAAATCGATAATTTTTTGTTCGACTATCACATGAAAAATTTGTTGGTCAGCCCTGAAAAAAAATTCATCCAAAATTTCAGCCCTTAATTACATTTTTAAGAAGTCCATTATCGATCTCAAGGTTTTCCCATTGAAATAATATGGGAAAACTATATTTTTACATTGTTTATGGCTGCAAACTGTGAAGATTTTTTTTTTTTGACATTATTGATCAGGAAATCTTCTAAAACAATAAATCGTCTACAAATAAGTCGATAGAATCGAATCCGTGCACTCAATATTTCGTCTATTAACGACGTTAGAATATGCGAATCTTACAAAAATTCGCTATTTTTACATCGGGAGACTAAACTATTGGTTGTAGAAGAAAAAAGTTAAACGGTAATTTTGTAGTACACTTGATTCTCTACAAAATTGTCTCTATGAACTTTTCTGTATTATGAACAGTTCAATAATTATGAACTCCGGAAGTCTCATTATTTTAATCATTTACAGGCAGAAATTAAAATATTAACTATAAAAAAAAATTTTAATTGTAATTTTATAGTAAATTCAATCCTCTACGAAATCGCCTTCGAGAACTTTTCTGTATTAGAAACAGTTCGATCGTTATGAGCTCTTAAAGTTTCAGTATTTCAATTACTTATTTGTAACAATTGAAGTATTGAGTATACAGACAAGAGTTAATGGAAAATTGGATAGAAAATTTAATGGACTACGTATGTACGCTGAAAATTCTCTTTGTATCTACTACAGTTTAATAAATTTAAGCTCCAAAAGTCTCAGTTTTAGATTAAGGGTGTAATCTAGTTCGTGGGCTAATAAAATAGTTCATTTTTGGGAATTTCTTGCGAGCTTGATATGAAAGCTAAATATACAAACACTGTTAGGGACGATGAATGAAGTCTTGAGTTATAAAAAAAAGATTTTTTTTTTCTTCATTTTCATAAGTATGTTCATACAAAAAGTGTTCTCCAACGAAGCGCCAAAATTTAAAGGCAGGTCAGCTCAATCACGATATCTCAGCAATGGCTTACCTGAAACAAAAAAATAGAAGTGTTTTAGATTCGTTATATAAGTGACTACGAGATAGACTAGCGATATTAATTTTGGACCATTTTTATTAATTTGAACTAATGAAAATAAAAAAAAAATTGAAAAAAGTGATTAATTTTTCGCTGCTATTTGTAAAAAAAAAATTAGTTAAAATCAAAATTTTAATATGATTTTAGTCTATCCTGAGAGTACTTATGTGTAGAATATGTGGTTAAAATTTCAGAAGGATCAGCCGACTGGTTCCGGAGGATCCATGATTGGAGTCGGCGAAAAATTAGTTTTGAGATAATCGTGTTTAAAGTTTTTTGAAATAAAAAAAAAAACGATCTTACCGAAATTTAATCTGCGAGGCCTGCACCGTACGAAGTGCTTTCTTCTTGTTCTAAACTTTCGTTTGCTTCTAATTTGGCCTTCTTTCTTTCCATCCTACTCTCTTTTGATGTGTCCAAGCTGTGGCGGTTCACATTCGATACGCGTAAAATCGTGGTTGTCGACCTTTAGATTCAGAAAAATACACTTACACTGCTCGGATCTCCATAAAAATTTTGCGCAATATGCTTGGATACATGTACATTAAAAAAATGTTAATAAAACGAAAACAATTTTTTAATAATGACCAACTAGGCTACACCCTTCATTAAAATTTGAAGTTCTAAGTATGAACTGTTGAAAATAATTTGATCCAAAATTCTTTAGTACTATTTTCTTGACTATAAAAACTTACGAAAAAGACATATTTTATGTCTTAAATACCGATAAGCGGATTATTTAAGGTCGATAAAATTTATTAGAGTCTTAGACATCGTATATTTGGATATTTCCAAGTAGATAATTAAAAGTGACGAAGATAAAATATGTTTATGCTATTTGATTGCGTTAAAAACGAATTGATTCGTGGTCAAGAAAAGATTCATCTAAAGTATATAAAAAAAAATCGATGTTAATCATAACTATTCAAAGACATATTTCGAATTTATTTCATACATCTTAAAGAATTTTAAGTTCTCCAAACTAATAAAAAATGGTATTTCGGAATTTTTGAATAAAATTAAAATATATAAAGGAATCGATATGTATATGTAAAATTATTAACTTTTAGTAAATTTCTACAATAATTTTCTTTAAAAAGTAAAATAATCTTTAACAACGTACGATTGCAATATTTAAGTGTCGGATACTTCGAATAGCAATTAAAATTTATTTATTTTTTTTAATTAAAAAAAAAAATAAATTTTGTTCTATTAGATTTTTGTAATCAAGAAATTGAAAAAGTAAAGAAATAATCGACTATTAAAGATATGATAAACTTTCTACGAGTTATTTTATAAAATTGAAATACTACTAAAAAATTTTGGATAAAATTATTCTCACCAGTTAATATTTGGAACTTAAAATTTTAATTAATCTAAAACTGAGACTTTTGGAGCTTAAATTTATTAAACTGTAGTAGACACAAAGAGAATTTTCAGCGTACATACGTAGTCCATTAAATTTTCTATCTAATTTTCCATTAACTCTCATCTCTATACTCAATACTTCAATTGATATAAATAAGTAATTGAAATAATGAAACTTTAAGAGCTCATAACGATTGAACTGTTTTTAATACAGAAAAGTTCTCGAAGGCAATTTTGTAGAGGATTGAATTTACTATAAAATTACAATTGAAATTTTTTTTTATGGTTAATATTTTAATTTCTGCCTGGAAATGATTAAAATAATGAGACTTCCGGAGTTCATAACTATTGAACTGTTCATAATACAGAAAAGTTCATAGAGACAATTTTGTAGAGAATCAAGTGTACTACAAAATTACCGTTTAACTTTTTTCTTCTACAACCAATAGTTTAGTCTCCCGATGTAAAAATAGCGAATTTTTGTTTGATTCGCATATTCTAACGTCATTAATAGACGAATTATTAAGTGCACGGTTCCGATTCTGTGGACTTATTTGTAGACAATTTATTGTTTAAAAAAATTCACAGATAATTGATGTCAAATTAAAAAAAATCTTCACAGTTTGCAGCCATAAACAATGTAAAAACATAGTTTTCTTATGTTATTTAAATACTTCTTAAAAATGGAATTAAGAGCTGAAATTTTGACTGAATTTTTTTTAGGGCTGACCAACAAATTTTTCATGTGAGTAAAAAAAAAAAAATTATCGATTTTTTTTGGAGCACCCCAATAATTATATACACGGAAAAAAATTGTGGTTCTACTAACCACAATATTGAAGTAAAACATTTGTAGTAGCAAGTATTCCAATATGTAGTTAAGAATACTACATAAAGAATAACGACGTTACTTCACGCGTGGTTGAGGTTATTCCAAGTAGGAGCCACTGCAGATTATTGTTGTAGCAACTGCAGTTTTTTTTCTGTGACATAATTACATATGATCAGACATAATTATTTTGCATCACTTGGAATTATCAAATTATTTGTTGTTTGTAAAAATTTTTTAGAAAATGAAAAAAAAAATTTTAATTACAATTTGTCACCCTAAAATTATTATCAGTCTCAAATTAATTACTCCTAAAAAATTTTTTAAAAAACTTTTTTTCAAGAAGTTGTTGTTTATTTTTACGAACAATTTAGGTTTCGAAACGATATCTTCGAGTCTACTTGATCAAACGATCTGAAATTTTCAGAAAAGTTGACGGATGACAAACTCTTGTGATTGTCGCAATAACCACTCAAATCAGTTTATTAGTACAAAAGTTGATAGTATTTAATATTATAGTATGAAAAGTTTACACACACCCCTCATTAAAAGAAACGATTTAAAACGATTAGAAAAAAAAATTTTAAATAGTTTTTAATGCTTTTGAATACTTTGAATACTTTTGAATCGCCCTTCTCATGGACGTTTAACATTACAAATCGTTTCGAATCATTCCTTTTGATCACGGACACACACACCCACACAAACACACACACACACACAAACACACACACACACACACACACACACACACACACACACTATCGGGCATTATTCTGAAAATGGGCAGAGTAGCTTCCTAGGACCTCAAAACGTCAACATCTGATGAAAACTTGATTTTCGAAAATCGAGGTGATAACAATAACTTTCCAAATTTTTGAAAATTTTCAATTTTCATAGCGGGAAGTTAAAAATCTCAATTATCAGTTGAGAATAATCTACTTATATGTAAGTGATAACCAAACCAATCTAGACCTACGGGATCCAACTCTAAGGCACGGCAAGTAACAACAACCGGGAAATCATTAAACGATTCCAGTCAAAAGCATTAAGTACAATAGCTGACGCGCCCTAGTATGTATCCAACAACTCCCTGTATTGAGACCTCCATATGATGATTATCAAAGAAGTACAGCTTATAGCATCAGACATCACGCAAAATTGATTTAACATACGAATAAGCTAGCAACTGAACTACTAGATCGTAGCTTAAAAGTCAAGTGATTAAAAAGAACAATACCATTAGATCTCCCGCAAAGCTTCACATAAATAAAATTCCTGTCAAAATAAGAAAACATCACTGGATAATTTTTTATTAATGAAAATATAAGATATCCAATCTAATTAGTACCCTATAGGTTAGATTGTAATACTTTAGTAGATAAAATGGATTCACTACAAAAAATTTGAAGACTGAATGCAGATTAAATTGAGAGTCAAATGCGTTGTGAATTAGAAGCGGATACTTTCTTTTATTTATTTAATCTTCTCGGAGTGAAATTCACGCCAAAGGAAGATTATTGTAATATTAAAACTCCGTAAATGAAGTGATTTTTTCAAATTCCGTACCTCCGAGTAACGGAGTGAATTCGAATTTTGATAGAATTTATAACCACTTTGAATTCAATTACGATTTTTTACAGTATAATAAAATAAATATCAAATTAAGTAAAATTTGGATTTTATTGAATAATCTGAAAATAATTTAAACTTATTTACAATCATCAAAAATAAATTGAGTACAATGCATACACATAATTTAACATGATACATAGAATGGTTTTTGTTTTGATTATTGTTGTTATAGTTACGTTGAGGATTAATTATTCACACTTTATATTATTTTGTTATTATTACTATGTGTAATTGCTGAGTGGCGTTTACAAATAAATCAATAAATTTGAAATACAGTTTTTTTTTTTCACTTTTTAATAAGGTGACCCCGATTTGCCCGCAAAAAAATATATTTTTTTTTTCATTTGCTTCGAATACAATTAAAAAACAAAGTTGAGCGTATTTTCTCCCCGGTTTTTCTTAGCTACTCTGTTTTTTAGCTCACCTTAATTTTTACAGCGTCATGAAACTTATACATGCATCTGTGTTTATTTTTCGCTAAAATACTAAAAAAAACCATAGTAAGAAATGCCATAAATTAATATTAATTGATAAAACAACATAAAATTTATTTTTAAGGAACCCCTGATTAAATAACTGAATTCGACCGAATTAAAAATTTTAATTCTGCTCAATTCTGTTATATTCTGTTAAATTCGGTTAGACAAAATTTAAAAGAATTCAAGAATTATTTTCGAACTAAACAGAATAAAACCGATTTAAAATTTTTGAATTGGTTTTAATTCGGTTTGATTCGAAGTCAGAACCAGGAATTCGAGGATTTTTTTCGAACTAAACAGAATAGAATTATTTCAATTCGTTTCAATTTGGATAAATTCTGGTTTTCCTGTCGAATTATACAGAATTATTTCTTAAGTTAGGTACCTAATTAACAGTATTTATCTGAATTATATAAAATTAAAAATTCAATCCTGTTCAATTCGATCGAATTCAGTTGTTTAATCAGGGACTAGTTTGTAAAATTCAAAGAACATATTTGAAGCTCAACAGATCAACCCTTAAAGTCACACAACAATTATCTTCTAAAGTATCAAAATGGCTTATTAAATCGGAAAGAAGGATTTCTTCAAAGATAAATAATAAGCTGATAAATTCAAAAAAATTTATTATGCAGAGCTCAATGATCGATTAAATTAAAAAAGCAAGCTACTGAGAATGTGTCACACAAAAAAGAATAACTCAATCCTTTCTTAATCTTTGGAACTTTCTTGGGTTGGGAAAAAAAAAAAAATAAAAATTGGTCTATCAGTTGACCCTGCGAGCCAGCCCCAAAACTTCCCGCTGTTTTCGAGATCCTTGAGCTCGAAAAATTTATGTGAATACATTTTGTATGCGTTTTCGAAAAAAAAAAAAAAACGTTTTTACCATTTTTTCTCCAACGATATCTCTCAAACGAATTGACCGATTGAGACGGTTAAGGTTGCAATCGACGCTTTTTATCGAGTTCTAGAGCTGATCAGATTTTGAGATTGATTTATCTAGTCTTTTTTGAGAAATTTCAAAAAAACTGAAAAAAACATTTTCTTAAACTTTCGTTAACGGTTTCCCTTGAACGAATGAACCGGTTTGATGGTCGAGGTGGCATTCGACGCGGCTTATGAAGTTTTAGAGCTAATTATATTTTGGAATCAATCCGCCGGGCACATTAAAAGTTATCGAAAAAAAACATTTTTGAAAAATTTTTATTTTCTAGGAATTAGCAAGTCACGTCGAATGATACCTTGGAGATCAAAATCGGTTCATCCGTTCAAAAGTTACAGATATTGACATACGTACGTACGTACATGCACACATTCCGACATATCTTGAAATTAGTCAGAATAGCTTCCTAGAACTTCAAAACGTCAAGATCTGATAGAAATTCGATTTTCGAAAATCGGACTGAAACGAATAACCCGAATTTTAAAAAATTTTCAATTTTCTTAGCGGGAAGTTAAAAAAGTAAAAATAAAGCTGCCACAGCTATCGATATTTTAATAATTAAATTGCTATCTGACAAGTTTTCGAAAGTTCGAAATACTTTCACCAAGATGTATTTTAAGATAAATCTACGATACTTAATTGTATGGAACGAGTTTACCGATTGCTCTTATTCGTAATTGAAGGTAAAAAAATCGATAACATTAATATTGATAAGATTTATTGCAGTACTGTTTTTTTTCTGCTCTATTAGATTTTTAACTGAAATACAGAAATTTTTTTTTAAGATCATCATTTACAACGTTCAATTTAGATTTTAACGATTTTGACTGTTTTCCTTTGTTATGGCAAACAAAAGAGTAACTTTCAAAATATTTACTTACTCCGTTTGAAGCTTTAATGGAGTTTTTTGCAGTTTTAATTTTCTGTGATTCAGTACGATCGCGATTCGAAATCAAGTTAATGAAAAGCAATAAGACAATTACGTTTGAGGTCAGATTTTACTTACAACTAACAAAAGAAATAGTGATAAGTAAAATTTATATATATATATATATATATATATATATATATATATATATATATATATATAAATATTTAATTATTCGTGCGCGCGCGCGCGTGAGCGTGTGTGTGTGTGTGTGTAGTAGTAGATGTAGGTATGAACGATTGAAACTATTGATTCTTTTTTTCATCGAATGAAGTAGGTCATGAAATTTACTGCTGCAAACAGCATTATTCATATAATATACACAAGCAAAAATGAATAAATTTACTTAATTCTAAGCAATAAAAAAATTTGTGTGATAAGTTAAATTATAATAATTCAAGATTGAAAAAAGAGCGAAAATGATTAGTCTTGGATTTTTTTTTTTTTTTTTTTTTTTTCAAGTGAATTCGATCAGAAAATTTAACTATTGAATGTATAGTAGTTGAAGAAACTCACCTTGACTTAAAGATACTATACACCCACAATTTATACAAGCTTCAACGTATAACTGACACAAAGAATATGACACCAACGCTGTAACAGCGCATTTGCTTCGCGCATTTGTTACGCAGTCTCTGTACTCACCTTCTACGAAAGACCTATGTATTTTATAACTATAGGCACCATGCTGATGGGTGTTTTTAGAACATATATTTCTTACTAGGTAGGTAAGCTTTATAGTTCTAATTTCTCAACATGGACCTCATACAATATTTCAAATTATGTATTAACGTCTCAACAGATATTATCGATGTTTTAATTAGCGATTTTTCTTACAAAGAATGATAATTTCGAACAAATTAGATACAAAATTCTATTCCAATTTTTCGATCGTCCAAAACTAAAATATAGATTATTTCAATTACGTCATACATAAAGTTATGAATGTTTTGAAAACTAACTTGGATTATACACCTCAATCGCGAATTCATTAGAAATGTTCGAATCTTTTATATTGAAGGTCATATGATGCACTTATTCTAAATCATTTCCATCCATGTAATGTATCACCAAGTATCCCGGGAGAAACGAATTATATATGGCCACAAATGACTATATGTGAAGTATATAGGCAATATATAAAGCATATATGGGCAAATATACTTTTTGAACAATTCTACGTATGTCTGTATTAACCATATAAAGTCATATATAAAAGTATAGAACTTATTTTTATATTGGCTTACATATTATTTACGGCCATGTGTGGCTTAACCAGGACATATACGTGCATAGAAATTTTTCGGATGGTTTCATATGTGGCTATGTATAGTCATACATGAATATATATGGTTGCATGTAATGATATCTGGAAGTGCGCCATCTATTTTTTATATCTAACATACTATCTGACCATATATGGCTTAATGAAGACATATATGGTTATTTATAAGCGTATAAAGTGTTCGAATGATTTCCATATATGACTGTATATGGGCATATGTGAAAGTAAACAATTTATTTTCGTGTATCTTACAAATTATATACGGCCATGTATGATTTTATCAGGGCATATGTGGTTATGTATGGGCATATATAACTATTCGGGTGGCAATATTTTTCGGATTTTCTTGAAAGTTCGAAGATTATATGAAAATATGCTAGTTTAAAGTATTTACAGAATTTTCTTCGACTCGACCTAAAGTTTTTTAGAGGTCACTTACTAATTTCAAATTTTTGAGAAACAACAAAAACCAATGGATTTTTTTTTTTACTCTCTGATTCCTCAGTAGTTTGATGTTTTCTACGTCAGTTGGAGAAAAACATACCAAATTTTAAGTCAAAGTATGAATTTTCGAAGGTCGCTCAATACCTTTACAACTTTACGAAAGAGGTATCAGCTGATCTACTTTGCAGTAATTGATAACTTAACATAACATCTAAAAGTTCTAAAGGATTCGAATTTTCAAATCCCTCGATTCAATTTGAAATAAATGATTTGTTAGTTCAAACTATTCAGATACTCCTAATGCATAGTTATGTGTGATAATATTTGATATCGCACTATCTGTTTTTGTACTATCTTACATACCATGAAAAAAATCCCTGCCAAGTTTGAGCTTTTAATTTCAATCCTAAATACTTTCCATTTGATTTCAAAGATTTCCCATTTAAAATACACGTAAAGTAAATTACCTTTTTTTTAACTTTCTAATACCCAGCTGCATTTTCTGATATCGACGCGGTTTTGATCGCAAATTGTAGGGCATTTGGTGTTCTTCAAAAGCGCCCGTAGTTACTTAGCTGTAATTCTAGCTGTTTCACTTGTGTCCGTTGGAGAAGTCATTTTTTCTGTGAAATTGATCTTTATTGGCTTGCTGAATGTAAACCAATGAAAGTACACTAAAAATGTTAGCGAGAATTTTATAGGAAATTTTATTCCCTTCAAAAAAAGTTCTCTGAGTCAACTCGCTAAAGTCCGTAGTTTCCGAGTTATAGTAATTTTAATAATTTAAAAAATATAATGTCAAAAAAAAAAAAAAAATTACAATTTTCATGAGATCGAAAAAAAAAAAAAAACTATTTTTTTTTTCGAGTCTTATGAAAATTTGTTGGTTTACAATGTTTTAAGAAGCCTCTCCAAAAATCAGCTTGATAAAAAATTTTCAAGAGGTCGCTCACGATTTTTGAAAATATCAAAAATGATCAAAATTTGAATTTTTTATTTCAAATTTTTTCTTTCTCGTTTATATTTGTGAAATCATGACTACGCTTAAATTTAAGCCCAAAATTCAAATATATAAACGGCGCTCAAGAATTTGGAATGCTTCCGAGCGCTGACTTTTGAACGTTTTCGAGCGACCCTTGAATATTAATAATAAAGCTTGTCGATTTTTTCACTATCAATTTGCATGACAATGAATGAAAATATAACCCGAGAAATAGAAATAATGAGTTTTTTACATACTTTTTTATTTTTTAATTCAATTTGTAGGTTTTTTCGCTTATTCAAAACTTACCAAATTTCATTGTATAAGACTGTCCTGTATATTTTTGGTTATGCAACAGTTATATTTTACTGAAATAACAATAATTGAGTTATAAAACGATACAAAAACTAATTCAAACTATTAGTTACATTTTATTAGTTAATATTCAAAATTCTTGAGCACCGTTTAAATATTTAAATTTTGGGCTGAAATTTTCAGCATAGTTATGATTTTACAAATATAAACTATTGCTGCCACGAGAAAGAAAAAATTTAGAAATCAAAAATCCGAATTTCAATCATTTTTGATATTTTCAAAATTCGTGAGCGACCTCTTGCAAATTTTTTATCGAGCTGATTTTTTCAGAGGCTTCTTAAAACATCGTAAACCAACAAATTTTCATGCGAGATCGAAAAAAAAAAATAGTCGGTTTTTTTGCGCCATCCTAATATATATATATATATATATATATATACACTTGGTCAGGTACGGTCATGCGAGCGTGTATGTCACTATTCACGTGAGTCAGTATTTATACTCCATTGACTTCTGTGAAAAACTAATAATTAAATATTTTACTAGATAAAAATATAATTATGGTGTTATTTTAATCAATTTTAATAAAAAATTTTCAAAATAAAGACAAATTGAAGTACAGAACAATAATATATTTATACGGAGACTACGTCAATCATTACATCACGGATTTTTTATATCTTCATCAGTTATTCTTTGGTATCATAATCAATATACTATTTTCACTCACGCGAACCCATGCGTAGGTCAGTGTAGTGGATAGCATCAAAGACATTGAATCGGAAGGATCCAGGTTCGAGCCCAGCTGTCACCGGAATTTTTTCATCAATGAAAATCATGTATACTTCCTCTAAATAATGATTCTAATTCATTAGATCACATTTCGGATCTAATTGAGAGTCTTATTTTTTTTTTTTTTTTCGCAATAAAATTTTTTTTTTTCATCGATCAAATCAGTGGATTTTCATATTCACATATTAATTCAGTGGATTTCTATATTCACTTATCAAATCAGTGAATTCTAATATTCACATATTCATACAGTGAATATTCACTAATTCTGCGTGGTACGATTGTAGCATCGACAAAAAGTGAATATGCACTTGAAATCAGTGAAAAATCACTAATTCATGTTTAGAGAGTAAGACCTTACTATACAAAATTATATGAAATTCTATAAAATTTCGCTGTACAGTCTTATAAGATTGTATAAAATTTTATGAAATCGTGTAAAACTTTATAATATTTTTTACGATTTTATTAAATTACATTTAATTATTACGTTCCTTACTCAGATCTGACTGTATAAAATTTTATAAAATTCTCTAAAATAGTATGAAATTTTATATATTTTTATAAAAACATTTTTTCCAAGGTAAACTTTTAGCTTTGTAAATTTTTAAATGTAAGATGGTACTGAGTCCCATCTTACATATTGTAGTCAGGTAAATGTCGCATGGTAACTGAATAAACGTTCGATTTACATTTGTCCCATCGGTAATATAGGATTGGGTACTATCCTACAGATTAAAATGATTGAAATTTGTGGTGCGGAATGACCGTAATTTTGATTTTTGGTCATAAGACGGTCCGCTGACGTTCTTGTGACCGACGGACCTAAATGACAAGCCTGTTCTAATGCGAAATGACCTTTACAAATTTTTCGGTCAGAGTCCATCGTTTCGGACCATCAAAAAATTTTTTGTCACAAAGGGCATAGCCAGATAAATATGGGAATTCTGCCCCCATGGATTTTTTGACATACTTAAGGCGTCGATTTGGTGTCAAATAAAAATAATTCACCTCAATTTTTAGCTCTTTAACTCAAACAAAACGGTATTTGCGAATTTCGAAAAAACCTGATTTTTCGAAATTATTTTTATTTTTATAGTGAAATTTGGAATTAATCAATGATGATTTTTTTCCTAATTCTCACGAGTCCAAAACATGAAAAAATCATATGATTATGATACTCAAACGGAAAGCTGATTTTTAACCGAGAAAAGAAAATTATAATCTTTTTTTTTTTGCCTTTTTGAAATCTGTCACTCACTGAAATTCGTCAGAAAATATCTTTTATACTCCTCTATACTCAGTCTTTTAAATCGTTTCTACATTAAATTTCCTTTAAATTGATATATTTATTTGGTGCCATAAGATGGACGGTGGTCATTTAGGTGTCATCCAGGTCATAAAGTACCAGGTAGGGTACTTTATGCACTGTTAAGATAAAAGTCTTAAAGAGAGTGGGTTTAAACCCCAACGCTCGAACTTGACGAGTTCTGTCTTTTGAATCGATTCTACATTAAACTCCCTATAAATTGATATATATATATATATATATATATATATATATATATATATATATATATATATATATATATATATATATATATATATATATATATATATATATTTACATAATTTTTCGGAGTGATGGAACAATTAAAAAAATATTAAAAACTCATTTTTTTCTTAAAATCTTATGTAACTGACGTTCCGAACGTTCATTGAACGAAATTATCTAAATAATTAAAAAAAAATTATCTAAGGTCATAAATACATGAGCTAAAGTGAAATAAGCACAGATTCGTGTACAAACGGATAAAATGAACGGTTTACCGAAACCACCCTCTGAGACCACCCTCATATATCTAACCCTCACGAGAAGTAGATTTTAAGGATCCATCATAGCCCCTCAAAAAATTTTAAAAACGATTCCTAAACTACATTGTTTGGATGTAGAATATTTCCACCATATTTCGATTCGGCGGAACCTATCCCTTCAATTACCCTGACGCTGGAGAAGTCTACATCACTACAGACGGTGTCTTATACCCCCTCCAAAAATTATGAAAAAATTACTGAGACATCCTCTTTCCATGCAGAATATTTCCTCCCTATTTTGATTAGGCGGAACCTACGAAATATTCTACATAAAAATAGAATGTCTCAGTAATTTTTTCATAATTTTTGGAGGGGGTATAAGACACCGTCTGTAGTGATATAGAGTTCTCTCGCGTGAGGGTGGTCGAAGGGGTTGATTCCGCCGAATCAAAATAGGGTGGAAATATTCTACATAAAAATAGGATGTCTCAGTAATTTTTTCATAATTTTTGGAGGGGGTATAAGACACCGTCTGTAGTGATATAGACTTCTCCAGCGTGAGGGTAGTTGAAGGGGTAGGTTCCGCCGAATCGAAATAGGGTGGAAATATTTTACATACAAACAATGTAGTTTAGGAATCGTTCTTTGAATTTTGGGAGGGGGTATGATGGACCCTTTAAATCTACTTCTCGTGGGGGTTAGGTATATAAGGGTGGTTTCGGTAAACCGTCCATTTTATCCGTTTGTACACGAATCTGTGCCCATTTCACTTTAGCTCAAGTATTTGTGACCTTATATAATTTTTTTAAATTATTTAGATAATTTCTTTCAATGAACGTTCGGAACTTCAGTTACATAAAATCTTGCGTTTTAACAAACATATTTTTTTTTAGTAAAAATAAATAAGTATAAAATTTTCAACTTCACGCTACGAAAATTGCTAATTTTCAAAAAAAGGGAAGTTATTGGTTTCGGTCCGATATTCGAAAATCTAGTTTTCATCAGATGTCGTCATTTTGAGGTCCTATGAAGCTATTCCGACTATTCCCGGATAGACGTCCGTGTGCATGTGTGTGTGTGTGTGTGTGTGTGTGTGTGTGTGTGTGTGTGTGTAAACTTTTTTTGTCCGACGATATCTTTGGAACGAATGAATCGATTTGAACGTACTTGGTGGCAATCGAAAGAGCTCACCAAAACTTAGAATTGATTAGAATTTGGGGTAGATCGGTTATGTAGTTTCCGAGTTATTCGAAAACTAAAATAAATTTTTTTTTGTTTTCGGTTTTTCGCGTATAACTTATAAACTACTTGCCCGATTCACCTCAAAATGTAATCAGTTTTAAGTCTTGTTGATCCTTTTCGATTGCAACCAAGAACGTTCAAATCGATTCATTCGTTTCAAAGATATCGTCGGACACAAATTATAATTTTTCAGTGAAGGTATGTTTTACCCTCCTAACAAATTTTTGAGCTCGAAGAGCTCAAAAATTCACAAGAACTAATGTTTCCGAGCTCCCTGAGCTCGTCAACAGCTGGAAGTTTTGGGGCTGGCCCGCAGGGTCAAGCGGTTTTCAGATTTTTTTTTACCAAAAATATATCTTCGCAGATGATAAACATGAAGAATCAGTAGCCTAAAGTAATTAGAAGGGTTATTAATGATTCTAAAGACACTTGAAGGTTTTAAAAAATTTAGGATGAAATAGTTTTTACGTGGTCGTAGTTTAGCAAAATGATTGCCCGCGAAAAATGCTTCATACATGGCCATGTATGAAAATTGGCCAGGTATGACCATACATAGCTTGATACAGCCATATATGACTTGATATGACTATGTATAGAAATTTTAACTAATTTAAAAAAAATTTTTTTTTTAATTATTTTGGCGACGCAGAGATTATCAGATATGCGAATACTTGAATTTCTAATCGAATTGGAAATTTTTAATTCAGAGAAAAAACGCTAGACTTGCTAATGACCGCACCCGCTTCAGTAGGATTCGAACCCAGGACCTTCCGTACGAGAGACCGACGCTTTGACGACTAGGCTATGCAACCGACAGTTACAACGAAGTTTAGTTGTGCTACGTAAGATTGAAAGAATGTAATCACTTTCCAAAAAGAAAAATATAATCATCAATATGCTTTTAGTGATATCAATATAATTTTCTATTTTTTTTTTACACTACAATATCCTATGTATAAGTAATTGTAACGTTATTGTAATTGTAATATGTCAGCTCAAATTTTTTATATAAAAAATCTGTATGTCTATACATGGCCATATATGCCCATGTATGAACTATATACGGCCATGCATGGCCATATATGTTTCATTTTCAAGGGTAAATTTATGGTTGAAATTATATTCAATATAATTTAACAAATTTCCATTTGAAGAAATGTATATCGTACACGGAAAAAACAATATAGTAATGGCAACTCTCTGGGATAGTGCTAAGTTCTATCTGTAAAAGAAAAATTTCAGACAGTACTGTATGCTATCTATACTGTATCCGCTACTTTCCGGAAAAAAATTTTTTTCTTTGATTTTTCCTCGAAAAACGAAAAAAAAATTTTTTTACATGTATTTTAAATGGGAAAATGAACTTGTAAACCGCCAGCTCAATTCTTGAGATATCGAGCTGATTTTTTAGGAGGATTTTTTTTAGGCCCCAAAAAAAATTTTTAGTTTATGAGACGTAAAAAAAAATCAGTTTTTTTTGACACACCCTAATGGTCATACGTTTCTATGTATGGCTATATATGCCCATACATGGACTATAAATGGCCATATATGGCCACATATGTTTATTAAATTACGTACATACATGGTCATATATTGTCATACAAAGCCTTGTATGACCATATATGCCCGTACATGACTATGTATGGCTATACATGGACTATATACGGCCATATATGGCCATGTATTTTTAATTTATCATGGGTATACATAGGCATATATAGTCATACAAAGCCATGTATGGCCATGTATGATTCATATATGGCCATACATGACTATATTAAAAAAGTTTGTATGCCCATTAGAGTGGCGCAAAAAAACTGACTATTTTTTTTTTCCATCTTGCATAAAAATTTGTTGGCTTAAGATGTTTTGAAAAGCCTCTTCAAAAATCAGCTCGATAAAAAATTTTCAAGAGGTCGCTCACGAATTTTGAAAATATCAAAAATGATTGAAATTCGGATTTTTTATTTCAAAATTTTGTCTTTCTCGTGACAGCAATAGTTGATATTTGTAAAACCATGACTACGCTGAAAATTTCAGCCCAAAATTTAAATATTTAAACGGTGCTCAAGAATGTTGAATATTAACTGATAATGTGTAACTAATAGTTTGAATTAGTTTTTGTATTTTCTTATAACTCAATTATTGTCATTTTAGTAAAATATTACTTTTGCATAACCGAAAATATACAGGACAGTCTTAAACAATAAAATTTGGTAAGTTTTAAATAAGCGAAAAAACCTACAAATTAAATTAAAAAATAAAAAAGTATGTAAAAAACTTATTATTTCTATTTCTCGGGTTATATTTTTATTCATTGTCATGCAAATTGATGGTGAAAAAATCGACAAGCTTTATTATTAATATTTAAGGGTCGCTCGAAAACGTCCAAAAGACAGCACTCGGAAACATTTAAAATTCTTCAGCACCGTGTATATATTTGAATTTTGGGCTTAAATTTAAGCATAGTCATGATTTTACAAATATAAACGATTGCTGCCACGAAAAGTAAAAAATGTTGAAATAAAAAGTCCGGATTTCAATCATTTTTGATATTTTCAACATTCGTGAGCGACCTCTTCGAAATTTTTTATCGAGCTGATTTTTGGGGAGGCTCCTTAAAACATCGTAAACCAACAAATTTTCATGCGAGATCGAAAAAAAAAAATAATCGGTTTTTTGCGCCACCCTAATGCCCATGTATGGCCATATCTGTTCCATGTATGACCATTTATAATCCATGTATGGCCATATATGCCTCATATATGAACCATATACGGCCATGCATGGCCATGTATGATTCGTTTTTCACGGGTAAGAATATTTGATAAGTAATGTAATTGTGAATTTTAAGTTGAAAAATTCTCGGCTTCGCCTCGGCCAACAATTACATGTGATCTAAGACATTTCTGACTTCACTTCCCTAGATGTGTAATATGCTATTTCTGACGAATTTAGGTGAGTGACACATTTCAATAAAGCTAAAAAAAAAAGATTATAATTTTCTTTTTTCCGTTAAAAATCGGCTTTCCGTTTAAGAATCAAGACCATATGATTTTTTCATGTTTTGGACTCGTAAGAATTTGGGAAAAAATCATCATTGATTAATTCCGACTTTTACTATAAAAAAAATCTGGGCGTCGATGTGCCCTGTGAGCCAGCCCCAAAACTTCCCGCTGTTTTCGAGCTCATTGAGCTCGAAAAAATTAGTGTGAATACATTTTCGAGCTCTTCGAGCTTGAAAATGCTATTACATGGAGTTGTTTTTTGATAATCTTTTCAAGCTCTAACAGGTTACGTTTTATGCAAAAGTTTGTAAATTTAAGAATCGAAAATTATTGATGGAGAAGTGGTTTTAAAAATTCCATTCCCGATTATGTTTGATAAAATAAGTGTATTGAGGCAGAAATCAATGATCAGTGATCAAAATAAAGATTTAAATAAGCTTTGACTCAAGTCAGAGCAATAATATATCAAATATCCTAGAGAAATATTAAAAACTGTAATTTTTCAATTTTTTTGTTGATAAAATGATTTAAACTATAGAACAAGTTAAATTACATCATATGATGATCGACAGAAACCATAAAGACGAAGAACTGGTATGATTTTGGACATATTTTAGTACATTATATTATGACTAATCCGGCAAAGTAACATAAAATGTTATTTTTTTAACATTTTGACGCCGATGTCTTTTGAACTAATCAACCGATTCTAACGTTTAATGTTGTAGTGGACGTATTTTTTTTTAAATTCTAGAGCTAATGGAAATTTGAAGTCGAATAGTTCAGTTTTTTCAAAGGTATTTGGAAAAAACCGTTTTTTACCATTTCTTGTTCCCACGATACTTCTTAAAAAAATGACCCGATTTTGATGGTTGAGGTTGCGATCGACGCGTTTTAATAAACTCTAAAGCTGATCAGATTTTGGAATTGTTAAGTTTAGTTGTTTCAAATATATTAGTAAAAAACCGTTTTTTACCATTTCTATTTCTCACGATAACTCTCGAACGAATTATCCGATTGAGATGGCTAAGGCGGCAATCGATGCGTTTTAGTAAGTTCTGGAGCTAATTAGATTTTGAAGTCGATCGTATGAGTCATTTCTAAGAAATCAATAAAAAACTAAAAAAAATGTTTTTGAGTCAATGCCAATGTATTTGAGTCTACTCGATCAAATAATCTGAAATTTTCAGAAAAGTTGATGGCCAACAAGCTTTTTCGATTGCTGCCTTAACCATTCAAATCGGTTCATTAGTAAAAAAGTTATAGACCAGTCACACACACACACACACACACACACACACACACACACACACACACACACACGCGCGCGCGCGCACATACACACACACACACATACAGACACTCGGACATCATTCTAAAAATAGTCAGAATAGCTTCCTAAGACCTCAAAACGTTAACATCTGATGAAATTTCGATTTTCGCAAATCGGGGTGAAAACAATAACTTCCCGAAATTTTTGAAAATCATCGATTTTCGTAGAGGGAAGTTAATAAAAATAATTTCGAAAAAACAGGTTCTTTTTGAAATTTTCGAATACCGTTCAAGTTAAAGACCTAAAAATTGAGGAGAATTATTTTGATTCGACACTAAATCAACTCCCTAAGTATGAGTCAAAAAAGCCATGGGGGCAGAATTCCCATATTAATCCGGCTATACCCTTCGGTCAGTCGTATCTAGCTAGATGATTTGTGACCGTCATTAAATTTTCAGTCACAAATTTGAGCTTGATCATGAATTTGGTCAGTCGCGTCTAGCTAGATGATTTTTCACCGTCATTAAATTTTTGGTCACAAATTAACATTTAATCAAGGATTCTGTCAAACGCAATATTTTTCATAAGTGATTGAAAAATTTATTTTTGCCTTCGTATTCTTATCTCGTAGTATTTTCAAGAAAATGGCAGTTTCAAAATTTGAATTTGTATAAAAGTTATAAAGGCGTTTGTAAGATGTCACCAAAATTGTGACAGCCCGTCATTTTATGAACGGTCTTGTAACAATGACGTGACGGTCACCTCCACATCACTAACTACAATGTAAGATGGGAGCAATAACCATGTGAGGTTCGACTCAGTCCAATTTCACGTAGTCTCATCTTGAATGGAGCTGCGTACAATTTCGGATCGGACGTAGTTAAAAGTTCATTGTAGTCACTACAACGTAGATTGTAGCCGCTCCAATGTAAAATTTTTTTTCACAACAGATGGGGCTCAGTACAATCTAAAATTTCACCCAGTCGGTAATCGAAAAAAATAGACTGGGAAAAATAGACCCAGCAAACCAATTTTTCAGCTGACTACTGAATTTACGTGGAACTTCATACTCGGCTTTACAATTTGATGATGTCATGTCTTTCAATGTATATCAATTTACTTGTTAATTTCTTTCGTGAAAAGAGAACGACTCCAGGGGGTCCAGGGGCAAAGCCCTGGTGGGGTCCAGGTGCAAAGCTTTGGGGCTGGCCCGCAGGGTCAACCGGAAGACCGGTTTTTTTGTCGAGTCTCTCATGATAATTTGTTAGTTTAAGACGTTTTGAGAAGCTTCTCCAAAAATTCGCTCGATAAAAAACTTTTAAGAGGTCGCTCACTAATTCTGAAAGTATCGAAAATGATTGAAATTCTAATTTTTTGTTTCTAAATTTTTTCTCTCTCATGGCAGCAATACTTTATATCTGTAAATTCGTGACTATGCCGAAAATTCCTGCCCAAAATTTGAATCTTTAAGCGCCGCTCAAAAATTTTGAGTATTGTGAACGTGCGTTCCTGATTTTACGACTTGAAAATCGAGCGCAAAATCTAACAGATTCTACGGCCATCTATTAGAACAATTATATGTTAATTAACACTCCTCAGTCACTCGGGGCCATGTCAAAGGGCCCCTAGATCAAATTCTACTTGAATTTAGACGACAGTGGGATAGTTCCACACCTCTAAAATTAACATATAAAAGGGCCAGCAAACACTTGCTCTAAAACTTAGGCCCTGACCATCACCTAGAGTGGACTGATGACGCTTAGCGAGGTCCCTACTCTAGAGCTAGGACTCATTACAATTTATATGAGTCGGCCTAACGATAAGTCTATTATATCTAGTCATTTAGCCCAGTAATCAGTTCTATTTCGTTTAAGCTGTTACCTGAATAATTTTGTCTATTGAAACTTATATTTATATTAAAACTTAATTATTAATTTTATAAGTGATACTGATTTTGATTCAAATTATTTAATTAAGGAGATTTCTGAGACTCCTTCGTCTGGTTAAAGGAAAACCAAATTTGATTACTGAGTGAGTGTGGTGGTTTGATATACAACATCTGCCCGTGAGAATTTTACTGAAGAAGATCGACATCGAGTCCAAGGAGCCCGTGAGTATTTACCGAAGAGGATCGACATCGAGTCCAATAAGCCCGCAACGAATCGGAGATCGATATCACCAGTAAGCCCAAGTACAATTAGATAAGTTTCGACAAATTATTAATAAGTTTCCCTCCCTCTCTTCAACGTAGCATAATTTTAATTAATTGTACATTTTATTTCCCGCGTCTCAATAAATCTTGTGCATTTAATAAGGAATTAATTTCATGCCGAAGGCTAAATCTTGATTAATAAATTATAAAATAAAATTAATAAAAGGGGAAACTATTGTGTAAATAAAAGTTGAGATTTGGTTAAATAAAATTTATAATAGATAATTGAGTCTCTTTGATCGAATTTTCTTATCACCAGCGTCACTTAGAATAAGTTATATTTCAGCCGCGTGTCTGGTCAGGACGAGTCTACCTACTTCCTGAGATCTATTTTCCCGATCTTTCGAACCAGCCTTCAAATAATCTTTAATTTATATCTATGTTTAATAATTTAAAATTAACTAATTAATATTATTCGGGAAATTTCATTAACTGTGGTTCGTGGCTACTGGACACGAAGTAGCCAGGGCCCACCGTTATAGTATTAACTCATAATAGGTAGTTAATACTTTAAATTAATTTTTGTATTTTTTTATATTAGGAGTACAAATAAGTTTCCGCCGTTTTATTGTAGATGGCGCGGCACGGAGTTTCGGTTAGCTTTCGCAGATGATAACCGGCTTAAAAAATAGTTTGGACATTCAAGAACAACATAACCTATTAATATCATTGATTTTATATTGGTAAAATATAATTTTTATAAGTTGAAAATGTCAAAATTTGAGCCAAGTAAGCGTCATTTGCGGGAAATATTAGTTTACTTCTTTAATTCAAAGAAATCTGCTGCTGAGGCGCATCAATTGCTCGTAGAAGCATATGGTGAGGGTGCTTTGAGTGAGAGAACGTGTCGAGAGTGGTTTCAAAAGTTTAAAAACGGTGATTTCGACGTAGAAGACAAAGATCGCAGTGGAAGGCCAAAAATTTACAAGGATGCAGAATTGGAGGAATTATTGGAGAAAGATTCATCTCAAACACAAAAAGAACTTGCTCTAACATTAGAAGTCACTCAGCAAGCAGTCTCACATCGTTTAAAATCATTAGGAATGATTCATAAACAAGGAAATTGGGTTCCGTACGAATTAAAGCCGAGAGATATTGAACGCCGATTACGCTTAAGTGAAATGCTGCTAGCTAGACATAAAAAAAAGGGTTTTTTACATCGTATCATAACTGGTGATGAGAAGTGGATACATTATGACAATCCAAAAAGAAGAAAATCATGGGGATTACCTGGCCACGCGTCAACATCAACAGCAAAACCGAATATTCACGGAAAAAAACTTATGCTGTGTATTTGGTGGGATCAGCTAGGTGTAGTGTATTAAGAGTTGCTTAATCCGAGCGAAACAATTACTGGAGCCCTCTATCGAACAGAATTGATGAGATTGAGCCGAGCTCTGAAGGAAAAACGCCCTCAATACTATTCTAGACACGAAAAAATTATTCTTCTGCATGACAATGCTCGTCCACATGTTGCGGCTCCCGTGAAAAAGTACTTGGAAACACTTGATTGGGAAGTGTTACCCCACCCGCCGTATTCACTAGACATTGCACCGTCCGATTATCACCTGTTCCGGTCTATGGCACATGCTCTGACGGCGCAGCGGTTCACATCTTATGAGGATACCAAAAATTGGGTTGATTCGTGGATAGCCTCAAAAGACAAGGAGTTCTTCAGACGTGGGATTCGAATCCTGCCTGAGAGATGGGAAAAAGTGGTTGCAAGTGATGGGCAATATTTTAAATAAATTTATATTACCGTTCTTCTATAATAAATATTTAATTTGTGTTAAAAAACGGCGGAAACTTATTTGTAACCCTAATACCTCAATTATTATTGTTTTACTAAAATACAATTTTTGCATAACCGAAAACATACAGGACTGTCTTAAACAATAAAACTGGATAAGATTTAAATAACAAAAAAAAAAAAACCTAAAAATTAAATTAAAAAATGAAAAGCATGTAAATAACTAATTTATTCTATGTCT
The DNA here is from genome assembly GCA_964016945.1 of Microplitis deprimator. Taxonomy (NCBI): domain Eukaryota; kingdom Metazoa; phylum Arthropoda; class Insecta; order Hymenoptera; family Braconidae; genus Microplitis; species Microplitis deprimator. The sequence continues at coordinate 13,662,738 of OZ024706.1, read as the reverse complement.
AGTGTTTTCTTTTTATTCGTTATGATAGAAATTGATGGTTAACAAATTAAGATGATTTAATATTCTTATTCAAGGGTTGCTCGAAAACATCTAAAAAACAGCACTCGGAAACATTCAAAATTCTTGAGCGAAGTTTAATTATTCAAATTTTGGGCTAAAATTTTACAGCATACCCTAGCGGTTTTGATGCTACCGTGGGAACTCGAAAAAAACTCGACAGAAACTCGGTGTTTCGAGGGAGTATCGACAGTGTTTTCGCGGTAGAAACGTAGCATTTCGTGTGCAATTCGTATGACACGGAGTTTTGTCCGTGTTTTTGAAGAGTTTTGCCATTTTTCTTTTGGAGTTTTGTTGGTATTTTCTTGGAGTTTCGTCGTCGTTATCGCGGAGTTTTCTTAGTGTTGTATCAGAGTTCTTTGGGTTTTTCCTTGTAGTTTAGTTGGAGTTTCCACAGATTCTAGCACTTTTAGCGCCACCGTAGAAATGCGGAAAAAACTCGATTGAAACTTAGTGCACCAAGGGGGTTTTAACGGCATTTTTATGGTAGACACGCAGTATTTTTGTGTACAGTTACGACACGGAGTTTTTTCGGTGTTCTTGCTGAGTTTCATGGGTGTTCTCTTGGAGTTTCATCGATGTTTTCGCGGATTCATGTTTGGGCTTGCTCTGAATTTCTATGGTGATTTTTCATGGTTTTTACGAAGTGTATTGAGGGTTTTCTCGTCGTTTTGGTGGAGGTGACTTGTAGTTTATGTGGCATACTTATGGCATTTTGAAATAAAAAACTTAAACATTTACATCATCGGTGGTGTGTTCTAATTCACACAGTCTAAAATTTAACACAGTGCGTCATGTGACTTTCACACCGGCAGTGTTGAAAATTTTAATACTAAATCATTCACACCACACCGTGGTCTCCAAATTTTTTACAGTGTTTAGATGTTAATAACAATTTCAAAGTTTTAGGTTATACGTTAGAATATTAAAATGATAATTATGATTATAAAATCAAACTAATACGTTGATAAATTTACTAAACGTAACGTGCATTTCAAGCTTCTTATTCTTTTATCAATATTCGCATTAAGTGCTATAATTTAAATTATTGTTTTGTGTTTATTAAAAAACCCCAGTGTTGAGAAGTGCCTCAAGATAATAATAGCCCTTATATACTGTTTAGTTGTTTTTTACACGGAATTATTTTCTATGCTGAGTTTTATCTGGCAGGTTAGTTTTGCCTAGCTCTCTGTCTTGGCTTATTGCCCTGCAGCTCTCTTTTTTTTTTTTTATTGGAAGATAAAAATTACAGAGAGATGGCGTTTGGGTATTCCCAATGCTGCCAGCCCTGCAGCTCTCTCCCTTCGATGACACCCAGCGGCATCTTGGGAGTCTCGACGGATTCAACTACTATCGCAAGTGATAACTCGGCCGGTCACGAAAAAAGCTCCTCTGAGTCAGCATTGTCACCTGTTATCACTAAAACCAGCAACAGAGGCAGGCATACCAACTTACAAAGGATCTTGTCTAACAAATCTGATTCTGGTCCATCTATATTAAACTTTTTGGAAACAAAAATGAAGAGGGATCCTGAAGAGCTAAACAAGGATACTAAAAGTCCGGCAACAAAAAAAACTAATCGTTTATTTGTTACCCCTGCTCTCCCTGGAACTGGCAATTTTTACGACACTGACATGGAAAAAATTTTGTAGGAACTCACGGAGATGAGGCAGGACCAGGCCCGAAAACATGCGGAACTTACGATGAAAATGGAAGAGAACTTCAAAAAAAATTCGACAGCTTTTGAAGAGTTCGAGAAGAAGTTTGAAGTCCTAAGTAAAGAACTAAAGGACACGAAAATTTGCTTTGGTAATCGTATTTTCGTACTAGAGCAGAACACTGTTAAAGTCTCCGATCTTGAGAATATCAAAAGGTCAATTGCTTCTAGTATCCCAGTTGACTCTCCTGAGGCAAACGAGCTGAAACTTCTCTCTAACAGACTTGAATCGCTTGAAAGAGAGAACAGAAAAACGAAGATTTCAATCACAGGACTTTCTTTCAAGTCTAACAATCACTACGATGAGACCAAGTAATTTCTAAAAGAAAAATTTGGAGTTACGAGTTCCAATGTTTCCATTAAAGAGTACAACAAACGAGTCATCGTCGATCTATTCAACCCTTTCCTGAAAGCGGATATTTTAAAAATAAAAAAAGCCAAGTTAAATGGTACAAAAATCTTTATCGACTCGGATCGCACTCCGAAAGAACAAACTATAGATTGGAATATTAGATAATTTATTAAAATTAACTCCTCGCAGGGCAGAAAGATTACCCGAAAAGGAAATAGTTGTAATTGATAACCTAGAATACACATGGAGTGATACGGAAAGCTCTTTGGTATCACAGCACCGAGGAGTACCCCCTGGTCGTCACAACATTAACCCAGACAAGATTACTCAATAGCTAAAACGGCACCTTGCAGGAACAATCGATTGTTACGTCCGATTAATTTTTATAATTTTCAAAACAATTATTTTTTAATTCATAAAATTTTATAACACAATGAACCACGTGAACAACAAAATATCTATTAAGGAAAATCTTAGTGGGGAGAATAATGCGTGCGCCGACCAAGGTGACGAATACGGAGGGGCTGATAAGAAAATTTTGGGCCTGAGTACAAAAAAAAAGTCTCCCTCTCTTCTGTCTGCAATCATCGAGGTGTGAACAAGTTTTTTTACAATGAAGAAAAAGAAAAGAAAAAGTGTTAGTATAAATTAAACTAGAAATACTTCATCATGTATCCACAGGAAAACCAGGTAAATTTAAAATATTAAATAATATTCAAAAATGATCAGTTTAATAATATCCAGATTACAAAATTAAAAAGTCGAACACGTGTAGTTTAAAATTAAAATTTTAAATGAAAGTTTGAAATGTTCAGTTTAATTATATCAGAATTACAAAATTCAAAATTCGAACACGTGTAGTCTAAAATTAAAATATTAAACGAAAGTTTGAAATGTTCAGTTTAATTATATCAGAATTACAAAAATCGAAAATTCGAACACGTGTAGTACAAAATTAAAATATTGAATGAAAGTTTGAAATGTTCAGTTTAGTTATATCAGAATTATAAAATTAAAATTCAAACACGTGTAATTCAAAATTGAAATAGTAAATACAGTTTTTGAATTGTGTGATTAGAGTCGGCTGCTAGCCACCTAATACTTTTATCATAAATTGTGAAGAACTGATTTAAATAACGTACCAAAAAAATTGTATAACTGAAAATGATCTTTTATTTATCTCAAACAGCGTTATTAGAGAATACTATTTCAGTCTCAACAGTTTCTGTAATTGAGTTGACAATATAGATAGAAATTAAAATTTAAACATCGTTTTATTAATTTAAAATTAAACCTATCCTCTTTAATAAAAGATCTCTGGGGTTCCCCGTCTATAGGCTTCCGCTTGGGCCAAACACCCACAAAACATTCATTTATGTCAATTTCTGACATAACAAGATATCACTTTCTGGAACTTGCACGGCCTTGGGAATCTCAAAGGATGCTCGATGATCAATTCTTCCGATATATTAGCTACGTGCGAAACTTGGTGCACCTGCCCTCCAACTACGCCTCCTACCTCGCTATCAAACTATAATACTTTCTGGGCTAATGCTCTCAGGGAATATGATATATGTCGCGCCAGCGGTGGTTTACTTACAGCGATTAGCAAAGAATACGCCTCAACAGTACTGGATATTTCTCCTTGGTTGATTTTTAACAAAGTAACCGTTGGATCGACGATTTAACATAACGCTTAAACATAAATTATCTTCTGGATTTATTGCAGGACACAATTGATGAGATTAAAGTTGGTCATGTCTACGATGCCTTCATACTTGGAGGCGATACAAATGCAAAAGTTGGTTCACTAAAACCTTGGCCGGAAGAAGTTTTCATGGGCTCCGCTCTCCAAGACTCAATGACAAGCACCGATGAATCCATCTGTGATAGGGGCCGTCGATTCATGGATTTTATGCTGGAAAATGATTTTGTGCTACTAAATGGCAGGACACCTAGTGACGCATCGGCGGAACCTACTTTTGATAGCGCCGGGACCTCCATCATCGACTTAGTATGGATCGATTTAAATGCATTACACCGTGTAGTAGACCTAGAGGTCGTTTTAGAACCATCCTTATCAGATCATAGGCCTGTAAGCTTGAAAATTGTAGTGGAGGTTGAAAATATTCTATCATGCACTAGCGGGAAGCCACTTACACCCTCACCTAGGATTAAATGGTCTGACAATGCAAAGGAGGAATATAGGTACCACCTGGGCAATGGTATTTCCTTCCTCAACTCATCCGATCTGGATTCTCAGTACAGTTCAATACATTGAGCTGCATATTCTGCAGCCGATAATTCCAGCTGATTAATGCTAAGGAGCAGCTCTGGACAGTTCTTCCCTTCTGGTGAAAGTCTTTGGTTTGATTTTGAGTGTAAACTAGCCAAAAGAGAGTACTGCAAGTCCCTCAGAATGTGCAGAAAAGAAAATCACAGTCAATCTGCCCGAAATGAAGCTGCTGAATATAAGAAAAAATAAAGAAATATCTGTCTTCTAAAACAAAAAGACTACAACAAACAAATTAAAGACGCCTTTAATGCAGTCTCGATGCCCGCCAATTTCTGGTCAGTAATCAGAAAACTAACCTACAAGAACGGTCTGCGCGCGTCCTTACCCATCGATTTCTGGAATGACTTTTATTCTAAGGTCTACTCCCCTAGACTTGTAGCTTCTCCAATAGCAGAGAGAATTCTCAACGACACCCTGGATGGCGAAATTACATATGAAGAACTTGGGGCAATATTATCATCTCTTAAAGCTGGTAAAGCTGCAGGTCCTGATCTACTACCCAACGAAGTCTACAAAAATCTAACTCCACATTGGAAGGATAATTTTAGATGCATATTTAATAATGTGCTGATTGAAGAGCAAGTACCTAGTTCTTGGGCAGAAGCACTGGTAACCATGTTGTATAAGAAAGAGGATAAGAATAATCCCAAGAACTACCGTGGCATTGCTCTCTGTAATACAATCACGAAGATCTTCACTACCGTGCTCAAAAAGAGGCAAACAAGGTGGACTGAGGTAGAAAATATCCTGCCTGAGTGTCAAATGGGATTTCGCAGAGGCCGCAGCTGTTCGGATGCTATTTTTACACTAATAAATACCATACAATTGCAGTTCCGCCATAAAGATGGGCGGAAAATCTATGGTATATTTGTGGATCTACAAAGAGCTTTTGACTCTGTACCCCAGTGGAGGTTGTGGCAGAAGTTACATCAAATAAAGGCTAGCACTAAATTTATCAATACTGTAAAGTCCCTGTATGACAAGGCGACTATCCGGATTGTGTCACAGGGTGAGAAATCCAAAAAATTTGAAGTTTCGGAAGGCGTGTTACAAGGGGAGGCTTTGAACCCGGATCTATTCCCGCTATATCTATATGACATAGAATTATTTTTCAGGGAGAAAGGCCTTAGAGGTCTCGACTTTAATAGTATTAGTGATCTCTTAATGCTGCTCTTTGCCAACGACATGGCTATTTTATCCTACTCTCAAGTGGACCTAAAACGTAAGCTCAAAGTCCTTGAAGAATACTGTGACCTAAATGGTCTCACTGTTAACAGTGCGAAGATGGAGATAGTTACCTTTAAAGCCGCCGGTAGGCACAAGGAATGCCCTGAGCATTTCAGAAGATACAAAGGTAGTAGTTTGAAGATAGTAAAAACTTACTCCTACTTGGGCGTGAAGATCTCCTCCTCCACTATGGGACTCTCAGCGCTACAGTCAGCTGCCAATAAAGCCAAATGTGCAATTGGAACGACCATAGCCCTACTGGCGAGGGCCAAATGTGACCCCTTGAAAGTCTACACAAAGCTATTCGACTCTTTGGTTGCCTCAGTATTCTTATATGCGTTCCCAGCCTGGGGGCTATGGTACCGAAATTCGTTGGAGCCAGTTCAGACCCAATTCTACAAGCGAATTTACAATCTTCCACGCAATACTTCAGACTGGGTTATCCGCTTGGAATTCAGGCTCACGTCCGTGGTATGGAAAGCTATGCACTTACTGTGGAACTGGACACTAAAAACACTCAAAGACGAAGAGCCCTCGTGAAGTAAAATTTATCTTATACGTCTCTTCCAACTCGCAAAGTCATCACCTCTTACACAGGCCTTTAACTGGGCGTCTCAACTCAGAGAATTTAAAACTGAATGTGATTGTGTGGAGCTAATGGATTCTTTGGATCCCTCCCTGTGGGAAGCGAAAACTAACAGCATTTTCACCAAGTATCGGAATATTCTTTTAAACAGGGATCTGGATTCAGCGATACTCTCCAAATCATTAAAATTCAGCATCCAGAGGCCTCTGCAACTCGCTCCAGTCAAGTACGTACTGGTTAAAACCTCCCTGAAAATCAAACGCATTTTTGCCCAACTCCGGCTCGCTAACAAGTTTTACTGTTGCCTATTAATCAATAGTCAGATTATACGCTTTACACCCAATATTAGCTGTCAACTCTGCAACCTGCATGACCTGGACAACATCGAGCATTTTTTATTAAAGTGCCCGCTGTTTTCCACTCTACGCAACCACTATCTTGGAAGCTTTCTTGACCAAGATGTGCCGCTGGCAACACTACTAAACACGACCGACACCAAGGTGATACTAGCTTTTGTAAGTTTTGCTAAGAAAAGTGCGCTACTAAGAGCCTGGGCCTTAAATCTGTAATTATGTTGTTAACCTTTATTGCTCCTGCAATGTACCACGTTCTGGTTAGTATTTTCAAAACTCTGACTGGTTTTATACTGATTTTCATGTACCAAAGAACTGGTGGCACGTCTAAATACCCGAAGACAAATTACCCGCGACAAAATACCCGATGCCAAAATACCCGCCAACCAAAACACCCGCCAACCAAAACACCCGCCAACCAAAACACCCGCCAACCAAAACACCCGCCAGCCAAAACACCCGCCAACCAAAACACCCGCCAACCAAAACACCCGCCAACCAAAACATCCGCCAACCAAAACACCCGCAATCTAAAACACCTGCTTTTTGGGACCAAGACAATTCATCCCGAAAATCAATTAAAAAAAAAAAAGGAGAATAAAATCTCTTTATTTTTTTTTCTCCGTAAAAAAAAGAGTATCTCAATAAGGGGGTCCAGGGGCGAAGCCCCAGTAGGGTTAAGGGAGCTAGTTCAATTTTTGACATTTTTTTATGTGTGGGTATATTATTTTAATTGCACACACACAAAATTCATGCGACAAGGGCGCTATTTTCCATACTTTTTTGTATGTGGGTATATTTTTGTAACTGCACACACGCAAAATTCGTATTTAATAATAAAAATTGTTATTAGTATTAAGGTTACAAATAAGTTTCCACCGTTTTTTAACACAAATTAAATATTTATTATAGAAAAACGGTAATATAAATTTATTTAAAATATTGCCCATCACTTGCAACCACTTTTTCCCATCTCTCAGGCAGCATTCGAATCCCACGTCTGAAGAACTCCTTGTCTTTTGAGGCTATCCACGAATCAACCCAATTTTTGGTATCCTCATAAGATGTGAACCGCTGCGCCGTCAGAGCATGTGCCATGGACCGGAACAGGTGATAATCGGACGGTGCGATGTCTGGTGAATACGGCGGGTGGGGTAACACTTCCCAATCAAGTGTTTCCAAGTACTTTTTCACGGGAGCCGCAACATGTGGACGAGCATTGTCATGCAAAAGAATAATTTTTTCGTGTCTAGAATAGTATTGAGGGCGTTTTTCCTTCAGAGCTCGGCTTAATCTCATCAATTGTGTTCGATAGAGGGCTCCAGTAATTGTTTCGCTCGGATTAAGCAACTCATAATACACTACACCTAGCTGATCCCTTTTTTTGGCCTTCCACTGCGATCTTTGTCTTCTACGTCGAAATCACCGATTTTAAACTTTTGAAACTACTCTCGACACGTTCTCTCACTCAAAGCACCCTCACCATATGCTTCTACGAGCAATTGATGCGCCTCAGCAGCAGATTTCTTTAAATTAAAGAAGTAAACTAATATTTCCCGCAAATGACGCTTACTTGGCTCAAATTTTGACATTTTCAACTTATAAAAATTATATTTTACCAATATAAAATCAATGATATTAATAGGTTATGTTGTTCTTGAATGTCTAAACTATTTTTTAAGCCGGTTATCATCTGCGAAAGCTAACCGAAACTCCGTGCCGCGTCATCTACAATAAAACGGCGGAAACTTATTTGTACTCCTAATATTTTATCTGATAGTATATCATTTATAGAAATTTTGGCTTGCGAGTATTTTGTCGCAGGCATTTTGGTTTGAGGGTGTTTTGTCGTCGGGTATTTTGTCGCGGATATTTTGTCGTCGGATGAATTGTTACGCGACGCCAAAGAACTAGTTGCAATATTCAATATTCAAGTTTTAATTATTCTATTCTATTATTTAATTGCAATTATTTTATTCATACTGGGTTTATATATTTCAATTTATATTTTATACTGTGAAAGAATAAATGATGTATGTGATTATTTATCCCCCTTGCTTGAAATGTTATGTAACTATTCAAAGCAATAAATAAATAATAATAATAATAATAATAATAATAATAATAATAATAATAATAATAATAATAATAATAATAATAATAATAATAATAATAATAATAATAATAAGCCCACGGTGCATGTTGTGCGGCCGGCGGGGGTTTCATTTACCCCGTGGCGCATCGTGGGCAATGTAGGCTGGCCTCCCACCTGCTGGCCTACTAATCGCACAACAACCTTTGCATTGGGCTAACTCCCCAATGTAAAGTATACTGAGTTCAAGATAATCCTGAACACAGAAGTGCTCCCCACAACCGGCCCTTCTCGGATGAGGGCTACCCACTAGCTGGGCGGAGCACCGAGATCCCGAACGATGACGACCTTGGCGAACAACGGACTACATTTAGGTGGACGGATGAATTACGAGCCGATCTCCTGATGTGCTACAATAACAGTGAACCGGAGCGGAGAGGCTACATGGCTAGGATGCATGCTCTCTGGAGCGATATGCATCCCAATCACAGCAACTTTTCACAACAACATCTACGTGATTATGCTTCTCATCTCCGGCGAACACGAAGATCACTGTTAACTAAAAGACGGTTATCTCACCGTCTGTCTTTTCCAGCACAGCTACATCAAGAGAGACGCCGTTCTTTCGAAGACGCCGACAATGATTTTGACATACGGCAAGTATGTATCTCGAAGAAGAAACACTACCCAAAACATCTACTTGACACGGAAAACCACGAACTATCCACTCGGATTCAGGAGGACTCTACTTTGCTCACCATCAATCGAGCTGTCTATGATGGTGCCTCCTCACTCTTACTTCCAGCAGGAAGGAATACTTCTTCGCCTGAGGCTAAGATGAGAGGGCGCATTGGGCAGCTAACACTGAAGATTGATGATCTCCGGAAACACGTCTCCCGCATTCAGTGTGTGATTGAGTATGTAAATGCTCGTAAAGCATTTACATCTAAAGTCCGCCGCATTGCGGCTGGACTACGATACCAGCATCACACACTGAATAAGGAGAATCTTCTGAACATCAAAGAAGGTTCCCTTAACAGGTTGCGGGCTCTGGTGGCTGCTAAAAAGTCACTAGAGAAAAAGCTGAAGCGGCTTACCGACAACTCTTTGTTTCGGTTAAGTCCTTCACGCTTTCTGACACCTAAAACATCTGTTTCTGGCGATCCCCCAGCCATCGAGCGAGTCGAAGCTTTCTGGTCTGAGTTGTATGGTGATCAACCGAACGTGAATCGTGACACTCCAGCTCTCAACGACTTCGAAGCATTCTGTCGACAACACCGCAACGACAATGCTGATGAAGAGAGCCCTGAAGTCAGCGTAGAAGAAGTTCGTTTAGCTCTGAATAATGGTAAGAACTGGGCTGCTCCGGGACCAGATGGCATTAACTTATTCTGGTGGAAGAAACTAACTTCTACCCATAGCCATCTAGCCCGGATTTTTACAGCGTTTATCAGAGGCGACGAACCTATTCCATGTTGGCTTGTAGAAGGGCGAACCGTGCTCATCCCTAAGAAAGGTGACTTGTCTGACCCAAAGAACTACCGGCCTATCACCTGTTTGAATGCGGTTTATAAGATTTTTACTAAAATTTTAAATAATCGCATTCTAGAAGTGATAGATCCTGTATGGCAGCAGATATACGAACAACGTGGCAGTAAGAGAGGCCTGTCAGGTTGCAAAGAGAATCTGTTAGTAGATCGTTGTGTCATTCAAGACGCGATCTACTATCAGCGCAACCTGTCAATGGCCTGGATTGACTACCGCAAGGCATTTGACTCAACATCTCATGAGCTTATTCTCTTTTTGCTCAAATGCCTTGGGGTCAATCGTGATACAGTGGGATGCATCCAACGTACGATGCAACTTTGGCGAACACGGTTCCACATTTCATGTGGCAACGACGAACGTGTAACCGAAGTTGTACAGTACAAAAGAGGAGTGTTTCAGGGAGATTCTCTGAGCCCTCTGCTGTTTTGCATCTCACTGCTGCCAATATCTGTTGCGCTACGCCGTACTCGTGGATACTCAGTGGGCCCACCAACTGATCGGAGTTATTCGATCACCCACTTACTCTACATGGATGATCTGAAGGTATATGCACCTGATGAGGAACACCTTCAGACAGCCTTGAACATCGTAGGGGAGTATACACGGGATGTCGGCATGGCATTTGGGTTGGACAAGTGCGCGGTCGTTAATCTGGTGAAGGGTAAGTGCTCTGATGTGCGTGAAGATATCGAGTTGGTAGATGGGAGCGTCATTGACCATCTTGACGCCGGAGAGTCGTACAAATATCTAGGTATTGAGGGAAGTCCTATGCAGGATCTTCCTAAAATCAAAACGACTCTCTGCAGCGAGTATGTGCGGAGACTCCGGAAAATCTGGTCATCAGAACTTTCAGGAAAGAACAAAGTCTCTGCAACAAACATGCTTGCTGTCCCGGTACTTCTTTACTCTTTTGGTGTCCTTAAATGGGCCCGAAAAGAGCTTAAAGACCTCGATATCAAGACACGCAAAGTCATGAATATAAATCGGAGCATGCACCCTAAGTCTTCAGTCACCAGATTATACCTTTCCCAGCACATCGGAGGGAGAGGTCTACAGAGCTTGGAGTGTCTACACGATCGTTTGGTTTTGGGTTTAACATATGAAGTTGTCAATTTCACAGCAGATGAAGACGACTTCCTTATGCAAATTGTTCATCAGCATGAGAATGCGCATAAGGGAGCGTTCTTATATAAGGCAGCAAAGTACGCAGCAAAATCCCTTGGTCTCGGAAGAGTAAACCCTCTTATTGAACTCCCTAAGGCGGAATTCAAGAGGGTCATCAGCAACGCTGAGCAACGAAAACTGCTCAGTACACACATGGATAAGTCAATGCACAGCGTGTTCTTTAAACACGTGCGTGAACATGGCTTGTCCGAACAGCTGACGTTTTCCTTCCTTAAGTCAGCTGGCCTGATGTCCGAGACTGAAGGGTATATTTTTGCCTGCCAAGATGGTGTAATTAACACTCTCGAATACCGTGCAAAAGTGCTCCAGATGCAGCTACCCGACACACAGTGTAGGGTGTGTAAGCAACATCCTGAAACGCTTATGCATCTCTTGTCAGCATGTCCTGTGCTGGCAAGAAGTGCATACGTTCAGCGTCACAATGCTGCTCTGCGAGTACTTTATTACCACCTTAGACACACGCACGGTATCGATAAAACACCAGTGCTGCCTTATTTGCCAGGAGACATTCCGCAAGTTGTTGAGAATGACCGTTGCCGTATTTATTGGAACGTGCCATTCGCAACAACGCGGAAAATAGATCACAATAAACCTGACATTGTGCTCTTCGATAAAACCGCTCGTAACATTTATGTTATTGAGTTTTCAGCTCCAGCTGAATATAACATCACGGTTAAAGAAGAGCACAAACACGAAATATATCAGGATCTCCTGTTTGAAATTGGCAAACTTTACCCAGGCTACCGTGTCAAGCTTGTCGTACTCATTGTTGGCGTCCTAGGAGGGATGAAACAGAATTTTGTATCTGCATTGGCTAAAATCCCAACTTGCTCATCGCAAGTTGAGTTTTTGGCATCGAGGATGCAAAAGGCTGTAATTCTCGGATCCCTCCGTCTACTTAGGCAACGAAACTTGGCCTGCTGCGCATGCTAATCATCTTGTTGATGAAGCATCGCAGCAGTAATGATTTGGCGCTCAGTTGAGGCCCTCGGTAGAGTCGGACTACCGGGGATAACCCCCTGAGCATTTAACTTAAAAAGAAATAATAATAATAATAATAATAATAATAATAATAAACTAACATAAATATATGCTAGAGATTAATATAAATAAATTAAATAAATCAATGTCATTTAATTTAAAAAATTCATATAAATTTATTTAAGAAATGATATGTAATAAATTAATATAATCAAATTACAAGTTTAAATTCAATTAATTACTTTTATTATAAAATTAACAATTTTTAATAAAAGTAATGAAATACTTTAAACCATTTGAATAGTTTAAAATTTTAATGACAGCTACTATTCACTTAAATGATAAGTGATAATATTATCATTAATTAATTCACATTATAAAATAAAGAATTCATAATAAATGCAATATTTGTTTTGATCGCCCACAATCAATTTTCCACGATAGCATCAAGACTTTTATACATTTTTAAATATTGATTTTCACAGAATTGTTATTTATCGTACTACTTTTTGATCACAATAATAAACTGTTTATTACACCACTAATTTAGCATAGTAATAAATTATATAGAAACAAATTCATATACAATTATTTGTATTATATAGTTATTATTATGTTTAATTACACAACACTATACTTAGCAAATTTTTATCATGAATTTGAGGTTATTTAGTATATTCCCTGGCGGTTTTGAATCACTCTGGAAACACCATGGAAACACGGTGGAATTACGGTGAATCCAGGGTGGTTACACGGTGGGTTTGTGCCATTTTTTCACCCTGTACCCACCCTGATTCCACGGTGGTTACACCCTGTACCCACCCTGATTCCACGGTGGTTACACCCTGTTCCCACCCTGATTCCACGGTGTACCCACTCTGATTTCACGGTGTACTCACCCTGATTTCACGGTGTACCCACCCTGATTCCAGAGTGTGTGCTCTATGATATCATAGTGTACCCACCCTGATTCCATGGTGTACCTACTGTCATACCACGATGTACCCACTGATTCCACGGTGTACTCACGGTGTGTCCACCGTGATTCCACGGTGTACCCACTATAATTCCACGGTGTACCTATGGTGATTCTACAACTGATTGAAGAAAAGAGGCTCATTACGGATTGCCTTATGACAATAGTTGACCGTAAATAAATCGAAAATTTTTCAGCCTGATTTCACTCTGGTATCATACTTAAAAAAGAGCACGAAACCGTTCTGGAATCACGCTGGAATCAGTATGGTTCCGTTTTGACTCTGGTTCCAGAGTGATTCCAGAATGTATTTCATGCCGCTGGGGTATATGTAAGGTAAAAGACCCTATACCCGCTCAGTACCATTAGTCGCTCATATGAACTGTTTAATATGTTTCTTTATAATTAAACAAAAAAAAAATTATAACTAAAAATATTATTATTGATAATTAATTATTTGTGAATCTCAATACATTAAACTATCATGTATCAAATTATTTTATAATAGATTATAAATTGAAATTAATGACTGCTTTCAAAATCGCGTTCAGTCGGGCATTTTTTACTTTAACGTTCATTTGGATTAAATTTAGGTTACGTCAAATTTTTTCACAAGTTTTTCAAAAATCATTATAAATTTAAAGGAAAATTCCAGGATACCCTGCTGCATGTAGTAAACATATATATGATTTAACTCTCGAGAGAAAATTTTCATGATCTAATTCGTTGCATTCGAACCAGTATTCTGTTTTAAACAAAATTCAGTATACCTTGAAGATTAAATCCATAAAAAATTTGTTTTTGAACATTCTAGCATCGCTCTATAATATCCAGTTTTTTAGAAAATTTTCATATCGTCGGCGCAGATATACTTTGTAGTCACCGTAAATAGATTGTGTAATCATCTCAAAGACACCGTGTAATCACTTGATAACTACCATAAATGAATTTTGGAATCATGGAAAATATACCGTTTAATGACGGTGGGCACATCGTGGAATCAGGGTGGGTACACCGTGGAATCAGGGTGGATACACCGTGGAATCACTGTGGGTACGCCGTGTAACCACCCTGGGTACATCGTGGAATCACCGTGGATTCACCGTAAAATCACCGTGGAACCACGGTGGGTACACCGTGGAATCCCGTGTATACACGGTGATAAAATGGCACAAACCCACCGTGTTTCCACCATGGATCCACCGTGTTTCCACTCCCAGGGTGTTTCCACCGTGATTCAACTCCGCCAGGGTTATGTCAATTTAAATATACCTTGACGAAGACAGTACATAGGTGTATGCAACGTTTAATCAGGGTATCACTTAAGTGCAGGGTATCACTTAAAAGCATTTAACATTGCAAATCGTTTTAAATTGCTTCTTTTAAAAAGGGATTGACACGGGAACTTAAAATACATTTGGCAATACTGGGTTGCATACTATTAAATTATGAAATAAATCTTACCCAGAGAAATAATATTTTAAATACTTTTGTAAGACAAGGAGCCAAATAAGCTATCCTTGTCTAATCTTCTAAGGAATTTATTCGACGCGTCTAAGCACGTATGCACCAAACTCTGGGACGTACGCTGAATATATCAACTTATTATTATAATAATAACTCAGGTTTAATTATTACTCAATTAAATATCGTGATCAACTCTACTGTCCAGCGATAGCCGATGCAACAAATGAAAATACAAATGACTTACCGGCGTTGACAATAATTTACTTCTCGAGATTTTTAATTATAAATAATACGTAAACTTTACTTTAAGTTTATATAACAAAATATTAATTAACCAAATTAACTTTCTTTAATATTTAATTACGGCAACTGGGTCAGAACAATTTTATAAGAATTCACGGACAACAACACGTCCTATCTTTACAATATTCCGGTCCTCTCAGATTATTTTCACGCGTCGGTTTTCCAAGGGATGGGTATAACTCACTTGTTATCCCCTCTAAAGACCTCGGACCCGAAATTATTAATTAAAATAAAATTTTTTAATTTATTACACGACCTGAGTCATATTATAATAATAAATTAAATAATATTTTCCATTAATAAACATAATAATTATTAATCCTTTAAGCAATAAAATAATAATTATTTCAGTGCACCACGTGGTGGGAGGGAGATATTGATTTTTATTAACTTACGAAGTAATTTTTCGGAATAAATTCGGTTATTGCGAGATTCGATTGCTCGGAGAAACTAGGCCAAGTTCGGTCAATTATACTAAATTCTAGCTTCGATATTTCGACTTCATTAACGGAATTGTCTGGAAACTAATTGTGCCGTGTAGTTTCATCTAAAAATTCGACAATCAATAACAATCTTTCATTCGAGCACAACCGTAATCCCGCCTAGAAATTTTGGTGAGGCTTGCCGAAGAATCAGTTTGGCCCGAACTAGGCTTGCCTAACTTAGGCAAGCCTAATTTGTATCTTATTAGATCTTTATGAGGCAAAACGAACATTGGCATGCCGAAAAAATTCCATATTCGATTGTGATCACGAAACACTGTGGTATTGCCGAAGTACGGCATACTATTGGAATTCCTGACTAGTAGGTAGCAATAGTAACCGAAGGTTTGCCGAAGTTTAGTATGCCAAAGTCAGATGAAACTAGGAACGTCTGTGGCAAATCGCACTCAGGCCTCACATTGGAATTCCTGACTAAAATCGGATTGGGATGACCGAAGGCTTGCTAAAGTTAGGTATGTCAAATTTGGCTATTATTAGGAAAGTCTTCATCATTGCCTAAGTTAGGTATATCTTTGGAATTCCTGGCTGGTACCGAATAATATTTAAATAGCATAAATAAACTTAGGAGCCACAATCGGTAGTGTAGCATAGTAGTTAAAGCGTCGGTCTTTCGAGCGTAGGGTCTCGGGTTCGAATCCCACGATATCGGTCCTAGATGAGTTCCACGTTTTTCCTTGAATTTAAAATTTATGAGTCGATTGGAAATTAAAATAACATTAAATTAGCACATCTGATGATAATAGCACTGCAAAAAGAATTTTACACGATAAAAAAAAAAAAAGAAAAAAAAATTTTTTTTTTAATTTAGTTAAACAAAATTATATGATCATTACAGTCATATATGATCATATATTTCCAATTTCTATGTAAAAGCATAAGGCTCCTATGCGAAGTATGGTTTCTAAACCTCGCCTAAGAAGGAAGCCAAATTAGGTAGGGCCTCACAACTGCGTTACTTTCGGGATTTCGACCTAGTTTGGTTGCCTCATTTGGCGCAAGTCTAGAATTTGGCATGCTTTATTCGGGCCAAACCACTGCCTAACTCAAATTTCTAGTCAGGAAATTAATCAAAAGTGAAGGTGATCAGTGAAATTGCCAAGAGAACCAGTAAGCATCCGCAGCAACGTAAGCCACCTCCAATCTACTCGCCACCAAGCAGCATAAATGAATCATAATTAAATAATTAATAAAAATAATATAAATGTTCAAATAATAATAAATTATTAAAATTAAATGCGCAAATGCGCTTTTTATCAGCTAGGAGGTGTTGTTAAATTCACGGCGAGATGGAAAAGCGTGCGCAGTGATTCACGTTTGAATCGCTACGTGACAACTTTCTATAAAAGAAAAATTTCTATGCTATCTAAACTGTATCCACTACTGTCCGGGATAGTACTTAACACTATAATTATGTATGGCCATACATGCCCATACGTAGGCTATATAGAGCCATATACGGCCATATATTTTGAATTAATCACGGACATACATGGTCATATATAGTCATACGTTTCTATATATAGCCATATATTTCCATACATGGACTATAAACGGCCATGTATGTTATATATGTTTAAACGATATTAAATCTTGTTTCTAAACTTGTAATGGGCGCGCGCGGTTAAAATCAAATCAAAAATTCGGTGTTTTAATTTTTTTTTTTTTTTAAATATTTTTTCCAGATTGATAATTTTGACATCACCTATATGTCATATTGACGTCATAGAAAGTCACACAAACATCAAATTTACATCATATTTATGTCAGTAGTTTTACATCATAATCTTACGTTAAAAAGTGCGAAATAATGAGTTACACCTGACTCGTTTATGACTCATATCTTACGTAAATGATAACATAGCGTAAAGTCACTTTAACATCAAATTTACGTCAATGTATTTACAGGGTAGCAAGTATGAAATAGAGCTTATAGGGAATTTTTTTTTTCACTCCATAAATAAGAATGGTTTACGAGCTCTTTGCTTATTTATAAAATGACTTCCTGAGTAAATCGCTTTTCTAAGTTCTCAGTAATGAAATCAGAAAGAATTCATATTTAAGAAGTCTTAAATAAAACTTCGTTTGGACTTCTTATTTTATATTTGTAATGCGTCGAAATAGGTATTAAAAAATTTTCTGATAAATAAATTCAAAGTTATTTATTAAAAACAAATAGTTTTAGTACAATTACAAATATTAAACTAACCTAGCAATTATCATTTTATATTATCTATGCATGTGTATTATATTATATTGCATAATATCATTCATCGTATTATACATGAAGAAAAATGGGACCAAAAAATATACGTATTTTTATTATGCTGTGCTATAATAATTAATAATGTGATCCTCTGAAAATTTTATATTTTTTACTATGATTCCTATTTTAGACAAATAATTTTTATAATAATTTATCAATAAGTCTTTAGTGTATATTTTTTATAACATTTTGGTGAATCAACGTCCTGTTTCGAGTTTGCATAATTAGAGTTCGAAGATTATTAAGTCCAATTTTTCTTCGTGTATCAAAATAAATTACTTATTTAATAGGAAAAAATCGGTCTATCAGTTGACCCTGCGGACTAGCCCCAAGACTTCCCGCTGTTTTCGAGCTTGTTGAGCTCGAAAATATTGTTGTGAATACATTTTCGAGCTCTTTGAGCTCAAAAATTCTTTTGTATGCCGTTGTTTTCGAAAAAAAAAATGTTTTTTACCATTTATTTCTTCAACGATATCTCTCGATAGAATTAACCGATTGAGACGATTGAAGTGACAATCGACGCGTTTTATCGAGTTCTAGAGCTGATCAAATTTTGAAATTGATTTATCTATTCGTTTTTGAGTAATTTCAAAAAAACTAAGAAAAAAAATTTTTTTATTCTTTCGTTAATGGTTTCTCCTGAACGAATGAACCGATTTTGATGGTTAAGGTGGCATTCGACGCAGCTTATAAAGTTTTAGAGCTGATTAGAGTTTGGAATCAATCCACCCGGCCCATTAAAAGTTATGAAAAAAAAAACATTTTTGAAAAAATTTTATTTTTGAAATATCTCTGAATGCAACCTACCGATCAAGCTCAATTTTCTACAGCTTTTAGACATTAACAAGCTGCGTTGAATGACTTATTGACGATCAAAATAAGTTCAAAAGTTACAGATATTGACATACGTACGTACATATACACATACATACACTCGGGCGTCATCTTGAATTTAGTCAGAATAGCTTCCTAGAACCTCAAAACGTCAAGATCTGATGGAAATTCAGTTTTCGAAAATCGGACCGAAACCAATAACTTCCCGAATTTTCGAAAATTTTCAATCTTCTAGCAGGAAGTTAAAAAAAATGATTACATTCGTTTAAAACGTCATTTTTAATCCTTTGGTTTCTCATTTTCAGCTGCATATTTTACTCGATCGCTTGCTTGTTGAAGCCAACCTTCAATTGTACCACCCAGTGAACACACCAATGTAACAGTGATATCACATCTAGAGAACATCTATCGTAACAAATTCAATGTAAATTTTATATTCTAGTGACATAAATTGTAATGTAAATGGTACGTCAAATTTGTGATGTAAATGTGATATTAAGATTACATTCATGTTACTGACAGAGTGATATCACATTGGTGACCCAAATGTGACGTTATATTTATATAATATAGTAACGTTAGCTTTACATTCTAGTTATTACCTCAAGATTACATAAAATTAACTTATAAGTGACACAATCTTGGTGATTCTCTTTTATTGTCACATTTACATCACAATAATGTTCCGGCTATGTTTATACTGTTACACCACTCTTACATAAAAAATAGTTATATTTATTTTAAATTAAAACTTTTCATCACATTTATGTAAAAAAATTTACTTCAAAATGGTGTACGGATTCGACGGCATTAGGGTAGAAAGGGTTATGCACAAAAATTATGTATTAGTTATAATTAAGGCCAAGAATTTGGTTTTTTTAAAAGAGAGAGATAAAAGAGGGGAGGAGCTTACTTTCTGATTGGTTGAATTTTTATAGATTTGTATTTGTTTATTTGAATCGAGTGAAACGAGCGATAAAACAAAAATAAGTTTAGTCAATGTAAAACAAATATACTAGTGACATAACCACGTATATTGGTAATCTTGATATCGAACTTCGTTGGTTGAAATTCTAACATATGCTATCAACTATATTTTGAATGAATATAAACTAAGGGTATTATTTTGAAAATATTTTAGATGATATTACTTTAGCCGATGGATTAAAATTTTTTTTTTTCAATTGGAACATGATTTGCACGCTGGTGTGACGTCCGATTAATTTTTATAATTTTCAAAACAATTTTTTTTTTATTCATAAATTTTATAATACACAATGAACCACGTGAACAACGAAATATCTATTAAGGAAAATCTTAGTGGGGAGAATAATGCGTGCGCCGACCAAGATAAGAAAATTTTGGGCCTGAGAAACAAAAAAAGTACTCGCTCTCTTCTGGCTGCAATCATCAAGGTGCGAACAAGTTGTCACAATGAAGAAAAAGAATAAAAAAAATTTTGTATAAATTAAACTAGTATATTAATTTGAAGCTCATCAAGTATTTACACAGGAAAACAGGTATAACAAAATAAAATCAAAATATTACATAAAATGTAAAAGTGTTCAGTTACATCAATATTGAAATTAAAATCCAAACACGTGTCATTTATAAGTAAAGAATGAAATAAATTTAAAATAATGTCCAATTTAGTAATGTCCGAGTTATAAAATTAAAATTAAAACACGTGTAATTTAAAAATCAAAATATTACATAAAATTTAAAATTGTTCAGTTACATGAATTATAAAATTAAAATTAAATCACGTGTAATTTAAAAATCAAAATATTACATAAAATTTAAAATTGTTCAGTTACATGAATTATAAAATTAAAATTAAAACACGTGTATATTAAAAATCAAAATATTACATAAAATTTAAAAGTGTTTAGTTACATGAATTATAAAATTTAAATTCAATTACGTGTCATTTACAATTGAAGAATAAAATCAATTTTAAAATGTTCAATGTAGTAATGTCCGAATTATATAATTATAAAATTAAAATTCGAACATATATAATGTAAAATCCAAATAGTAAATGTAATTTTTCAATTGTGTAATTAGGTTCGGCTGCTAGCCACCTAATACTTTTGTTATTAATCATGAATAACTGTTTTATGAGTTGACAATATAGTAGAAATTAAAATTTAAATATCGTATTATTAACAAAAAAATTAAACCTATCCTCCTTAATAAAAGATCTCTGGGGTTCCCGGTCTATAGGCTTCGGCTTGGGCCAAATACCCACAAAAACATAATTTACGTCCAAATCCGACGTAACACTGGACAGCGCATTTAAAAATTTGGAAAACTTTTTCAATTGGGTCTTGAAAAGGAGTCATATTTTTTGTCTTAAAATAAAATCTTACTTTTTGTCTTAAAATGAAGTCGTATCTTTTATCTTAAAATTAATTCTTGACTTTTACACACAGAAAATTAAGTAATTGTGTTTATTATGCTAAATTTCAATTCCAATCATCTAGAATGATTAATAATAATTAATTCGACTTAACATACAGGATTGTAACAATTATCATAAATATGGTGAATAGTACAATCTAGATGATTTATACAATCATCTAGATAATATTTACGACTAACTCATTGATGGTAGAAATTTTTACCATAACTAGATAGTTACTCCAATTATTTAATTTTCTAAGTGTAACTTGAAATTAAGTTACATTTTTTGTCTTAAAAAGGAATCGTAATCTTTCCCGAATCAAAAATGAAACTTGATTTAGAGTGGGTCGTCTTAAATCGTGACTAAGTAAGACCAATTAATTCGAAATCAAGGTAAATTCACGCAAATTCAATGTCCAAGATGGCCAGGACTATTCGGATTTGAAAAAAAAAATATTGAAGGAAATGAAAAAAAATTATTATTAGCCAACTAGACAGTTTTACTCGTGCACCAAAAGCTCCAAGTGCTGCAGCTGACCAAGTTGGTCACGAATCTCTGAATTTAAAAAAAAAATACTGAAGGAAACAATAAAAAATTATAATTAGCCAACTAGACAGTTTTACTGGTGCACCAAAGGCTCCAAGTGCTGAAGCTGACCAAGATGGTCACGACTCTGGACTTTTTTTTTAAGTATCGAAGTGATTGAGTAAAATTACTTTCAGCCAACTAGACATTTTCACTAGTACATCAAGCGTACAAACTAAGTCTTATTTTTTGTCTTAAAATCGAGTCTTACTTTTTGTCTTAAAATTAAGTCTTACTTTTTGTCATAAAATTGAGTCTTATTATTTGTCTTAAAATCGAGTCTTACTTTTTGTCTTAAAACTAAGTCTGACTTTTTGTCTTAAAATTAAGTCTTATTTTTTGTCTTAAAATCGAGTCTTACTTTTTGTCTTAAAACTAAGTCTGACTTTTTGTCTTAAAATTAAGTCTTATTTTTTGTCTTAAAATCGAGTCTTACTTTTTGTCTTAAAATCGAGTCTTACTTTTTGTCTTGAAATAAAGTCTTATTTTTTGTCATAAAATTAAGTCTTACTTTTTGTCTTAAAATCGAGTCTTACTTTTTGTCTTGAAATAAAGTCTTATTTTTTGTCATAAAATTAAGTCTTACTTTTTGTCTTAAAATCGAGTCTTATTTCTTGTCATAAAATTAAGTCTTACTTTTTGTCTTAAAATCGAGTCTTACTTTTTGTCTTGAAATTTAGTCTTACTTTTTGTCTGGTTGACTGAAATTTTATTTTTTAATGTCTTTGATATTTAAAAAAAATCCAGAGAGTCTTGGTCATTTCAGACAACTTTAACAATTTCACGTCTTGATGTACCAGCGAAAATGTCTGGTTGACTGAAATTTTTTTTTTTTAATGTCTTTGATATTTAAAAAAAATCCAGAGAGTCCTGACCATCTTGGACAACTTCAACAATTGATGCAATTGATGTACCAGCGAAAATGTCTGGTCGACTGTAATTTTTTTTTTTTAATGTCTTTGATATTTAAAAAAACTCCAGCGAGTCCTGACCATCTTGGACAACTTTAACAATTTCACGACTTGATGTACCAGCGAAAATGTCTGGTTGACTGAAATTTTTTTTTCTAATGTCTTTGATATTAAAAAAAAAAAATCCAGAGAGTCTTGGTCATCTCGGAGAACTTTAACACTTAGAGTACTTGGTGTACTAGTGAAAATGTCTAATTGGCTGAAAATAATTTATTTTTATTTCCTTCAATATTTTCGTTCTAAATTCAGAATGTCCTGGTCATTTTTGACATAGAATTTGCGTGAATTTGCATCCGTTTTGACTCAACCAGTCTAACTTAGTTACGATTCAAGACGATTAACTCTAAATCAAGTTTTATTTTCGACTCGGGAAAGAATACGATTTCTCTTTAAGACAAAAAATAAAACTTAATTCTAAGACAAAAAGGAGACTTAATTCTAAGACAACAAGTAAAACTTAATTTTGAGACAAAGAATTTGACTTCCTTCCAATACCCGATCGAAAAAGTTTTTCAAATTTTCAAATACTCTATTCAGCGTGCAAAATATGTTCCAATTTAAAAAAAATTTTTCAATCTGTTAGCTAAAGTGATATCATCTAAAATATTTTTAAAAGGATACCCTTAGTTTACATTAATTCAAAATATAGTTGAGTGCATATTTTAGAATTTCAAGAAATGAAGTTTGACATAAATATCACATATATACATGGTTATGTGACTAGTATATTTGTTTTGCATTGATTAAACTCATTTTTGTTTTGTCGCTCGTTCCACTTGATTCAAATAAACAAATACAAATCTATAATAATTCAACCAATCAGAAATTTAGCTCCTCCCATCTCTTATCTCTCTCTTTTAAAAAAACCAAATTCTTGGCCTTAGTTATAATTAATACTTTTACATTTAATTTATGTAAGAAATAGTATTTGATATTGAAACGTGATTAGGTTTATGTCAAATCGACGGAACAAACTTTTTTTTTCATATTTATGTAAATTTCCTTTGCTTATGAATAATTGAAATAATTATTTTTATTGTTATTAATATTTTTATTTTATTATTAGACATTTTATTTAATTTTTCGAATTTTTATTGTTATTACCCGGGAAAAAATTTTTTCATGAATTTTCATGAAATTTTATAAACCATATGAAATTTTATGAAATATAATAAAATTCTATAAATCTTCGCGTAATTTTTAATAATTGAAGTTTTGGCCTTACACGAAATGTTACGAAATTTCATTAAATTATCTAAAATTTCATGAAAATCATCTCTTGGTTTTTAAGTAATTTTTATAAATGTTTTTATAATTCTACAGTTCGATAAAACTACAAAATTTCATATAATTTCGAAAAATTTTAGAAATTAAAAAAAAAATATTTACCAATATTCCTTCGGATCTTGGTAATAAATATGTAAAATTTTATGAGATTTTATAAAATTCAAAAAATATTCATGAAAGTTCATACCAATAACTCCTTGGAATCTTGATAACAATTATGTATAACTTTATGAATTTTTTTGAAATTTCGTCTCTTTTTACAAAATTTTATGAAATTCATAAAATATTATGAAAATTATCTTATGGCGCTAGATACACCGTGGAACCACGGTGGCGAAATGGCACAAAGCCACCGTGGAATCACGGTGGATACACCGCGTAAACACAGTGGATACACTATGTATACACGGTGGTAAAATGGAACAAACCCACCGTGTAACCACGGTGGATCCACGGTGTTTACACTTCCATGGTATTTCCACCGTGATTCAAATCTGCGAGGGTATATTTAAATGGTTAACTGTTAATTATAGCAGTTCAAAAATTAAAATCATAATTTTACTGATTGAAACGACATTAGTTATTGAACATAACATAAATAATTAGAAGTTGAACTACAATTATTGTCAATCATTTTTTTCCGTGTACGTAAGTGACTGTGAAATTGTACGTCACATGTGACTTACATGTTACTTACGTCTTACATAACCTAATGTTTTTGGTTTTTTTAATGTGACGTCTCCGTTACGTTGCCGTGTTCACTGGGCATTTAATTCTGGCAACGTAAATCGTGGGTTGCAATTAACAACTGTACCTAAAATCATGAAAATAATTAATTTCATTTTATTGAAACTTCATCAGTCCTGAAAAATTTATGATCCTGAAGTTAAAAAACAATTAACAATTTCCGGATTCTTTTATTAAAAAGTCTATTACAAAAAAATAAAAACTAAAAATATCTACATGTAGAAAATTCTTAAAACCTATAGGCGCAATTTTTTAAACAACTTTTTTTATTATAATTTATCATTTAAGAAATATTGAAAATATACTAGACGTCAGCTAACTTCAGTATCACAAAAATTTTCTATGTGTTTTTAGAATTCTTAGTTTTTTAATTACTCTTCAACTAAAGTTAGGAATTCAAGAGTTTTAAACTTCCGAAAAAATATATACAACAAAATTTTTCGGAAACTTCAAATAATATTACTTTGAACTTTGTTTAAGAAATAATTAAAAACTAAAATTTCTAACAAAAGGTTCGTATCCATACAAAGTCGCCGTTAATGGAAAAATTCCTAGGTTGGCCGATATCTAACTGCCGTCGCTCGGCCAAGCATTGGCAATTGGTAATGGCCCAAACCTGGTTAATTACCAGCAGCCGTTTAATTTTTTATAAATGAAGCGTAGTCAAATCGAAATGAGTTTTTATTAAAATTTTGAATGTATATGCTATGGTAGTACTGGTTTCATATCAGAATGTGACTTTCCATAAAGGAAACGCCAGTCATACATTGCTGTCGATGGCTGGCCAATTATTGGTTCGCAACGTTGGGCTACTGGTGGTGAATCAGTGTTCCATAATTGATTCTTATTAAATGAAAAAATCTACTAATCAATTATTAATTATTCAAATAACTCGTTATTATAGTTCTCTTTAATTAATAATTATTCATTTTTGAAGGAAACGAAGTTTTAATTAACAAATATTTCAATTTTCCGATTAAAGTTATTAACAACTAAAAATTTATGTTTTTTAGTTCGTTATTATTTGCAATCAACAATCGCAATTTTATAAATTTACTCACAAAAATTAATTTAATTAAAATATAAGTCATAAATTTTTTTAATAAACGTCATTTTTAATAATGGTGGTAGAGCAAGATAATTCAGCTAAGTTCTTGATGAATAATCGATTAAAATTAATGAGTTTTATTTAAGAAATTATGTAATTATCATAAAAATAGT
Source organism: Microplitis deprimator (assembly GCA_964016945.1). Lineage (NCBI taxonomy): Eukaryota > Metazoa > Arthropoda > Insecta > Hymenoptera > Braconidae > Microplitis > Microplitis deprimator. The sequence continues at coordinate 13,636,780 of OZ024706.1, read as the reverse complement.
ACGAAATTATTAGGTTTAAAATTTTATTCTAAATAATCGAAAATATTAATTAAATTGCTCTTTATATTTCATAAAACCAAGTGGTTGTGGTAGAATGAGTAAGTAGATCATTTAAAGGTATTTGCTCAACATTAGTAGGTTTATCCAGTAGCCAGCGTTTAGACCCAGCAATCAGAAGGACGGCAGTTCTCGTCCAGAGTCCAGCAGAATTTTCACCGAGTTTTTTTCACATTATTTACTCCACTTAAATAGTTTAAACGTTAATGATCATGAATTCTACTAGGATAATAAAAATAAAATTATTTTTTAATTAAATTTATTTGCTTGCTTGGCTGATTGCTGGCTACCATTAATCAGCCGAAAGTGGAGCACCGTTAATGGCCCGAGGTTATCATCCCGGCTATAGGCCGTTTATCGACCAATACAAATTGCCATTGCTGAGCCATTAATCGACATTCTTGACCCAGTACTGGCCTGATCTACGGCTGATTTCCAAACTTTGCATGGGTACTGCTCAACTTTAAAAATAGACATTCAATGTTATGAAAAAAATTAGATAATATTAGAAATCATCAAGAATATTACCTTATGTAGTCATTGATGTAGTAAAATTCACAACCACTGAGTTATCATAAATAACTGTCGATATTAATTATTTTATATTAATAATAAATATATGTAATAATAAAATAGGAAATTTTTGGTTAATGTATATGGAAACAAATCTATAATACGCATGCTCTTATAATTTACTAAGCGCATGCACAAGAGAATTAGAGAATGCGTAACCATGATGTCTATGAGAATTCTACAAAATGAATGCATTATGCGTTCATAAAACTCAACGTCTTTCTTATAAGTACTTAAAGGAGTCTTAATTTTGATAACACTAAGAAGTGAAAAAAAAGAATACATAAAGATGTCACAAAAAGGATGTCTTAAAAAAGACGTCTCGAAGAGTTCTTAATTTGGAGTTCTTAAATATGATTATGTCTTTAGGAACTCAAAGTTGAACTTCTGTCAGAAGTTTTTTTAAAGATCTTTCTTACTTGAATGCTATCAGAGTAACGAAGTTTCGGCATAAAATTGTTATTGAGTTTTTGGTAGGGGGAGCGTTTCGAGCGAGTTTTATCAAATAGAGGGGATGTCTTACGACGCATAGTCTTATAACGATATCCAACTGTATAAAAAAGAAGGAATTAGGAAATCAAGGAATGAAGAAAGACCAATCTATCTTATTGCTAGCTGTTAGCAGTTGGCTTTTCTTTCGATTAGAGCGATGTGTTGTAGTTTTCAAGTAATGTCAGCAAAAAACTGAAGCCTTTCTCATAGTAATAGTGTGAAACCAATCGTAATTTTTCATGACGATATAATCTTCCACCTTCCATTACTGTTGTCATCAGTTTAAATCAAACAAGCTTTACCTCCGAGGAAAATTTTTTTCATGAAACCTTATGCTTAAAATGGCCTGATAAAATTTTATGAAAATTTACAAAATTTTACGAAATTTTATAAAATTCTACACTCAGTATTTATTTTTTCAAAAAAATATTAAATCACGAAAAAATATTGCAACTAGATCTTACATATTGATCTCATGGATGAAGGCATTACTGAGACAGACTGATTATATTTTTTATTGATGAAAAAATCCCTATTTATGTTAAAAATACTTTTTTTTATCTAAATTGTTTATAAACAATTTTATTTTACCAAATTTATTTAATTTTCAAATCCAATTATTTTTCACTTCTTCTGAATAGGATAACCTGTTTTCTGTCCCTCCCTCCTCACTTTTCTATTTTTTCTAGTATAATTTTGATTGACTGAAATTTTGATTAAATTAATTTTTTCTTGATTTACTGAAGTACCCTCAGGGTTTAATCTGGTAATCCATTTGACCGCAAAATTTAAAAATTTTTTTTAATATTTTGTTTACTGGCTAAAAATTAAACAAAGTATGTGTTACGTCCGATTAATTTTTATAATTTTCAAAACAATTTTTTTTTATTCATAAATTTTATAATATACAATGAACCACGTGAACAACGAAATATCTATTAAGGAAAAGCTTAGTGGGGAGAATAATGCGTGCGCCGACCAAGATAAGAAAATTTTAGGCCTGAAAAACAAAAAAAGGTCTCGCTCTCTTCTGGCTGCAATCATCAAGGTGCGAACAAGTTGTTACAATGAAGAAAAAGAAAAAGAAAAGTGTAGTATAAATTAAACTAGTATATTTATTTGAAGCTCATCAAGTATTTACACAGGGAAACAGGTATAACAAAATAAAATCAAAATATTACATAAAATTTAAAAGTGTTCAGTTACATGAATTATAAAATTAAAATTTTTTTTAGTGAAATTTACTACATTTTTTTTCCGTGTGTATTCACTGTGAATTTACTGTAAGTTCACTGTGAATTTACTGTAAATTCACTGTAAATTTACTGTAAATTGACTATGAATTTACTGTAAGTTCACTGTAAATTCACTGTGAATTTTCTGTGAAACCACTATCGAATCACTGTGAGATAACCATAAAACTACAGTGACCGAATGGCACAAAATCATGGTGATTTCACCGTAATTTCATCATGGTCTCACAATGTTTTTACTATAATCTCACCGTGATTTCACTGTGATTTTACAGTGATTCCGGGTCCGCGAGGGAAGTTATTAATATTTATTTATTATTTTTATGTAATATATTAACTAAGTTTTATGTTACAATAATAATTATATGACAAAATTTTTACAAAGTATAAAAATAAATAACTTTGAAGTTACTTCAATAGCTAGGAGCTAACCTCAATCAAGGATAAAATTTTAAAATTAAATGTTAACTAAATAATTTATAATCATATGTAATTGTTATTAAGACTCTTTTAGTTCACTTTATTTTTAAATAAACGTTTATAATAAATAAAATTAAGTGGAATTCACTGGTTCAACCAGTGAGCTAAGCAATCATTGAAAAAAAAAAAAAAATACGTCGGAAAAAAATTTTGAAAAATGAGAAAGCTTTCGAATTTTGAATTTTCAAAAACCGTCAAAATCGTATGGCGACACGAAATTTTGGGCTCAATTTTTTTACTACACAATTAGTTAAGGAGTTATGGCTGTTTTAAATTTCCACGATTTTTCGAAAAAATCAGTCTTTATCCACATTCAAGTTCATATAATTTTAAAACTAATACTCATAAACAATTCCCATAAAAGAGTCTGTAAGCTTGACTAATAAACTTTAATTTATGACCTTGAACTTTATGTTTTGACCATTTCTTCTAATAATTTGATCGTGTTGAAAATTTTAATGGAATCCTAAAATGTTGAAAATATGATTTTCATTCCACATAACTTATGCATGTCCCTGTAACGGGGTAAATTGAGTTTTATTATCAACCAAAATCGTGACTTTTCACGGTTGGTCATTTACCCTACCTGCAACCCCAAACGAGCATTCAATTAAGTTTTTCGACTTGTCGCCGGGCGCGCTAATTGACAATGCTAATACGCGAGGCCCAATCATAATTAGGTAGAGGAGGAGTTTTCCGATCATTGCCGAAAATAATCGAGTGAAATTAGTAAAACTGCAAGACTGCAGCGAAAAAGGACATTGGTGACCGGAACGACCGGACTGAACAGACGTTCAACGGAGAGTCAATGGGACTGGGCGGCCATAGAGACAAGACTTGTGACCGAACGACCGAACCAGACGGACCTAAAGTGAGAAGCCAACAACATAGACGCCATTATCAGACGCTGTTAATTATATCAGGTAAATTTATTTAATTGTGACTTGGTGAATTATTGTGGAACCAAGCGATAAAAAGAAAATCAAATCGTTACAAGATACCAGGCAGGTAGCCGGTACCTTTTATCAAGAACTGATTGCGTCTGAATAGCAGGTTGAACGAGGGTTCGAGTATTTTGGCGAAGACGAGAATTTGATCCGAGAGAGTCCACACGATCAGGAAAATTCGAGACGACCCGGTTACCCAGACACACACGGTCCATAATAACTACACGAACAAGAGAGAACCTAATACACGGACTAGAGAGAACAAGACACGGACAAGGACAACTAATACAAAACAAGCGACGGAAAAGAATCAACGTAAATCGTAATAGGTATTCTGTAGAGTATTCCAGGCAGGGAGCCGGAATATTTGTTAATTAAACATATAATTTAACGTCATGTCCGCGAAGTATTGTCGTGTCTATTAACATGTAATAAAATAATCGAAAGCCGGACTCAACAATAAATTTCCAGGCAGGTTGTTTGTCACTCGCCGGAAAATTCTTCTGGAATCTTCCAGGCAGGTCGTGTAAAGCATTGCTGGAAAATCAATTGCGTCCTAGTCAAATTATCTAGTCATTAATATTAAGATAAAATTAATTATAAGTAAATTACAATAATAAATCAAGTAAAATCATTTAATAAAATTATAAACGTTAAAAGTGTCGTGAAATGAAACGGGAAAATAAATGGTTGAGTTTTGAGTATTGTAATATCGAAGTCGTGATAAATTGTTAAGCGGTCATATAAAATAAATCCTAAAACCGGCTTAACAAAATTTTTGATAAGAAAAGGATAACGTTTATGAGAAATTAGTTATTGGAAAATTTATTAGTGTAGTATTTGTTAATTTTAAATACAGAAATTAGGTTAATAGAATTTTATATTGGTAAAAGTGAGAGTCAGTGAAAAGCGTAGTTATGGAAATTGTGATAATTAAATAAGTTGTAAATAAGTGTTAGTGTTAAAATCACGTAGAGGGTCCAGGGGACCGCGTGAATTAGTTAAATAAGGTTTTGTCACGTAGAGGGTTCAGGGAACCGCGTGAATTAATTGTAAAGTCGCGTAGAGGGTCCTGGGGACCGCGCGGGTATTAAAATTAAGGTTTTAGCCACGTAGAGGGTCGCGTTGACCGCGTGGAGTTCAGGTTAAAATAAGTGTGTGTGTAAAATAGTCCAGGGGACTCAGGGTGAGTGTGTGTGTGAGATAGCCAAAGGTAGTTGACTTAGTTTAGGTTTATAAGATATAAGGTCAATAAAGATTTAAAAGGTATTATAAAGGTTTATAAGGTTTATAAAATAAAAGGTCATAAGGTTATAAGGTTAAAAAGGTTTATTGAATAAATAAAAGTTAAAATTGTCAAATTAATAATTAAATTATTTGTAAATTATCCTTCCTCATCCTTCTCTTACAATTAAATAAATTACAACGACCCTGATGATCTAAGATCCGGCTCTGGGAGGCCGTTATTACTTCCAGTGGCGCCCTTGACAAAAGGACGACCAGAGTAGCAGCATAGCCCTGTTATATCCCATTATCATCCAGTTTCGTCAGTTGTATTTTATTGTGAAAGAAATAACTTGTGAATTTCACAGCTATTTTATATTTTAAAAGTATTTCTTTTATTATTTATGATGTTTCAAATGCACCTGTAAGTCCTATAATTATAACTGGTCTTGCAATCGTAATAGCGATTACAATTATGATCTCATACTAATTAAATTTTCTATACTTTGTTTACATGAAGGTTAGTTTGGTACATTATTGCCATCCCAACAAGAGAATGGACTTCGGGTGTCGTCGGTTTTTACTTCCACTCTGGATGTTTTATGTGTTAAATATTCTCCCACTTTTCTCTACGCATGCTTAGCTTATAAATGTTCAGTAGTAGGGGTAATTTCCGATGTCTATTCTCTTACTGGGACCACAATACCTATATAATGTTTTGTCAAATCAACTATCTGAAGTTCTCTATCGAAAATAGTCGTTGTCTTTTTTTACACTCACTCTTAGAAAACGATCCTAATTTTATATCATGACTATACACTAACATGTATCACAAGATATGTATGTATGAAGCTTTTAATCTAGATTAATTGGAAAACCTACCTTCCATTTCAGCTGCCGAATGGCCTTTTTTTTTTTTTGTTTCAAAATTATGAATTTTTGATTTTTGGCAAAAAACAATTTTTTTTTTCACCCCTGAGTCTCGTTAGTTAAGAAAAAAAATGTCATTTTGAAAATGAAAAAAATTATTTCACCACGTTTTTATTAACGCGCTTTCATAAACTGTTCGGGTGGAATTTTGTAATCGATTTTAAACTAACTTTCTAATGAACTTGAAATTTGAAATTTGAAGCATGACTCAGAATTAGATAACAGTGCAAGAAAATAAAAAAAAAATAAAAATGAAAAAAATAAATCGAATAAAAAATTCGCATCCATTTGTTTGTCCGCTCGATATAAAATTTTTATAATCATTTTAAAACTTACTTCTGGATGTGACTTACATTCTTGAATATAACTCACAACTGAATGACAGATAAGAAAAACATCGTATAATGAAGATGCAATGAAGTTAATGAAAAGAATGCGACGACTAGGACCTCCAGATGCATTTAAAATTTTTAACATAAAAAGATCTGGCTTTAATTTATTTTGATATTTTTAAGTATAAATTATATAAAACATCATTTTTGCTTGCTTCTTAATTTTATTTTTCAGAAAAATAAAAAAAAAACAATTAATTAGTTTAATAGTTTAATAGACATAACGATTTCCTATTTCAGATATAGTCAGGTGTTATCAAGGTGATCAAAATCGATTTCAAAATTTCACACATTTTATAATAAAAAGCAGAAAATAATGATTGAAATAAACAAACTTTTTAACATACTACGATTTTAAAACAGACTCACAACTGTAAAATAATGTCTCTGAGGCTCATCAAGATTTAAAACCACATACAAATTCCGAACTTCTCACAGATAGTCCTGAAAATTTATGATTGTGAGTTTTGAATAGCTATGAAAATACTTGTAAGATCTAAAGCGATAAATGTGGGACGCATGCAACCAATAATTGATACATTAACAGTTTAACTAACGATTTCATTGCACTGCTAATGAAATGAATCGATGTGTGAGTTTTTTCATCATTTGCTCCACTCTATGCTCTTACGGTTATGTATTGCATGCGTTCCACGATTTTGTTTTAGATCGTACAAACTTTCTTTTACACAAAATGACATTTTTTTTCTTAACTATGCTAGACTCAGGGGTAAAAAAAATAATTTTTTTTTTGCTAAAGTTATAAAATTCATAATTTTGAAACAAAAAAAAAACACCTCTTTGAAATTTTCAAGATCTCTTAAGATTGTTTAAAGGTAGTGTCGTTTTTGAGCCCCACATTTCGTGTCACCGTACAATTTTGACGGTTTTTGAAAATTCAAAATTCGAAAGCTTTCTCATTTTACAAAATTTTTTTCCGACGTATTTTTTTTTTTTTTTTTCAATAGCCCCAAGAATCCTCTTCAAAACAAAATCAATACCATTTCTGTATTTATCATAGTTTTCGAGATATTCAAAATATAAAGTTGAAAAATTAGAAAAAAAGTAAAATTTTGAATTTTGAATAACTTTCGCAAAAAATTTTTCTAATTTTTTTCCATTGGCAAATCTCTGTTTTATGGTAAAAGAAAAGATTTGCCCAAATTTTGTCCAAATTGAAAGGGGTTGATTCCAACTACTGGTCGATTTGACATGGAATGACCCATATACTATTTACACACGCAATCGCATACGTAGGTCAGTGCAGTGAATAGCATCAAAGACTTTGAATCGGAAGGTGCAGGTTCGAGGCCAGCAGTTATTGGGATTTTTTCACCAATCAAAATCATTTATAATTCCTCTAAGTAACGCTTCTGATACAATAGTTTACATTTTGGATCTAATTAAAGTTATTTTAGTTTTTTTTTTTTTTTTTTGCAATTTAATATTTCTTTCAATGGGGATCGTATATTTGGTAATACGTAGGTCTTACAAAATTGGGAACCTATAGGAAATGCCCGATCGAGGTCCAAGTGCGTTTCAGCGTTACATCCTAATGTCAGGTCCCCATTAGGCAACCCAATTGAGTCCCAAGTAGGTGCACTTAAAAATTTCTAGTCGGGTATTCTGATAACCGGGTTTTCAAAGTAATAACCGTGTGTGTGTGTATGTGTTTGCGTGCGTGTGTGTGTGCGTGCGTGCGTGTGTATGTGTGTGTGTGTGTGTGTATGTGTGTGTGTGTGTAAACTGTTTTCTAAATTTCTTTCGGATATTTCATGCTTTGACTTTTGATCTAATCTCCTTCCATTTCTGATTTGAACTACCTATATTCATTTTTGTCTGAATCTAGGAATTTCTTTTAGAATAATCGTACACACAACTTCAAGAGATGTGTGTTTTTTTAATTATTTTTGGATTCCGCAGTCTTAGTCAAGAAATAAATTTTTTCGAACTCGAAGGGTTAACAAAAATACAAATTACTGAAGATTATTTTCGACCTCGAAAAGCTCGAAATAGTTTTTACGGTAATGTTTCCGAACTCAAGGAATTCGAAAACAGCATGAAGTTTTGGGACTGGCTCACAGGGTTAACCGTTTTCCAGATTTTTTCTTCTGATCACAGGAAATAATAGAAGTTCATATGTAAGACTATTTATTAATTTAAGTAAAGAATTTTAATTTGAAGTTTATCTACAAAACGACTACAACTAATATGATGAGTTGTAGAAGCCTTCTCTAATGTTTAATTATAAACCTTCATTGAATTATAAAAGATTCATAATTCATTGAATCTTGATTACAATTCTATCATGATTTTAAGGAAAAAAAAGCATTTAACATGAAATTATAATTTCTTTTAAAGTAATAAATCCCACGACATTTTAGAACATGAATTTTTTCGTAAGGACATGTCGAAAACTTTTAGTAGAGTTAGTGAGTACAAACGTGGTCATAGTTAAGTAGGTATATTACCCTCTCGTGGGTCAAGGCTCCTATATCAATGGTTGGTTAAAGCTTGACATACATATTCTTGTTAAAGTAGGACCAAGGTTAGGCCAGAAGCCGATAAATTGAGATTATTTTGATTATTACATTTTTTTTCTTATCTCAGTATTAAAGGTATAAAACAAAATGGGTGTTTGTTTATTCTATATTTATTTTCTACTTGTTTCTACAATAGTTGATGGATGAAATGTGTCAAACAAAATTTACAAGTTGATGTACTGAAATTATTATAATCTTATCAAAGGATCTATCATCTCGCTTTTAGCTGTTACTCATAAAACAATAATCTTCTAATAACATTTTAATTATGCCTACTCAAAATGATTTTTCAAGAAATTAAAATTTATATATTGAATCACTAAGTGAAATTATTTTGTATGAATATGTTAATAAAATAACGTATAATATATTATTATTTACCAATAAAAGTAATTTTCAGTGATAATTTTAAATTGTAGTTGAAAGTATGATTATAATAAATCTATTTTTTTTTCTTTTTTGAGACGATACACAAAGATTTGAATCCAATAGATATCCTCGCTTACATGTATTTAAAGAAGAGTGTACTATAGTATGCATTCGAAAAAAAAAAAAAAAAAACAATACTTATAGTACAGGGCCAAAAAATGAAATGAAAATATCGATTCGTTGGTCGACACACCCACAACAACGTTGTATGACCCTGAAATGAGTTATGAAGCAGACACAGATCAAATATCGTAGCATACAAAAAGCATGGTGACTTTAATTTACGATATAAGAGTAAAATAGGTCACATTTATACCTATAAAAGGAAAGGGATCAATGTATTTTTTAATACTGATTGATTAAAATAATATGAATTACAACAATATAGTAATAACCTTATAGTAAAGATGTAATCAGCACATCAAATCGATTGCCAATGTGCATAACGTATTATATTTCTATGAATTTTTTTAATCATTGTGTTATTCTTTCATATAGTTATTGAAATCAACTAACACATTTTTTTTTTCTACATATATGTTGTGTAATGAAATATTTTACCGTAAAAATGATTTGTACATTAGTTTTTTGTTATTATTTTTTTTTTTAAGTAAATACTCATTTTTGCTCTTAATGCGATTAAACTATCAAAGCTTTAAATAAAATGTGCACGCCGAATGACTCGTAAAAGCGTGAACCCTCACCACCATTCTTAACATCCTCCTTTGCTTCCTCTGATGCCGGTTGAACACTGTCTTTACTAGTGTTGCATCCCATCTTTAATTAATTTACAAACCACTGCTTTTATGTTATGACAATTTTCAATAAATTAAACTTTGTAATAAATCTATACTGATTTTTTATCTAATTTTTAGCTACTTGATTAATTTCGTTGTTATTTTCGAATTCAATTAGAAAAACTATTAAAAAAAGCACATTACAAATATTGAAATATATAACTCAAAGTAATCAATGATAATTATAAGTTCATTACAAAATTGGTCGTGCTTAATATCACCATTTACAAAACATTGACAAAAGTAACAAAAAGAATTATATATAAATATATTGGATGGTTTAAGATGTTGATCAATACAAAATATTATTATGGAATATACTTATGACTATTTAATGCTGGGAAAAGCAAAAGATTATAATGAGAGGATTTATCACTAAAATTTGCTATACCACGAGCTGAGGTTTACTATCTGCAACTAATACTATTCTACTAGAATCAACATGAATATCCCGTCGATGTCGCGGGCGTACTGACTGTACGATTGCTGTCGACCCTGCCCTTGTGTCACGACAGCATGAGTCAATATATACCATTCAACATATACACATCAACTTACTTAAAAAGACTGTAACTACTTTGTTTGGGTCTACTCATAGTTAATTCATAAAATCAGACTAGGTTATTTAATATATATTAGGGTGTTTTTTTTTTAACTTCCCGCTAAGAAAATCGAAGATTTTCAAAAATTTCGGGAAGTTATTGTTTTTACCCCGATTTGCAAAAATCGAAATTCCAACAGATGCCGACGTTTTGAGGTTCTAGGAAGCTATTTTGACTAAATTCCAGATGATGTCCGAGTGTATGTATGTATGTATGTACGTCAACTGACAGACCGATTTTTTTTTTCGGTCCCAACTGGAAATTTTTTTTTAAATTTTCAAAATTAACAATTGATGATTTTAGCTACTATATTGGTTCGGCGCCCTCAGTTATTTAAGCCATAGTAAATTCGAAAAATTAATTTTTTTTTTGCTCTCAATCCAAGTAAAGTACAGGGATAATTATTTTTATACTGCATTAACATATTCATATCATAACTACATGCTTGTTCTTCTCTCTGAGAATTGGATTCTCGCCACTACCCTACGGCGAATTCGAACCTAACACCTGAGACACTAAACGCGCGAGAGACCGATCATTTACCGCTATGCTACGGAACCACTTGAGCAATTACAGCTCGACTATGCTTTCTAATGCTTTATTCCCATACTGAATTTTTATATCCTATTTATTCTAAAACATTTTTGAGAAATTTGGCAAATCCAAGTGTACGCTTCGAACGCTCATGTTAAGATAAAATAAATGATAAATTTTCTTTATTAATTACAAAATTTTTTAATAAACATCTAAAAATTCGTCATTTTTTAAGTAGATTTTTTTTTAAATCTGGGTATTGTATTTGTCCTCATGGTCGATTTTTCAAGGGATTTTGTCATAACCTATCATAATTGGTTGAGTAGAGTTCAAAAATAGCATTCGTTGAAAAGTTTATATATATATATATATATATATATATATATATATATATATATATATATATATATATATATATATATATATGTATATTAGGGTGCTCCATTTAAAACGAACATTTTTTTTTTTTTAGCGGACACAAGAAAATTTTGTTATTTATGTTAAGAGAAAAACTCCCTGAAAATTTCAGCTCTTAATTTTAATTTTAAGTACTTCCTATCGAGCATCAAAGTTTTCCCATTTAAAAAGCATGTAAATCGAATAACTTTCTTTGAAATTACTATATCTTAGCCCGATTTTGAGCTATCGTTTTGAAACCAGGTTTTAGTTGAAGAGTATTAGTTGCTTTTGAAAAGTGTATAAAACGGTTTTGGTCTAACTCGATCCACGTCGGTTGTATCAGCTCCGAAAGACAATTTTTCACTTTTTTCATTTATTTTTGTTAATAGTGAAGAAACGGCTCATCTTACAAAAAATATGCATAGAACCAATCTTTTAGGAAATTTTTTCTTCTACGAAATTGCTTATAACACTTATATTGCTAAAGCCCACTGTTCATGAGATACATGCATTTTAACATTTTACAATAAAAAAAATTGTAAGCTTACTATGGTACTAATCTTTTTTATTGTAAAATGTTAAAATGCATGTATCTCATGAACAATGGACTTTAGCAATATAAGTGTTATAAGAAATTTTGTAGAGGGTAAAATTTCCTAAAAGATTAATCCTATGCATATTTTTTGTAAGATGAGCCGTCTCTTCACTATTAACAAAAATAGATGAAAAAAGTGAAAAATTGACTTTCAGAGCTGATAAATCGACGTGGATCGAGTTAGACCAATACCGTTTTATACACTTTTAAAAAGCAACAAATACTCTACAAACAAAAACTGGTTTCAAAACGATAGCTCAAAATCGGGCTTAGTTATAGTAATTTTAAAGAAAAGTTATTCGATTTACATGCTTTTTAAATGGGAAAACTTTGATGCTCGAAGGGAATTTTTAAAATTAAAATTAAGAGCTGAAATTTTCAGGGAATTTTTCTTTTAACATAAATAACAAAATTTTCTCGTGTCCGCTAAAAAAAAAAAAGGCCATTTGGCAGCCGAAACGGAAGTATATTTCTCATTATTTGGTTATTTTAACCTTTCACATGGAGATACCGACAAATTCTGATAAAGAACGGTGAAAAATATATTACAGAGAATAAAATGTAAATATGTCAAATAGCTATATGATTAATACTATCGTACTATTATCATGATTAATATTATTGTTGTTATTAATCAAGCATATTATTTATACACTTTCAGCACACTAAAGTAGAATATAGCCGCTTGAATTAAAATGTTTTTATTTTAAAAGTGTTACACAGCAATAATATGAATTCGAACAGTTTCATGAAATAAATAAAAAGGAGAAGCACTAACGCAATAGGTAAATTTCAATAATTTTAATAAATAGATGGAAAAAATGATAAAATTTTTGAAAAGTTGCATCATGGGGACCCATACAATAGTTAAATTTCTATAAAATCTACTAATAAATTCCAATAAATTAATAGGTAACTTTTTTTGAATATAAAAGTATAGTACTGAAAATTGAAGCTCATTCGATAAGCTACATAAAACTGTTGACGAGATTCAACAATTATGTATTACTTAATGGGTGGCACGTCTAAATACCCGAAGACAAATCACCCGCGACAAAATACCCGACGACAAAAGACCCGATGCCAAAATACCCGACGACAAATCACCCGACGACAAAATACCCACAAACCAAAACACCCTTGACAAAACACCCGCAATCGAAAACACCCGCCACACGGTGTGACGCTTTTTGACCAAGATAATTCATCCTGAAAATCAATTGAAAATAAAAAAAAGAAAGGAGAAAAAAATTTCTTTTTTTTTTCCGTGCAAAAAGAGCGTTTCAATAAGGGGGTCCCGGGGCGAAGCCGTAGTAGGGTTTAGGGACTTTGTGCATTTTTTGAAATTTTTTTATGTGTGGGTATATTCTTTTAATTGCACACACACAAAAATCGTGAAAAAAGGGCGCTATGCTTCACACCCTTTTATGTATGGGTACATTGGTATTTATATTATAATTTTTTTAATTATTTTATATTATATACTATATATTTACTATTTTTTTTTGTCTAAATACAATATTAAAGGAATTCAACATCTAACAGTATATTATTTATAGATATTTTGGACTGCGAGTATTTCATCGCGGGTATTTTGTCGTCGGGTATTTTGTCGTCGGGAATTTTGGCATCGGGTATTTTGTCGTGGGTATTTTGGTTTGCGCGTGTTTTGTCGCGGGTATTTTGTCGTCGGGTGAATTGTTACGCAACCTACTTAATGGTTATTTAATGAGAAAGCGAAAAAAAATTTTTTTTCTGCGTTTCTGAAAATTTTGAAATTCATCAAAGTATTAGAAAAATAATCCATAGAGTAAGCAACATAGCTTAATTTAAAGCTAATCGAATGAACTTAAAGAATCAATCACCAAAAATAGATTATCTCTTTAGGATCAAAAGTTATTTAAAGATGAATCAAGACAAGTTGAATTTTTTCAAAAATT
>OZ024706.1:13557176-13622393 GCA_964016945.1 Microplitis deprimator | reverse complement strand
TGCCTCTTTAACCTCTTTCGTATTGAAAGTTATTAATAATAGATAAATACCCGGGAAAAAATCATATCAAGCCTGATCATGCGTTACTCATGCATGTTCATTCCTGAATACAGTGCTCCCTCTCTATAATTCCCAACTCGGGGCTAAAATTCTAAGAATTCCTTCTTAGAGAGGGACCCCACTTTTTCTTAAGAGTACTAAACAGAGAAATGCGCGCGCAGTCTTTCTGAATGTACAGAAATATATTTTGTATACAATGTAGCGAGAGTAGGGGAACACATTCCCTTCAAAATGAGAGGAAGTAGAATCATAGCGAGGGGAATTATAGAGAGGGAGTACTGTATTGGCCAGCCATGAGCATGCATGATCATGCTTGGTCAGGTATGATTGTACTTTTTCATGGCCTGAGCAAGCATAATCTCTCATATTGAAAAAAAAAAGTAATAATGATAAGGCCATTCGAAATTAACTTATTTTGTTGATATTATTGTGTAGTTAATGTTTACTGGTTAAAAAGTACTTTCGAAATTTTACCCGTGATGGGTCTCGAAGCCACGACCGTCATGTTAGGAAACACGTCCGCTGTCCACTAGGCTGACCTATCTTATTCAGTTTACGGTGATTTTTAACATCTTTTGAAATTATCGGATTGTAAAAAATAAAACATTATTTAAACTCAATCTTGATTTGGTTATTAAATTTTTTTTGAATAATGAATGAAAAGAATTGTAGTTATCAATTACAAGCAAATTTAACAATTACATTAATTTGAATTATTAATTTAAAAAAAAAAGCAATTATATTGAGTTCCATTATCAATTTGTCAAGAATTTATTGATTCAATCTTTAATTAATTCGAAAAACCAATTTTCAATTAAATTCATTTAAATAATTTTTCGGAAAAAAAAGATTGGTTTCAGTTATTAATTGAACCAAAAATTATAAATACAATTTAATTATCGATTCAAAAATGATGATTTTAACTACTATTATTTTAAAAATAAAAATAAATGTTTAATTATTTGAAGTTTTTCATAAAAAATATATAATTATCCTTAATTAAAAACCTCAATCAAATCCGATTGAAACTCGATCAGATTTTAATTGTATTCAATCGGTTCAATCGGAGTTTTTAATCATAGATATTGATTAATTTATTTGTAATGTTTGACCATGCATGATCCATGCTTGAACATGCTTAGTCTTGCCTGAATCATGCATGCTGATTTTCTCATGAAGCTGAAGCTGGCGGCCGCAATAAGTAGCGGCCAGCAAAAAATCAGGGACGTAAACATGTAAAGAGCGCCTCGTGCTTATAAAAAAAAACAATTGACTGTTATCTGATATAATAATCAAGTTACTCTTTTAGTGAAATATGCTGACAAAATATTTAGGCCTGAATTCACTTAAAATCAGTGATTTGTGTCCAAAAAAAAAAAAAAAAAAATTACTTCCCACCGGTCAATCATCTTTGCTAAGCCTAGAGCTACATAATTATTCATCGTGATGGTTTTTGAGAAACCCTAAGAGCCTGGCGAGACTTATGGGCCCGATATGACCAGGGATCAGTCAGATAGGCCCGTCCGCAATAAAAAAAAAGTCACAGTCCCGCGGTCAACCATCTACGTTAACCCCAGCAGATCAAAACTTGCTATGGAGTAAAGTTTTGAGAAACCTTGAGGGCTTGACAGGGATATTGGACCCGATATGACCCAGGGTTGGTCAGACGTGGCCGTCCGCATTGAAAAAAAATTATAGTTCCGCGGTCGGCCATCTTGGCAAAACACAGCAGACCAAATCGTGTCATCGAGGTTATTTTTGAGGTACCCTGAGGGCCTGACGGGGATACTGGATCCGATATGACCAAGGGTTCGTCGTACGTGACAGTCTGCATTGAAAAAAAATTATAGTACCGCTGTCGGCCATTTTAGGTAAGTCTTGTAGGCCTAAACTTGCCATGGCTGTTTAGAAGTGCGCTGTGGGTCTGATGAGGATCTTGGTGCCGCTTTGACTAAATATCAGTTACGTAGAACCGTTTGCAATAAGAAAAATTATAGTTTCACGGTCAGCTATCTTGGCTAAGCACATCAGGCTGAAAGTTGGCATCCTTGAGGGTCTGACGAGGGTATTGGGCTCGAAATGAGCAAAGGTTAATCAGGTGGAAGCGTCTGCAATAAAAAAAATAATAAATTAGCGGTCGGCCATCTTGGATAAGTTCAGTAGTTTGAACTATTTGTTGCATCAGTTTGGCAGTCCGCTGAAAACCTGACGGGGATATTGGGCCCAATATCACTCTGGATCACTCCGGTGGACCTACGTGCAATAAAAAAAATTAATAAATCGGCGGTTGGCCATCTTGGCCCATAATTATAGTGAACGGGCTCACCCGACTAACTCCGGATATATCAAAAAAAACTTCATCACGCTCTTAACCTTCCTCAAAAATAGCCCCTGTGGCAGAAAGCAGATGTAGGGTTAGGCCGATAGAGTCGACCGCTGAACTATGTTTCCTACGCTGACAGATCCATTCGAAAAACAGTCATATTGAGCCCAAAAATCTCGACAACCCTCGGCGCTTTTCGTAATCGTTAAGATCGACAATTTCGAGTTACTGGGCTTTGCCAAGATGGCCAACCGCCGATTTATTAATTTTTTTTATTGCACGTAGGTCCACCGGAGTGATCCAGAGTGATATTGGGCCCAATATCCCCGTCAGGTTTTCAGCGGACTGCCAAACTGATGCAACAAATAGTTCAAACTACTGAACTTATCCAAGATGGCCGACCGCTAATTTATTATTTTTTTTATTGCAGACGCTTCCACCTGATTAACCTTTGCTCATTTCGAGCCCAATACCCTCGTCAGACCCTCAAGGATGCCAACTTTCAGCCTGATGTGCTTAGCCAAGATAGCTGACCGTGAAACTATAATTTTTTTTATTGCAAACGGTTCTACATAACTGATATTTAGTCAAAGCGGCACCAAGATCCTCATCAGACCCACAGCGCACTTCTAAACAGCCATGGCAAGTTTAGGCCTACAAGACTTACCTAAAATGGCCGACAACGGTACTATAATTTTTTTTCAATGCAGACTGTCACGTACGACGAACCCTTGGTCATATCGGATCCAGTATCCCCGTCAGGCCCTCAGGGTACCTCAAAAATAACCTCGATGACACGATTTGGTCTGCTGTGTTTTGCCAAAATGGCCGACCGCGGAACTACAATTTTTTTTCAATGCAGATGGCCACGTCCGATGAACCTTTTTTGTTTTTTTGGACACAAATCACTGATTTCAAGTGAGTTCAGGCCTAAATATTTTGTCAGCATATTTCACTAAAAGAGTAACTTGCTTATTATATCAGATAACAGTCAATTGTTTTTTTTTTACAAACACGAGGCGCTCTTTACATGTTTACGTCCCTGATTTTTTTTCTGGCCGCTGCTTATTGCGGCCGCCAGTTTCAGCTTCATTGATTTTTTCCCGGACAATTAATCTAAATTAAATGAATAATAAAATGAAAAGGGAACAATAATTATAATTAATCTAACAGTTTCTATTAACGACTAACTTTCATTTATGAATATGAACGAGTATGCTTAGTCATGTATGATGAAGCCTGAATATTCATGAATATTTTTCACTATTTGCTTATAACCGTGAAAGATTAAGGTTGGTCATGCATAGCCTTGTACGATCATGTCTGCGCCGTGCACGATCATGGATGACAGAGCATGCTCAACCATGGCCTTTCCCGAGGGATTACATCTCTGGATACAATTATCTCTAACGTAAGTCATGAGCAAGTCCGATCTAGAATAAGTCATCCATGATCATGCTTGACGACGAATGAGTTATACATGATCAGGTATGAACCATGTATGGTCATGCATAACAGAGCATGCTCAATTATGACCTTTCCTGATATATCATATCTCTTGATACAATTATTCCTAACCTAAGTAATGAGCAAATCTGATATAGAATGAGCCATGCATGGTCATGCTTGATCATGAATGAGTCATGTCTGGCCATTAATGAGTTATGCATGATCAAGTATGAACCATGTATGGTTATGCATAATAGAGAATGCTCAAGCATGACCTCCCCTGATGGATCATATCTCTGGATACAATTATTTCAAACTTAATGCATGTGCAAGCTTGATCTTGAATGAGTCATGCATGATCATGCTCGATCACGAATGAGTCATGCCTGGCCATGAATGAGTCATGCAGGATCAAGCCTAAATTATGCATGAATCAAGCACGGTCAGGCATGAATCATGCATGGTTACTTTTTCCCGGGTATAATTTATAACTGGTATTTACCTATTTGTTTGATAATCTATCATCTTTTCTACCAATTTCATGAGAAGTCTTTGCGCTTAATGTTTAATTTTTCATTTTTAAATATCAAAATATTTGCTTGAGTTGTTTTTGATCATTTTCTCGAATTTATAAATCTCGAATTTTTGATGAATTGTGTAAGTTTTTATCAATACATATTTTATTACGCATGCATATTTTCGTTTCTAACCCCGTTTACTAAAAGCTAGTTTGTCTATCCGAGATTTCAGTAATACGCAATTGAATTAGTATTGCTCGTACATTCATATATAAATCTATACGTATACATAAAAATATGATTAATTAGAATTTAAGATGATTGAAAATTTTAAATACTACCAAATACTTCTGAATTCTAAAAATATGAGTCATAATGATATAAGGCGACTCAAAATTTTGAATACTATTCAGTAATCTTTTATTCTAGAAATAAGATGCAAAAAGATTTGATAATTGGAAATTCGAAACACTACCCGGGAAAAAAAATTTATATAAAATTTTATATAGATGCTTAGATAAAATTAGATAAGAGTTTTGGTTTGATCCAATTTTATATAGTTATATATAATTTTATATAATTACTTGTAACTTTATAAAGTAATATATACAATAATTGTCATGAAAAAAAAAAAAAAAAAAAAAATCCCGCCGACTCATGGAGTCAAACCCGGGTTCTTTTGGTCCGGAGTCTGAGCTGTTATTTACAGTGCTGTATCACACACTTGACAATAGCGGTTGATTAACTGTATTTATTTGAATTCAAATGAACTTGAGATAATTAAAGACATCAATAAATGATCAATTCTGATATTAGCATTGTAGTAAGCTATGTTATTGTTCATAGAGTGAAGAGACCATTAGCAGTATACCCACTAATTTTGGGGCGATAATGACTTCTTTTGCTAAATTAAAAAAAAATCAGAAATTAAAATTTTTCAAACTTATAAGTTGTAAAATGAGCGAATGAAACTAAACGGATCTGGTTTAGGCGCGAGGTTTTTAAACAATTAAAAATTATACAAATATTATCAATAAATAAATTAGTTATATATTTACACTATTTACACTTATAATTGTAAGAAACTTGATATTTATAGCGAATGCGACTTAAAAGATACGCGATAGCAAATGCAAACTGAAGTTCGATCACGTATAAAATTCGACACGTGGTCAATAGCGGTTATATTCACGGAAATTAATTTATAATTAATTACAGGCGAGTAACAATCAGATTTATTCCCAATAAATAGCAGCCTTATTTTACTGACTAAATATTGAGGATAATTTAGCGTAGCGGATCAAGAATTATATCACACAAGAAATAATTATAGCAAAGAAAGCGGTTTCGAAACACGAGGTTACTAGTAGCAGAGCACGTAGTAGAATAGATATAGATGAAAGCGTCGTTGAGTCGTCGAGAACGTTTGGTGGTGACGTGGCAGCCTTGATGTATAAGACGAATTTTCCCATTGGCTTAAAAGCGCGCCAACAGGAAGTAGTTGATAGCCGATTTTCCTCATTGGCTGCCGAGCGCTCGGTATAAAGCGAATTCTATCATTGGCCGGCTAATATCAAACGAATTATCTAATTGGCCAACTTGTAGCGGGTTCTCATAGCGTCTTGACACGGTCCTGAGGGAGACTTTTGTATGTGTCGGGCCCAAATAGCGAGTGACCCGGCACTATACTCTCTTTGGAAGATAGCGAGTTCGGCAGCTCCCGGACTTAGCGGAAATACACGATGCTTATTTAAATTAATTAAGCTCGTGACTGAACATAAGTTATAACTAAAATTTTTTTAATTTTTCTATCTCAGTTTTTTATAACTTAATTCATTGTTGAAACTTCACAATTTTTTTTCCTGTCATCCTGCTTTTGGTCTTGTAAATGTATTTCAAAGAAATTTGAAAAAAGTTTGTATACTTTCTAACATTTATAAATGCGGTAAATCAAAAAATTTTATGAACTTTATAAAATTTCATAAATCATTGTAATATCAGTTATTCCGAATAATCTTACATTATACGATCATATCTAAATTATTTCGAAAAATGTTATGATTCCACCCGCACAGCTTAATATTCACTCAGAAATTCCCATTAGATAGAATTTCTTAGAACTCAATTATATAACATTTTATGTGATTATATAAAATTATATAAAAAAGTTTCGACCGAATGTATAAATATTAGGGTGCGTCATTTCAGAGCAACTATTTTTTTTCTTAATCGCATGTGGAAAAAATCATAGTTCAACACAAAAAAAAATTTTCGTGCAAGAAAAAAAATTCTATTTCGATGACAGACCTAGCTAATTGAAAAATTCGATTTTCCAATTTAAATAACACGGGAAAAATTTATTTTTAGCTTTAAGTACTTTTAAATCCTTAAAAAATGAATGGATCAAATAGACTAATACATATTTTTGTAGGAAATTGAACGCTCTACAAAAAAGGTCTATCATTTTTTGATAAATCCATCTGTTCAAAAGTTATTAGAGCTTGAAGTAAAGTTGGAGATCTTTTTACTTTTCCGGTAAAATTATCGGATTTATCACAAAATGTTATGAAGTCTTTTTTGTTGGCAATTTTATTCTCTGCAAATTATCTTGAGTCAAGTTTTTTCAAATTCTGCATTGTTTTCTAGTTATTCCCATTTTAATGTCGAGCTCTTGAAATCGATCAGAACCACTTTGTAAGAGCTTTAAATTAAAATGAAAATAACTAGAAAACAACGCGAAATTTGAATAAACTTGACTTATAATAATTTGTAGAGAATAAAATCGTCAACAAAAAAGACTTCATAACATTTTGTGATAAATCTGATAGTTTCACCGGAAAAGTACAAAGATCTCCAACTTTACTTCGAGCTCTAATAACTTTTGAACAGATGGATTTATCAAAAAATGATAGAAGACCTTTTTTGTAGAGCGTTCAATTTTCTACAAAAATATGTATTAGTCCATTTGATCTATTGATTCGTTAAAGACATTAAAAATACTTAAAGCAAAAAAAAAAAATTTTCCCGTGTTATTTAAATGAGAAAATTGAATTTTTCAATGAGCTAGGTCTGTAATCGACATAGAATTTTTTTTCTTGCACGAAAATTTTCTTTTTGTGTTGAACTATGATTTTTTCCACATGCACGAAAAAAAAAAAATGTTTCTCTGAAATGACGCACCGTAATAAATATGTATGATTATGTATAAAATAATATAATTATATATATTTATATAAATTTATGATTATATATATTTTTATGGAATTAAATTAGAAAGATTTATATAATTATATATGAATATGTATAGTGTTATATTAGACTGTATATGAACTTATATAATTATATATATTTATATTCGGAGACATGGTCATATTTCGCGCCAAGTACACGTTCAAACACATATATATATATATATATATATATATATATATATAGACATATGTGTGAACGTGGAAGCGCGAGTCGACCGTGTCTCTATACCGGTGTCATATGCCTGTTTAACCTCTCTCGTATTTAAATTAATTAATAATAGATAATTATAAATTATATCTGTTATTTACCTATTTTTTTATTAATCTTTCATCATTCTCTACCAATTCCATGAGAAATCTTTGAGCTTAATATTTGAGTTTTCATTTTTAAATTTCTAAATTTTTGCTTGCGCCGTTTTTGATAATTTTAATAAATTTATAAATCTCTAATTTTTGATGAATTGTGTATATTTTTGTTCTTAGCATTTGAGTATACACAAATGTAAGCAGACTTTATTAAGGACCATTTTTTCAAACTGGGTTCGTTTCAATCCGAGTTTAAATCAAAGTGCTGGTATTAATAATATATAGACATACCAGTAATAATAATTTAAACCCGGATTAATAATAAACTCAGTTTGAAAAACTGACCCAAAATGTAATATCAGTAACTCGCTCTATGCTTATAATGACGTCTACTCAAGGGTAGTTTCTCAATACGAAATTTTATTAATACGTGATTAGATTATTATTGCTCGTACACCTATATGAAAATATACAAGTATACTAGCAATAATTAAGTCGCAGATTAAGAATCTCGGATCGAAAAGCTGGCTTCCCTGCTTAGAAAATCTTATAGAATCCAATAAATTCTCATGAATTCCTATAGAGATTTTATAAGAATGAATGAGATCTATGAGAATTGCTATAGTTAAGTATAGGGTCTTATACATACAGCTATAAGAATATATCGGATTTTTTAACATCAATTCGAGTCAGTTTCTGAGTTTCGAAATGTTATTGCTAACCTTAAATTTGGCAGTTTCTAAACTCTAAAATTTGAAAAGCTCATTTTTGATACGGTATAATAAATTTTACCGTATCAAAAATGAGCTAAACGTAAAAAATGATATCATAAAAATATGAAAAACGTACATAATATCTAAAGTGAATTAAATTTATAGTAAAATATGATAAAAAAATGGCAGCTAACTGTTGATGAAAAAAAATTCTATAAATAAATTAATTTTTAGAATCAGCCATTTAAAAAAAAGCATTAATAAAATGTCACTAATTATAAAATTAGCGGATTAAAAAAAAAAGAATTGTAAGGAAAAGAATTATAAAGAGTTGTAAGGAAACGGCTCGTTTTACGACAATTTCCTAAGAGAGATTTTTTGTAGGGAATTTAATTTCCTTTAAAACTATACATTGCTCGAATTTTCCAGATAGATAACTTACGAGTTTTGGGTAAGAAATGAAATTTCTTTTAAACAACTTAGTCATAACGATACACCTGTTAATATCAATATTAAGGGCTCAAACTTGCACAATAATTTTTTTTGGTCACCAGGAATAATATTTTCACAGTATCGAAAGAAAAAAAAAATAGTCGATTTTTTTGGCCCAGTCTAATATATATATATATATATATATATATATATATATATATATTGTAATGTAAATTTTTCTTAATACTCGATAAACTCAACAAAATTATACATAAATCATTACCCAATAAAATTATTCGATTATTCAAACTCAAATTACACCAAATCGGGCTACGTTACACTTCGCCCACCGATCACTTCTCTCATTTCCTCCAGATTCTGACGGGCGCCAGCCGACTTTCATTTCCCCGGTATCGGCAACCGGTCTAAACATACACGTAAATTAAAACCTAATATTTAAATCCTTCGGAGATGAGCAAAATGAACAGTGGTAGTGGCATGTCTTGGTGCGCTCAGTATACTAGGTTGTGGAGAGAGGGTCGCGGTTCTTATGACACGGAAGAAGTCGATTAATTACATTTAAATTAAAATAAAATAAGAAAACTAAATAAAATATCGTAAAGATGACGCAAGAGTGACGCAGAGGGCCGGAATGATGCGGTAATTCGCGCGACAACAATTCACACGATAAACGGCTCCAAGAGCACAATAAACAGAGCCACAAGCTCCAAGACGACGACAGTCTAAGGTGCGGTCGAGGTTCATCTCAGGGACTCTCCGACTCGCCACCACGTGCTCCCAAACTCTAAACTCGACTCTTGGGTCTACTCTTACCCAAGCGACTCCGAATCTCAACTCTCTGACACCATGGTCTTTCCTCAACTACTCTTCTCTTGTCTCCCACTCCATTTACTCGCGCGCTCTATTACTTCCAGTCACTCTCACATCCTCACTTCTCTATCCATTCTTCCCCCACTACATACAAGCCGTGGACTCACGGGTCTTCCCGCAATGTCACTCCCCGTGATATCCGAAGTTAGCGAATTTTTGGCTTCCTGGAGCATCGCAAACGAGGCCTGCCATCCCCAATTAAACGTAAACATACCCCTGCTAACCCCAGGTATCAACACGAAGGAGCGGCGACATCTCAGTCGCTCCTCCGTGATCACCACGTCAACCCCGAGGGCTAGGCCTAGGCCTAGTCGTCATCACTGGTCGGGAGGCACGTTATCTTGGCCACTATCCGCGACACAGCTAGACATTCCCCGTTAAATCCACGCTCTACCACACAGACACTCCAAAACATACACCGTACCGTACACGTACTCGTACTCTCAACACACAACTCACCGCACATACATACTCCATACTCTCAACTCTTTATCTACTACACTCAACTCGATGCACATACTAGCTCTATCTCTCTCTAACACACAGATTCACACTTACTCCATCCTCAACTCTACCCCCTCGGCAATGTAACGTCACAATATATATATATATATATATATATATATATATATATATATATATATATATATATATATATATATATATGTATAGGACCTATATACATAATTAAATATTTAAAGGTTTCATATCAATGAAGTCTGATCAGATCTAATCATGCATAGACATATATAACTACATATAAGTTTATATCAGTCAAATCTGATCAGATACAATCATATATGAACTTATGCATGACTATACATGAATTTATCTTAGCCATGCCTAATCAGATCTAATGATATAAAGGCCTATATCTAATTATATATAGGTTTGTATCAGTCATGTCTGATCAGACCTATAATTATGTATAGACCTATATCTGATTTTATATGGGTTTATATCAGTCAGATCTGATCAGATCTAGTCATGCATAATTATACATAAGCCTATATATGATCATGCATAGGCAGATATAATTCAGGTCTGATCAGATCTAATTATATATAGACCTATATATAGTTTTATACATAGTTCGAGACATAAGGTATTGGTCAGACATGATCAGATCAAATTATATATAACGTCATGCATAATTATATATGGACGTAAATATGATTATATATGACCATACATAAATTCATGTATAATTATATATAATCATACATAAATTCATATATAATTATATACAATCATACATAATTATATATAATTAGGCAAAATCATTTTTTCCCAGGTTACAATAAATTATTGAAAAAAATTACATTGTTAGCCTTGATCGATAATAAATTAAATTTAATAGGTTATTTATTAAATAATAAGTGTTTAATTAGTCAACATTACCAGTATTTAAATTAATGAAAGCAAGAAGAATGAATGAGTAATTAAATTGAGACGGAAATCTGTCGGTATATATAAGCCGTGGGTACAGAAAACTTTACAATAAATATCTTTGATCGTTCGCAATAGTTTTCTTAAAGTAACTATCAATTTAATTTTTTTATCTCTGCATGTGTAAAAATGTCCAATTTAATTATTTTTATGTGTTTGGTTACATTGTTTGCTGTTGGAGCAATCGCTTTCGCAGGTCATGGAGCGGGCGTAAGTTATTTTTCATTAAATTTAATATTTATGTAGGCAAGAGCCTTCCCATACAAAAAAAAAGGCCATTCGGCAGCCGAAATGGAAGGTAGATTTTTCAATTAATTGATATAAAAAAATAGTTTTATACATACATATCTTGTTAGTGTATAGTCATGATATGAAATTAGACTCGTTTTCTAGGAGTGAGGGTAAAAAAAGACAACGATTATTATTGATAGAGAACTTCAGATAGTTGATTTGACATAACATTATACAGGTAATGTATCAAACTAACCTTCACATAAATAAAGTATTGAAAATTTAATTAGTATGAGATCATAATTGTAATCGCTGTTACCATGACAAGCCCAGTTAAAATAACAATAATACTTTCAAAATATAAATTAGCTGTGAAATTAACAGGTTATTTTGTTTACAATAAAATACACGTGACAAAATTGTATTATAATGGGAAATTCATAAGTTATGTGGAATGAAAACCACATTTTCAACATTTTTGATTTCATTAAAAAGTTCAAGGGTATCAAATTATTGGAAGAAATAGTCAAAACATAAAGCTTAAGGTCATTAATGCGAGATTATTAGTCAAGCTTTTAGATACTTTTTACGGAATTTGTGTATAAATATTAGTTTTGAAGTTATATGAGCTTTAGCGATGATTAAAAACTGATTCTTACGAAAAATCATGAAAATTTCAAACAGCCATAATTTCAAAACTATTCGAGGGATTCAGCCCATCTTCGAACCTGATCAAGGTAATCGCCTATAGAATAAGTGTAAAAAATTTCATCAAGATCCGATAAGAACTGTGGGTGCTATCGTAATGACAAGACAAGTGATAATCATTGGGAGTAGAGGTACATTTGATACATTATAAGTAATAAAAGAAATACTTCTAAAATATAAAATAGCAGTGAAATTTACAGGTTAATTTGTGCACAATAAAATACAACTGACAAAACTGGATTATAATGGAACAAGCCTAAGTTCTGTGGACTGAAAACCATATTTTCAACATTTTTTGATTCCATTAAAATTTTCAAGGCTATGAAATTATTGGAAGAAATGGTCAAAATATAAAGTTTAAGGTCATAAATTAAAGCTTATTAGTTACGCTTTATAATACTTTTTGCAGAAATTATCTATGAGTTGTAGTTTTAAAGTTATATGGACTTGAAAGTGATTAAAAATTGATTTTTTCGAAAAATCGTTGAAATTTCAGACAGCCATAACCTCAAAACTAATCGACCGAATCAGCCCATCTTCGAACTTAACCGTGGTAATCACACATAGAATAAGTGTAGGAAATTTCATTAAGATCGGATAAGAATTGTAGACGCAATCGTGTCCTCAAAAGTCGGTTCTATTACATAAATATATATATATATATATATATATACATACATACATATATAAATTTTTCAACGAGTGGTATTTTTGAACTCTACTCAACTAATTATGATAGTTTATGACGAAATCCCTTGTAAAATCGACCATGAGGACAAATACAATAGTTAGATTTTTAAAAAAAATCTACCTAAAAAAGAATCGGTTCATTACTAGGCCTCTCCCTGTATATTTTTCAGTGTACTGCTGACGTTTATTGCTGGAGTAAAAAATTTACTAAACATATATGTAATCTATCGATCTTATTTATTTTACGTAAGCGCGGGGCCATTTTCCTGATAAATTTATCATAAAGTTCAGAGACAGCTAAAATAAAATTACACAAATACCAACTCAATTTAACGACATCATTATTTTGAGATAATAAATTTTCTAGTTTTTCGAACTCTGTGTTGGTGATTAATGTTATCAATTATCCACGGATAAAAAAATATTGTGATTGGCACGATCTACTGGATAGTGATTTGCGTATCGTGAAGGGAGCAATTCGTAGAGCTACCGTCGCGATCGATTCTAGTCCCACTCACGATCCGTATTCCTGTCAGCACTATACGTAACAATACGCGCACTGGTTGCTTTCCATTTAGTTAACACAGAGGGACTCTGCGTTACATTGTGAAACACTGCCAAACACTGTGTAAAAGTTTAAATGAAACAGCTAGTTGTCTCAAAATAACACTAGAGTGCATCAATAACGCAAAATTATAGGCGTTGTATACCTAAATGCAAGTTCCTTGACAAAGTTTTGGCTCAATAATTTATAAATATAACCTTCCAATAAGTTAAAGAACTTTGACAATTCGTGGGCAAATAAATAATTGTTTTGTATTAATACTACTTTTGTTTAGTAATAATTATTTGAACCAACTATAATTTTAAAGTAAGTAATGTTCAATAAATTAAATATAAGCATTAAGTAGCCAAACCAAATATGTTTACTCTTAATACAAGTTTTATCGAAGAAATAATTAAATTAATAAAACAAAATTTCTAATATAATTTAAATTTCTGATAGATGGAAAAAAATAGAGTTATTTTGGTATTGATGGAAACCATTTCATCTAGTAGTAGTGATTGTTCTATAAGTGATAATAATTCAAGTTTTTGGAGCACATCATCAAATGACAGCTGGATAAATGATAATGGCAATGATGATCTATTATTTTTTCCATTATTAAAATACATAACTACTGGGAATAAGAGATGCCGAGTTCAAGAATATATACGAGTAGTCGATAAGTGGTCAGACTTGGAATTTAAAGAGAATTTGAGATTGCCAAAAAGTCTAGCACTGCGGTTAATAGGTATTAATATTATTTAATAAATTTTTCGTTTTTTTTACAATATACGCTTTGTATAAGTATTTTAATAAATCCTTAGTTTTATTTCAGACAACAGCAAAGTTGTTTTTATATTTTTAATTCATTTTCCACACTTTCATTATTTTCTACTTAATTCTTAATATTATATTTCAGATGAACTACAACATTCAGAGTTTATACCAAAAAATAATCTTGGAAAGACACCTATCAGTGGAAAAATATGTTTTTTAGTATTTTTATGGTTCTTGTCAAATACAGAACCATTAAGAACACTTGCAGATCGTTTTGACATTTCTATTTCATCAGTTCATAGAGTTTTACGTCGTGTACTAGCATGGATATTAACCAAATTGGATGTTGTAGTAAAATGGCCTGAAAACAATGATGAAATTTTAACAATATGTAATGGATTTTATTCTAAAAAACAAATTCCAAATATCTTGGGCGCAATTGATTCGACTCATATTCGTATAGAAAAACCTGCGGATAATGGAAATGACTTTTTTAATCGTAAAAAATATTGCTCTATTAATTTACAAGCTGTTGTGGACTCTCGTGCACGATTCACAAACGTATACTGCGGAGAACCAGGTTCCTTACATGATGCTCGTGTATTTAGAAGATCATCTCTATACCATTCAGCAATTGAAAATGAAGAAATCTTATTTCCAAATGACACATTTATAATAGGTGATTCAGCATATCCATCTTTACCATGGCTTGTGCCACCATTTCGTGAAAATGGCCGTTTAACTCTTCAGCAAAGGCAGTTTAATTACAGACTTTCAGCAACTCGAATGGCGGTTGAAAAATCATTCGGATTGTTAAAAGGTCGATTTCGTAGAATAAAATTTTTCTCTGAATACAGAGATTTAAGTTTTGTTACAGATACAGTACTCGCAGCTTGTATTTTACATAATTATTGCGTGGATGAAAATGATGATATTGATGACGATACTGAAGACGGTTTTGCAGATTATAGTGGATCAAATATTGAAGAAACCCCTCCAGAAAATATGAACAATCAGAACAATCGACATCGCAGAGAATCATTATTCAGAGAATTGTACTTGTGAACGTGAATTATCTTGGTGGAATTGTACAAATATTTTATAATTACCTTTTTTTTTAATTCATCAATTAATGTTATGAAAATGAAGAAAGTTGGCTATTCAGTTGTAAATAGATACAATGTTTAAAAAACCAACTTAAAATTGTAAGTAATTTTTGGCTATAAAAATAAAACGATCACTGTAATTCACTTATATTTTTATTATAATTTGTACTTATTTCAATAAAATTAAAGTTGAAACAAAAGTAAAAAATATTTCAATAATACTACGATGCTTATAATTAATAATATAAAATATCATCAATCAGTAGTTCTTACGGTACTCAATTTACCATAAAATCTTTGACATTACCGCTCACTAATTATTTTCTATTTAAAAAAGATTATGTCAAAGTTTTACTTAATATTAATAATAATAATATTATAAAATATCATCAGTCAGTAGTTTTTACGGTACTCAATTTACCATAAAATCTTTGATATCATAGATCACTGATTATTTTCTATTTAAATAAGATTATGTTAAAGTTTTACTTAATTAATAATATTAATTAAATAATAATAATTACTGTTATAAATAATTATAAAATAGTTTCGGAAGCAAACAAATTATGACAAATAAAATTGTACGTATTAAGAAACTTATGATAATTTTTAAACTTTTGCATGCATTAACGATTAAAATCTAACATAAAACATTTAAATTTTGTTGAAAAATATGGAAATATTGCTAAAATCGAAAGAAAATCGATTAATCGGAATCATAAGCATTTTTCTTTTGTTCCCTTGCATTATTTGGACGTAGTGATTTCATCATATCCAGAATATCTTCGTGACGTCGTTGTTTTGATTTTAATTTTTGCATCTCTAGTTCTTTCTTTTGTTCCAATTCTTTGGTTCGTAACCGTAAGTAACTTTTTTTAAGTTCATTTTGTTCTCTTTTTTGAATTAAATATTTTTCTCGAATTTCAGCATCTGCTTTTGCTTTCACTTCATTCATTTCAAGATGTTTAAGCCATTCTTGTTCTAAAGCTACTTTTTGTCTTGCTATTTTCGAGCCAGTACCACGTGGCGTTGCATTTATCTTATCTTTTGAACTGTTCTTACTTGGTGAGAAAGATAATTTTTCTTCGCTAACATTAACTTTTTCTTTGTGAGCAGATTTTCCTATTTTATCCAGGTTAACAGAGTCATTATTAGGAGATAAATTAGTTACCGGAGTATTTTTAGACTTCAATGGATTTGATGATCTAACGGAAGAAGTAGCTGTGGATTTTGTATTTTTTTTCTGCATTATCTCATCAATAACATCATAATAATCAAAGGTTTGATAATCACGTCCGCTTCTCGAATTATTGTCGAAACATGATTTATACTTAGACAGAAGAGCGTTCATCTTCCATTTAACTTGATCCGAAGAATACTGCAACAATTAATCAATTTAAGAATAACGAATATTTTTTTTTTATAATGAATAGATTTAACTTTTTCATTAAATATGTTACCTGTAAGTCAATCGATTTCAAACCAAGAGAAATTGTGTTCCATAATTTCGTTTTTTTATTAGCATGGTCCAATTTTCCGACATTTGCTTCATATAAGCTTAATAGTGATAAAGTCGCATCTTTAGTCCACATTGCACCTATACATGCATACATATGAAACTTAGAATTTCAAATATATTAAATAACCTCATTGAAAACTATATTGTATTTTAATACGTACTTGATTTTTTAATACTTCCTGTAAAATTAAGACTTTCAGGCTTTTCGTTTTCTTCTTCTGAATTACCTATTAACAATAAGCAAAATTTTTATATCTTACTAAGTAAAAATTATGTACGAGAAAAGACATAAATAATTATTTAAAAAACTTGATTTCTTAATTGTAAGGCAATAATTTTTTTGAAACTCATACGAATATGTAATTTTTCTTTAATTTCGCTGCAAAAGTTTCTAACTTCAAATACACTAGTCACATAAATAATAGTAGTAACATCTAAGCGATACGTTATTGTTTCTTAGTGCCTGAAAGCTTCCGATTCATCGTTATTGCGAAAAATTGACGCAAGGAGAATTTTTTTCATGTCATATTCATTTTGGAAATTTAAAAAATTTTTTTTCCAGCAGCAGTCGATATTTTTTTAATGAAAAACTGTTTTTTATTTTAATTAAAAAAAAAAATTATTTTTTTGTATATAGTCCTGAAACTAGATAAACATAGCTCTACTTGCATATTTGGTTTTGTTTCTACAAACATTTCTCTCAGAGATTTTTGAATTTCACTTTAAAATCTATTATTTTTTCATATGCTTTCATTTTTGTGACCAGTGTATATGATTTATTTGTACTAACTTTCATCAAGGATCTCATAATCTTCATAATCATCAGTAGTTTCACCAATCCCAGGTCTTGGATCTTTTGCAAAGTCATCTGCTAAAAAAAAAATTTTATAGGTATTTTAAACACTTCACAATACTGCTTTTAGACTTAATAAACTTATTATTACCGTCGTAGAAGAAATTGTTATCATCATCTATGAATATCTCACTTTTATTTATAAAGCAACCGTGTTTCGTGACATTATCAAGGCTCACTTCAATGGTGCAATATTTACATTTGAACATTTTTATTAAATTTTAATTAGCAGTAAGAGACAAGCTCAATTTAATAATCTTAAATAATACTACTAGAATATGCCGTAATCAAATTGCGAGGTTAAGTAATGATACTTGATTCTACAATAAATTATTTTCGCTTTTTTAATAATCTAAATAATTAAAAATCATGAGTAGAGAAAAGAATTCTTCTCTTTTTTGTTGGTAATTCTTGGTAAGCATTTGTCAAACACCACTTTTTCGAGTGTCGAACAGTGTACGGCTGTGTTCAACAGTGTCGTTGATGGAAAGCGCTTTATCGAGCACTGCGTTACACTGCGTCACTTTTTGTATTAATTGGAAAGCAACCACTAACGTCCAGGAAGCTAAACGAGTATCGCGACAGTCAGTATACTGTATCGCGCTGGTTACAATATATTTTTTTCCGTGTAGAATATATTCATTGCCAATTTATATTTTTTTTACTTAATTTTTGTTGTAAAGACGACAAATAAGTGCAACTCATTAAAAATGTCGAAACTCATTATATTAATATTTTTGGTTGCATTGTTTGCTATTGGAGCAAATGCTTGTGCAGATTCTGGTCAGCCCGTAAGTTATAATTATCATAGAATTTATATATAAATATATTATATACAAAGAATAGGTACCGGGAACTACAAGGCCGTTTAAAAATTTTTTTCTGGCATTATTATATTTATCTTCTAAAAGGAGCAAAATAGAAAAATAAAAAATTTTTTTATTTTTACTTTTTTCCAAATTAAAAAAAAGTTTTCAATAAAGTATTTCTATTTTTAATTCAATAAATATATTTTATTATCAAGGCTACCAACCCCGGAAGCCACAAGGGCGTAAAAAAAAATCAAAATTTGTGAAATTTGTACTTTTATTCTTTTAGATAAAAAATGCATTTGGCAAAAAAAAAAAAAAATTTTTTTATACGCCCTTATGGTTCCCGGGTGCCACAAAGACATATATCTATCTCTCTACCGTTATGGCACCTGCAACTCGATATACAATGAACAACTGATTAGTTATATATGGGCCATTCCATGTCAAATCGACAAATGGTTGGAATCGACCCCTTTTGATTTGGACGAATTTTGGTCAGAAGTTTCCTATTACCATATAACGCAATTCTGCCAAAGGAAAAAAATTTGAAAATTTTTCTTTAAAAGTTATGCAATATTAAAAATTTTGCGATTTTTCCAGTTTTTCAACTTTATTCTTTCAATATCTCGAAAACTGTAATAGTTACAATAATGATCCAAAGCTTTTTTTGAAAGGGATACTTAAGGCTGTAAAAAAAAAAAATATTCCAACAAAAAATTTTAAAAAATGACAAAATTGTCAAATTTTGAATTCTTGAAATTCGTCAAAAATGACGATCGACATTAAAAATTTGGCTCAATTTTTTTTGTATAACAACTTGCACTTATTTTAAAAAATTCTTAAATTTTCAGAACTGTGTTTTTTGTTTTTTCAAAAATATGAATTTTTGAATTTTATTAAAAAAAAATTTTTTTTTTCTTGATTTTTTTGTTAAGTAAAGTTAAGCAATCACGTAATTGAGTAAATTTCAGCAGTAAAAATTTCACTTATTGTCATAATAATGTGAAAAAGACCATCATTGACGGTTATATTCTTATTCATTTGATATCTATCGACTGTATTTTTTTGCTTTTTGAAAAATATGAATTTTTGAACTTCATTAAATAACTTTTTTTTTTTTTATTTTTAGTTAAGTCAAGTTGAGAAATCAATCAGTTTTGTGAATTTCAGCAGTAAAAATTTCGCTTATTGACATAATAATGTGGAACAAGACCATTACTGATGATTATATTCTAATTTATCTGATATCTATCAAATATAATTATTATATTTCATATAATAATGTGAATAAAGACCATTAGTGACAGTTATATTCTTATTTCTTGATATCTATCAAATGAATAAGAATATAACCGTCAATGATGGTCTTTTTTACATTATTATGACAATAAGTGAAATTTTTACTGCTGAAATTTACTCAATTACGTAATTGCTTAACTTTACTTAACAAAAAAATCAAGAAAAAAAAAAATTTTTTTTAATAAAATTCAAAAATTCATATTTTTGAAAAAACAAAAAACACAGTTCTGAAAATTTAAGAAATTTTTAAAATAAGTACAAGGTGTTATACAAAAAAATTGAGCCAAATTTTTAATGTCGATCGTCATTTTTGACGAATTTCAAGAATTCAAAATTTGACAATTTTGTCATTTTTTTTAATTTTTTGTTGGAATATTTTTTTTTTTACAGCCTCAAGTATCCCTTTTAAAAAAAGCTTTGGATCATTATTGTAACTATTACAGTTTTCGAGATATTGAAAGAATAAAGTTGAAAAACTGGAAAAATTGTAAAATTTTTAATATTGCATAACTTTTGAAGAAAAATTTTCAAATTCTTTTCCTTTGGCAGAATTGCGTGGTGATAGGAAACTTCTGACCGAAATTCGTCCAAATCAAAAGGGGTCGATTCCAACCATTGGTCGATTTGACATAGAATGACCTATATATATATATATTACATTTCAGTGTGCAGGGACCTCATGTTGCAGTGGGTTGAAGTGCACGATGAATTATTATGACGAATTTACATGTTACCGTTGACACATTTCGATAGGCCACAAATAGTCTCAGCTTGAAATAAAATTATTTTTCAAGATTATCTATGTTATTAAAATTATAATTAGGATCCTCCGATGGAAAATAATAAATAATTGATATAAAATTGTATTGAAATGCATTCATTGACTTGACAATTCATTATTTTCCCAATTCGATTCTCACGTGCCCCAACTTTAAATATATATTTTATCTTCTCATGAATAATTCTTGTCTTTTAGTATTGACTATTGACTGTAAGATTAGTAAAATAAATATGAATATCGATATACTCTGACTTTTGCCATTTTCAATAATTGAAAAACAATTGTTAGAAGACAGTTGACGCAAAAGTTATGATAACCAGCAAATAATGGCCCGTTTTTATTCTTAATATAATAATTGCTGTCTTTGCTATGCATCGATTACTTTTTCCCTCATTGTTATTATAAAATTAATTTCAATGCGTACGTCATACGAATATATTGTCACGTGAAAACCTTGCGGTAACTTATTAAAAGTAATTAAAAATATCAAATAATTACATTTAAATGCTCACTGCAAGTCATACGAATTTTATCGGTTTCTCTTTTTCTGGCTGTTATCATCAAATTATTTCCAATGCATATGCAATATGTATATGTGGTTATGTGACGCTCTTGTGGTAGCTTGTTAAAGTAATTAAAAACATCAAACAATTATATTTAAATACTTACTGTAAATATTGTCATTGTTATTCAACAAACAATGAGACAACTTTTCATTTAAAATTATAAACTTTCAAAATAAATTCAAAATAGAGTTACTGAGAGAAGCAAAAAATTTATCAATAGTTATTTATATATGATTACATATGTCTCAACATCGCTCCAAAAGTTGTATATTTGCCTATCACATTTAGCTTTGATCAAGACATACTTCTCTCCATAATACTATCTTCACATATTGCACACCTCGAATGCTAAAACGTTGCGTTTTTTACAGTCGGTTTTATCAGCTCAGTCTACTTGATAAAGCACAATTGTTCAAAATTTTAAAAACTTCTATTCATACTAGTCTATTTTCATTTGAGTACTACTATACGTACGTCGAAGTCTTCTACTGTTGTCAATAATAAACGAAAAAAAAAAAAAAACTAATAATTAATTAATCAATAATAGAAAAATTACTAACTTTTGAAATTCGTTTACTTTAATTTCCGTCAGGTGGCCAACACAGTCCGGCCCCAGACAGCATTCAAGTCGGAATGACTGCTTTACGACGTCTTTTTGAAGGCGTCCTCAAGAAGTCTTATTATGACTTCTTAAAGGTGTCATTTTTAAGAACTCTTAATTAAGAGTTCTTGAAGACTCCATAAATAAGACATCAGTTTTGTGACGCTTAAATGTATTCTTTTTTAAGCTTCTTTATGAAGTCAAAATTAGGAGCTCCTCAAAGACGTCATGGTAAATTCATACTGAAGCCTTATTTGCGAAGTCAGAAAAAAGAACTCTTTGAGAACTCTTTTTAAAGACGTCTTACGAAGTTCGCTAGGTGGCTCATTCGACATCTTGAGAACTTCTTAAAGACTTCTTTAAGATGTTGATGAGACGTCCAAATCATAAATAGGAACTCATTCAAAACTCATTAAGACGTCATTTTGCTATCTGGAGTCTTAATGACCCTATAGTATACGGCAGTATGGACATTTAATTGTCCGAGACATTCTTCCTTTTTATTTAAAAAAAAAGAAAAAAAAAAAAACCCTATAGTATTTATCCCGTCAGCACATCTCGTTAGGGGTATTTTAATCACAGGACACTAAAAAATACGAGAGTGCTGAAGGGCTTAAACAAAAATAAAAAAAAATAAAAAATTTCGATTGCATTTGAAATTGAATGAAATAAATTTCACGATTGAGATCGACGTACACTCCCTTTGATAAAATAATTATTTGATTCTTTGAAAAAATAAATAAATATAATTTTGATAAACATATCGATCTACATCTCCTCTGTTTTCAAAAGCATGACACTTTTTAAGCGCATTGGGATTAAATCCATAATAAATAATAACAGAAAAAAAATCTGGGCGTCGGTTGGCCTTGCGGGTCAGCCCCCAAACTTCCCGCTGTTTTCGAGCTCAAGGAGTTACGTTTTATGCTAAAATTTGTAAATTTAAGAATCGAAAATCATCAATGAAGAAGCGGTTTTTAAAATTTAATTTCCGACTATGTTCAATAAAATATATGTATTGAGGCAGAAATCAATGCCAAGGATCAAAATCAAGATTTAAATAAGTTTTGACTCATTTCAGAAAAAATAAAATCAGGAAATTGAAATCAGAAAATTAAAATAGTTATCGGATCGGTAAGTTGAATAACGAAAATTGACATTCAAGAGAATCGAATTATTCACGAAAAAGTATTCTGTTTTTAGTAGATTTCATTGAAATATAACTGTGTTGTATTTGTCCTCATAATAGAATTTCCGGAAAATTTTGCTACCTTTCAACTCAGCTCGACGAGCTGAGCCAGAAAATACATTCGGTTCAAAAGTTTATATCGGTATTCATATATATATATATATATATATATTTATATATGAATATACATATATATATATATATATATATATATATATATATATATATATATATGTATATATACATATATATATATATATATATATATATGTATATATACATATATTTAATTATTAAAAATAAAATTAAGAGAGTAACGAATATATATGAGTATGAAAGTAGCAGACGTCAGACAAATTGAAAATTATAAATAAATAGAGTAAACAATTAAAAAAATAATATTTATAAAAAATGCGCTTATTAATTTCAAAATTTTTTAAATGTGCATTTTTTTCAAATTTAACAAATTAATTATTTACTCCATTTATAAATATTTTTTAATTTGTCTGATGTCTGCTACATTTATACTATTTAAATATATATGTGATGATTTGTACCAAATATTATATGATTCTTAATTTTAAATATTTATTATTGATTATTTAATATTTTAAAAGTAAATAAATAAGTTCAATATTAAATTCAAAAATATTGAATTTAAGTTTATTCATTTTTTAAATATTTATTATTTTCTCAATTTAATATTCACTTTTTATTTTTATCAAAAAGTTTTCAGTAAATCTGTTCATTTATTTTTATAAATATTTATTATTTATTCAATCTAATAATTAATAATAAATATTAAGAATTAATATTTTGATTTAATGTTCGATTTTAATTTTTATCACTAATTTTTTATTAAATTTATTTCTTTATTCTGTAAATATTAAATAACCAATAATAAATATTTAACATTAATAATCTAATAATATTTAGTATTAATTGTATTAAATAATAATATTTTAATTTATATCACTACTGAATATTATTTATTAGCACATATAATTCGCTGTTGTATGAAATGTTACGTCCTGGTTGATGTTTTGGCGCTGGCGTAGTTGAGCGGTCGATTTGAATTGGACGTAATGAGAACTTACATATAATTATAAATAATTATTAAGTATGGGTTGAACAGCCACCATTCGGTGGTTGAAATAAACTGGTTGTTTGATTATATATTGTTTTATATCTCAATACGATTTATTCAATTGTAAAAGAATAATTTGAATAATGTGAAAATATACAATTAAATCAATTTATAAATTTGTTAAAGTTCTCTTAACAATAACTTCAAGAGGGTGAGGAAGAAGTTGAGTATTTAATATTGAGCCTGACTGCTCTCATTGATTCTATCTTTCAGACTCACTTCTCTTGATCGAGAAAAACTAGAGTAACTCTTATCAATACGCTTGGGCATCAGACCCGCGCATCGATTCATATGGAGGGGTCATTCGAGATAACGCATGTTCTCGAATGATCCATTCTAATATTTATTGAAAATACTTAGTTCTCACGATCTCTCCGCTTTTGTTACTAACAAATGAGTCACTTATCTATTAACAAAAAGTTATCTTAAACAAAATAGATGTTTGTGCAGCTGCACGTCTCGAGGATTTACTCGAGGCGTCAGCGCTTATTTATATTTGATAAAATATAGAAAAATAACTTTATCAATTATTACTCATATCCTTAACGTTCGAATATCTTAAATAATATTATTCTATTATTATATTATATTATTTTATATAATTAATTAAATACTATGGAAATAACTTGGTTATCGATATTCGATATAATTAGTTAGATTTCAGGTCGGTAATTAAAGAAGTAAATGCCCACGTCATCTGACGTACAGGCTGGGACGTAACACTCCCACACCCGTTAGATGAGCGCCCTCGCTCGTTCGGGCCTTATCCGTGAACGATACTAAGTATTAAAAAATTTATTTTACCGACGTGAAATCTGTATACAGATAACCAAAGTTTCAGTGCAATTTTTGAGCTGAAACTTTTGTCGTCTCAGTGACGTACGGTACACATAAAAAATTTCAGTTCAGCTTTTGACTGCTCTTTGACGTCAAATTTCACATAAATTTGACGTAAGTTTAAAGCTGCTATTTGACGTCTGTGAGACATCAAAATTTGAGACGCAACAAATGACGTCAACAAATGACGTCAACAAGACCTCAACTGGAGAGATATTTTTTAACCTTTTGATTTTAAAATTTACTTTGTATAATAGTTGCTAGATGTCGCGAGCTGACTTCTCTTCAATATGAATCTTTCCCTTTTGTGATTACTAAATCACGCAGAATGTTAATTTTTCAGATCAAATGTTGCACAATAAAATTAAATTTTTTTGTTATCAATTATTATTTAGAATATATTATATTAAGATAAAAAGTACAACTAGATACACTCTTGTAGTTGTATAAAAATTTATTCTGATCAATCAATTTGCTAGAGAAACTATAAAAAATATTTTTATAAAATTCAACATCGAAAATGGCTTGGTAAAATTTATTTTAATTTTACAGACAATAATTATTAAAGAAAAATATTAAGTTGCGGAAAAAATAATTGAGAACTCTGATTCAGTCCTTTATGATTTATGAGTTTATTCCGGTGGTTGCTCGGCTCGAACATTGAGCTATAAAATTTTGTTTCATAAGAAATTTTATACAATTTAATAAGATTAAATGCGATATTAATAATTTTTAAAGAATTTATGATCTTTATAGTACTTATAGTATCTAATGTGCATAAAAAAAGGTTTCTTGACGCAAAAAATTCTTACTTGCCCAAGAAAAATTTTACTTGTTCCAATTTTTTCTACCCCTACAAAAATTTATGTTTTCAATTAATAGTGCAAAATTTATCTTTGGCCAAGAAATTCTTTCTTTCTGTGTATAATAATTAAAACTTTATAAAATTTCAAATCGCAAAAAAAAAAAAATGATTTTATGTAATCTTATTAAATGTTATATAAATTCATTTTTTGAATATCTAAAATTTGATTTCAACTTTATATAATTTTAGCAATCTTATAAATTTTATAAAACATCTTACAATTTTATTAAATATATAACTCTTGTATCGTAGAAGTTTATGGAATTTTATAAAACTGTACAGTGCTTTTTACAATTTCATAGCACTATCAAATATTTTACGACAATTTTTACAAGCGCTGATTAAAAACGTTCTTAAGTTTCTTGAAATCTCAGAATATTTTAATTTGTTAATAAAAATTTTCAAATGCTCGGAAAAATTATCTCAAGCAATAATTCTTATATTTTTGGTCAGACGTTATTAAACGCCTTTAAAAATGAGTACTAAAGATCTATACTTAATTTTTAATTACTTATATATAACAAAATATATGGGTTGTAAGAGATGACATAGTATATTACACATCTAGGGAAGTAAAGTAAGAAATGTCTCAGATCACATGTAATTGTTGGCCGCGGCCAACCTCGCGAGGCGAAGCCGATACTATTTTTCTCCTCGACGGAGGCGGAAAGCGGCAACTTCATTTTGCACAGCGAGACGAAAGTTGACGCTTTCCGTCCGGAGGCGAGAAAAATAAATATATATTTTTATGAGCTTGACATTAAAATGAAAATAACTAGAAAATAATGCGGAATTCGAATGAGCTTCATTGAGAATAATTGGTAGGGAATAAAATTGTCTACAAAAAAGGTCCTATGACATATTTTGATGTCTAATAGTTTTGCTGGAAAAAATCCCGAAATATATTATAGATTTGACTTCCAGCTCCAATAACTTTCGTACAGACGGATTTATCAAAAAATGATAAGAGACTTTTTTTGCAGAGCGTTCAATTCTCTTCAAGAATATTTGATGGACATTGCAATGCAATTTATTGTTCATGAGTTTCAAAAATCAGAAGAAAAAAAATAATTTTTTCCTCTGTTATTCTTATGAGAAATCGAAAAGTGCGATCCGCACAACTTTAATATTAATATTAAAGGCTCATATTTCCAGAAGACTATTTTCGCATCTAAACGAAAATTTTGAGCCTGGTTTTGAAACGCCCTAATATATATATATAATTACAACACAATTACATAAAATATTTAATTATCAATAAATTATACATTTTATTTTTATACAACAGTATACATACAGCTTACTATATTG
Source organism: Microplitis deprimator (assembly GCA_964016945.1). Classification (NCBI taxonomy): domain Eukaryota; kingdom Metazoa; phylum Arthropoda; class Insecta; order Hymenoptera; family Braconidae; genus Microplitis; species Microplitis deprimator. Next base: position 13,595,162 of record OZ024706.1, on the reverse strand, counting down.
TAATTTTCTATAACTAAACAGTTTTCCTTATAAGCTACATTTACACAAAAGAAGCTATGACGTATGTATCATTGACCATTGTATCTTTAGACAATGGGAATAGATTTTGATTATGCCAAAGTGGCATACGATAACATTTGGTTTTTATTTCATCATAGTGTACAATAGTCATCATTTCACTTTCCGAACTACATAAATAAACGCCAAAATCAGTAGAAGGGCAATCCAAGACATGATACAGTGGTTGTATATTATTAAACGTTGTAGTGACAAAAAAATACGTTTTATTATATAGCAAGATATTTTTAATTATGCAAATTTGTCCATCTTTAAGAATACATGTATTATCACTATTGCTTATAGAATAAAACAAGTTTGGAGTTGCTAAAGCTGTGTACTGCTCACAATTAGAAACAAAATCATTAATTGGACCATTATTATGTTTTTTAAAGACTGAAAGATTTACAGGAATGATCAGTATGGCTCTTCAAAAATTTCGACTCTTCTTCACGCCGATTATATAGTTGTTGCAGTGATTGATTTGGTTTGCGATTATATTTTTCAAATAGACGCATATTATTTTCATATACAAATGCAGAATAAGAATGCAAAGATCCATATAGCCTATAATCAGCAACGAGGTGTAGAAGACCATGAACATTCAGTGAAAGGAAATTTAAACCATATATTTCTTCAGCATCTAAAACGTATTTCTTTAAAGCTCTTTCTGCAAAGTTGACTTTTTCTGGTGATGAGAAGTCATCTAATAATATACGGATCGAGACATGGAGAAGTAAAAAATGTTTATACATTGCATCATTGATTATTTGTTGGGATACATTAACAAATGTATACAACAAAAGTTGTCTAAATTCAGTTGCTTTGTATTTTGAATAATGGTCGATTTCTTTTGGTTTTCTAGAAAACTCACGAGGACAATATTCCCGTAAAGAATTCAAGCGACTTGATAAAAATTTAGTCAAATGCGTTTTCAGTTTTTTCGGTTTGTAGTCACCAGATATTATTGCCTTCAGTAACTTTTTCATATTTCCTAGGCAAACCAGGTGCATATACTCGAATGGGACTTGTTTAACTAAGTCTATGGGTAAATCATGTAAAGCAGATTTTCCTTCTTTGTGGTGCTCACCATCAGAATATGTTCTGTATTCTAAATTAGTTCTTGGTGGATGATTTACCCCACTAAAAGATGTAGATCTTTTCACTGACAAGCCTATAACTTTACATTTCGAACAGCAAAATTTTCCAGTGTGATACATATAATTAAGAGTAAATGCTCGAGCTGGAGCATCAGCAACGAAACATCGAAGTTCAAGAGGTACTAATTTTTTATTAAAATGAATACCACCCTTTTTAATTATTGCATTTACTTCTTTGACAAAAAGTTCAAAAAATTGCTCAGCACTATTGGGATTACTAGGTCCTTTATAAATACCAGCAATTTCAGGCTTACTGTCGACAATATTTACAACATGAATTTGAATTGGCCATATACAACTTACTTTGTTTAATTCCGCACCATCTGTACTAAAATCTACTACCAACGAATTAGGGATTGTATTTTGAGGTGTTTTTAGCAAAATTGCAATGATTCCAGCTTCGAAGCCTGTATGGAGATATTCTCCTGGAGGCATTACAATGACATTAGCTTTGTAACGAGGAGTTTCCAGTATTGTTCGAGCATCCTTTGGTAAAAATTTTAGATTTGGGTGTGTGCGTAAAACTGTAAGAAGGGCATTTGTTTGCGTATGATTTACATTATTTTCGACAAGACATTTAGCTAAATTATTTTTAAAACTATAATTGTTGTAAGGAATTTGTTTTGGTTGAGAAATTTTTAGCAATTGCTTTGAAGTATTAGCATCCCTGCAGTTAGTATCAGTATTACTACTAAAATTGGTATTAATACTTGTGATGGTTGTGTTAATAGTAGGAGCAACAGTCGTAGTAGTAATAGTAATAGTAGTAGGAGCAGTAGTGGTCTCAAGAACAGTAGCACTGCGAATAGAAGTAGTAGTAGTAGTAGTAGTAGTAGTAGTAGTATTAGCAGTGAATGAGGTAGCAGTTGCGACATTATTTGTTTCACTGTTATTACTACAAAAAAAATTTTTTGAAGAATTATTGACCGTTAGAACTTCATGAAAATTCCTATTAGTGTCCTCACTATCTAGGCATACGTTACAATCTATTGGTAAGCCCTTCTTTACATTATTATTTTTTAAGCTGTTGGTTTCTTTCTCTCTGTGCATTGAAATTGATGTCAAACAAGCTGGGCCTGATAGTACATTGTTCAAGCTTTTGTCAAAATTATTAAATCGAAAAGTTTCTTGACTATTTTCCATATTTTTATCTAAAATCTTTCTTCTGAAATTATTCAATAGTTTTTTTTTTGAAGTTTTTTGATAAATCATTCCACGGCTTCTGAACAAACGATTGGCGACGAACTTTCTTCAAGACATCCATGACGTAATGCCTTCTTTATTTTTATATATATTTGAATATACTTGTATTTTTTCATACGAGTATTCCAAATAACTCTGTAATAAAAGAATGAAAAGTATAAATTTTACTTACAATAAATAGAAATTTTTAACTATGAGAAAGATAACAGATATTTATCAAAACAAGGGGAAGTTAATTTTTTGTACTGGAAAGAGTAACTTCGTCGATTTCAATTCATTAAGATATTTGTGATTAAAAGTATTACTTTCTTAGCGAGACATAAATTTTTCGATAAAATCATTTCATATGTTTACTAGGGTGTGTCATTTTGAGGCTATATTTTTTTTTTTTTTACTGCTATACCCGAAAATCTGGTAGTATATAGAAAATAGAAAATTATGCCGCTGGGCTAAAGGGTTTAAGTCCAATAGCGGCTTAGCTCATCAAAAAATTCGATGTCCCATTTAAATAACACGGGAAATTTTTTTTTTTAACTGAGTATTTTTAACTCGTGAACAAATCAATAGATCGAATTGACTAAGACATATTTTTGTAGGAAATTGAACGTTCTACAAAAAAGGTCTCTTATCATTTTTTGATAAATCCATTTGTTCAAAAGTTATTAGAGCTCGAAGTCAAGTTATAGTAAATTTCAAGATCTTTTTACTTTTCCGGCAAAACTATCAGACTTATCACAAAATATCAAGGAATCTTTTTTGTAGACAATTTTATTTCCTACAACTTATTATAAGTAAAATTTTTTCAAATTCCGCATTGTTTTCTAGTTATTTTCATTTCAATGTCGAGCTCTTGAAATCGATCAGAACACTACTTTTTTAAGAGCTTGAAATTAAAATGAAAATAACTAGAAAACAATGCGGAATTTGAAAAAATTTTACTTATAATAAGTTGTAGGAAATAAAATTGTCTACAAAAAAGATTCCTTGATATTTTGTGATAAGTCTGATAGTTTTGCCGGAAAAGTAAAAAGATCTTGAAATTTACTATAACTTGACTTCGAGCTCTAATAACTTTTGAACAAATGGATTTATCAAAAAATGATAAGAGACCTTTTTTGTAGAGGGTTTAATTTCTTACAAAAATATGTATTAGTCAATTCGATCCATTGATTTGTTCACGAGTTAAAAATACTCAAAGTTAAAAAAAAAAATTTCCCGTGTTATTTAAATGGGAAATCGAATTTTTTGATGAGCTAAGCCGCTATTGGACAAACCCTTTAGCCCAGCGGCATAATTTTTTATTTTCTATATACTACCAGATTTTCTGGTATATCAGTAAAAAAAAAATATAGCCTTAAAATGACACACCCTAATGTTTACAAATACATACGATTTGCCGGATTACCTAAATTCTTTTTTAAAATTTATAGTCAGAGGCTCCCGTATTTATGACTATGAATGGGGGCCAGAGCCCATTTTGTGATAAGTCTGATAGTTTCGCTGAAAAAGTAAAAAGATCTCGAAATTTACTATAAATTTGAGTTCAAGCACCAAAAAATTTTAAAAATGAATTAGCTTTTAATTAATTATAAATTTATGAATTTTTATTCAAAATAAGAATTTGGGTATTTCTGATTTTTCAAAAAAAATACACGTTTAGAAAATTAAAAAATCTACACGAGTATTTTTTCAAAATTCAAAAATTTTTGTTATTTTTTAAATTACTAGATATTTTATTTAAAAATAGCCGGTAACGGTTGAAAATAGCGGTGAACGGAAAAATAAAAAAAATACTCGTCAAGATTTCGAAAAATTGTATAAAAAAATCAAAAAGTCATGAGGTTCGTAAAAATTAAAAAAAAAAAAAAATAAGTAATTTTAAACTTTAATTTCAAATTATACCTCGAGTTTTTATTTTTTAATTTTTTTAAAAAAATACTCGTCTAGAAAATTGAAAAATCTGCACGAGCATTTTTTTTTTATTTGAAAATTTTTTTTTTTTCTAAAGTTATGAAATTTTTCATTTTTAAAATGGCGGGTGTCGGCTAATTTCAGGGTTATAATATTATACCAAAAGTTTATTTAATTTTTAATTACTCTTACCAATTTATGAGGGTTGTAATTACAAATAAGCAACAATATAACATTTAAAATAAAATAAAATAAATAAAAAAAAGGTAATATGAACTCACCAATTATTTGTATATTTGTTGATAAATAACTGATAACATGTATTTTTTATTGTTTTTTTTTAATAGAAATTATAAATATAAATAGAACGCCACATTTAACCCTTCACGCTCTTCACAATGCAATTTATGAACAATATATTTATCTCACTTTTACTTGTGGATATAAGCGTCAAAAGTATATAAAATTTGTGGAAGGCCGAGTATAATATTTGATCTATATAATATATATGTATATATATAGCGCGCGTCTCTCGTGAGGTTCAACTTTTCTGGACTACAGTTTATTACTAATACTCTTACATGGTTATTTACTAATACTCTTACATGGTTATAACGTCGTAAACTCTATATATCTATACCCATGTAGCTATATCCTTTTAGCGGTATTTACAAATTCGAGCGTGGTGTCACTTGTCTCAACAATCGGCAGTAGACATACCATCTAAGGCGCAGTGCAGTTCTGTTTTTCATTTTGGCTAAGGTCGTATTGTCTATAAAAACGTGTATATATTTTGAGTGATACATCAAGATAAAAGGATTACTTTCACATTTAGTAATAACTTTGTTTTTTAAGGTAAGTTTTTCAAAATTTTTATTATTGTCGGGTAAAAATTAAAGATGTAAAGTTACGGTAATTCAATTGTTACGTAGAAAGTCATATGTAATGGTTGTCTTAAAACTAATTTATAACAATTTTTTAAAAAGAACGTTAATATGAATATAATAAGGAATTTAATTATTATAATAAAGAATAATAAAAAATTATTGATAAAAATTAGCTTTATAAAAAATATTCACTTTATCATGAATATTTCACTTACGAATCGTCAAATGAATAACTTTTTTTTTAACAATTTAAGTGTTCTATTAAATTTATATATATATATATATATATATATATATATATATATATATATATATATATATATATACAGATGGATAGGTAGATTGTTAAAATGTAAAGATAACAAAAAATTGTTTTTAAAAAATCATTAATTTAGTACTGAAATTAGTATAATAATTGTGACCATCATGAATATACAATATTTTAGACTGTTCCAATAAAATTCGATTTTTTTTACAGTCATATTGAAAATATTCTTTCAAATATAAAAAATGATTATCGAAGTCCAGGTAGGTAACTTTCATACAGAAACATCGTGTGTAAAAATAAAATTTACCTTATAGTTTAAGTGAAAAAATTTGTTACTTTTTGTTTCATCTATTTAATTTTATTTCTTTGCACCTGTTAAAATTAATATGCTTTTATAGAAAATATTATGATTTACAAAAATGGTCCTCAGACCCTAGTTGTTAAATTGAACCTTGTCAAACCATGTTAAAATTTTATTAATTAATTTATAAAAATTTAAGATATTAATTAAAAATAAAAGAGAACGCAATTACAAGTTCACCGAGACATATATTTAAGAAATAATTACTTACAGTTATGTTAAATTACATTTGTAACGAAATTTGATCATTAAATTTTAGCCTACCAAATTTGACATTTCAAGACTATAATTTTTTCTTAAAAATTTAGATGAAATTTATTTAAAAAATTTTTTGAAACAGGTAATTTGACATAACTTTCAGTATTTTTTTTTTTGTTATTTATATCTCGACGGGATTGTAACTGTATTGTTATTTTTTTGAATTATATTATGCTGAATATTTTTTAATTCATTAAAAAAATTTTAATACGGTCGAAAAATTCGAGGTCAATGCAATTTTTTGAAAAGTAGGGGGTACCATTGAAGAATTGCCTTGAAGATATTTATATTTCATCACTATAATTGCTTTTGATAAATTGATTAAAAGTAAATTAATTTTTTTTTTTTCAGAAATTTTTTGAGATATTTCACTTTCAACCTCATCATTGAATGGAAAAACTTTAAAAGTAAGAAAATGAACTGTTATAAACCAAAACATAGTGTTTATTAAATTTATAAATAATTTATTTATAGGGTATTCGATGCTAAATCGACTACTTTTGACCCCAACCCCTTTCGATTTGACTGAAAATTTCCTGAAAAATGATTTTAATAGGGTAAAAAAGAAAAAAAAAATGTCAGTCCAATTGACAGGGGTCGGGGTCAAGAGTAGTCAATTTGCCATGGAGTACCCAATATATATTATAATGTCAGAAAAAATTTTTTTTTCTTTTATTATTAAATACATCTTAAAAGTTACTTTATTAAAAAAAAAAATGATCTTTCTAACATTTCAGGCAGTGCGGCCAGATCGTGGAATATTTTTACCCACGCTTACCATTACACTTTATTCTATTTCACCACGGGAAGGGGTAAAAATATCCCACGATCTGGCAGCACTGATTTCATCTTTGTATCTCAAAAATTGAGCTGATGCGGGGGGGGGGGGCACCTTTCCCATTTTAAATACGTAGAATTTTTTTTTTTTTATTTTTTTTGGTAATAACTAAAAAATTTTTTTCCGACATTTGATTTTTGATATCTTAGATAACATTAAATCCTCTACAAAAAAGATCTGTTCTATCATACGCTTAAAGTTGATAGAAAAAAATTTTGGAGGTTGAAACTGAGGGGGAAAAATCAAACTTTTAGAATAAAAAAAATTTCTTATTATTCGTTAACTAGTAGGATTAATTTAATTCCCAATGAAAAGTATCTGATATCATATGTGCGTCAAATGAATGAGAAAAAAGTTGCAGGGTTTTAAACGTTAATGGAAAATGAAGTTCACTTTTCGTTGCCATTAAAGTTCAAAAAATTAATATTTTTTAAACTTCACTTTTCGTTGACATTTAAAACCATGTAATTTTTTTCTCATTCCTCACACGTATATATATGATATCAGATACTTTTTGTAGGGATTTGAATTTCCTACAAATACGTGCTTGTCAAAATTTGAAAAAAAAAATTTTTGATAGAAAAAAAATAAAAAATAAAATTTTAGACTAAAGAAACTAAATTTTTGTTGATCTTTGAAAACCCGTCACTTATTCCCAGTTCGTTTGACGTACATGCATCAGCACTTTTTTGTAGAGAATTTAATTTCCTACGAAATTATACTAGGCGGAATTAAAAAAAAAAAAGTTCATAGTCTTAATAACGAAAAACTAAAATGAAAAATTTTCGCGTGTATTTTAAATGGGAAAGGGGACCCCTCTCTGTGATAACTCAATTTTTAAGATATCTGGCTATAATTCGGTAATGATTTTTTAGGTAGATTTTTTTTAAAAATCTTACTATTGTATTTGTCCTCATGGTCGATTTTACAACGGATTTCGTAATAAACTATCATAATTAGTTGAGTAGAGTTCAAAAATACCACTCGTTGAAAAATTAATATATGTATGTATATATATATATATATATATATATATATATATATATATATATATATATATATTTATGTAATAGAACCGACTTTTGAGGACACGATTGCGTCTACAATTCTTATCCGATCTTAATGAAACTTTCTACACTAATTTTATGTGTAATTACCACGGTTAAGTTCGAAGATGGGCTTAATCGGTTGATTAGTTTAGAAGTTATGGCTGTTTGAAATTTTAACGATTTTTCTAAAAAATCAGTTTTTAATCACTTTTAAAGTCTATACAACTTTAAAACTAAAACACATAGATAATTTCTGTAAAAAGTATTTTAAAGCTTAACTAATAAGTTTATTAATGATTCACTGGCAAACCAATCCAATTCATTGCCAGTGAATCATTAATAAACTAAATTAGATACACCAATCAAAGGATGTATGAATGCAATAGCATTCATATATATCAAAATAACCAACTTAACTAATAAGCTTTAATTTATGACCTTAAACTTTATATTTAGGCCATTTCTTCCAATAATTTGATAGCCTTGAAAATTTTAATGAAATCAAAAAATGTTGAAAATATGGTTTTCATTCTACATAACTTATGCTTGTCCCATTATAATCCAGTTTCGTCAGTTGTATTTTATGTTGCATAAAATAACCTGTAAATTTTACTGCTATTTTATATTTTAAAAGTATTTCTTTTATTATTTATGATGTATCAAATGTTCCTCAAATCCTGATGATTATCACTGGTCTTGTCATTACGATAGCACCCACAGTTTTTATCGGATCTTAGTGAAATTTTTTACACTCATTCTATAGGCGATTACCTCGATCAAGTTCAAAAATGGGCTGAATCGTTCGAATAGTTTCAAAACTATGGCTGTTCAAAATTTTCATGATTTTTTGTAAAAATCAGTTTTTAATCACTGTTAAAGCTTATATAACTTAAAAACTAACATTCATAGACAATTTCCGTAAAAAGTATCTGAAAGCTTGTCTAATAATCTTTAATTTTTGACCTTAAGCTCCATGTTTTGACCTTTTCTTCCAATAATTTGATAGCCTTGAAAATTTTAATGGAATCAAAAAATGTTGAAAATATGGTTTTCATACCACATAACTTATGCATTTCCCATTGTAATACAATTTTGTGACGTGTATTTTATTGTGAACAAAATAACCTGTAAATTTCACAGCTATTTTATATTTTAAATAAAAGTATTACTGTTATTTTAACTGGGCTTGTCATGGTAACAGCGATTACAATTATGATCTCATACTAATTAAATTTTCAATACTTTATTTATGTGATCGTTAGTTTGGTACATTACCTATATAATGTTATGTCAAATCAACTATCTGAAGTTCTCTATCAATAATAATCGTTGCCTTTTTTCACCCTCACTCCTAGAAAACGAGTCTAATTTCATATCATGACTATACACTAACAAGATATGTATGTATAAAACTATTTTTTTATATCAATTAATTGAAAAATCTACCTTCCATTTCGGCTGCCGAATGGCCTTTTTTTATAATATAAAGTAACTTTTAATCCCATAAGACGTTGAAAAAAAAAATAGGGTAAGGGGGGGCAAATGGGCCCCTTAAATTTTGGGGACCCATTTCGCCCCCAAATCATTCGAAGCACTCAAAATTTTAAGGGGCCCCTCTTCCCCTATTAGGGGAGAGTTAGGCAAAATGGGCTGACATTTATATTACATATAAGCCCTCATTTCTTAAGCCCCCCCCCCCCCCCTTTTCCTTATTTATTTATTTTTTTTTTTTTCTGACACCCTAATAGGTATAATTGAGATTTTTCGATTTTTTAGATGAATAATTCTGGAAGCAGTACTGAAAACAGTTCTAATGAACATGGACCAAAACTTCCTTCAAACCCATCTTCTTCAGGTGCAAGCAAACTAACGAAAATTTCTGATATTAAACTTTCGAAAGAGAATTTTAAAAAGTTATCGCAGCAGATTAAAATATCTCCAACTGTATTAGCTGCAGCTCGTACAGACACATCTCAAAGGCATACAAATAATACCGTGCGTTCACTTACTACAATAAACTCATCAGACAATATTCAAACACAAACAACTGAGATTGAATTTGAAAATGCTCAGACAATTGAAGGAATCAAGTATATGATGGTACCATCTGAGTTGATAGAGAGAGTTGGGTATGTATTAGGGTGTTTCAAAAAAAAAAAATTTTTTTCTTATGGTCTTAAAAGTGGGTTTTAGGTATAAAAAAATTCTCCTAAAAGAGTAGCTCAAAATCTCAATCGCAATAAAAGCTCAACGAATGTTGATTTACCCATTTAAATTGCATGTAAAAAATTGTTTTTTTTTTTGGTTTTTTAAAATTAAAAGTATTAAAAAAATATTTTTTCAAAAATTGAAGAACATTCTTTTGCAGGGAATTAGATTCTCTACAAAAAAGTTTTCAAGTCTATTTTTCGTAGGACTAACAGAAAAAAAGTTATTAAACTTTAAACTATATTTAATAGTATAACTTTATGTTTTTATTATGTTCAACAGTTTTTTTTTACAAAAATTTAGGTTTTTTGGTTTGAACTAATGTCATCTGTGAATTTTTTTTGAACACGCGAAAAAAATTTTCCTTACTTTTAAAACAGAACTTTTTTTTTTAATTTAAAAACACAGAAAGAAGGAAAATTTTGATTCTGAAAACTCTTTTTCTTTCGAAATTCATACGGACAATAAATAAGATCTTAGAAATCTTTTTAAAACAAGTGACTGATTATACATAATATATAGATTTACCATATAAACATGAACATGCGATAAAATCCGGAAATTATCGTTAGAACTGTGTACTTTGATTTTCGAAAAAAAAAAAAAATTTTAATACTTTTATTTATAAAAATAAAAAATAAAATTTTTTTACGTGTAATTTAAATGAGAAAATGAACATTCGTTGAGCACTTAGCAGGATTGAGATTTCGAGCTGCTCTTTTGGGAGGATTTTTTTGATACCTAAGACTAACTTTGAAGACCATCAGACTTTAAAAACCAAAAATAAAATGTTTTTTTTTAAACACCCTAGTCTGTATAATACTATAATAACTAAAAAATGTTGCCCTCTCAGCGAATTCAAAAATTAAGAATGAATAATATAAACAGCAGAAACATAATTAACTTTCCCCGGTCAAAAAAATTACTTGACTTTGACTTTTTTTATTTACTTCACTCAATTTTAACTACACTAACTTCTTTAAACGTTAATATGACTTGTTTAACTTGAAAATTCAAGTCAACTAAGTCAAAACCAAGTGTGATTTCATACCTGAAAATGTGTTTTTCATTTATTAAAAAATCAACTTAAACTTAACTTGCTTTTGTCTTACTAAACTTGTTTTATTTTCAATTTTAAAAATTACGCTTAAATTCAAGTATTTTTTTGACCTACATTATTATTTAAATTCAAACATTGATCTCAATTATATACTCATAATTTAACAACAAACTCTTTTTACAAGACGTTCTCTCAGGAATATAAACACAAATTTTCAAATATTAGATGAAAAACTTGAGTAAGTGATATTTTTTTTCTGTTTCATTATTATTATTATTTTAATTGTTTAATTCAGTATATTACACTGTAAAAAATTCGCGGAGTGAATGTGGATTAAATCCGGAGTGAATGCGGAGTGAATGAATTTTTAATTATTCACTCCCCTCGGAGTGAAATTCACTCCGAAGGGGAGTTGTCGCGGAGTGGATAATTTTTTATTAATTTAATTCCTCCGAAGTGAAATTCACATCCTAACACACACATGCACACACGCACACGTACATTTACACACACACCCGCACGCACCCGACACACACATGCACGCATGCACACATTCGCACAATCACGCTCTCTCTCTCTCTCTCTCTCTCTCTCTCTCTCTCTCTCTCTCTCTCTCTCTCTCTCTCTCTCTCTCTCTCTCTCTCTCTCTCTCTCTCTCTCTCTCTCTCTCTCTCTCTCTCTCTCTCTCTCTCTCTCTCTCTCTCTCTCTCTCTCTCTCATGTATATTAATGTGATTCGTTTTGAACGACTATTTTTTTGTTTTTACTCCCACTTGAAAATATTATGATAGACATTGAAAAAAAAATTCCCTGAAAGTTTCAGCCCTTAATTTTAATTTTAAGTACTTTATATTTAATTTTGAAGTTTTTCCATTTAAAATGCATAGGAAAATTGGGATTTTTTTTTTTAATTTTCTATAACTCAGCCGCATTTCAAGTTATCGGATCGCCGTTTGCGGCATTTTGTAGGTAATTTAATACTCTTCAAAAGTATCCGCAATAATTTTACTCGGACTCGAATTGTTTTCTCTGTATTGGTTCTGAAAATAATTTTTTAAATAATAATTTAGGTTTTTAGTTGATATTAACCAAATAACGAAATTTATAGAAAAAGTGCAGATAACGATTTTTTAGGAAATTTTATTCGCCACAAAAAAGGTCCTTTGAGTTAAGTGGCTCAAGTTCTTCGTTCACGTGATATAGGGATTTTAGTAATTTTGTAAATAAAAAATTTATCAAAAATATTTCTGAAGTTCATCAATTTGACCCCTTCTGATTTTAATGACTGATTTAAATTAATGGAAAGAAAATTATTTACTGATTTAAAATTGAAATTAAATAGCATTTGGTGGAATTTTTTGACAAATTTTTTATTTACAAAATTACTAAAATCCCTATATCACGTGAACGAAGAACTTGAGCCACTTAACTCAAAGGACCTTTTTTGTGGCGAATAAAATTTCCTAAAAAATCGTTATCTGCACTTTTTCTATAAATTTCGTTATTTGGTTAATATCAACTAAAAACCTAAATTATTATTAAAAAAATTATTTTCAGAACCAATACAGAGAAAACAATTCGAGTCCGAGTAAAATTATTGCGGATACTTTTGAAGAGTATTAAATTACCTACAAAATGCCGCAAACGGCGATCCGATAACTTGAAATGCGGCTGAGTTATAGAGAATTAAAAAAAAAATCCCAATTTTCCTATGCATTTTAAATGGAAAAACTTCAAAATCAAATATAAAGTACTTAAAATTAATACTAAGGGCTGAAACTTGCAGGGAATTTTTTTTTCAATGTCTATAACAATATTTTCAAGTGGGAGTAAGAAAAAAAAAATAGTCGTTCAAAACGAATCACCTTTATATATATATTTGTATTTCTTAGTTTTGCTCATTATTTATGAGCCCAAAACAATCATTCAAATGATTCATGTTAAACATATGCTTTTGTTAGTATAAGATCTTATTAAAATCGAAGGTTTAATGATTTTGAGAATAGTATAAAACATTCAAATGACATAAAAGGTAATAATGAAATTTACTTATAGATCAAATTCACGAAAATTGGATATACTGATTAATAGAAGTGAACAAAATATTAATAATGAACCCATTGAAAAGCCTAACTGTTTACCATTAAAAACAGCAGAGGACGTTGAAGGCTTCAATGATTTGTCTCCAGAAGAAATAAGACGAGTTGTAAGTATTTTCTTCTTTTTTAACATATCTCTGTAAAAAAAATCTGGGCATCGGTTGGCCCTGCAGGCCAGCACCCAAACTTGCCGCTGTTTTCAAGCTCTAAGAGCTCGTAAACATTAGTATAAATGGGTCATTCCATGTCAAATCGACCAATAGTTGGAATCGACCCCTTCCGATTTGGATGAAATTTGGTGAAAAGTTTGCTTTTATCATAAAACAAAGTTGTGCCAAAGGAAAAAATTGAAAAAAATTTTTTTCGAAAAGTTATGCTAAATACAAAATTGAACCATTTTCTGGTTTTTCAAATTTATTTTTGTAATATCTCGAAAACTATTATAGTTACAGACATGGGCCAAAGAAAAAAATCGCTAGCAGCTAGCGATTATTCTTTTCAGTGCGGGCTTTGATTTTTACGATTTTTTGAATTTCAAAATTTTCCTATTTTTGGATTTTTCAAAAATTTTACCCAAAAAAAATTTTTTTTTTACAGTCCTAAGTATCCTCTTTAAAATGAACTTTGGCCCATGTCTGTAACTATAATAGTTTTCGAGATATTACAAAAATAAATTTGAAAAACCAGAAAATGGTGCAATTTTTAATTTAGCATAACTTTTCAAAAAAAATTTTTTTAATTTTTTCCTTTGGCACAACTTTGTTTTATGATAAAAGCAAACTTTTGACCAAATTGCATCCAAATCGGAAGGGGTCGATTCCAACTATTGGTCGATTTGACATGGAATGACCCAAATACATTTTCAAGCTCGGAAATACCTTTGTTTCCCTTTTTTAAGAGCTTTTCAAGCTCAAAAGGGTTACGTTTTATGTTAAAGCTTAAGAATTTAGAATCTAAAATAATTAACGAATGAGCGTTTTTTATATTTGTTCACAATTATGTTCAATAATTAGCTCGAAAATTAATATTTACGTGATACGTTATATCTATATCGTGTAAGTATATCGTGATACGAGCGAACATGATGATTTTTAGGCAGTCACTTCCAATGACTTATATAAAGAAAAACATTTGGGTGTGTCATTTTAAGGCTATATTTTTTATTTTTACAGCTATACCAGAAAATCTGGTAGTATATAGAAAATAAAAAGTTATGCCGCTGGGTTAAAGAGTTTAAGTCCAATAGTGGCTTAGCTCATCAAAAAATTCAATTTCCCATTTAAATAACACGGGAAATTTTTTTTTCAACTTTGAGTATTTTTAACTCGTGAACAAATCAATAGATCGAATTGACTAATACATATTTTTGTAGGAAATTGAAATTGAACGCTCTACAAAAAAGTTCTCTTATCATTTTTCGATCAATCCATCTGTTCTAAAGTTATTAGAGTTCGAAGTAAAGTGATAGTAAATTTCGAGATCTTTTTACTTTTTCGGCAAAACTATCAGACTTATCACAAAATATCAGGGAATCTTTTTTGTAGACAATTTTATTTCCTACAAATTATTATCCGTAATATTTTTTCAAATTCCGCATTGTTTTCTAGTTATTTTCATTTAAATTTCAAGCTCTTATAAAAGTAGTATTCTGATCGATTTCAAGAGCTCGACATTGAAATGAAAATAAAGTAAAAAGATCTCGAAATTTACTATCACTCGACTTCGAGCTCTAATAACTTTAGAACAGATGGATTGATCGAAAAATGATAAGAGACCTTTTTTGTAGAGCATTCAATTTCATACAAAAATATGTATTAGTCAATTCGATCTATTGATTTGTTCACAAGTTAAAAATACTGAAAGTTAAAAAAAAAAATTTCCCGTGTTATTTAAGTGGGAAATCGAATTTTTTGATGAGCTAAGCCGCTATTGGACTTAAACCCTTTAGCCCAGCGGCATAATTTTTTACTTTCTATATACTACCAGATTTTCTGGTATAGCAGTAAAAAAAAAATATAGCCTCAAAATGACACACCCGAAAGAACATATTAGTTTTGAGTAATTATGATGTTATTCAATGAAAAAAGCAGATATTGATTTAACATTTTATTATTCCGTCGACGATATCTCTCGAACGGATTATCTGATTGAGACGTTCTTGGTAGCAACACATACGGACATCGCTCTGAAATTGTCAGAATAGCATCCTAGCACCTTCAAATGTCAACATATGATGAAAACCCGATTTTTGAAAATCGTGGTGAAACCAATAACTTCCTGAATTTTTGAAAATCGTCGATTTTCTCAGCGGGAAGTTAAAAAATCTGTCTATCGGTTGACCCTGCGGGCCAGCCCCAAAACTTTCCGCTGTTTTCGAGCTCCTTGAGCTCCTTGAGCTCGAAAACATTGTCGTAGATACATTTTCGAGCTACTCGAGCTCGAAAATACTTTTGTATGTCATTGTTTTAGAAAAAAACCGTTTTTTAGCATTTCTGTTTCCCACGATATTGCTTGAACGAATTAACCGATTGAGACGGTTGAGATGGCAATCAACGCGTTTTATTGAGTTCTAGAGCTGATTAGATTTTGAAGTCGATCGTTCAACTCGTTTTTGAGAAATCAATAAAAAACTAAAAAAAAAAAATTTTTTTCGTAATTCGCAAATATTTTCGAGTCGACTTGATCAAATGATCTGAAATTTTCAGGAAAGTTGATGGCCAACAAGATCTTTCGACTGCTGCCTTAACCATCCAAATCGGTTTATTAGTTAAAAAGTTACAAAGAGTTTACATATATGTATACACACACACACACACACACTCGGACATCATTTTAAAAATAGTCAGAATAGATTCCTAGGACCTCAGAACGTCGATATCTGATGAAATTTCGATTTTCACAAATCAGGGGGAAAACAATAACTTCCCGAAATTTTGAAAATCATCGATTTTCTTAGCGGGAAGTTAAAAAAATATTTGTTTTTTTTTGGGACATCCTAGTGAATACATCGCGTGCCAAATGCCAAAAAGGCGTATTACAGCAGTTAGATAGGGTTCCATGCCAAAAGGGCGTATAAAAAAATTTTTGACTTACTAACGCCAAAAGGTCATATCTTAAGATGTACGCCCTTTTGGCTTTTGAAATTTTTTTTTCATTTTTAGACTTAGAACATGTCTACAAAACGATTGACACAAAACAAAAAAAATATACGCCCTTTTGGTTCTTCAAAGCCAAAAGAGCGTATAATTTTTATACGCCCTTTTAGCATTTGGCAAGCGACATTATCGAGATCTTTGAGCTCTAAAATACTCTTATATGCGATTGGTTGTATGAGCTCACACAAGTTGCGTTATATATTAAAGTTTGAAAATTTAAGAATCGAAAATAATTAATAAGCAAGCCTTTTTTAAATGTTTATTTCCGATTAATTTCAATAATATCAATATATTCAGGCAGAAATCAATGTAGATGATCAAAGCAAGGATTTGAATGACTTTCGACTCGGATTAGAGCGTTAATATATAAGATATTCGAGAAAAATGTTGAAAACGCTGTTTTTTCAATTTTTTTGTTGATAACATTATTTAAATTAAAGAACGAGTTGCATTTCATTGTGTACTGATCGAGAAAGACCATAAAGACAAAGAGATCGTATGATTTTGTAACTCTTCATCTTAATCATTTCTATTAATTTTTATCTAAAAACATCGAATTAATCAAGCATAATTGTGGGTCAAACTTTAAAAAACGATTCTTAATAAACACACTATTGAAGTACTTAAAAATTTTTTTGAAATAAGAAATTCTCAAAAATATTTAATTTAAAGATTTTTTCAGCAAAGCTAATTTTATGTTGACAAATGATTTTTTTTTTTTTTTGCAGGCGAAGTATTTAAATTCCATGGGAGGTGCAGATGTCACCGATGCAGTCCGTATACTGTTGTCGGTGGTATTCGACGATAAAATATATAAATTATATACCTTGTTTGGAACGAACGAGAAGAAAGGCCTGGATAAGATGTTAATTCTCAAGTTAATATTTCGTATGTATCTATCAAAAAAAAAAATAATGATATAAATATTTATATATATATTAGGATATGCCATTTTGAGGCGGTTTTTTTTTCAACAAAAAACAGGCTGAAAACTTGCAGGAAGGTGAGAAAAGAAGCCTGTTCGAAGCGGAGCTCTTAATATTAATATTTAGAGGTGTCTATTTCTAATTTTCCATTTCCCATTTAAATAACATAGGAAAAAAAATTTTTTATTTTTTTATTTTTCAAGCTCGGTATTCGCACCTCATATAAATAAGTCCATAGCATTATAACAGGGGTACTGCTACACTCTGGTCGTCCTTAAATTACCTTTTTAAGGGCGCCACTGGAAGTGATAACGGCCTCCCAGAGCCGGATCTTGAATCGTCAGGGTCGGTGTAATTTGTTTAATTGTAAGAGAAGGATGAGGAAGGATAATTTGTAAATAATTATAATGATTTCAATTAACAATTTTAACCTTTTATTTTATAAATCTTTTTAACCTTATAACCTTATGACCTTTTATTTTATAAACCTTATAAACCTTTATTATACCTTATATCTTATAAACCTAAACTAAGCCAACTACCTTTGGCATTTTCCACATACTCACACACACAATTATTAAAATCGCTTAACCTTCGCGAGACTTAATTACTACAATTTCTCCCTTAAATCCTAATTTATCTCACTCATACGTTAACTCAGTCCCCTGGACTTTATTTTCCACACACACTTATTTTAACCTGAACTCCACGCGGTCAACGCGACCCTCTACGTGGCTAAAACCTTAATTTTACTTTCGCGCGGTCCCCTGGACCCTCTACGCGACTTTACAATTAATTCACGCGGTTCCCTGAACCCTCTACGTGACTTTACAATTAATTCACGCGGTCACCTTGACCTTCTACGTGACAAAACCTTATTTAACTAATTCACGCGGTCCCCTGGACCCTCTACGTGATTTTAACACTAACACTAATTTATTACAATTATTTACAACTTATTTAATTACCACAATCTCCATAATGACGATTTTCATTGACTCACACTTTTATCAATATAAAATTCCATTAACCTATTTTCTGTATTTAAAAATTAATTTCTATCTATTAAATTACCATTTTAAAATCACTAATAAATTTACAATAACTAATTTCTTATATACGTTATCCTTTTCTTATCAATAATTTTGTTAAGCCGGTTTTAGGATTTATTTTATATGACCGCTCTACAATTTATCACGACCTCGATATCACAATACTTAAAACTCAACCATTTATTTTCCCGTTTCATTTCCCGACACTTTTAACGTTTACAATTTTATTAAATGATTTAATTTGATTTATAAATGTAATTTACTTATAATTAATTTTATCTCAATATTAATGACTAGATAATTTGACTAGAACGCAATTGACTTTCCGGCAATGCTTTACACGACCTGCCAGGAAGATTCCAGAAGAATTTTCCGGCGAGTGACAAACAACCTGCCTGGAAATATCAAAGCTAATACTTGTTGGGTCCGGCTTTACAATTATTTTATTACACGTTAAATTGACACGACAATACTTCGCGGACACAACGTTAAATTATGTATTATAATTAACAAATATTCCGGCTTCCTGCCTGGAATATTTAACAGAATACCTATTACAATTTACGTTGATTCTTTTCCGTCGCTCGTTCTGTATTAGTTGTCCTTGTCCGTGTCTTGTTCTCTCTTGTTCGTGTAGTTATTATGGACCGTGTGTGTCTGGGTAACCGGGTCGTCTCGAATTTTCCTTATCGTGTGGACTCTCTCGGATCAAATTCTCGTCTTCGCCGAAATACTCGAACTCTCCTTCAACCTGCTATTCAGACGCAATCAGTTCTTGATAATAAAAGGTACCGGCTACCTGCCTGGTATCTTGTAACAATTTGATTTTCTTTTTATCGCTTGGTTCCACAATAATTCACCAAGTCACAATTAAATAAATTTACCTGATATAATTAACAGCGTCTGATAATGGCGTCTATGTTGTTGGCTTCTCACTTTAGGTCCGTCTGGTTCGGTCGTTCCGGTCACAAGTCTTGTCTCGATGGCCGCCCTGTCCCATTGACTCTCCGTTGAACGTCTGTTCAGTTCGGTCGTTCCGGTCACCAATGTTGTTTTTCACTGCAGTCTTGCAGTTTTATTAATTTCACTCGATTATTTTCGGCAATGATCGGAAAACTCCTTCTCTACCTAATTATGATTGGGCCTCGCGTATTAGCATTTTCAATTAGCGCGCCCGGCGACAAGTCGAAAAACTTAATTGAATGCTCGTTTGGGGTTGCAGGTAGGGTAAATGACCAACCGTGAAAATTCACGATTTTGGTTGATAATAAAACTCAATTTACCCCGTTACAGCATATTCTTGTAGAGAATTTAACGTTCTTCAAAAACGGTCTCTTATCATTTTTTGATAAACCAATCTTAATAAATTTCCAGATCTTTTTACTTTTCCAGCAAAACTGCCAGACTTATCAAAAAATGTCATGGAATTTTTTTTATAGACAATTTCATTCCCTACAAATTATTTTCAGTAAAATTTATTCAATTTCCGCATTGTTTTCTAGTTATTTTCATTTTAATGTCAAGCTCATAAAAATAATAGTCTTTTAATCTATTCTGAAAACAACATTAAAATGAAAATAACTAGAAAACAATGCGGAATTAGAATGACCTTTATTTCAAATAATTTGTAGGCAGTAAAATTGTCCATAAAAAAGGTCTCATGACATTTTTTGATAAGTCTGACAGTTTAGCTGGAAAAGTAAAAAGATCTGGAAATTTATTGTAGAGTTGACTTCCAGCTCCAATAACTTTCGAATAGATAGATTTATTAAAAAATGATAAGAGACCTTTTTTGTAGAGCGTTAAATTCTCTACAAGAATATTAGAAATAGGTTCTTCTAATTATTAATATTAAGAGCTCCGCTTTGAACAGGCTTCTTTTCTCACCTTCCTGCAAGTTTTCAGCCTGTTTTTTTGTTAAAAAAAAAATCGCTTCAAAACGGCACACTCTAATATATATGGGGCATTCCACGCCAAATCGACAACTTTTTACCACGACCCCTTTGGATTTGGCTGAAAATTTTTTCTCTTTTTCTACCCGATCAAAAATGTTCCTCATAATTTTTTCAAATTTTTTCACACAACCAAAACAAAGTTATGAATTTTTGAAAAAAATGGCTTTTTTTATTTTAAATAGCTATAACTTTTTCAAAATTCCACTGATAGGAACGTTTTTTTTTTCAAAATTTTTGTTTTTAAATTTACTTTTTGAAAAAAAATACATATTTTCCAAATATCTACAAAAAAACAATGAAGATAGTTTGCAATAATTTTTTCGTATATTTTTTCAAAAAGTAAATTTAAAAACAAACATTTTGAAAAAAAAAAACGTCCATATCAGTGGAATTTTGAAAAAGTTATAGCTATTTAAAATAAAAAAAAAGCATTTTTTTCAAAAATTCATAACTTTTTTTTGGTTGGGTGAAAAAATTTGAAAAAATTATGAGAAACCTTTTAAATCGAGTAGAAAAAGAGAAAAAATTTTCAGCTAAATCTAAAGGAGTCGTGGTCAAAAGTGCTCGATTTGGCGTGGAATGCCCCATACACATCCAAAAAATTAAGGGAACAAGAAAATTTTATAAATTTTTTAGTGATTATTGGAAGGCTGTGTTTTTGTGAAAAATGATCGTATCGAAAAAATAATAAAAACAAATTGACGCTTGAAATCTCTAGTTTAAAGATCTTCCAGCAAAATATTTTTTTGAGCCACGGTTTTTGCGGAATCATAAGAAAAAAGTCGAGACAAAATTTTTCTAAATTTTCTGGTTTTGTTTTTTAGGTCTACGGGGCCAGAAAAAATTTTTTCAAAAAAACCAATTTATGGCTCGTTTAGGAAATTTATTCAGCTACAATTTGCTTTGTTTTGTTTTTCTGTACGACAATTTGCAGCTGAGATATCAGCCTTCAAATGAAAAAGGATCCTTTTGTCTTCGATTAATGATATCTCAGCAAATAATGGTCGCACAGTAATTTAAACGGCAGTTTACGAAATTTGAATAAATTCTCTACAAGCTCCATTTTTGATTATTTCAAAAAAAAAAATTTTTTTTCATTCTTGATATTCATTTGAAAAACCCTTAAAAACTGACCATTTTCTGTTTTTTTAGTCAACTCATCGCTACTGCAAATATTGATCAAAACAATAATGTTTCCAGGTGATTTTAAAGCTTAATATACCCCCAAAAACCCTGGAAATTTTCAGATTGTTCTATTAAACCGTTTGTCCGGGCCGATTGCTCAAAGTTTTACAAAACAATTAGAGGAATAAGTTTTGTTCCTTAATTTGTGTAATCATTACCAAAATGAAAAAATTAATTTTTTTTTTATTTTTTTTCATTTTTAAATTAGTTATTCAGTAAATGTGAGGTAAAGAGAAAAAAAAAATTTCCGAAAAAAAAAAAAAAAAAAACGAATAAAACGTAAAAAAAAAAGTCAAAAAATTCTTGTTTTATCTCGTTTTCCGGAAAACTTTTTTTTTTTCTCTTTACCTTACATTTACTGAATAATTAACGCAAAAATGAAAGAAAATCCGAAAAAAATTGATTTTTTCATTTTGGTAATGATTACACAAATTAAGGAACAAAACTTGTTTCCTTAATTGTTTTGTAAAACTTTGAGCAATCGGCCCGGACAAACGGCTTAATAGATCAATCTGAAAATTTCCAGGGTTTTTGGGAGTATATTAAGCTGTCAATTCACCTGGAAACATTATTTTTTTCATCAATATTTGCAGTAACGATGACTTGACTAAAAAAACCAGAAAATGGCCAGTTTTTAAGGTTTTTCAAATGAATATCAAGGATGAAAAAAAATTTTTTTTTTTGAAATAATCGAAAATGGAGCTTGTAGAGAATTCATTCAAATTTCGTAAACTGCCCTTTAAACTACTGTACGACCATTATTTGCTGAGATATCATTAATCAAAGACAAAAGGATCCTTTTTCATTTGAAGGCTGGTATCTCAGCAGCAAATTGTCGTACAGAAAAACAAAAAAAAGCAAATTGTAGCTGATTAAATTTCTTAAACGAGCCATGAATTCGTTTTTTTTGAAAAAATTTTTTCTGGCCCCGTAGACCTAAAAAACAAAACCAGAAAATTTAGAAAAATTTTGTCTCGACTTTTTTCTTATGATTCCGCAAAAACCGTGGCTCAAAAAAATATTTTTCTGGAAGATCTTTAAACTAAAGATTTCATTCTTTCAATTCAAGCTTCAATTTGTTTTTTTATTTTTTCGATACGATCATTTTTCACAAAAATACAGCCTTCCAAAAATCACTAAAAAATTTATAAAATTTTCTTGTTTCTTTAATTTTTTGCATAAGTGTATATATTATTTTACTTATATACATTATTTATATACAATATATACATTAGACGATTTCAGAAAAAAAAAATTTATTTTTTATTTTAATTAAATACATCTTAAAAGTTATTTTACTAAAAAAAAAAAAATTCTAAAATTTCAGCTCTATATCTTAAAGATTCAGCTGGCGCATGGGGGGAGGGGGAGGGGCTTTTTTTGTAGAGCGTTTAATTTCCAACAGAAATACATATTAATTATTTCGATACACTGATTCATTATCAGTTAATTCTTAATGAAATCCATTTTCAAGTAATGCCCTGTATTAAATGCTTTTGTTACAGGTGCTGTCCAAAAACATTTCCCTGACATTACACCAACCATATTTTCACAAGAAATTCAGTCAGGTATCCATAACGGTTATACCCGTGTTACAGCGAGTGAAAAAAGAGCGCCCGAAGAAAACATTGTAGACGAAGAAAATCGCTCTAGGCGAAAAAGACGCCGTGATGGTGCACTGCACAATTTTTTATTGGCAGATTAAAAAATATTTTATTAATGTAATTGATTTTTTATTAATTAAAAATAAAATATTTCAATTATTATTTTTTCATTATTATTGTTTATTGATTAGTAGTTGTAGAAATAATAACACCGTTGAAATTTTCCGATTCGAAGTTTAAATCGTCATTTACACGTACTAGACGTTGAAAACGTAAACTCATCCTTTGAAGGCGTAATTAGCCGCAGTAACGTATTTTAGATGTAGTTGACGTACGAAAATGTAAATAAGATTTGCGTAATCGTAGACAAAACCTTTCAAAACTTGAAATAAAAAAATTAAACCACATCAGAGACATTTCATTGCCAAAAAACATGTCTAACAGCCAGAAGAAAAATAAAAATTTTCAGCAGCTGTCGAAAAATATTTTGAGCCTTGCAGGAGATAATTCTACTGATGGCTAGTTTCTCGTGCTCCTTTAGGGTTTACAGACTACCTAGAAGCTTAGAGACAAGAAATAATTTTTATTTTTTGTCTCCAAAATATTTTTTGACAGCTGCTGAAAATTTTTATTTTTCTTCTGGCTGTTAGACATGTTTTTTTGGCAATGAAATGTCTCTGCCCTGGAGGAAATTTTTAGGAATTTTCTCTGAAAAACTCAGTTTTAGAGTTCTAAAGACTTTTTCAGAGAAAAGTCCGAAAAATTTCTACCAGGGTGATGTGGTTTAATTTTTTTATTTCAAGTTTTGAAAGGTTTTGTCTACGATTACGCAAATCTTATTTACATTTTCGTACGTCAACTACATCTAAAATACGTTACTGCGGCTAATTATGCCTTCAAAGGATGAGTTTACGTTTTCAACTTCTAGTACGTGTAATTTACGATTAAAATTTCGACTCAGGTTATTATTAATTAAAAAAGAAAAATTTTAAATTAAAGCATTAGCTGACGTAAGACAATGTAGTTTTATTAAGATATAAATTTGAAAAGAAAAAAAATAATTAGTTATAGTCATTTTGTATTATTTGTATGACTAAATTTTGGAAAGAAATTCCTGTCAAATCTTTGTATCAAAGTAGAATTGGGGATTTTCAATTTTGTGAGCTAAAATTTATTTTATACATTTTCTAGAACAGATGATTCATCAGTGTTAGTAATCTTTGTTAATGCTATATTTTGACAAAATGCTAATTATGTTGGTTTTTTTTCAGGCAATAGTTCAATCTTTTCTTAATTTGATTAATAAAATTTTGGTATCGTTATGACAGTTAAAAATTTTTAGACTAATTTAATGAAGGGGGTAGGGAGGTACTGTCAAATAACTCTTGTGCTTTAATTCTCGATTCTGCACATTTTACCATCTGCGTATTTACAGTAAAAGATAAAATCCATTAATTTAAAATATATAGATTCTTCTACTTTCGCCATCTAGTGATGGAATTTATAAAACTGCATTATCTAGTGAACGTCAAAATTACCTTCTGAAATGGTAAAATTGAATCTAAAATATTTAGGTCAACTTGAGCTACTACTGCAGTCAAATTTTGCTGCTCAATTTTTGATGTCTCGAGTACAATCGCTATCATTAATGCCTGGGAAAGAAATTTGAAAGTTGCAACCACTCTGTATGTTGTCATAGTTAAGGCGGAAAATATCCGTTGGCGACAGTGGGAGCATAGAGGAGTGTGAACTTAGGCTAAGTGAAAGGAAATATATTTAGAGTGGTTAATAGTGCAGTGACATATGTAAACAAACATGGGGTTAGTAAATAAATATTAATTTTTTATTTTTTATATAAAAAACAATGTTGTGCTTGGTGGAGAACTGTTTATTAAAGTGTGTAGCTTTAATTAATGAATTAAAATAAATAAAATGTTATTAAAAGTAATAATTGTGATTTAAAAATTTCTGATCTATAGCGTGCATTGTTGAATGTGAATTATTAATTAAAAGTTAAATAAAATTAAGTGATTTCAATTAAAGAGTATACAGTCACAGACTTCAGGTTAAATGTGCATGAGTCTGAGGAAAAGTTCAATTGGAGCACTTGCTAGTACTCTAGCTAAGTATACTATTTACGGATACTACTGGTTATAAGATGTTGTAAGGTAATGAATTTATTTATTAAAAATGTGAATAAGATGAATCAAAAATACATTTTAATAAATATTATAAATTATACAGGTAGCTAGGACGAATTCTAGGCCAAATTCACTAAGATGAAATTGAAGTTTTTGGTGGACTCTGGCTGAGGATACTATTTTTACAAAGACTGCTGGTCATAAAGTATTGTAAGTTAATAATTTCACTTACTAAAAATTAGATGAAATCAATTGAAAAAAAAAGTCAATAATTATTTATAACAGTACAAGTTATGGTGATCATTATCTGGGCAAATCTGCTCGAGGCTGATTGGATGTTAAATTGGAGCATTTCTTTGGATTCCGGTTGAGGATTTTGTCTTTATTACGAATACTGGTCATTAATTTATGGATGGTAATAATTTCATTGATTTAAAAATTCGCTAAAGTTAATGAAAAATTAATATTAATAAATTTATTTATTAGGAGAGGCTACTTAAGAAATTTCCCGATGAAATTTTTATGGATTTGATGAAGAATTTAATTGGAATACTTCAAGAGACTACGGCTCAGGATTTTGTTCGATTTTCTCTGTTGGTTATCGTACATTTCTCCATTATGATTTTATTTTCCAATATATTAATTAAACAAATTCTATGAATTCATATTAAAAAAAAAAAAAAACAAATATAAATAAATTCGTAACTTTAGTAACAATGAAGACTTTGTCCCTTGTTAATAAAAAAAAAGTACATTAAAAATAAATATTCTTGTTCTTTTATTTTTAACTTCCTTTATAAAAACTTGAGAGAAATTACTATCTCTATCCTGCATAATTGTTATATTAGATAATAGAGATGGTAATTTATCTCAAGCTTTTATAAAGAAAAATACAAGAACAAGAATATTTATTTTTGATGTACTTTTTTTCTTATTTACAAGAGACAAAGTCCTCATTGTTACTATAGTTACAAACCAATTAATATTTTTTTTTTAAATATGAATTCACAGAATTTGTTTTATTAATATATTGGAAAGTGACATCATAATGAAGAAATGTACGATGACCAACAGAAAAAATCAAATGAAATCCTGCTCTCTTAAAATGAATCAGTTAAAAGTTCTGCAAATAAGTGAATATTCACTGCGAATCAGTCCCAAGTGTATCACTGATTAAATTAGTGATATACTTGGGACTATTCATGCAGTGAATATTCACTGATTGGACTACTTTTCACTGATTTATTTTAAGTGAGTGAGCCAGAGTCTTTTGGAGTGTTCCAATTAAATTCTTCATTAAATCCGTAA
This sequence comes from Microplitis deprimator, assembly GCA_964016945.1. Lineage (NCBI taxonomy): Eukaryota > Metazoa > Arthropoda > Insecta > Hymenoptera > Braconidae > Microplitis > Microplitis deprimator. The sequence continues at coordinate 13,568,478 of OZ024706.1, read as the reverse complement.
AAATTTCATTGGGAAATTTTTTAAGTAGCCTCTCCTAATAAATAAATTTATTAATATTAATTTTTCATTAACTTAAGCGAATTTTTAAATCAATGAAATTATTACCATCCATAAATTAATGACCAGTATTCGTAATAAAGACAAAATCCTCAACCGGAATCCAAAGAAATGCTCCAATTTAACATCCAATCAGCCTCGAGCAGATTTGCCCAGATAATGATCACCATAACTTGTACTGTTATAAATAATTATTGACTTTTTTTTTCAATTGATTTCATCTAATTTTTAGTAAGTGAAATTATTAACTTACAATACTTTATGACCAGCAGTCTTTGTAAAAATAGTATCCTCAGCCAGAGTCCACCAAAAACTTTAATTTCATCTTAGTGAATTTGGCCTAGAATTCGTCCTAGCTACCTGTATAATTTATAATATTTATTAAAATGTATTTTTGATTCATCTTATTCACATTTTTAATAAATAAATTCATTACCTTACAACATCTTATAACCAGTAGTATCCGTAAATAGTATACTTAGCTAGAGTACTAGCAAGTGCTCCAATTGAACTTTTCCTCAGACTCATGCACATTTAACCTGAAGTCTGTGACTGTATATACTCTTTAATTGAAATCACTTAATTTTATTTAACTTTTAATTAATAATTCACATTCAACAATGCACGCTATAGATCAGAAATTTTTAAATCACAATTATTACTTTTAATAACATTTTATTTATTTTAATTCATTAATTAAAGCTACACACTTTAATAAACAGTTCTCCACCAAGCACAACATTGTTTTTTATATAAAAAATAAAAAATTAATATTTATTTACTAACCCCATGTTTGTTTACATATGTCACTGCACTATTAACCACTCTAAATATATTTCCTTTCACTTAGCCTAAGTTCACACTCCTCTATGCTCCCACTGTCGCCAACGGATATTTTCCGCCTTAACTATGACAACATACAGAGTGGTTGCAACTTTCAAATTTCTTTCCCAGGCATTAATGATGGCGATTGTACGTCAAATAGCGGCTTTAATCTGACGTCAAATTTACGCGCAATTTGACTGTTGGTTGAGCTCAACTGGCTATCTGGGTACATGTTTAATTTCTTTAATATGATATTTTTTTGTTCATTTTCTATCTATTTCTTAAATCATTAGAAATTATGTTTACATATCAATTTATTCATGCTATATTATATAATATAAATGTCTTATTTACTACAATGGTTGCATAGGCAAAAAAAATTTTATTTCTTTTATTCTTTAAGATTATTATTATAAAAAAAATTTATATTATATATATTTTTTTTCCCTTTTTTTTTTCATTTTTTTTTTTTTTTTTTTTTTTTTATTATATATAACTAAATTATTAAAAAACTGTCGTTTTCAGTTATGTATATGAGTAAGAGAAAAAAAATTGCTATTGTTTTATTTGTCTATTTTGCGTTATATTATAAATTATTATTATACTAATTCTAGAATATTTGATTTCTAGCATCATTTAATTCGATTTATTTATTATTTTTTTTATTTAATCTTATTTTTACTAAATATTTAACTTTAATTTTGCCTATAAGTTTCCAGTCTTTTAAAACTATTTAGAAATGAAATTTAATTTTTCTTAATTATACGTAGTTATTCTTACATTTCTTACATTTCTTACATTTAATTAAATCAGATCATGAATCATTTGATGTTGTTTATTTTAGTTGAGAGAGAAGAACTTAAACTACTTATAAGCTATTTTAGCTCTGTCACAATGAATGAGTTTTCTTTTTCCAGGTTTATATTCAATTTCTATATCGATTTTATCTGGGAAAATTTCAGTAATTTTATAGGGACCTAAATAATTGTCATCAAATTTACCATCTCTCTGATTCTTTACCAAAAATATATTTTGACCTATTTTAAACTTTACAGGATTAATTCTTTTATCGTATCGTACTTTAGATTTTAATTTTGAATTTTCTAAATTTTCTCTCGCTTCTTTTCTTGATTCTAACAATCGAATTGCGAGTTCTTTAACGTAATCTGCGTATGTAGGGATATCGTCTAAGTATGAAAATTCTGATGGTAATCGCGCTTCTTTACCAAAAACTAATCTATATGGGGTAAACTTTGTACCTTCGTGTACACTCGTATTATAAGCAAAAGTTGCATGAGGCAACCATTTATCCCAATCATTTTTATTTGTAAAGTGTTTGATATAATCTGTTAAGACTTGATGACTTCTTTCTAATGAACCATTAGATTGCGGGTGAAAAGCTGTCGTTTTTATTTGTTTCATTTTGAAAATTTTAGCTACACAACCCATAACTTTACCTATAAATGCTTGACCTTGGTCTATTAAAATTACTTTTGGGTAACCGTGTTTTAATATGAAATTCTCGACTAATGCTATAGCAATGTCTTTGGCTGTCATAGATACTAGCGGTATTGCAAAACAATATTTTGAAAGATCGTCTTGCATCGTTAAAATATATGAATAACCGTTTGCTGATGTTTTATTAGGTACTACTATATCTAATGCTAATTTATCTCAAATTTCTGCGGATGTATCAATAATTACCATCGGTTGTTTTGTTTTTATTCTGACTAATTTCTTCTTCTGACAACTAATACATTTTCTAACAAAATCTTCGACATGTTTTTTAATATTATCCGAAAAATATCTTTGTCTAATTCTGTTGTAAGTTTTAGTTACACCTTTATGATCTGCCATTGGGGTCTCATGATTTTCAGCTATTATCTTTTGTCTCTCTTCTACTGGAGGTATTATTATCAGATCTCGACAAATGATTATTTTAATATCGGTTCCTTTAAATGTTTTAGCTATAATATTTTTAATTTTTGACCTTATAGTTTTGGATAAATTACTTTGACCTTGAGAAATACTAATTGATTTTAATTTTGTTTTTTCCATGTATAATTTAAAATTTTTAAAAGCTTTACAATAATCTTTTTCGGTGGATGCATCTGTACTGGTGTTTTGAGTAACTAACGCAAGTACTTTTCTTTTCGATGTTCCCATTTTAATTACCTGCCCTACTTTATAATTAGCTAACGGACTCAATTTTAAATATTCTGATTCTAATAATTATTTTCCTATTTCACTTGGGACAGTACTATCTGCATTAATAAAACAAATAACTATTTTTTTGCATTTCTAAATTATCTCTCGTCTCTATTATATTATCATTACTAAAATCGTTCGACATTACTGAAACTACGGATGAATCATCGTCAGAATCTATTTGTTCATTATCTGGGTTATTATTTTCTACGATAATTACATTGTCTATTTGTTCTTGATTACTATCTGAATTTAATTCTGTTAAATTTTGTTGAAAATTTGTTATATTATTAGATGAATTTATTTGTTCGATTTGATCAAGGTTTTCATCATTAAATGAATTTATTTGTTCTTGTTGATCGAAATTTTGGTCATTGAACGAATTTATTCGTTCGACTGAACTCAAATTTTGATCAACGGGTGAATTTATATGCTCAGGGTTTTGTGGTTCTCTATCAGGAAAAGAATTTTGGAAATTGATCGGTTCTACATTTTCATTTATTATACTTAAATTATTGTTTGGAAGTTTATCATTTGCATTTTGTTGGCGATTAATTGCTTCGAGGGTTACCATTATTTTCGGCGATTGGGGTAGAAAATTATTTTTATTATTTTTAGGTTTTTTTGTTTTTATCTTAAAATTTTCTGAAAGTTTTTGTATTTTGTATGGAATGTGTTTTTGTGTATGTGTATGTTTATCATTGTCCGTGCAACACGAACACGTTTTGGGCTTACGCTGTCTTTTTGACCTGCGTAGCTGCTGGTTCGCTATTAAGGGAATTATTTATCGTTTGACTATTTGTTACTACACGATGTTTTTCTATGGCTTTACTAGGACTTTGTTGTCGTGGTTCGTCATTATTTGTTTTAGGATTATTTTTTATTTTTACATTTTCTACATTAGTTATATTCCTATCAGTGTTTACAACAGTCGGCGGTATTACGTTATCATCGGATGACGTCTGTATGTCCATCGGTCGTGCGAGTGAGTCATTAAAAGTAGTTTTATCAATTTCCATATTTTCATGAATATTGGATTCGTTATAAGGATCGGCATGAACTAAAGTTTCTATATTTAAAATTTTTGGGTGGTCACCAACTTCTTCTGATGACCATGAAATCGCGCCTCCCATATTTTTAGAATTATTAATTTTTCTTATAGGACTCCGTATGGGAGTCGGGCATAATTTAATTGGACTTTTTGTGACATTTCGTGTAGGTGTTATTTGAGTAATAGGAATAGTTTCTATTGGCGATTCAGTGTCAATGTCGTTCGAGTTACTTGAATATATTTTTGATTTTATTATTTCTGTCTCGTCTGTATTTGACTCGTCATCTGAAGTGTCTAGAGTAATAATTTTTTTCGTCTTGTTATTAGTTTTATCTATTTTCCTGCGTGTACGAACTGCTGGAGAAGGTGTGAATTCTGCTATTCTATGTGATCTTTTAATTTGAGAAAGTATTGATTTATTTTTATCGATTTCTGTATTTTCAATATTTGTCTGTGGTTTTAAATTTGAGATTGAAGATATAATTGGCGTCTGTACGTCTGTTAATAATGGTAATGAAGGATCAGTGATTTTAGAACTTTCAGGTATATATGAATGTGAGGATTGAGATGACGCTGATAAATTATGAGGTTTCTTATGTTTTGGAGAGTTTATAGAATTATTAGATATATAAAATAAACCGAAATCCGTCATATCAGATTCGTCACTTAAATACGAAGGATTATTTTTAATGAGTTTTTTTCTTAGAGCTACAGCATCATAAATTTCTCCTGATGACGATGATCCGTCTGAATAATCAGGAAGTACAATAGACTTATTCGATTCAAAATTTTCGAAAGATTTTCTTTTATAGCTTTTTAAATTTTCATTAGTTTTTACTTTATTAGTTTCTTTTGTATTTTGATTTTCACTATCAAGCTCGGAATTTTTATTCAAAGGATTTCGAGTATTATAACTTTTCAAGTTTTTATTTACTTTATCATTTTTATCTTTTTTATTATTTATTTTTGATTCGGTTTTTGAAATTTTTTGATATGGATTATACCGTCTAACGTTAGATTTTTTATTTTTTAAATTTTTATTTTCACCGATATATCCGTTTTCTTTATTTTTGTCAACTAATCGCCGATCGATAGGGTAGCTAATCCTATTGCCGTCGCTAGTATTTTTGACTGTTGGGTCCGTAGTTAATTTATCAATGGGCCCAGCCATTTAAGTTCTTGACTCTTTTACTTTATTTTTTTCGACCGAATTTTCATTATCGACCGCTCGAGTTTTTGGCTCGAGAATTTGAATTACCGAATTTATTTTATTACTTGAATAACTTTCTTCTGAACTTACATGTCCTTTCTTATTTTTGCTTGAATTGACATGCAATTTATTTTTATTAATATTCCGCGTTTTTGATTTTTCATCTGAGTTACTTGACTTTGTATTAGTTTATATTTTTTTGGTTTTTTTATTATGACTCTTCCGGAGTCAGATGGATCCGAAGATTGCAATCTAGCGATTCCAGGTTTACCGGATCGCCATTTAATTTTGATTGGGTAAACTTCACGATTTTCAGTTACCGGGTTACGTGATAAAGCGTCCGCGTTTGTGTTTATTTTCCCCGCCTTATATAACACGGTATATTCGAACTCTTTAAGCCGTTCTCTCCATCTCATTACACGCGATGTTGGGTCATTCATATTATTTACCCAAAGAAGCGGTCTGTGATCGGTAACAAGAGTAAACTCTCTGCCATAGAAATACGGTCTAAATGTTTTCATACCGAATAAAGCTGCGACCATTTCTTTTTCACTGGTCGAGTAATTTTTTTCGTGTTTATTACGCACACGAGAGGCTGCTGCGACAATTGTATCTTCGCTAATTTTGCCTTGTGAGAGGATTGCTCCAACTGCATAGTTAGATGCATCGATCGTCAAAATAAACGGTTTCGAAAAATCGAGATATTGCAATATCGGAGCTGTACATAGTTTGTCCCGCAAGGTTTCAAAAGCTACCTAATGTTCAGGCGTCCATGTAAATCTTGCGTTTTTACTTGTAAGGCCAGATAGGCACTTAGCGATTTTTGCGAAATCCTTAATAAATCGCCGATAATAACCAGCAAGTCCAAGAAATTCTCTCACTTGTGTTGTATTTACGGGGGTTTTGAAACATTTGATCGCTTTGATTTTATCGGGATCAGGCTTGACACCGTCGGCAGATATAAGACGGCCTAAATAAATTACTTCTTTTTTTAAGAATTCACATTTATCGGCTTGTAGAGTTAAATTTGCACTACGTAAACGTTCGGCTAATTTTTCGAATTTAGTGTTATGTTCTTCTAGAGAACGTGCGTAAATGACTATATCGTCTAAGTAAACAAAGAGATCTGCTCCTTGTAACCCGCGTAACACTAAATCCATTAACCTTTGGAACGTTGCCGGAGCATTTTTAAGTCCAAATGGCATTCTATTAAACTGATAATGACCATGAGGAGTTGTAAATGCTGTTTTATGTTTATCTTTTGGATGCATGTTAATTTGGTGAAATCCAGATTTTAAATCGAAAATTGAAAAATAAATTTCGCCACCCAGTTTATCAAGAATATCATTTATCAACGGTAATGGGTATGCGTCTTTAATAGTTTTTTCATTTAATTTTCGATAATCAATTACTAAACGCCATCTTTTATTGCCTTTTGAATCAGCCTTTTTAGGTACTATCCATAGAGAGGAATTATAGGGGGAGGTCGAGGGTTCTATTATGTCCATCAACATTAATTCTGTAATTTGTTTTTGAATTTCGTCTTTTTGTGCAGGTGGATGTCTGTATTGTCGAGTATTTACCGGTACGTCATCGTTAGTAGGTATACTGTGTGCCGCTGTCTCTGTAGCGCGCAATGATTCTCCCGGAATGTGGAACAGGTCAGCGTATTTTTCTACAAGAGAAACTATCGTTTGACGCTCTTCCTCATTCAAATGTCCTAAACGTAAGAGTTTTAACACTTCTTCAGTACGATTTCCCCGCGTCCGAGTACTATTATCGTATCTATCTGTGTCGTCTTGCGTCAAGCTAGTATCCTCATCTTCACTTGTCCCGAAAGGGTACAGAGGAATTACGGGTACTTTCACTTTAACATCCTTATCAAGAGTATTTATTACGTACAAATAAGTGATACCATTATTATTTCTAACTAAAGCTTCGCCCGCGTAAATACCGTTTTCAAATTCGATACGAGGTGTATAACCCTCTTTAAGTTTACTATCGACTCGAACAAACATTGCTGTTTTCGTTCGAGCTTTTAGAACGAAATATTCTCCCTCGGTAAATGATAATTCTAAATTATTCAAATGTTTAAAAATTATAGTATTTTCTACTAAATTAATTATTCCGCCATGTTTGCGTAAAAATTCCATCCCGAGTATTCCACTATAATCTAAAGGAAATTCATCTGGGATGACATGAAAGTATGCAGTTTCATTAAAAATTTGTATTTGAATTCTACCCAAAGTTATAGCTTCAGATACGCCATTTAGTTTATAACAATAAGAATCATCAATTAGATTTTTATATTTTACTTCGCCGTATTTTATTAAATTTAAACTACATCCCGTATCAATTAATATTTTTCCGTAACTCGATATTATATCTTTAGATTTAAGCATGATAGACGTAGGTTTGTAATCTATCGATACAGCACCTACGACATAAGTTCGCGTTGGTATTCTTAATTTTTGTTCGAAATTTGGCGCTGAGTTGCTACGTTTCCCATCGGAGCGCCGTCTCGAGGGAACGCTTGGTCGTTTTCCGTACTTGTACTCGGTTTTGAATTTAATGCATCGCGTTTTCCTTCGTTATAAATTTTTTTCCAACAATTATTCATTAAATGACCATTCATTTTACAGTAATCACATTGAAGAATATTTTTGTCTATAACTCGATTAGATTCAGTGCTTTTTCTTTGCATTAAATTTCTACATTCTTCGATACTATGATTATTTCTTTTGCAAAAATTACAAAATTTATTATTTGATTAAAATTTCTTTGATTTTGATGTCTATTTGGTTCCGATTTTTGTGCGTAGTTTTGATTATTTTTTTGATATTGATTTCGATTTTTATGATAATTATTTGTATTACGAATGTTGTGAGTAAAGTCAGTATCATCTTGAAAATTTTGTTTAGTGTGTGAAGTAAAAACGTAATGGTAATCTGTATTTTTTGTTCGAGAATCATATACATTAAAAAAATTATCAACATTTCTCATTTGTTGTAGCTGTTTTTCGACTTTTCGGCTGATTTTGTCGCGGAGTCAAGGTCCGGGTATTTATCTTCTTGTAAAAAAATAGCAAATTTCGGATGTAAACCCGATATAAATGAACGAATAGCAGTTTCTTTAGCTAGCGTAGCTTTTTCTGTCTTATTTTCCCCGTCGGTATATTCAATTTCTGACAATGTATTTTACAAATGTTGGCTTATTCTATAGTTAAAATCCCTAACGCGTTCGTGTGGGCGTTGTTGAAAGTTATCAAATTCTCGCATCCATAGTGAGATTTCTTTACTTTGTCTAAAGTGTAAATTTAAAAATGAAATAAAGTCGTCGACGCTTGTCGGGTCTACAGTACTAACTCTTTTTAACGGTTCGCCTTTACATTTGGTCTGTAATAATTGTACTAAAAATTCTTCGTCAATATCGTCTTTAAAAATTTTTTTAGCATTTCTATACGCTTTTGTAAATGATTCTATTGGATAACCGTCTTTTGTACTGTCAAAGTCAGGGATGGTTTTTAGAAAATCTTTATAATCAATTTTATTAATATTACTATTATTTTGAGTTCTGTTAGAATTTGATGTAAATTGTGAATTTAAATTTGTGGTGTTTAATTTACTCATTTCCTCTCTTACGCGTTGCGCTAGTTTGGTTTCAAATTGTTCATTAAAAGTATTTTTTACTCGTTCATGATCTGATCTTAATTTTTGAATTTCATTTACTAATGTTTCTATTGTATCTTTTGCCTCAGTGAGAGAAGTTTCCATAAGTTCTAATTTAGACATTTTTATGAATTTATATTTTTAAATTTATATAACGCAAAAAAAAAATTACAAAATTGAATGATATCGATAAATCGACTTACTACTTAGAAGATTGTAAAAATAAATTATGGTCGATGCGAAGATCTACGTTGCCGTTGGAAGGTTGATGGTGAAGGTCAGGAGGTATGCACAATGTAGATATCTCAGCACTTAATGATGTTGAACTGCGTCCGTCGGGCGTCGTAAATGATCTTGGTAGATTTGATTTATTTAAAAAGTTTTTTTATTCTTCGTTCACTTCACTCACTTGAATTTTATTATGACTTTATTTTTTATTCACAAAATTTTTATTTTTTTTTTTTTTTCTCTGATATGTCTGACTTTTATAAATATATATATTTTTTTTTATTCATTATTTTATGAGAGCGAAATAAAATTAATTTTCGAATCTCGGATATCAAAAAAAATTTCCGAATTTTTAATTCAAATGTTCGATATTATTAATTTAATTTTTTTTTCTTTATGATTTTATTTTAATTATTTATGAATTTTTTTAATTTCATTTATTCGAATTTTTTATTATTATTTATTTTACTCACTTCAATTCTCACTTAATTTTTTACTTTTGTTTCACAATTTTACTTTTTTTTCTTTCACGTCGATATAATTTCACTTTGATAACTTGATGTCAATTTTCTTGTGAGAAAAAAAAATTTTCGGATTTTTGCGATTTGACCAGTCTATTCGGGGGCTGTTCGAAACCGTCGCTGCCACCAATTTTAATTATATATAAGTTGTTACGTCCTGGTTGATGTTTTGGCGCTGGCGTAGTTAAGCGGTCGATTTGAATTGGACGTAATGAGAACTTACATATAATTATAAATAATTATTAAGTATGGGTTGAACAGCCACCATTCGGTGGTTGAAATAAACTGGTTGTTTGATTATATATTGTTTTATATCTCAATACGATTTATTCAATTGTAAAAGAATAATTTGAATAATGTGAAAATATACAATTAAATCAATTTATAAATTTGTTAAAGTTCTCTTAACAATAACTTCAAGAGGGTGAGGAAGAAGTTGAGTATTTAATATTGAGCCTGACTGCTCTCATTGATTCTATCTTTCAGACTCACTTCTCTTGATCGAGAAAAACTAGAGTAACTCTTATCAATACGCTTGGGCATCAGACCCGCGCATCGATTCATATGGAGGGGTCATTCGAGATAACGCATGTTCTCGAATGATCCATTCTAATATTTATTGAAAATACTTAGTTCTCACGATCTCTCCGCTTTTGTTACTAACAAATGAGTCACTTATCTATTAACAAAAAGTTATCTTAAACAAAATAGATGTTTGTGCAGCTGCACGTCTCGAGGATTTACTCGAGGCGTCAGCGCTTATTTATATTTGATAAAATATAGAAAAATAACTTTATCAATTATTACTCATATCCTTAACGTTCGAATATCTTAAATAATATTATTCTATTATTATATTATATTATTTTATATAATTAATTAAATACTATGGAAATAACTTGGTTATCGATATTCGATATAATTAGTTAGATTTCAGGTCGGTAATTAAAGAAGTAAATGCCCACGTCATCTGACGTACAGGCTGGGACGTAATAGAAACTCAAACACGTGTTGTGAATGTAGAAACTAGAATTATGTGGATAAGTATGAAAATAATAATCAGAGGCGACGAGCGTGCCAACATGCGCGACTAATAGAGGTTCTATTTCTATTTTGTTGGTAGCTTTTTTCGAGACTTAATGAGCGGTTTAGCGGGCAACTTCAACCTGTAAGTTTTGTGTTACACTGATGCGCGCGCATCTTAAAATTTCACTCTCATCATTTTTTCATAACGCGCCTAAAGAAGTATAACTTAAAAAAATTGTCCCATTGTGATGTTTATAAAATATTCATTATTTTCTCATATGCAGATGTATTCAACGTATGTTTTGCAATCATGATCCCGAGTCGAAATTTAAATAGTAAATTGAACGTACTAGACGTTAAAAACGTGAATTCAAACTTTGAAGACGTAAATGGCCGTGAAAACGTATTAAAGACGTAGTTGATGTATAAAAACGTAAATAAGACTTGCGTAATCGTAAATCATAAATACAACCTTTCAAAACGCAAAATAAAAAAATTAAACCGTATC
>OZ024706.1:13463193-13556976 GCA_964016945.1 Microplitis deprimator | reverse complement strand
TGCCACGAGAAAGAAAAAATTTAGAAATAAAAAATCCGAATTTCAATCATTTTTGATATTTTCAAAATTCGTGAGCGACCTCTTAAAAATTTTCTATCGAGGTGATTTTTGGAGAGGCTTCTTAAAACATCGTAAACCAACAAATTTTCATGCGAGATTGGAAAAAAAAAAAAGCCGGTTATTTTGCGCCACCCTAATATATATATATGGGCAGATCCATTAATTCTTGACGAAAGTGTGCGCACTGGGGTTAGCGATTTTGATGCTGATTTTTTTTTCGAAAGTACACCTAAAAAGGAGAAGATCCTGAAAATTTGAGCCCAAGTTGTGCAAATCCGGCCGCTGGAGAATTTTTTATATTTTTAAAAAAGTCGATTTTTCACTAATTTTCAAATTCTCGTATCTCCGCTTGTATATAACTTAAAGACTCCTGTCCAGCGGCATTCTTCTCAGTAAGACTTCTATTTTTATGAAAAAAATAGATATTAGGTCTAAACTTATATCGAGCTTAGCTAATAGGTTCCAACTAAACAACTGTTTCTGTTAAATTTTACCTATTTATAAATTACTATTATATGTGCGGTATTTGAAGTTGAGAGTTGACCAGCAGATAATATCTTTTGTCGAGGTATATTTTAATGGAATCTACCCAGCTTTTGCTTAATTGCTCCAATTTTGTAAAGTTATAGCTATTTAAAACCAAACAAATTTTAAATAATCGCTGTTTTTAAATAGCTAGAACTTTTTTCTCTGAACTTCGATTTGTTTCAAACTTTCAGGAAAGTTGCTTTATTTTGTTTCCAAGAAGCCCTTAAAATTTGAACTAGGGAATCGAGCCTGTATTTGAGATATAAATTTTTTAATATTCTCAAAATTGCAGTGAACCTGATAAGGAATTCCTTAATAGTCACCACTTTAGCACAGACAATAATGATTATTGAATTAGACAGAAATAATTTCAGGTACATATTCAATAGTTATTGGAATTTTATGTTCTAATGTTACGTAAAAGTACAAGAAAATATAAAGAACATGACTATTGTAGAAAATTTAAAAAATTTTTATTTATAAATTCAGTTTAACTACTTTACAATCTTTTTCAAAAGAAGTCACTCTTACTTCTAAAGAATTGTCGTTGATAGGTGTAAAAGAATGGTTAATTAGAGTGTCCTAGTTGGTTTTCACAGATCACTATGAGTTATGATTTTATTCTGTATATTTTATACATGAATAAAATCATAACTCATAGTCATGCATAATGTGAATAATGCCCAGATTCAAATCGTTTATCCAATTTTTATTTTTTATGTTTTTGAATATCAGTATCAGATATCCATATTGCTCTGAAAATATAGGGCATTATTCACATTATGCATGACTATGAGTTATGATTTTATTCATGTATTAAATATACAGAATAAAATCATAACTCATAGTGATCTGTGAAAACGAACTAGGACACTCTAATTAACCATTCTTTTACACCTATCAACGACAATTCTTTAGAAGTAAGAGTGACTTCTTTTGAAAAAGATTGTAAAGTAGTTAAACTGAATTTATAAATAAAAATTTTTTAAATTTTCTACAATAGTCATGTTCTTTATATTTTCTTGTACTTTTACGTAACATTAGAACATAAAATTCCAATAACTATTGAATATGTACCTGAAATTATTTCTGTCTAATTCAATAATCATTATTGTCTGTGCTAAAGTGGTGACTATTAAGGAATTCCTTATCAGGTTCACTGCAATTTTGAGAATATTAAAAAATTTATATCTCAAATACAGGCTCGATTCCCTAGTTCAAATTTTAAGGGCTTTTTGGAAACAAAATAAAGCAACTTTCCTGAAAGTTTGAAACAAATCGAAGTTCAGAGAAAAAAGTTCTAGCTATTTAAAAACAGCGATTATTTAAAATTTGTTTGGTTTTAAATAGCTATAACTTTACAAAATTGGAGCAATTAAGCAAAAGCTAGGTAGATTCCATCAAAATATACCTTGACAAAAGATATTAGCTGCTGGTCGACTCTCAACTTCAAATACGGTACATATTACAGTACTTTGTAAATAGGTAAAATTCTACAGAAATAGTTGTTTAGTTGGAACCTATTAGCTGAGCCCGATATAAGTTTAGACCTAATATCTATTTTTTTCATAAAAGTAGAAGTCTTACTGAGAAGAATGCCGCTGGACAGGAGTCTGTAAGTTATTTACAAGCGGAGAGACAAGAATTTGGAAATTAGTAAAAAATCGACTTTTTTAAAAATTCAAAAAAGTCAATTTTTCACTTTTTTCATTTATTTTTGTTCATAGTGAAGAAACGGCTCACCTTAAAAACAATATGCATAGGACCAATCTTTTAGGAAATATTGTCTCCTACAAAATTGCTCATGACACTTATATTGCTAAAGTCCACTGTTCATGAGATACATGCATTTTAACATTTTACAATAAAAAAAATTGTAAGCTTACTATGGTACAAATCTTTTTATTAGTATGTGGTAACCCACGTGTAATAAAAATTATAAATAATAATAATTAATGTAACTCAAAATAATAAATAAAATAAAAGTGTGCCTGAACCAGCTCCTCAGGCTGGGTTAGTGCATGCGGGCGCCAGCCTTTTTTACAAAACGGACAAAAATAATAACAATTCAGGGGAGAGATTACGAGACCAAATTTTGAGCGAGAATGTATGCACCAAGCGGAAAGACAAGCAAATAAATATAATGAATAAAATAATAAGAAATAATATTACTAAAATATTTCCAGGAAATAAATAAACAAATATTGGCTCTCACTGGATTCCTTTTACTAAGTTATCAAATATAAATATATTTATGAATATAATTCCATTAAATTACTACAATACCATATATATTTTCTTGTACGTTAATTCTATATCATAAATTTAATCAAATTAAAATATACTCATTACAATCAAATAATAATAATAATAATAATAATCAATTAAAATTATTTTTTTCCACTGGAGAATTCAAATTACATATTACAAATTCTTATTCAATATAATCAATATAAATTGTAAGCAAATAAAATTATACTAATCTTTTCTATATTTGAAATTATTTTCTCTGGGGAGCGATAGACACGGATGCTCAATATAAATTTAGCAACGCTGGATTGCATACCATTTAATAATAAAATAAATTTTACCCAGAGAAATAATATTTTAAATACTCTTGTAAGACAAGGAGCTACATACGCTATCCTTGTATAATCGTCTAAGGAATTTATACGACGCGTCTACGCACGTATGCACCAAACTCTGGGACGTACGCCGAATATATTCAACTTATTATTACAATGATAACTCAGTTTCAATTATTTATCAATAAAATACCGCGATCAACTCTACTGAGGGTCCAGCGATAGCCGATGCAACAAATGAAAATACAAATGACTTACCGGCGTTGGCAATAATTTACTTCTTGAGATTTTTTAATAATAAATAATACATAAACTATACTTTTGAATTCAATATAGCAAAATATTAATTAACCAAATAAACTTTCTTTAATATTCAATTAATTTATAACGGCAACTGAGCCAGAGCAAATTTTACTTTAAAAAAATCACAGACAACAACACGTCCTACCTTTACAAAATTCCAGTCCTCTCTGACTATATTTCACGTCGGTTTTCTGAGGGATGGGTATCACTCACGTGTTATTCCCTCTAATGACCTCGGACCCGAAATTATCAATTAAAATAAAATATTTAAATTTGTCACATGACCTGAGTAATATCATAATAATAAATTAAATAACATTTCCCATCAATAAACGTAAACATAATAATTATTAACCCTTTTAACAATAAAATAATGATTATTTCAGTGCACCACGTTGCTGGAGAAAAACATTGTTTTTTATCCCCACTATATCGACTTACTCTCCCTTCGGTCGATATTTTTATGTATGCTCTACACACACGTATGCTACTGACTGCAATAAAAATATTGATTAAGTACATAATATTCAACATAATTATCAAAACATAAATATAATGAACAATAATATCACTATAAAAAAACAATGATATTAATAATCCATAAATAAATCATTAAATAATTAATCAAAGTGATATAAACATTTAAATAATAATAAATTATAATAAATAAATGCGCTTTATATTAACTAGAAGGCGTTGTTAGATTCCTGGCAAGATGGCGATTTAAGCGCGCGCAGCGATTCACGTTTGAATCGCTACGTGACAATTGTTTCGTAGTTTTCAAAGCTCTTCTTTTATTCCCTGTACGAATAATATGTTTCGAGTTATTGATTGTCCAAGTCAAGATGGACTTTTTGGCTTTGATCGGCGATCAAAGAAAGCTGAAACCGTGCGTGATAATTTTTTAAGTCAAAATTTGAAAAGAAAACACTTGAAGTAACAATTTGCTTTTTTTGTTTTTACAGTACAACCATTTCTCTCCGAGTTACCGCATCTTGAAAATCCCTTAAAACTTTGGAATTTTATAAACATCCCTCAATTATTGCGACTTGTGAATTTGCTTTACGATGAGATGTTACGTTGCGCAGTCGCTTTAACTGGTCACTTTATACTTGTCTGAAATCATTTTATTTTATTTTTTATTCCTTAATATACTATGAGACATACCTCTAAACTCTCACCTAAAGCTCTAGTGGCTCATAGATTATAAAAAATATTTTTGTCAGTGTTTCAGGACTGCATTTTCATGTGATTGGTGAAGGTGTTGTTCGAGTGAGAAGTCAACGAGCTGAACGTGTATACGATAAAGAAAATTACATTGATTTCCGTATGAGACTTTTAGGTGAACCAGGTAACATTTAAACTTGTTTTATCCATTGAGGGTATCGCGTCGTGTAATAATTATCAAGATAAGTTATTGGTCAAGATACTAAGCATATTCTTAGGTAGATTTTTTTAAAAATCTAGGTATTGTATTTGTCCTGATGGTCGATTTTTCAAGGAATTTTCTCATAACTTATCATAATTGGTTGAGCAGAGTTCAAAAATACCATTTCTTGGAAAATTTATATATGTATGTATATATAAGTCATTCCATGTCAAATGGACCAGTACACGGACAGAATTTTATGGTAAAAGTTATCATCAAGTTATAGTACAATTTTTAAACTGATTTTTATGATAGAAAATATCATTTAAATTATTAAATAAACAATCTGAATAGTAGTATCTATCAACTATATGATTAAATTTACAATTATTTATGATAATCAGAAATTATAACTTTTATAACAGAGGGGTTATCCTTGTCAAGTCTGTTCGCACCTGAATATTATAGTCGAATATTAGGGTACCACTGGAAGATGAACTTGGGCTTCTAGAACCGGATGTTGTCAAATTTATTGTAATTAAATCAATCAGGGACGTTGCAATATTTTGTGAGAGAGGAGAGAAATCGTGAAATAGGCTGAAATAAATTGTAGATAAAATTAATTTTTATTTTTTAATATTTAAGCACCTTGCTTTCCTTTATTTCTAAAATAAAGCAAATTAAATCTTATGGAAAACTATCGTCCCCTGGACGTTTCCTTATGGTAAACAAAATCGTCCCCTGGGCGTATCCACACTCCCACACACACGTTAAAAATCGTTCCTTGGACGTTAAACTTTAATAACCACTTAAATATCGTCCCCTGGACGTTAACCAGAATTTATTTTAAAAACGTCCCCTTGACGTATTCTTAACCTAGCTTAATTTGTCCACCGCACCAAGATCACAGACATAGTTTTCTTTACTTAACATTAATTTGACTCTAATTAAAACTTTACTTTGTTTTGTACTTTCAGTACTTTCACTGTCTTTTCACCCAATATATTATGACTCTAAATATTCAATATAAAATTCCAACATTAATTTCTTCGGCTTACAAATTTATTAATTACTTTAACTCACTTAAATTTCATTTATTAGTTAATTTATTTTAGTTTACTTTAAGTGTTAATTAACTAACTTTTCACTGATAAATTTCACTATTAATTTGCCACAATTTTTATACACTAAATTTGCTTCACGACAAAATAATCCGTTTCCTTTTATTTTACTTAGTATCAATTTATCAAAATTTCTAGCGTCTTGTTATAACCCTAATTTATTTACTGAACTTAAATTTAATTTATAATTAATTTTAAGACTAGAATGTGTGAATAAAGTAATACAGAGTTATGGACAAGATGGCGGATAATTGCGGCGTGACAACTTTCAAGAACGCGAGACTTGACGCGTGGTTGAAACGGCCAACGGGCCTGAGTCTACCAGTTTATTTACCCGAGACCAACGGAAAGATATTAAGTAATTAATTATACTTAATTCGGCTGATTAATAAAATTGATCGAGGGCCTTAATTAATTATAATTTATCTTCAATTAAATTCAGCAACACTCGATGGAAGGTGATTGCTGTCTGCTGTGGTTCTGCAGCTGGTGTTGATTTCTCCAATTTTTTCGTTTGTCTGGATTTTCCTTGTCTTAATCTTTGTCTCTTTGCGCCTCGTATATACTGATGTTTTTATTGATATGTTTAATCTGTCAATGAACAGTACGCATTAGAATATGGATATAATTAGATTAACCCTTTCCCGACTCGGAGTATCGGTGAGTCTAGGTGTGAGTCATGTGGGGATAGAACCAATGAAAGTCCGTTGTAAGGCTGTGTAAGTGAAAGTTTAGTGTTGTAGTGTAGACAAGCGCCCCCTTCTACCATTTTTCCGGCCCCCTCTCTAGAAAACAAACTATAGCTCTCTCATTTTAAGAACAAGACGTACGATTCAAATTAAAAATAGGGATTCAAGGTCGACCGGGAAAGGGTTAACATATCGGCTTATGGGGCCTGATAATTAAAATTTTATATAATGAATCGCCCCGTTCCACGTGAAGTGGAAACGGACTTATATATTTACCTGGTTATTGATATGCGTCCAGCCACTTTAGTCGTCCGACTAACTCTGATCAAATTCACGTTCCGTAGTCTTAGATATACCGTGTTCCACTTCGGCCATCTTTGGTTCACTCCTGGAAACGTATTCCTACTTTTAACTTAATTTAGGGAAGTGATGAATGTTAGGGTGAGCCATGCGATACCTGGTGACTAGTCGCGTCACTAACCTACAATTTACGAGTTCATCGACCGTTTATCGTCAGTAGATAAATTTCAAATTCAAATATTAAAATTTTCAGGACTTACTGATTCACCCTGTTACACTTTTATTATCTTCAATAATTACTACTACATTGCAAACGCGCGCGCACGCTTGCCAGCACACGTGCGCACACACACATGCGCACGGGCGCGTACATACGCACACACACAAGCGCACACTCGCCAGCGCACACGCGAGTGCACTCATGCACACGCACACCCACGCACACATGTACACACTCACGCGAGCACACTCTTAAATAAGAACTTTCACAACTTTGAATAGTAACAGTTACCATCTTCGATTGTAACAATGATAATTTTTAATAATTACAATTAGCATCTTCAATAGTAACCATTACCATCATCAATTGTAACCATATTATTTTCAATAGTAAAACTAATTATTTTACCAGTGAAAAATTTTTTTACCATTTTAAATAGTTAAAATTCAAAATTTTGTATTGTAGATAGAATTAGTATATTACACAACTAGGGAAGTAAAGTAAGAAATGTCTCAGATTACATGTAATTGTTGGCCGAGGCGAAGCCGAGGCTTTCTTATTTACTTCCCTAGTTGTGTTCAGAATGATGTCCGAGTGTGTGTGTGTCTGTGTGTGTAAACCCTTTGTAACTTTTTAACTAATGAATCGACTTGGATGGTTGAGGTGGCAATCGAAAGAGTTTATTGGCCATCAACTTTTCTGAAAATTTCAGATCATTTGATCGAGTTGACTCGAAAATATTTGCGAATTACGAAAAAAATAATTTTTAACTTTCCGCTACGAAAATCGAAGATTTTCAAAAATTTCGGGAAGTTATTGTTTTCACCCCGATTTTCAAAAATCGAAATTCCAACAGATGTCGACGTTTTGAGGTTCTAGGAAGCTATTTTGACTAAACTCCGGATGATGTCCGAGTGTATGTATGTATGTATGTACGTACGTATTTAATTATTCTGTAACTTTTGAACGGGTAAACCGATTTTGATCGTCAAGGTGTCATTCGACGCGGCTTGTTATTTACTATAAGCACTGAAAATTTGAGCTTAATCGGTAGGGTACGTTCGGAGATATTCCAAAAATAAAATTTTTTCAAAAATGTTTTTTTTGAATAACTTTTAATTTGCTAGATGGATTGATTTCAAAATCTAATCAGCTCTAAAACTTTATAAGCCGCGTCGAATGCCACCTCAGCCATCAAAATCGGTTCATTCGTTCGAGAGAAACCGTGAACGAAAGAATTAAAAAAAAATTTTTTTTTAGTTTTTTTGAAATTTCTCAAAAACGACTTGATAAATCAATTTTAAAATTTGATCAGCTCTAGAACTCAATAAAACGCGTCGATTGCCACTTCAACCGTTGCAATCGGTGAATTCGTTCGAGAGATATTGTTGGAGAAAAAATGGTAAACAACGTTATTTTCTAAAACAAAGGCACTCAAAAGTATTTTCGAGCTCAAGGAGCTCGAAAACTGCGGGAAGTTTCGAGGCTGTCCTGCAGGGTCAACTGACAGACCGATTTTTTTTGTTTTTGTTTTTTAGTGATTTCTCAAAAACGACTTGAACGATCGACACAACAATTTAATCATCTTTAGAACTCAATAAAATACGTCGATTGCCGCCTCAACCATCACAATCGGTTCATTCGTTCGCGAGACATTGTTGGAGAAAGAAATGACGAAATCCGGGTTTTTCCAAATATCTTCAAAACGACTAAACTGATCGATTTTAAATTATAGTAAGCTCTAGACCTTAATGAAACGCGCCGATTGCTACCTCATACATCGAAATCGGTCAATTAGTTCAAGATATCGCCATCGAAAAATTAAAAAAATCACATTTTATGTTATTTTGTCCGGATAAATCATAATATAATGTGCTAAAATGTGTCTGACATCATACCAACTCTTTCTGTTTATGGTATCTTTCGATCATCATATAATGTCATCTTACTTGTTATTAAGTTTAAATCATATTATCAACAAAAAATTGAAAAAACGCAGTTTTTTATATTTTTCTCGGATATTGTATATTTTATTGTTTCTGACATAAGTCAAAACTTATTTAAATCACGATTTTAATCCCTGACATTAACTTCTGCCTTAATATACTTATTTTATTGAACATAATCGGGAATTAAATTGTAAAAACCGCTTCTTCAGTAATGGTTTTCGATTCTTAAATTTTCAAACTTCAGCATGAAACGTAACTTTTTAGAGCTAGAAAAAATTATAAAAAAACAATCGCATGTAATAGAGTTTTCGAGTTCGAAAATATATCCACACTAATGTTTTCGAGCTCCTTGAGCTTGATCACAGCGGGAAGTTTTGGGGCTGGCCCGCAGGGCCAACCGACGCCCAGATTTTTTCACTATAAAATATTAAAATGCATGTATCTCATGAACAGTGCATTATAGCAATATAAGTGTTCTGAGCAATTTTGTAGAAGACAAAATTTCCTAAACGATTGGTTTTCTGCATATTTTTTGTACGATGAGCCGTTTCTTCACTATTAACAAAAATAAATAAAAAAAGTGAAAAATTAATTTTCGGAGCTGATACAATCGACATGGATCGAGTTAGACCAAAACCGTTTTCTACTATATATATATTGTGACGTTACATTGCCGAGGAGGCAGAGTGGAGATGGAGTACGTGGGATTCTGTGTGTTAGAGAGAGATAGAGTTCGTACGTGTGTCGAGTTGAGTGTAGTAGATGATGAGTTGAGAGTATGGAGTATGTATGTGCGGTGAGTTAAGTGTGTTAAGGGTACGAGTACGTGTACGGTACGGTGTATGTTTTGGAGTGTCTGTGTGATGGAGCGTGGATTTAACGGGGAATGTCTAGCTGTGTCGCGGATAGTGGCCAAGATAACGTGCCTCCCGACCAGTAATGACGACTAGGCCTAGGCTTAGCCCTCGGGGTTGACGTGGTGATCGCGGAGGAGCGACTGAGATGTCGCCGCCCCTTCGTGTTGATACCTGGAGTTAGCAGGGGTATGTTTACGTTTATTTGGGAATGGCAGGCCTCGTTTGCGATGCTCGAGGAAGCCAAAAATTCGCTAACTTCGGATATCACGGGGAGTGACATTGCGGGAAGACCCGTGAGTCCACGGCTTGAATGTGGCGGGGAAAGAATGGATGGAGAAGCGAGAATGTGAGAGTGACTGAAAGTAATAGAGCGTGCGAGTGAATGGAGTGGGAGGACAGAGAAGAGTAGTTGAGAGTAGACCATGGAGTCGGAGAGTTGGAATTCGGAGTCGCTCGAGTACGAGCCGACCCAGGAGTAGAGTTTGGAGTTTGGAAGCGAGTGGTGGCGAGTCGGAGAGTCTCTGAGATAGACCTCGACCGCAACCCTAGACTGTCGTCATTTGAAGCTTGTGGCTCAGTTAGTTGTGCTCTTGGAGCCGTTTATCGTGTGAATTGTTGTCGCGAATTACCGCATTATTTTCTTTTATTTTATTAATTATTGTGTTAAGTTTTGTGATTCGTGGTCCACGAGAGGTTCCCGATGGCGTACTTAGGTATTTATTCGGTTGATGGACCGAGAGTACTCGACCGCGGACCATTTGGGCCCTCCGCGTTACTCTCGTGTCATCACATAAATGTGATTAATTGGCTTCTTACGCGTCAAAAGAACCGCGACCCTCTCTCCACAACCTAGCATACTGAGAGCACCAGGACATGCTACTACCACCGTCCATTTCTCTCATCTCCGAAGGATTTAGATTTTAGGTTTTAATTTACGTGTACGTTTAGACCGGTTGCCGATACCGGGGAAATAAAAGTCGGCTGGCGCCCGTCAGGATCTGGAGGAAATGAGAGGAGTGATCGGTGGGTGAAGTGTAACGTAGCCCGATTCTGTGTAATTTGAGTTCGAGTAATTGAGTAATTTTATAGAGTAGAAATGTAGGTGTACTTTAGTTGAGTTTATCGAGTAATAAGTAAAATTTACGTCACAATATATATATATATATATATATATATATATATATATATATTTATATATGCTACAGATGATTATATCCCGTGGTATCTTAATCTTTACTGCTACTATCTCTATTTGGCTTTTGATCGTAAATTGCTGAATTGGAATATTAGATCTGATAAGTAATATCACACCACCACTAGCGTGTCTTGCATTCACTATGTTTTTAATAAAGTGTTACGTTCTGGCTCTAATTAAATTTAAATAAAAATTTTAGAAAATTTTTTTTTGTAGTCTCGAATTATTTATTCGCCACGGTGGGCAAATATACGGTTCGACACTTCTTAGAATCATAAATAAATAATAAATCGTTACTTTGTTGGCGATATTATTTTTATTCATCACAAACAATGTAACGGAAATCTCTTACGATAAAAGAATCGCCGTGGCTCGCGGATAGTCTAAACAGATGACGACGCATAAGACCCGGGTCACGACGATTCTCTCATAGGAAACCTGAGATGCAACGTTAACATTTTTGATCATGTATAATACTAAGGAGCGACAGAATCAATTCAGTTGATCACAAGACCTAGTAGAGCTAAGAACTCTACACAAATCTGCTGGCTTGATCCTGTCACTCGGACTTTAAGGCAAAATATATATACGTATTTTATCAAAATACGCACTCCTTATTTTTAAACTTTGGGCGCTGCTACCGGCAGCCCAATAATCACATACCTCTGTTGGGCGCCGCCACCGGCAGCCTAATATTCTCACCCATTTTGGGCGCCGCCACCGGCAGCCTAATATTCTCACCCATTTTGGGCGCCGATACCGGCAGCCCAAGCACTTCCTTCCCGAATCCAAAAAAAAATTAATGCCAAGAAGCCGAAGGTCAGGCAAGAAGGCTCAGCTACGTCGCGTATTACGAACGATCCACGAGGATCTTGGTCGCTCAATTCACCAACGTCCCCGCTTAGAGATTGTTGCCGAGGAAGTCCTCCTCGATCCGGTGACGTTGGTCGTTCGAAAAGAGTTTCCAAAGTCGGGTATCGTGGTGTCGGAGTTGAGTGAAGTGTCCAATAACCACCTTCAACTGTAAGGTCAACCCACGTTCTGGACTGGTATCAGCAGTGGAACGCCGCTACCAACTATTGACGTGAGCCAGCGAACACCACCTTCGGGGACCATCCCGTTCCACGACCCACGCTACGGATATTACTCCGAGGCCCATTTCAAGGACACCGGCAGGGACGACTACGCCCCAGCTGAGGCGGAAAGGTTGAAGCAGAAAGGGATTATTTGGGCTGACTTATGGGGCCCATAATCTCCACCATGGTAAGTCAATAAAACTTTTTGCATAAAATAAAAGAAGGTCAACAGCTGACGCACCTGGGGTCTATCGACACCCTAACGACGTCAACCTGGTCAAATAAAAAATTATTCTGTCTGATAATAGATAAGCCAGAATGTAACAAAAGCAATTAAAATTTTTGATAGTTTTTGTTATTTTAGATGTGTTTCCTGGACACTTACTATATTGGGAATATTTCGGTCGATTAAAATTTTTAAGAATTCATATCTTGCTTTTAAGCCATTAAGATTTCACTGGATGTGGTAAGGATGTAGTATAATTAATTAATGTAACGGGACCGAAGTCCACCTCCGTTTTACCGGAAGCCGTTTCTGCGCCCTTTTGGGAATACACGCGCTTCAAGGTCATCCCCATCTTCCGACCCAGATGACACTCTTAGTCAAAAAATATAATCAAGTGACAACTAAGGTGGACATTAACCGTCAAATGTCGGAGGTTTAATCAAAAATCTTTATTGCGCGTGGTATTGAACCACGGCCACCACGAGTCCTGCCTCTCCTGAGCCAAACACTACTACTATCTCAGAAAATAAAGAGACTCTGGCTGCAGTAGGCTTGGAATGGCCCCCATATTACCAGACTCCCAGCGCTGGTCAACATAGTTGCTTATCGAAGTGGTGGGACACAACTTCTCCTCGTACCTTATGTAAAGGGCTTCCTCCATTTGTTTTCTTTCAGGTTCCCAACAAGCTATTATCCGTTTGCTCACTCCCTGATAGATTTTCTACTTTTCAAGCTGTAAGACACTAATTATTCAAACTAAATCAAAGTTCAGAACAGCTCGGGAATGATGTGGTATAAGGAAATTTAATTTGAATATTCAGAGGGTTCGGAGTCTAGGTCGATTAGCTCAGTCTCAGTATCAGTGGAATTACCTTCTGATGAGCCGGTTATAGTCTCGTCTGATGTGTATATAATGTTGAACTTTTTTTTAATCTTATTTCTGAACTTAGAAAATTTGATTTCCATTCTTCACGAGTCGATAATAGGGTTAAGTTCAGTTAGTTGATTTACATTAGCTGATGGGTTGATTCCCAGATCAAGTACGAATCCGGAGATATTATTTTGTCCAGAGATGGCAACTAGTAAGTTTTGAAATTTGTTAGAGTTATATTGGAATTTGTCTAAATTAGTAACGATTCAATCTTGAATTGCTAGTGAAAGACGGATGCTTATGAATTGGGTCTGGGAAAGAAAATTGTTTTCATTTTTTAGTTTTTTAGGATTTTTCTGTTTGGCTGATTTCGGAATTTTAGATTTACTGCCCTTTAGCTAAGAAGGATTCAATGATATTTAGGAAAATGATGAAGTCTTCGAGAGCTGTTTTGTAACTCCCTGTACCCCTGGAGTGTTCTCAGTAACTAGATTAGAGATATATTAGGCTAATGCTAAGATTGGTTTTCGGGTTACTTGGACCCTGGACGTCATTCTGCCATTTGGAAAAGATTTGGTAGGATTTATTGTAGTCACGGCTGTATTGCAGTTATTTGGACAGGCTTTGGCAATGTGACCGACTTGATGACACACAAAACAAACGAACGTGTCCATAGAGGTATAGATATTATATGTGGTGTCGTCGAAATGGATTACAACGACTTCTGGTAATTTTTTCGACATTCAGAAGACTTAGATATATTTGGCGTCGACAGTTCATAGTATGAAAATAACCTTGTTGATTAGAGCTGGCTCTCAGGAATGTCATTGTTGATGAAGTTTTAATTCTAAGTTTTTCTAATCTGTCTATAATCTGACTATGTGGAATTATTGAGGAAACATGAGACAGTATAATCCGCTCATTCGTGTCTATCAAAGGATGGATACTAAGTTTTTTTATTTGATTCCACTGTAATTATATTGTGTACATTTATTAATCCCTTCTATTGTCATTACATGGCGTATTATACCCGGGAAAAAATGATTTTGCCTAATTATATATAATTATATATGATCAGATCCAAAAATTGGCCAGATCTGATTATATATAATCATGTATGATTATATATATTCATGCATGAACGAATATAGTAATTTTTAGAATCTCATTTAGAATATCTGTAAATTATTAAATAAGTAATTTATTTAGGATTTATTGCTTTCATCAATATAAATGTCGGTTAAATTTTAATAAAAAAAAAAAAAAATTGCTATCCGTTCACTACTATTTTCATACGAGGTCACCCGTCCAATTAATGCCCCACATCGATGCTGCTTAACTTTGGTTATCGCTGAAGTTCATTTTTCGTTGACATTTAAAGCCCTGTAACTCTTTTCTCATTCATTTGACGTATATATGATATCAGATACTTTTTGTAGGAAATTAAATTTCCTACAAGACCGTGATTGTCAAAATTGGAAAAAAAAAATTTTTTGATAGAATTAAAATAAAAAAAAATTTAACACTGAGGAAACTAAATTTTTGTCGATCTTTGAAGCCCCGTAACTTTTTTCTAGTTCGTTTGATGTACATAATGCATCAGCACTTTTTTGTAGAGAATTTAATTTTCTACAAAATTATACTAGTTTGAATTAAAAAAAAATTTTTTTTTATAGTCTTAATGATGAAAGACTAAAATAAAAAATTTTTACGTGTATTTTAAATGGGAAAGGAGACCCCCCTTTGTGACAGCTCAATTTTAAAGATATCTGGCTGAACTTTAGTGAGGATTTTTATTATAATATAAAGTAACTTTTGAGCCCATAGCAGGTTAAAAAAAAAATATTTTTTTTTTGTGGGACACCCTAATATATATTTATATTGTAACACGTGAAAAATTCGACATCAACCCGTTTTAAAAAAAAATTATTTGAAAGAATGACTGGTCATCCACAGAGCAATAGATTTGGTGACATCTATGATAAAAATTTGGACTTTGATCGATGAATCGATCGAGCGGATGGTATCCCTTGCGACCTTCAACCCACTCTGGAAACACTCTGGAATCATAGTCAGAATGTAAACATTCTAAATCCAGTATGTTTCCAGTGTGGTTTTGTGCCCTTTTTCCAGAGTGAAACCAAAATGGTTTCAGAGTTAATCCAGAGTAGATCAAAGTGTTTTCAGAATGGACCCAACGTGAATCCAGAATGAAATGAAAGTAATATCAGAATGGACCCAAAATGAGCTCAGAATGAAATCAAAGTGTTTTCAAAATGTGCTCAAAATGAGTTTAAGATGAAATCACAGTATTTTCAGAATGGGCCCAGAGTCGATGAAATTTAAATATTAAGGAATAAAAAAAAAATTTGGTTCTCTCTAAACACATAAATCAATAATAATCTACAGAAAAGAAATTTTTATTCTAATTTTCTAATTAACTATGCTTTTGTTAATTAGTTAATTTTTACTCGTTGAAAGCTTACATAAAAACCCTGATTATTTCTAAATTAAAAACCTCGGATTTTTTTTTTATACTTCTTGGAGCTATTTCGGAAGAGTTTAGAAAAGATCGCCGTTAAAAAAATTACAAAATTTCAATTTTTTACTTCTTTATTAACAATCTAAAGCATTGAGAAATAAAAAACGTAAATAGTGTAATCAAGAACATTTATTTTCTTCATTTTCTAATTATTTTGTTTTTTTATTGCTACACTGTAAAAAATCCGGAGTGAATTCGGAGTGAAATTTAATCCGAATTCACTCCGCCACTTGGAGTTCCGGAGTTTAAAAAAATCACTCCACATGCGGAGTGAATTGGGAGTTTTCTTTTAGCGGAGTGATGCGGATTTTATTTCATTCCCAATTCACTCCGGTCCGGAATTTTAACATTTAAATAAATTTATATTAATCAATATTAAACTGTTAAACAGTGAGTGTGTGTGTGTGTGTGTGCGAGTTTGTGTGCGAATGGGTGTGTGTGTGTGTTCGGGTGTGTGCGTGCGTGTGTTCGGGTTTGTTCGGTTGTGTGTGCGTACATGTGTGCGAATGTGTGTGTGCGAAGTGCCCCCAAATATGTGTGTGCGTGTGTGTGTGCGTATCAGCTGATCAGTAATGTACTACACGAGTTTTTACTTCGATTATATTTAGTGGAGTTATATTTTATTAATTATATTTTAAAAATTCCTCTCCGGAGTGAATTTTACTCCGGAGGAATCAAATTAATAAAAAATTGCCTACTCCGCAAGAACTCCTCTTTGGAGTGAATTTCACTCCGAGGGGAGTGAATAATTAAAAATTCATCCACTCCGGATTTAATCCGCATTTACTCCGCGAATTTTTTACAGTGTAAAAGCTACATAACAATAATTTTAAAAAAAATTTTTACTTGCATTGTTTGAATAATTGTTATAAACAAATGCATTGTTAATAAGAATTAATAAAATTTTTTTTTGAAAAAAAAAAGCTTAATGAAAATAACGATTTTTAAGAAAAAAATCGTTTCTAAAAAAATTTTTTTATTGCTAAACGGCGCATTTGCTAATTAAAAATTTTTTTTTTTCACTCAATATTAATATTAAGCCACCGTAATTTTTTTTAAATCATGATTTATCATGTTCTCTTATATTAGAAAAAAAATTTTTTTCATTCATTTGTTATTTGTTTCTCACGCAAACAATTTGTTATAAACAAATAAATTTTTACGCAATATTTTTTTTTAATTACTAAAAACAACCATGCGTTTTTTTTTTGTAGCAAAAATTTTGTTTTTATTTTTTATATAATTTTTTTAATTATTGTACGCTTGGATTTGTCGCTTTCTGTTCTTCTTTATTGTTATTAAAATAACTTATTGAAGATACGACTACAAGTCTTTTTTATTCTCCGTTAATCATTAAACAAATTAAGCTTTTAATCAAAGCTCTAACTCAATTGCTTAATGAATTATGGATCAAAGTTATTTTTATGAATTCATTGTAATAAATCCAAAAAAATTGTTAATTATCAAATTCACTTTCAAGCAATAAAAAAAATTATTTATGAAATGATTTTTTTCTTAAAAATCGTTATTTTCATTAAGCATTTTTATCCCAAAAAAAAATTTTATTGAATCTTATTAACAATGCATTTGTTTATAATAATTATTTAAGCAATGCAAGTAAAAATTTTTTTTAAGTTATTTTTGTGTAGCTATGAGCAACATAAAAATAAAATAATCACAAAAACAAAATTTCTTGATTGCAGTAATTCACGTTTTTTATTTTTCATTGCTTTAGATTTTTAATAAAGAAGTAAAAAATCGAAATTTTTTAATTTTCCTAACGGCGATCTTTTCTAATTTCTTTCAAGAATAGCTCCGGAAAGTAAAAAAAATCCGGAGTTTTTAGTTTAGAAATAATCATGGTTTTTATGTTAACTTTCAACAAGTAAAAATTAATTAATTAATTAATTATTTGATCTGTTTTTGATCTTTTTGCTGTTTTGATCTGTTGTTTTAAAAAACAATTGCGTTATTGGCAGACAAAACTAGATTAATTCTTGAACTTTAAAATATTTTAGTTCTGAAAATTTGCAGGGACTAAACTACATTATATCATATGAACTTGTAATATTTTTATTTATGGGCGATATTTATAAAAAATATATTAAGTTACATAATCGATTATGTTTTGTTTACTATTTATTTAGTGTCTTTTGTTTAAAAATGTCGACAGTTAATGAAAGTTTTGACAGCTTTATGTTTTAGTTCTTATTGACTGAATATTTATAGTATTGAATGAAAGTAATAAAATAACTTTTAAAATGTCAAGAAATTTTCCTTATTTACTAAATAAAATCAAAAATATTGTGGCATTAGAAATCATTAAATTTTTGTGACATCTTATTACGGAAGCGCATTAGCATGTTTCAAATATCAAGAAAATTAAAGTAAATTTATAAATCTATATTATTATTATTATTGTTATTATTTATATTTGTAAAAAGTCCTGTTTTCGATCTTAAAAACAATTGAACACAGACCATGAATTCTAATAAAAAAAGTCTGTTTTTAGTCTAAATGCGATTTAAACAGACTAAATATCATACGAAAATGAGTCTGATATTGGCCTGGATAAGGAATAGTACGGAAAAAAAAAGATTAAATTCTTATATAAAAAAATACGATTTATAAACTTAAATTAAAGAAAAAATATTTGAATTTATCATTTATTTTAAAACCGATGTAATTTTCTGACCCGGGTCTTAATGTGGAAGACTTAAGAGAAAAATTTGCTGGGACAAGATATATGTGGGGGAGGAGAAATTCACCGGTGCTGGACAGTAGTGGAAGTAGTTCAGTATTCGCCACTAGATCGCGCCTAACCTATTATTTTCCTGTTCCTGGCTAGATAGGTATTTCAGAGTTCTTATATTCTATACTTGAAAACAATTCTGGCACGGGTACTTCTCTGTTATTTGACAGAATTACAAGTGCCTGTTTCGATGATCATATAGTAGATGCTATATTACATTGTGATAATAATGTCAAATATTTTTGTTTTCTTGAAAAAATTGTTTTTACAGTCCAGAAACATAAAATACGTTTCAAGTAATGAAAAAAATTGATTTTTGTATTCAATAAATTCTGTTCAATATTCTAAAAATAATATATTTCGGTAATTTTTTTTTTTCAGTATTCATTTACTGTGAATACTCTCTGGTTTGAGTATGTATTTACTCTGATCCCACTCTGGAAACATTCTGGAAACACTCTGGTATCAGTTTGTATTCAGTGTGGATGCATAACGGTGTCAGTATGTATCCACTCTGGATACTCTCTGGAAACACTTTGGACTTACTCCGTATCCGCTCTGGAAATACTCTGGGTTCACTCTCAGAAAAGGGCACAAAACCGTTCTGGAAATACTCTGGAGTTCGTATGGTTGCATCGTGTTACCAGAATATTTCCAGAGTGTTTCCAGAGTGGGTTGAAGGTCGCAAAGGATGTAGAGATTCGTTTGAGACGTTGAACTGAACGGCCACGTTTTTGATCAATTCGATTTGAGACTAAAAAGGACAATTTCGATTTACGAAAAGAACAATTAAATTGCGAGTAATAATTATTACGTGAATAATAATCCGATTATTTTGTGAACAAATATCCGAGTTTTGTGAACAAGTGAACAAGCCGAAGCATCGGCGCGAAACTGACAAGTGTACGACTGTTTATTTTTTCTTTGAATTAAATAAGTGCATTGCGACTCGTGTAATAATAATATAATTAATTAATTAATTACGAGTAATAATTGTATGTTAGTGAAATTTGACGCGTTATCGAAATAAAATATTATTTTATTTTATATTTTATTTTATTTCATTCGATATTTCTGACAATTACGGATTATCTGTGTCTCATTTGCAACGGCAGTCTTGTAGCCTCGCTGTGTAAGAATACTCTGACGTCATTACTCAAGTATTCCGTAGTACGTACGTTGTCTGTGTGTGTGAATAATAAAATAAGTTTATTTTATTTCGTCAACCGACTTTTTTTTCAATACGAACTGATTCTGTGTTTCGATCAACTACGACTTTTGCGAACAATTTTCTTGTTTATTTCGAGTCAAGCCGACAACGGCAAATTATATTTTGTTGTAACCGACTATTTTTGTGATACTAATTAATTTATTCTGTTTATTTAGTATACGCCTAATTATTTTTGTTAATTCTGATCAATCATTTATCATAATCATAAGTGCCTGACCTTTTCCCGATTCATCACCCAGAGCAGATTTTTTTTTTTTAGATAATTGTTTATTAGTGATTAATAAATCACTTGGCGCCCAACTTAAAAAATTTTGAACAATGTTGCCAAATAGTCCGTGTGCTCGGACTTCACTCCGCTAGATGCCCGGTGGGGAAAAACCCGTTACTAAATATATATATATATATATATATATATATATATATATATATATATATATATATATATATTTAAACTTTTGAACGAATGGTATTTTTGGAACCTACTCGAAAAATTATGATAGATTATGGCGAAATTCCACCATGATAACAAATGTAAAAGAGATTCTTATGAAATCTACTAAACATACAATTTAAAAAATATTTGTTTTTATTCAATTTATAATATCATGCGTAACGGTTTAAATAAATGTAGATATATGGCTATATAAAACTGATTAATTTTCGAAAAATCAATTTTTTCAGAAACCCATAACTTTTTTCTATGAACTTAAAATCCTTTAAAATTTTTAGAGATTATACTTCATTTTATCCTAAAACAATCCTGATTATTTTAAGTTTTCAATAAAGTTGGTTTCCAAACTACGAATTTTGGATAATGTCAAATTTTCGTTTAAATAGGACCTCTTCTGGTAATTTTACCAGTGGTTTCACAAATTTTGCGTAATTTCATTATATTTAATTGAGACTATTGATAAAGGTGGTATAACAAGCTTCATAATATAAATATGGAAACAATTAAGATATCTTATTCCGTTTTTCTCCATTAGAATTTTATATACAATCATAATAATAATACAATCATACAAACCGTCAATAATTAGAACATTGGTATATCCAGGTTAACGCAAAATTTTAATATGATCTATCCATAGTACAATTATTATAATGTATTTTGCTCGATTCAATGATACTGTAATTATTCTTTTGATACAGGAGAAAGTGCGTCATTTCTATCTCCTGGCATACATAGTTTTCCCTTTAAACTAGGTTTGCCACTTGGTCTACCGTCAACTTTTCTTGGAAAACATGGATGGGTTCAATACTACTGCAAAGCTGCTCTACGTGAACCTGGTGGCTTAACCCATAAAAACCAACAAGTTTTTATCGTAATGAATCCTATCGATCTAAATCTTGAACCACCAATACTAGCAGTAAGTATACATCATTGTATATTTTAAGTTTGGACTATTATACAGAAAATATAATATGGCAATAAATAAGAACTCCTACTATTGTTAAATTAGCTTATATTGATTTATAAGGAAGAAGATGAAAGATGAGAATACTCAAAAGAGTCGGAAAGCGTCCCCCGTAAAAAGGGGTAAGCATTTGAAAGTAACTAATCAGTTGGTTTTGTTACATTAATCAATAGCTTTAACAAAAAATAATACGAATATCACTATAACTCTGCGCTTCCCTACGAAGGACTTTATAGACAACTATTTCTCGTTATTTACAAAGTTTTGCCGAAAGATTGAACAGAGAATGACGACGGTAATAATACTAGTCCAATCTTTTTAATTTTCATCAACAGTTTAGAGGAGTCTGCTTCATCCTAGAAAATACTTTTCTTTATTAAAATTGGATTTACGCACTTAATAATAAACTTCTACTCATAAACTGTATTCGTCGTTCCAGTCTCTTGTCGAGCAGTTGCGATGAACTGATTTTCAGAAGGTCGAATTTGAGGATCTAATTCTTATCCACTTACTTATTTTGCAATTGTCATTTACTTTCTTAGTATTACCGCAGTCCTATTCGGTGCTCATGATTTTTTATTTAGCAATTATGCTCACAGAAGAGATCAATAATTTTAATTTTATATTCCCCCGGGTAGACACCATCTTTGCTTTGGCTTAAAAAATCAACGTATTCAAAAACTCGAGAAAATAGTTCATCGCTGAGAGACGAGACTGGTGGATAAAAATGAAGTCCACTACCCGAGTCAAAATATTAGACGTAAATTGAACGTTTTTACCGTTTTGAACGTAAATTGAACGGTTTGGACATTAAAAACTCAATTTGACAGCTTTCAACTCATTCAAAACGTAAATTAGAGTATCATGAATCGAAAAAGTAAGTAAAACCTATTTAGACTTACAACAAGAAAACATAAGCATACCAAAAAACTTTTTTCATCGATTTTGTATTCTGGATTATAATCACGTCAATTCCCTAAAATTTTGTCGTCCGCCTTTCTAGGTCTTAAATAAAAAGTTCGTATTTTGACAAAAAAAATTTTTTCAGTTTCATGATTCTATCTTTAACACTATATATTTATATCTGATCATATATTATGATATCAAGGTTATGAAAATTGTGATTACAAATATTGAAATAAATTAATTAATGTTATCATTAAACTAATATCATTACTCATGAAATTAGCAATTTTTTATGATTCAAAATACAAAAAAATTGTTCAATTTACTTTCAGAACGTTTAATTCACGTTTGAAACATTTAAAATGTTCAATTTACGTTTAAAACGATAAGAACGTTCAATTTACGTCTAATATTCCGACTCGGGTACTTGAAAGCGACATAAACGTAATGAATCTTTTTTAGGGTAACAAGGTGAGGCTTTGTCTGAATATTTTATCTCGAAGTGCCTTGTCGACCAGAATAGGGAACTGATGCCATAGGTGGACCTCACCAAGCCCTCTTCATCCACAGTCTCTTTGTTGCCTGGGATGAAGAAATAAGTAGACACTATATGTCAATGAAATAAGTTTAGTGATCTCACTCCCGGTTAATGTTCACTCTTGGTCACTTAATTATATTTTTTAACTAAAGGCCTCGTCTAGAGGGACAAATAGAGGCATTGCAACGCGCGTATATCTTTAAAGCTGAGGCAATAACCCCAGTAAAAGCGGTGGGCATCGGCGCTGTTACACTAATTTTTTCGATTTTATAGTCATACGCCGCACGTTCGTTACTGATTACGATAGTTGTTATTATATATAGATAAAATTATAATAATGTTAATTATGAACAAAAAATATTAATTTGATGAGTTGAATTGAAAATAACGAAGCTTTCATGTGCCACTGCGTTTTAAAGTTTAATAATAAATTAGTACGAATTCATCTTTTTGTTTATTAGTAATAAAAGCATAATTTATAAGCAACTAGTTGATAAAGTTTTACGGTGTAATCATTGGCCATTTTTTATAAAAATCCTATTGAATGCATTTAGTATACCATAGACATCATTTTGAGGTGTTTCATATGTATTATTTTATGTATGTGTCTGTTGTATCTAGCAACCAGCTCGATTAGAAGTAGAACAACGTGTTGGAGTTTCGTGTGTATCAAGTGGACCAATATTCTGTAGAGTAAGCCTTGACCGTGGTGGTTACGTACCTGGAGAAACGATTGGAATTTCAGCAACTGTTAGCAATCGAAGCAAGGTATGTGTACCTTCACAAAAATTATTATGAGGGAGTAATCCAACTATGTTATAATTATAATTATTAAAAAACCCTTACTCGATATTCTTTATGTATAATAAGGTTATAATTGATTTTGATACAATGATTACATTTATCACAAATTCATAATTAAAGCCATAGGTATAATAATCATTTCACACGAGTTAATTTTGTTCAATTTGTTGGTGAGTAAGTTATTTGTGAAAGAAGCAGAGCTATCTTAAAAATTTTAAGAACTTGAGTAATTACTTGTTATTATACGCAGGAATTTTTTTATTAAAATTTATTCAAAGACTTTGTTGTACTGTGAAGACACCTATTATAAATCTAAATTCTTACCATGCACATTGTAAAATAGAGTACTCGACAGCATGAATATGAAATGCCATTCATACAAACAACATAGCATAAATTTTGTTTTCGACTAAATGTCTTCACATAAAAGTATTAAACTTTTAAAATTATTTTTTACTAAATAATTTCCTGTGTGCATTAATAAGATACATCTGTTACATTCTGGGGTATTACCCCAGAATAATTGAAAATATAAATAGTTTTATATTATTAATTTAAATGTTCAGGTTTGACATCATTAAGGTATCAATCGACCCCAAGCGTGTCCGTCGTCGATTATTAGTGATTAAGAATTTTTTTTCAATATTTGATTAGGGTCATATAATAAATGGTACACCACATTTAATACATTTAGGTATGTTTTAATTAACAAAATTAATTATTGAATCAGTCAGTCACCGGACCGAGGTCCGATGACTTAGATGTTTGTCGGCTGACTGCTCTGTCTCCGCAGATCCAGTACAAAAAATTATAAAACTATAAATCGTCCAACGTCGCTAGTAAGGTTACCCTAGCGAACGTCGTCGAGGCCCGGGTCTCATGCTTCGTCATGAGTTTAGACTACGGGCCACGACGGTGTTCGCGGAAATCGCTTATCTGCTGTAGTTGCTCTGTTGAAGAATTTTTCTTCATCAGAGCGACCAAAGTTTTATTATATATCAGCAAAAGAAATTTAAAAATTTTTATTTAATTATAATTAAAGCCAGAACGTAACACATCTAAACGACTTTAAATATTGGAACTTATCAAACATAAAATGAAAACTTTCCCTGATTAAAAAAAGGTATTTTATAGGATTAAAAAGGATTAAAATGTTAATACTTTCAAATTCTGCTGAATACTGTAAATCCTGTTTCGCAATTCACGATTAATCATATTATATACTTTTTAATACTAAAATGATCGAAAGGAGTAGTAGGATATGACCGAATTAAAGTAGCATTTAAAATTTCAGATTCTATTGAATACTTTTTAATCCTGAAATAATGTTTCCATTTTATTATCTTATTGGGATATAAAAAGATTTAGCTAGCATTTAAAATTTCTGATTCTATTGAATACTTCTTAATCCGGAAATAATGTTTTCATTTTATTATCTTATTGGGATATAAAAGGATTTAACTAGCATTTAAATTTTCTCATTCTATTGGATACTTTTTAATCCTGAAATAATGTTTTCATTTCATTATTTTTTGATGATATAAAAGAATTCAACTAGCATTTAAAATTTCTGATTCTATTGAATACTTTTTAATGCTGAAATAATGTTTTAATTTAATTTATTTTTAGGATATAAAAGGATTCAACTAGCATTTAAAATTTCTGATTCTATTGAATACTTTTTAATCCTGAAATAATGTTCTCATTTTATTATCTTTTTAGGATACAAAAGAATTCAACTAGTATTTTAAATTTCTGTTGCTACCAAATACTTTTCAATCCTAAAATAATGTCTTAATTTTATTATCCTTATGGATATAATATGATTTGAATCGTATTCAAATTTTTCAATTCTGTAGAATACTTTTTAATCTTAAAATAATTTTTAAACTCTCTATTTTTTTGGGGACATTGAAGAATTAAAGAAGAATTTAAATTTTTTACTCTGTAGAATGATTTTGTTAGAATCTAATTTTTAGCATTATTCTATTTGTTTATCTGTCATCCATTGATTATAAAAATTTGTAGCGAACAGATAAACAAATAATGACGAATCTTTTATTCGATTTTTTTTTTTTTTAATTTATTTTTTCAGTTTTTCTTTCGCTTCTACTCCGTCTATTTCTCCTATTTTATGTTTTTTTAAAATCATTTTCTTGTATTGCCATTAAATTCTGAACTATGTACCAAATTTCAAGTCAATAGCTCACCGAGCAGATAGTATAAAATCATTTACAAAATTCCACCCGAACAGACATACCTGAAAGCGAGTCAATAAAAACGTGGTAAAATAATCTTAAAAATAAAATAGTATTTTCCACTTGAACCCGATAAAAACTTATTAAAATATTTCAGTTGAATTTAATCAGATTCAATCGGAAAACAATCATACAATAAATTTTTATTTTCCAATTGAATCCGGTTCAAACTGATTGAAAATTTTCTATCGGATTCAATCGGAAAAAAATAGAAAATTAAATTTATTATTTTCCCATTAAATCCGACTAAATCTGATTAAATAATTTCAACCAAATTCAATCGGAGTTTTTAATCAGGGATATCTCAGTATAAATTTCAAATAAGATATCTCCCACTTGTAAATTAGTTTATATGTGTAAGATAATACGTGATCATTTTATTTATTGAAATAAGTATCAAAAAAATCTGGGCGTCGGTTGGCCAAGTGGGCCAACCCCAAAACTTCCCGTTGTTTTCAAGCTCAAGGAGCTCGAAAACATTAGTGTAAATATATTTTCGAGTTCTTTGAGCTTGAACATACTTTCGCATGCAATCGTTTTTTATGAGCATTTCAAGCTTTAACAAGTAACGTTTTATGCTAAAGTTTGAAAATTTAAGAATCAAAAATCATTAATGAAGAAGCGGTTTTTAAATTTTTATTCCCGATTATGTTCAATTAAATAAATGTATCGAGGCAGGAATTCATGTCAGTGATCAAAATCAAGATTCAAATAAGTTTCGACTCAGATCAGAGCAATAATATATGAAATATCCGAGAAAAATATTGAAAACTGTGTTTTTTTAATTTTTTGTTGATAATATAATTTAAACTAAAAAACAAGTTAGTTGACATTATATGATGCTCGAAAGAGACCGTAAAAAGGAAGATTTGGTATGATTTCGGACACATTTTATAACGTATACCTACTTAAATTTCGCGACGGAGGCGCGAAACAGTCTAATATAGCGTATGAGGTCGCCCACGCGTAATTAATAAATAATAATAAATGATATTAAATGACGACAAATGCCGAGATCTAATCAAAATAAAATAATAATTTTAAACAATGATTAAATTATAAATATTAAACGATTAGTGTGCCTGGACCAGCTCCTCAGGCTGGGATAGTGCACGCAGGCGCCAGTCCGTTTATCCAAAACGGACAAAAATTATTCAGGGGAAATTTACGAGGGAAAATCCGAGCAAGCGATCAGAGACGAAGCGGATAAACACTCGAGTGACACAATAGAAATTAGATAAATAATAGAAAAATTGTAAATAAACAATTGATAATTACATATAAATAATAAATAATATCAGAGAAAAAATAAGAAGAAAACAGTAGGAAAAGATCCCAGGAAAATAAATATTAAATTTCCCGACAGCTGTTGGTTTCCGACTATTTAATTAAATAAACAATAATAAAAATTAATTTTTCGTACATTACTTGGTTTGTTTAAACAATAATACCTGGTTATATTGCCAAAAATACAATTAAAAATCTTTATAAATGTACCACTGGGAGTAAAATCCAAACACAATGATTTCAATATAAAAAAAGAAAATATATAAACTCAATATAAAAAGAAGATAAATATAATTTAATTTTATTAACAAGAATAAATAATAATAATATTTTTATTCTATTTTATCTCCCAACACTCGTGAGAGAGAGAAAGATACGGAATTTCTTCTCACTCACACCGAAATAATAAACTTTTCCTCATATATATAATAGTTAATAATTAATCAAATATCTTTAATTGACCGCTGGGGTAATTAATAACTCTACAACGTAAGTAGATAATTTTAAGTCCGGTAAACAGTAACATCAATATCACAAAAGAAAAATATTTTATAGAAAATAATTTATGATAACGATAATTAATAATGAATTAATTAATTTTGATTGACCGCTGGGGTAGTTGTCATTAAGTTTTTAAATATAGTCAAGTAATTGTTTTAAATAAAATAATAATAATTTAAATAAATTATTCAATCGTTCAGGAATTTTTCATCCGAACGATGACGACAGTACTTGAAGAATTTTTTTTTTCCCAAATACTGTAAATTCACTATAGATATATATATTTATAGATATCTATAACTATGTGCGGCGTTTAACACACGCGGTGTATACATATATATATATATATATATATATATATATATATATATATATATATATATATATATATCTATATATATATCTTTATTTTCAAAGCATATAAATTAACACGGAATTACCGATAATATTTAGCAACATTTATTTATCGTAATTATCATGTATCATCCAGTGTAAAACAAAAACATAAATTAATTTAATATTCACACACACGTGAATAGCACAAACCGCGGCGACCAACAGCTACCGGGGGTTATCATGTGAAAAATGCAACGAGAGAAATCCAAGGTACTTACTCTTAGATGCGACTCAATCGATTCACAATCCAACTCAAACAATCCACCTGGTGAACTCCGAACTTTTCGCAACTTTGATTACTAACAGAATCAGAAACGTATATGCAAATTGTTAATATAAAAAAAAACTGTCCACACACAATGCCAGCCCGTATCTTTCTGATTTAATTATTCTATCGTCCACCTGTTGGTCGCTAACGTGGCGCAATAATCGCCCTTATTTATTATTATTATTATTTTTCTCTCGCCCTGGGCCTAGTTTTAAATTAAAAATATAAATTATAAAAGTAATTTCCGGAAATCTGGATGATACATATATAATTAATCAAATATATGAACTATTTATTCATACCATACTTATATTTTTAACCTAATTAATAAATTAAATAATAATTATTTTAAATCAGGGTATTGATGTCGATGTTACAGGTCAAGTATTGATTTTTCCCCTACCCAGCGATCAATATTTTTCCGATTATCAAATACCCGGATGACAAGTTTAATAAAAATGAAACATTAACAATAGTTGGGGCATAATGTCACGCTAGATTATGCATCCCCAATGTCCCAAAATCCTAAATCAAAACTTAAAATTAACAAAAGTCAATGGTTTATAATTCTAAATTACAAAATAAAATAAATCCACACACGTGCTCTCTCATACGCTGCGCGCATGCGCTAGCACTGTGCACGGACTGCCGTCTCCATCGGCGAAATGGCGGAATGCCTACGTAACGATTCAAATTCAAACGTAAAATTAAAATATAGGACTTACAACTAATTAAAAATTAAATAATTTTGAATCGTTACGTGACAATTTTAGTACATTTAGTTTAAAAGCCAGTGAACCGCAGACTACATATATTTTATAAAAACCTAAAATTTTATCAGTTGATTTGTTGTACCTACCGACCATCAGATAGGGAGTAGCTAAGCTCGGCCGTGGTGGCTTTAGCGTCACTCAGGTGTGACAGGTCTAATGATTTGAGGAATTAAGAACATGTTTTAAGAAAGCTAGCGTTTTTATATGTCAAAGTATACTATTATATCTACTTAAAAATTAAATGGCAGACGACTACCACGGTTCTAACGTCGTGGCAGACGCTTTTGAAATTTCAATTCAATCGTTTAAATCGACATAACTGCCAAACCATTGATTCGATGGGGAAGTTTATTGGAACAAAAATGTTGAGGAGAAAAAAATACACAAAAAAGATAGCATAGTTTTTTTCTATCTTAAATATTTTGCGAGATATAGCAAAAAAAGATCCGGGCGCTCGGACCTCTCTCTCTCTCGCACTATTAGTTGTCGAGTGCGCGCGCTCTCTCTCCGTCAAAACGCATTCAGTGTTGTAACATTTTTTTGTCCTTCGAGCCAGATTGTTCTCTATTGAAGTCGAATTTCTCAGCAACTCCTTCACGAGGCAAAAGACATCTCCAAGAATCAATAAACCCAAACTCAACGCATTGCGGAGCACGGAGTTTAAGGAGAGCTTAAGGTTGATTGAAATCTTCAAGACGGCTCATCATGGCTAATTCTTCGGGCAAGCTGAAGCTTTAAGAGAGCCGGTTCATTTACATCTCTAAACTCACGTATGAAATCAAGGCTGGTGTCATCTCTGCGATCCACATTCACGCGGCTAAGGCAAAACTCAGCATGCTAAAATCTAACTAGGAGAAGTTTGAGGCAGATCACGAGAAACTGGTCTCCTCAAAATCTGACGCCTCTCCAGAGCATGACTACTTCAAGAAGAAGTGGTATGAACAAGCCATGAAAGCATTTGTTTCATCGGAGGCTGCTCTGACGACTCGCATTAATGAGTTGGAAGCCACGGAACCTCCAGCTGAAGCCTCACTAGCTTCTGCCAGGTATCTCCATACCAAAATTCTCTGGGAGCTTCTCTGAATGGTGGCATTATCAAGACCTATTCGTATTACTAGTCGGTGAAAATCCAACTATCTCAGCAGTCGAAAAAATGCATTACCTATGCGCAAGTCTGGAGGGAGACGCGACTAGTCTGATAGCCAGCCTCAAGATATCTGCTGACTCTTTTGCATGGAATACTCTCACGGCTAGATATGAGATTAAGAGACTTCTCAAGATTGCTCACCTCAACAAACTAAGGTCACTTCAAAAAATGAAGCGCCGATTTACCAAGTATTTAAACCACATTTTAACCACGGTATCGGAGTACATAAATGCTCAAAAGGTGCTTGGCTGTTCCACGAACAACTGGGATGATCTTCTCGTGCATGACATTGTGCAATTGCTAGACGTACGGACGCGAGAAGCGTAGAAGATCCAATTGGAATCCAGCACCAAGTACCCAACATAAAAGCAACTGAAGACGTTTCTGATTGACTCAGCAAGAGCTCTGGAGAGCATGAAGAGTCAGCTATCACCAAAGAAGCCACCTCCAATCAATACCTTCTCATCGGTAGCAGCTAGAAGAAGCTACGCAGTCATCTCAACGAACTCAGGCAGCTCTCGTACATCTTGTCAGCACTGAGTCCAACTCGTCATCTCAATCCAACCAGACAAGGCCAGATTCAAGCAATCACTGCATTGCTTGTTCCAAGTCTCATTACATTGCGTTTTGTCCAGCATTCAGTCTACTCAGCTATGATGATAAGATGAACAAAGTCAGACAAGAGCGACGATGTTTTAATTGCCTTGGGAGGCACAACCTACGCAAATGCAACATACCTAAATGCTGCAATATTTGCGATGAACGTCACCACACTCTTCTCCATAGCGATACCAAGGCAACTCCACCAACTGCCACAACTACTACTCTAGTCACCTCATCAAGCTCTTCACTCAATGCTCCAGCCACAGCAAATACCTCGCAACCACATGAAGGCTAGGTAGGACCTTGGAGTCCACACAGACTTCTCAAGAGACAGTGCGACGCGTCTACTCAGACTGAATTTACACTTTCAACAACTGTCTCCGAGCCTTCTCAATCAATTCAACAACCGACTTCTCAACCAGTTCAACTCCAGACTTCTCAGCTAATCGGAGACCCGACTTCTCAAACCAGCAAAGAACGGTCTTCTCGTCCAATGTCAACGGTTCAATCACGAGCAGCAGTGTTACTTACAACATGCAAGGTAGTAGTAAATTCTCTAGACAACACTTAACATCAAGCTCGTGTCCTCTTAGATCCAGGCTCAGAGTTGACACTGGTCTCATCCAAACTCGTCAGTCAATTTGGACTTCTCAGGAAGTCATCAGCAATTCCAATCCTTGGAGTTGGTAGCACCTCAGCCGGAACAACTCAAGGTCTGGCTACGCTCGATTTACAATCAACCCATTCACAATTTCAGGTGCCATTGGATACTCATATCTTACCTTGTATTACGACTCGAATTTCATCGGTGGTAGTAACCAATCAAGACTGGCATCATATTAACAACTTAGAATTAGTGGATCCAGAATTTCTAACACCAGGTCCAGTTGAATTACTCATCGGTACAGACAATCTCAGACACATACTCAGATCATCTCGTTCAGTCATGAAGGGTCCATCTGAACCCATGGCTATGCATACCATTTTTGGATGGGGTGTTCTGGGTCAAGCATCTACTGACTCTCCGACGAAGCCTGTGCGGTCTCTTCATTTGACTAGCATTGAGGACTTGCAAGACACTCTCATGAAATTTTGGGTACAAGAAGAAGTCTCAACCACATTAGAGACACACCTCAATCTAGCTGAGTCAGAATGTGAAGATCATTTCAATACAACGCATTATCGAGATGCTTCAGATCGTTACGTTGTACGACTACCTCTCAATTCAGACGTCTCCAGGATGGGTAATTCCAAGTTAACAGCTCAACGATGCCTTCAACGTCTTCTCAAGCGACTCTCCTCTGATGCAATTCTTAAGGAACGATACATCAAGTTCCTCTAAGAATATGAAGACCTCGGACATATGGTTGCTGTACCATTAAACGCTCCAGAGCCTTCTCACGCGTATTATCTCCCTCATTATAGAGTATTACGTGAGCAGACCACCTCAACTAAACTAAAAGTGATATTTAATGGATCCAGCAGAACGTCATCTCAAGTCTCACTCTATGACATTATGCATACTGGCCCAAAGGCTCAGTCCGACATCGTTGAAATCCAATGGATATTAATTTTTAATAAAAGTTTTGTGAATTTCAACCCTTATAACTTCTATTCTATTATTTTTTTTATTATAACACCAATGGCACTTT
This sequence comes from Microplitis deprimator, assembly GCA_964016945.1. Classification (NCBI taxonomy): domain Eukaryota; kingdom Metazoa; phylum Arthropoda; class Insecta; order Hymenoptera; family Braconidae; genus Microplitis; species Microplitis deprimator. The sequence goes on along the minus strand of OZ024706.1, from coordinate 13,524,551 downwards.
TCGCCATTTTCCACCCATACGTGTCTCTTCGTTTTCGACGGAGAGTAACATTAATTGCTAAATTGCTTCGTTAAAGTCCGCAGTTTGAGAAAAACATTTGTTAGACCATATAGAATTATAGCACAAAAATGCACTGTTATCTTGACCTCAAGGCATACGCAGCAGTTGAATCCTCTTATTATACATGCCAAGTAAATATACTCTATAACATCACTCAACGTAATTAATACATGAAATCTTATACTTAGAAATGAACTATTTGATTTACTTAAAAAAATGGTTAATTTGAATCATGTGTGAATTTCACGTTTCAACCGTATTTACAAGAATTACTTTTGTTAAATCTCATATGATGTTATGGGAAAGGAGATTAAAACGCATTTATTGAATGAATAAATATGAGTATAGCTCAAGATATTTAACCCAGCCTTTCAAATTTTCCAGGTTACAATGAAATCCACCAAAGCATCATTGACAGAAACAATTCAATATTTATGCAGAGGTAAAATTCTAGCCAGTGAAACTAGAGAACTTGCTAGCGTATCTCGAGGGAAAATTCGACCAGGTGAAGGTGAAGAATGGTTGAATGAACAAATGTACGTGCCGCCTTTACCACCGACGAATCTTCGAGGATGTCATTTGATTAATATACTCTATCATGTTTATGTAAGTATTGATGGAATATTGGGCATTCGAGTGTGAGTAGCTGGTCTATACAGGTGGTGTGTTGAGTTAGTTTGAAGCGAGTATGCTAGTAATATATACTTGGTTCGGTGCGTTTTGATCCCCGGACAAAATATCTTCGACCATATATCCCTGACAAAATATCCCCAGACGATATATCCTCAAAACAATATATCCCCAAGACAAAATGTCCTCGGACGAAATATCCGTGGAGTTATAAATTATCTTCGTCAGAATATTTTTACGAAAAATATCTCAAGTAATGAAATATCGATCATCATTAACTGAAATTAAAAAACCAATTTGGGAAATCTGTAAGTGCACGCCTCAAACGCTCATGCTACATTTTGAAAAGTTAAATATTAAGAAAATTATCTTCACCCGTGTTTGTTAAATTATCTTTTTTTTTCTAAGAATACGTATCGAACAACTTAAAAAAAGTACACGGAAGAAAAAGATCAGTAACCATTACTGCGCAGAACAGTAATCCAGTCAATTGAATAAATATAAGTATAGTAAAATATGCTTTTACTATACTTAATCTTTCGCCTAAACACGCTCATTGACTGGATTACTGTTCTCCGCAGCAATGGTTACTGTTTGTTTTTCTCCGAGTATCAAGCTTATTTATTAGTGTTACTTCTTAATATTAATATGTTTTTCATAACGTTTGAGTGTAATATGAAAATATTATATTCAGTTTAATGTGAGAAAATCATGTGACCTTGAGAAGTTGGTAGTAAAGCACAACCTCTTCACTTCGTCTTCGAAGCGAGCAAAAACTCTTATAGATTATAAATGATGTAATGTATACAGAAATTCTATTGATTAGAAACAGTGAGAAACATATCTCCAAAATGATTCCGTCACATATTAACCAACGACATAATATCCGCGACAAAATATCTACAACAAATTGATCTGTAGAGAATGAATTCGCACAAACTAATCTATTACGGTATGAAAATGAAATATATATCGAGCTCTCAATAGAAGAGCTTATCTATTTTTTATTAGCTTATCTAGATTAAATTTATATACAATTCACAGTAAATTTATAAAATGAAATGATTAAAAAAAAAATGTTATACTCCTTTAAAGTAAAATAGATTCTAATTTATTATATTTTTTCTTCTTTACTATTTGTTATTAACCCTTCATCACACGCGCTATGAGCATGGCGCCACACTTTTTACATTTTCATAGTTTTTCATGGTTTTTACCAAAAAAAACATTCCAAAAAATTTTAATGCTCTTTTTAGACCTCCTAGAAGGGATAAATATTAATAATAACTATACATTTGTCTTAGAAATTTAATAATTATATATTTTTGAGGAGCATCTCGTGAATGCGGCACCGCGCCGTCCGGCGCGTGTAAGCGCCAGATCGCAATTCAAATCGCGCTGTTGCCAAGTTGTATTCTCGCTCTTAATATGCAGCTGTAAACAAAGTAACCTAAACCATAATTTTTAGTCACTGGTTATTATTAAAAAATATTTATTTAAATTTTTAAATTATAATTATATTTTTTTTTTTAATTATATAATTATAGAAGTTAAATAAATAATATTTTTCACCTTTCAACATTAATAAAATATGTAACTATCTGTATGATCCTAGAATTAGCCGGTACTTTTAACAATTTTTAGATTTTTGTTTCAGCATAAAAAATTTGCACCCCAGAAACTAAAAAAATTATATGTAAATTTCGTCTAAATTTACCTTTTTATAATTAATTATTTGGAGAAAATTAAAAAATTATTAAGTATCGGCTAATCTTGAGATTATTTATCCGTCATTACTATTCTCAAAAAAATTATTAATACTGATAGATAATTTTTTGTCAATATTACTTCAGATTATTTCAGTAAAAAATTTTCCAAGCCGTCATTAATTTAATTTATAATGTTGACTCGAAATCGTGCAAAATGGATAGCTCCGCAAAATAAGGACAATGATCTTGTAGACGGAGATGACAGCGATTATTCAGATGCAGAGCGTCTATATTATCGTCTAATGATGAAGATAGTAGTGATGTAAATTCCAGTGCTGAAGAAAATATTCGATCTGATTGTGATGAAAATAATAATGATAAGGACAATAAAACTAAAAATATACAACCCAAACGCAATACTTCAAAGAATTTATTTTTCGAAATAGATGGTGTTACCAAATGGTCAACTGTGTTGCCTAAACAAACAAAATGTACAAAAAAAAATATTATCAAGGAAAGTTTTGGTGTAAAATCTCCTGGGAAAGATGCAAAAACACCATTGACAGCTTGGGAACTTTCTTTTGACTTAAGTGTTAGAAAATACTGTTAATTACACAAATAAAAAATTGCAAGTACTTCAAGAAAAATACCAAAGATCAAGAGATTATGTTCTGACAAGTGTTTTAGAATTGCAAGCTCTGTTTGAACTGTTATACATGATTGGAAGTATTAGGTTATCTCATACTAATACGAGGAAATTGTGGACATTGGATGGTCCAGCTCCAGAATTTTTTAGAGCAGTAATAAGTGTAACGAGGTTTAGTTTACTATTACGCGCTCTCCAATATGATAATATGAAAACTCGAAACATTAGGTCACAATCTGAGAAATTAGTGCCAATTCGAGAAGTGCTTAATAATATGAATGAGAAATTTGAAAAATTTTATTGCGTTGGTGAATTTGTGACAATAGATAAGATGATGTTTGCCTTTAAAGGCAGATGTAGTTTTCGCCAATATTTACCTATGAAACCTCATTTATATGGATTAAGAACTTTTGCTATGGTTGATTCTGACAGTTTTTACACGTCTCATATTTAAATTTATACAGGTAAACAACCTCCATGGCCATTTTTTATCGACAATAGGCTAGCCGAAGTAGTAAAAGAAGTTGCATCGTCGATTCTAGGATCCGGACGTAACATCACGATGGACAATTAGTTTAGCTCCATTCCTCTCATTGACGAGCTACAAAAAAAGTACCGGACTACAGTCGTTTTAACTATAAAAAAAAAAATTGAAAGGAACTATCTCAACAGTTTGTAAATCCTAAACAACGTCCAATTTATTTATAATTAATCGGGTACAATAATGGTAAAATTTTATCTTCATATATTCCAAAAAATAATAAATGCGTTCTTGTCGTCTCTTCTCTGCATCAATCAGCTGTTATTGATAAAGAAACTGGCACTAAGCAAAAACCTGAGACAACAACGCATTATAATCATACCAATGGCGGGGTTGACACGGTTGATCAGTTAAGAGGCAATTTCACCATCGCTAGATGCTCATGTAGGTGGCCGTTGACTGTTTTTTTTTTTTTTCGATTTTAGATATTACTGGAATAAATGCTCAAATCATATATACTTTAAGCACAGATTTCCCGCTTACTCGTGGAGATTACCTAATGATTCTTGCAAATAATCTCATAAAACTATGGATGTTGAAGCGTGCAATATTACCAAATATTTTCTCAAGCTTAAGAAATATAATCCAACGGATCACACAAGTCAATAAGAAAGAGCTTAAAACGGTAACATCATCACGTAACTTATGCGCTTATTGTCTCAAGAGAAAAAATCGAAAACCTTCTGTAAAATGTTTATATTGTGCAAATAATATCTATGGAGAACATACAAGGCCAGTCTGTGAACAATGCTTTGATATTGATTGTTTAGTAAAAGATTAAATCTAGTCATTTCATTAGTGTCTTGTACTGGTCATTCGTCTAAAAAATCTCTGTTATGAAAGCAATATTAAGTCAAACTATTTGACTGTTAATTTAAACTATAATTAGCTATAAAAAAAAAAATTTTTTTATTATAATCGACTTGTCAAAAGATTTCAAAAATTTTCAAAGTTGAATGTGTAGACAAAAATTTTCAAGTGATAGGATACACTGATCACAAAAATTAAGGGACATAAAAAAAATTCCAAATTTTTTAGTGATTTTCAACATGCTGTAACTCGGTGAAAAATGGTCGTAGAGTAAAAATAAAAAAAGCGAATTGTAGCTTCAAGTTTCTAGGTTTCAGATCTTGACTTCAAAATTTTTTATCATGCATAATTCTGGAGAAATCCTAAGAAAATCGACGCAAAAAAAATTTTCCAAATTTTTGCTCGTCTTCAAAGAAGTCTATGGGCTTCAATAAATTTTTTTTGATAATCTTATGAATTTCTTAGGAAATTTTGTGCCCTTTAATTTGCCCTACTCAAATGATTTTCTTAACGTCAGAATCATTTTGAAGATGATAAGGAGGAAAAATATCGAAAAAAAAAATTTCGGGAAAATCAATTGTCTTGAAGAAAAAAAAAATTTTTGAAAAAAATGTTTTTTTTTCAATTTTTTTCAATAATTACTTTTTTGATTGGAGAAATAAAGTTTATCAGTAAAAAAAACTTTTTGACACCGAAGAAATGATTGAATACCAAAGAATCGCTCATTATGCGATTTTTGGCAAATTCGATAAATTTAAAGCTTCGGAAATCTAAGAAAGAAAATCGCAGCGCTTTGAAATTATGAGGGTTTTTCAGGACACATTGAGGTTGAAAAAAAACCAACGGTTTCCTGTATTCATCAGTTATATCCAAAGTTATACCAAGATTTCCGAATATCCTCAAATATGCGAATTTTTACCTGTTTTTTAATCAACATTTCTCGCTTCAAAAAAAATTTTTTCATCAAACGCCACAAACTATGACTTATAGAGAATGTTTTGCAGTTTTTAAAACCCTACTTCCAATCTCTGTACGACCAATATGTCCCGAGTCGTCGATTGTTAAAGCCAAAATTGACTTTTTTGTTTGAATCAATGATAACTCGGCGCCAAATCGCCGTAGAGACTTTTTGAGCCGGGCAAATTAAAGGGCGCAAAATGTCCTAAGAAATTCATAAGGTGAAATTATCAAAAAAAATTTATTGAAGCCCATAGACTTCTTTGAAGACGAGCAAAAAGTTGGAAAATTTATTTTGCGTTGATTTTCTTAGGATTTCTCCGGAATCATGCATGATAAAAGATTTTAAAGTCTATATAACAAGGGTACTGCTACACTGGTCTTCCTTAAATTCCTTTTTAAGGGCGCCACTGGAAAGATTAAACGGTCTTCCAGAACCGGATCTTAGATCGTCAGGGTCGTTGTAAAATTGATTTGTAAGAGAAAGAAAAGGAAGGATAATTTATAATTAGTAATAATAATTATTAATAATTTATGATTAGTAATAATAATTATTACTAATTTATAATTAGTAATAATTTTTTTAACACTTTATTTAATATAACAATTTTAACTTTTATTTATTCAATAACCTTTTTAACCTTATGACTTTTATAAACCTTATTACCTAACTTCAACTACCTTTGACTTATTAATTTAACCTTAACTAAGCCAACTACCTTTGGCTATATCACACACACACACTCGTACTGAGTCTCCTGGACTATTTACCCACACTTTTATTTTAACCTAAACTCCACGCGGTCAACCAGACCCTCTACGTGGCTAAAACCTTATTTTTAATACCCGCGCGGTCCCTAGGACCCTCTACGCGGCTTTACAATTAATTCACGCGGTTCCCTGAACCCTCTACGTGACAAAACCTTATTTAACTAATTCACGCGGTCCCCTGGACCCACGACGTGATTTTAACACTACTCACTAATTTATTACAATTATTTACAACTTATTTAATTACTACAATCTCCATAATTACGCTTTTCACTGACTCACACTTTTACCAATATAAAATTTCATTTTACCTATTAATTTCCATCTAATTATTTACCATTTTAAATCACGAATAAATTTACAACAACTAATTTCTTATAACGTTAACCTTCCTTCATCAGCAATAAAATTAATTAATTAAAATTTAGTTTAAAGATATTTTTATTATTAATTAATTAATTTACAATTAATTTCCTCACTATCCCTTTTATTACTTTCCAGTTTAATAATTATCTGTAACCAAAATAAATTTCCGTCAGAAATTTCAATACCACATTTACCCGTTTCTCACTCGATTCTTCCAAGTACGCGAAACTTAATTATCAATCTTCACGTTTTACTTCTCGACACATTTAACGTTATAAATTATTAATTTATTTTAATTAATTTATGAATTAATGACTAGATCGCAATTGATTTTCCGGCGAATGCTTTACATAACCTGCCTGGTAAATTTTACGACGCAGTAAATCTGGCAATGGCCTGGAATCGTGAACGACGCCCTGGATCCGGCTAAAGAGCCTGGATCCGGTTAGACAACGTCTGGCTTAAATTAATTTTAACAAAATTTATACTAATTAATTTATTACGGGCCTAGACGCGGATTACCCCGACGAACGACTACGTATTTTTAAATTAAATTAAGTTCTGACTTGGGCCTAGAACTATAATTTTATTAGTACCTGATTTAATTCCTGATCCTTACTCCTAGTGTTTTCTCCGTCTCATTTTGTTAGGTTCCTGGTCTCGCCTTGTCCAGTTTCTTCCGTGTGCGTATTGATGGTTACCCAGCCCTGCCGGTTCTGTGTGTCTACGTCTTGATGGTTAACTGTCCCTGCCGGTTCTGTGTATGTACGTCTTGATGGTTAACCGGCCCTGCCGGTTCTCTGTGTTTCTGCTGCTGTCTTCCGTTTTTAATAATTTTACTCGGTTGTCTTGGGTTGTTATCGGAAAACTACCCCTCTACTTAATTTTGATTGGGCCTAGTATTCGAGTATTATTAATTAGCGCGCCCGGCGACAAGTCGAAAAACTCAAATAAACGCTTATTTTGGGTTCCGGGTAGGGTAAATGAACATCAGTGAAAAAACACGATTTTGGTCGATAAAATAAACCATTTTACCCTGTTACATCTAGATCTGAAAATTAGAAACGTGAAGCTACAATTTGCTTTTTTTATTTTTACTCTACGGCCATTTTTCACCGAGTTACAGCATGTTGAAAATCACTAAAAAATTTGGAATTTTTTTTACATCCCTTAATTTTTGTGACCAATGTATTATTTGTAAAAAATAATATCTGTGTTGATTATATTTAAGAGATACGACTGAAAAATATGTTTCTATAATGACTTAGAATTATTACTCTGGACCAAAAACTCAATATAATTAAATTATTACTAAATATAACGAAAAAAAAAATAATTTATCAAAAAATTACTAATTAGCTAAATGTTTAATTTAGTGTAAAACTAAATTAAAAATATGATTATTTTCTAATGATAATATGCATGGAATATTTATTGGGTACTTGGCAACATCGCATGAAATTTACCATGGCGGCGCGGCGCTCATCGTGCGTGTTACGAAGTAAGGTATAAACACGCATGTTACGAAGTGTTAAAATTCATGATGTAATTTAAATCACAACAATTTTTTTTTGGTTTTTATAATTTAAAAAATAGAATAAATTTTATAAAAATTGTAAGATGGAACTAAACTTATTTACAATTTATAATAAATTTATAAGATAAAATCAATTTTATGAAACAAAGATATGCTTATAGCAATTTGAAAATAATTAAAAAATTTCTTTTTACTAATGGAATTAACTTGTGTGTGTGTTTAATTATAAAAATAACGAACATATAACTTTGCAATCGTAATTCGCCCTTTATTCACACATTTTGGGTGTGTATTGTTATGAAAATAGGCCAATATATGCTCAAAATAGTACGGTGGTATCCGTTTATCAAAAGTTGTTAATATTTCTGCACATAAAATATATTTTTCTGCATAAAATTTGGGTGTGTGTTAATAAAGATAAATCACCACTTACGCTTAGAATCGTACTGTGCCCTTTTTTCACGGATTTTTGGTGTATGTTATCATGAATATCGGCTAACACATATGTTTGGAATGATATGGTACCCTTCTATCAGAAATGTTTAATATACACGGAAAGAATTTTTTGATAAAAATTACTCTGTAATTTCAAGTTATCCTGAACCGTTGCAAAAAATGGGTATTTTTTGTTTTAAATTTAAATTTTTTGTTTAAATATTAACGGTGCTAGACTATGTTTTACTCTATTATTGAGTAATTTTCTAAAAGTCTTATATTTAATCGATTATTGTGAATATCTCATCTTAATCTATTAATTTTTACTCCATGCAATTAATTTTTACTCCCCAATGCACCATTCTTTTAAACCCATTGATTTTATCATGAAAAATTGCTTCTAACTCGAATAAATTTTCTTATCCCTAGCGGATCCATTTACACCGTGTAAACTTAGTGTAAACTCGATAGATACCTAGTGTCAATGTAAATTAGGGGTTTATTTGGTGTATACATACTCGGTGCATATTGAGTATACACAAACTACACTCAAAGTTTACACTGAATTTACACGGTGTATATGCGCACGATATACACAGAGTTTACACCGAGTATACACTAAAAAATTTTTGAAGTCGTCAGAACAAAAGTTGTGAAGAAAATTTTATAACCGGGTACCCCTCGACTTCCGTGGTCTTGACGACAAGGCTTACGAGGTTACAATTTGGACACCTTTTGAACTCAAAAAGTTCTAAGGGCGCCACTGAGAGTAAATTGCACGATCTCTCAGTATCGTGTGCAAGGCAAAATAAAGCAGAGAGAAGTTAGGTTTCTAATATAAACAAATTCAATCACTTAATGAGCGGTCGGTAAGACTCAGCGTCATTAATCGATTGAGAATAATTATTTCAGTAAATTTAATTTAATAAAATATATCCAAATTTATTTATAATAATTAGGTGGCAACAGATATGCTTTCTAATTCAATATTAAAATCTTTAACAATAATAAGTCTTTAGATTTTCCCGACAATATTTACGTAAATTGAAATTTATTTTAGTTTTAAATTTAATATAAATTCCTTAAATTATAATAACAATTGTCATCTCCTTTATATAAAACAATTTTGCTGGGGAGGTAAAATTTTATTTGAATTCACACTCACACGCACACTGTCCGCAATTATAAAAATTTAATTGACGCCTGAATTTCTGGGTTGACTTTCTAGCCTGAACTTTATTTTATTTTATTTTAGTCCTAATGAATTTTATTTAAATAAAGTTTCAAGTGATGTGGTCTGTGAGACTCAGCACCAAGGTCGCAATATTTAATTAGACGCTACCAGTAAATTTCAGCACCTTCTAGAAAACGGTCTGTGAGACTAAGTATCTCTAGAAGAATACCTGCAAGATTTAATTAAATTTTAATTTCACAATTATTAATTATTAAGTAATTAATCAGTGGTCGTAAGACTCAACTGAATTAATTAATCAATACAACACTACCTAATAAAGATGAACCCCGAACCGATTACAAAATGGCGACCGAAAACTCTCGAACCCACGCCGCGAAAAACGATAAATTTTATTTCAATTATATGTAAAATTTTTTTTCTAAATTTCAATGTAAATTTATTTAAAGAATAAAAAGAATTAATTATTCAAGATGACTTCCATGAATTTCCAAAATTGCCGATGATGTTGATGACGACGCCATGAGGTAGGCAGAGGGACACCGCTCGTGCTTACTGACGCCGGATACTGTTGATTGTCGATTCCTTTCAGCCGCTATCAATTAATTTATTCAATTAATTACGCGGTTGCAAAACTCAGCGCAATTTTTTAATTTGGAAAAAGAATCTCAACAAGAGCCACAGCAACCGTGGATTATGAGATGGTGGGTCTGGGGTCAGACTTAGACTCACCGTTTTCTTAAGACGTTCCAGAGTGTACGGGGTCTTTTAACTCACCGTAGATCTTATCGTGATTAATAATAATTATTGTCCAGACTAACTTTGGTGATATTAAGTGTCACTTGAATGGGGTCTCGTGACTCACCATAAACTTTATTGAATTATTTTAATTTTAGTAAAAATATGTTAACGAATTTCAATGCGACTGATCGATAGCAGCTCTAGGCAGTGAGTGTCGCTAGAGTGCGTCTCGGTGCGCTGCGAAGCCGGTAGTCCCCACTCTCAATCTCATCCCAGGCTTGTACCATCCCGATTTTTATGAAATTTCAAAATCTAGAAACGGTGGGACTCGGGGCCCCCGTAGAGTATCCATTCGTCGCACGGCCAAGCGTACCAACCAATTAATAGAGTCCCATGTTATCGATCGTCAACGGCGTGGAGACAACGATGATGCGTGGGCCGAGAGCGCAGTCGAACGCAAATTTAAATTTAAAATTAAATTTATAATTAAAGTTAATTTATTTAAATAAATCAACAAGTGGCTCAATAAGTTATAGATTAAATTGAACGGAATATAGTATAGTGCCGGATAGCTCAACTGGTAGAGCACTCGGCGCGATACCGACATGGTCTGGGTTCGATTCCCAGTTCGGGCTATCTATATTTTTCTCAATTTATCTATAAATTGTCTTATTGAGAAGGTTTGCATGTTTAGGTTTCCACTTATTAAATTGTTATAATTTTTTTTGAAAAAAATTGAAATAAAAAAAAATCAAATTTTGAAAAAAATTAACATTCTTAAAAAAATTAAAATTTTCAGAAAAATTAAAAGAAAACAAACACATACATACATACAGTCATACAGGCACCATCGTAAAAACGATCTGAGAAGCTTCGTAAGACCTCAAAACGTCGAGATCTGATGAAAACTCGATTTTCGAAAAATGGGGTAAAACCAATAACTTCCCGATTTTCGAAAATTTTCAATTTTCTTAGCGGAAAATTAATAAAAAATAAAATTTTGCAAATAAACTTGAGCAATAATTGTTTTTTTGTTTTTATTCAATAAAAAAAAAATTCACTCAGTGGGGTTATATTCGACCAATCACATAACGAATAAATTGATGCCACATATATTTCATCTCAATTTTATGTTGGGAAAATGCAATTCCTCAGTTTTTTTTTTTTTTTTTTAACTTTCATAAGTTTTTTCAATATTGATTTCAGAAGGAAAAAGATCCATTTCTTTGAAACAATATTTGATATAAGGTAAGAACCCCAGTAGCTGCTCATGTATCAGTACCTGATGCCCACTCCATGTATTTGTATATCTATTTAAAAAAATTTTTGACTGCTTACAGCACTTAGAAATTTTTATGAAAATGGGACTTACAAAAAAATTATTGGTGTAAACTTGGTTTATACCCAGTGTATATACGCTGCGTATACACCGTGTATATTTGGTGTATACTTAGTAGATAACGATCCGCTAGGGAGCTATGGAAGTAATTTTTACTCTAAACTGCAGAGTAATATTGTAGTAGTCTCCGTTAGTCTTCGGTTAATATCGGCTTCGATTAAATGTCTATTATTTTGCTCGCGACAACTTACATGTTACGCACACAAACGTAGGCTTGGAAAAAAGACGATCTCTGTATCTCTTTATAACTTAAAATTTATTTTAAAATTAAAAAAAAAATTTGTATTTTTTCTTTTTCAACACAATACGAGTAATTTTTTTTTTTTATTCTTTTTCAAAATATTTATTTTAAGTCATATTCTAAGGCAATTAGATAATTTTTAGATTTTTTATAGAAATTTCAGCCTATTCATGTAATTTTATTGTAATTCAATATAAATTCTATAAATTGAATCATTAACTTTTTATTATAACCTACGAGTAAAAATTGAACTAGAGAGAATTTATTAAGACAACCGCTAGGGGTAATTTTTACTCTTAATTGTAAGTAAAAATTAATCTGATTAATTTTTACTCACTGAAAGAGTAAAATTTCGTAATTCAAAAGTAAAAAGTCGTCATAGCCCAAGATTACTCGATTTAGAGTAATTTTTAGAATAAATAATATAGCAATATTCATACGAAAATTCTATCCGTGTATTTGCACATAAAATATACTTTTGTTAGTAACATTTGAATGTGTGATATTGAAGATAGATCAACACATACGCTTGAAATCGTACTGTGCCCTTTTTTTACAGATTTTGGGTGGGTATTATTTTAGACATAGGTCAGCACATATGCTTGGATTGGTACGGTACCCGTTTGTCAAAAATGTTTAGTATTTTTTCACGTAAAATATATTTTTCTGAAGAAGATTTGGGTATTTTGTTGCAGTTATTCTATCATTAATCATATTGTCAAAAGTTATTTTGTCGTGTTTACTTTGTCGCGGATATTTTGTTGTCAGTTATTTGGTCGTGTCACCTTCCAAAATATATGTAAAAAACTAGCCAAAAAAGACCCAAGATTTATTGCCCAAGGATAATTTGTCTTCGAGACATTATGTCGCAAATAACTCAATATATCACATACATTATACTTTATGAAATATTTATAAAAATATGCGTTTTTATCACAGGTTGTATGTGTGCGTAATTATAAATATAATAATTTGATCCAAAAACAAACAGGGATCTACAAAGCTACTGCTTGAATCCCAAAAAAAAAGTATTCTAGTTGCATTTTGGATAGTGTAATATTTTTATAAATTAATTATAGGTATAAACAGGGTATTTTTTATAAATGTTAAAAAAACAATTAAAATGTATCATACCGATCAACTATATAAGTATAATTTTGTTACAGTTTGTTATAAGTCCGAAAGGTTTGGATAAAGAGATAAAACTTCAAATACCAATCATATTAGCAACTTATCCACTTCGACAAGAGGGGGGCTTGGTCTCGAGTGCTTCATCCAAAAGAGGAGCTCATTATCCGTCTACATTACCAATTTTCAGGCCTTGGCTTGATGATAAGGCTCTTGAAGTCGAAGAATAATTTATTAATATACTGGCCTATTGAATATTAACATACTTATATTTTTAAACAGGCATTAGTCTAATGAAATTTAAATAAAACTGTGTGTTTATTTATACCATTATCTATCATCAAATGTAGTAAAACATCATCAGGTTTCGGAACAAAAATTTTCCAGAGAATATATTACAATTTGATGCTTTAAAATCAGATTAACATTGGGATAGCATGTAATATTATCATCATGACAAAATAACCAACACAATAATTATCCCGATAATTAACTACCATACTTTTTTTTTAAGTTAGAACTTTGTTAGTATGTTGTTATTAATATATAGTTATGGCAGTTACTTTTTTTGTTTGTTATTCTGTAGTTTATTCCATCAAGTTATTGTCGTTGTGATAATATTACAAAGCACTTCCTTTGGATTGAAAGTAATTTAGAACTTTGTAAATATTAATTATGTAGTCTTTTGAAGAAATTATTAGAGATTGATATAATTAGAATAAAACGTTTCGTTTTTTTTTTTTTTTTTTTTTTTTTGTTATTTTCACTATCGATTAAAAATAAGTCAAAAACAACATTTAAATAATTTATGTATTTTAATAAATTAATGTCAACAAACACTAAATTAACTTTTATTAGCAACAAAAAAATTATTAGCTAATTGCAATCATATTGTTAATCTGAAAATTTGACTTCAACTTGTGACAGAGCAAATTTTATTGACTAATTGTACTGGCTCTTGGTGTGTACTGAAATTCAAACAGATTATACATTTTCCAATTTAAATACAGTTTTAGCTGTAAGTATTAGAATAAGAATGGGAATAGGGAAAATACAAGAAGAGGGTGCGTATACAATTAGGTGATCTAGAGCGAAAAGGCTCTCAGTAGGAGAAAATAGTGGCAAAAAGGGTGAACACGGCTGCACACGGAGTAAAGTGCTCGATGCTATCAATTAAGAGAGCAAAGCTCTGTCCAGCGAGGCACTCACAATTGTGAACACCTAAGTCACGAGATAGCCAGTACTCATCGGAAGAGAGCGAAACGGATTTTCAGTATTTTCCAAAGATGTATTGTGACCAGTTAACTTGCGTTCGACTATTAGGTCAGAAAAATTTAATTTCACGTCTTTTGTTTCGTGCACCAGCACTTGTGGCGACCGAAAATTAATTGTTTCACGCAAAAGTGGGAGTTGAGGCCCAGTGGACCTCGTCACCAGAAACTTTACGGTGTCAGGACTAAATATCTAGGACAAAATATCCATGCCAAAATTATCCACGGCCATAATATCCATGAGACATGATACCTACAACTATAGCATCCATGCGACATAATTTCTGCAACCACAATGCTCCTGAGTCATATTAAACCTAATATTAAAAATCAAAAATGATAATAATTATTTAAAAAATTAAAAATGAGAAAATTTAGTAAACGTTTCATAATATTCATCCGTCTCATATATGAATTGAGTCATGTTTGAATATGTTTTGAAATTTACTGTGATTTACTTCAGTAATGCCATCTGTCTAACGCATTTTTAAGTATTATACCTGTTTTGATATATTGACGCTTTTATCGAGTCATTCATCAATGTGGCGTCCGACGACTTGCAGTAATAATAAGTTGATCGTTAATTATAATAAAATATATTTTGAAAATGCCGTTAGTAATTATAAATAGTCAAAAAGGTAAACCTAAATTAATAAATGAAGGTTTTACGTATACCATAAAACATGAAGGTAAATCTGAAGATACTTGGCGTTGTGTTGATTATATGCAAAAAAAATGTTTGGGTGAAGCTTACACTACATCAAAAAAAAATTCTGGTGAGTGTAATATTATGTTTAAGTATTGTCTAGGTTAAATATTTTATGAATATTTGTTTGTCATTAGTATATTAATTTTGAGGTTTAATGATTAGATCTAGTGAACATAAGCATGCTCCGGCACCTTTCAAACTTGTTGTATCCAAAATCCTCGATAAAATTAAAAAAAAAGCTGTGAAGTCAAAAGAATCTACGTCATCTATAATTATGAATTCTACGAAAAAAGCACTGTTGGTTGTTGTTCCGGAATTACCTGCTGTTCCTGCATTACGACGTTTAGTCAATCGCGTTCGGCAAAAAAATAACCCTCAAATTCCAATACCTGCTCACGTACGTGATCTCCGAATACCCGATGATATAAAATTCAGAAAGCTGGGGAAATAATTTTTGTTACATGATAGCCAAGATGATCAGCGATTTTCAATTTTTGCCACTGCTGATAACTTACAATTTTTGAGTAATTGTGATATCTGGCATGGTGATGGGACTTTTAAAAGCGTTCCGTCTATATTTTCTCAGCTTTATACGATTCACGGATATCCTAATAATAAATTATATCCGTTGGTATATATCCTTGCTACTGATAAATCAAAGAAGACGTCCATTGCAGCTTTGAAGGTGTTATTAAATGCGGAACCTAATCTCAATCCATATTCTATACTTATTGATTATGAGAAGGCGTTTATTGAAGCGTTTCGAGAAGTATTTCCTGATGCGAGCATTAAAAGGTGTCACTCCCATTATGGACAATGTGTATATAGAAATGTCCAAAGTAACGGATTGTAGGTTGAATATGCTCGAGACTGTGAGTTTGCACATTTTATAAAAATGTTGATCGCTTTAGCTTATGTGCCTAGCAATGATGTATTAACTGCATGCGAGCGTTTAATTAGCTCTAACTATGCTACAGCAAACAAAGACAAGTTAAATTCAATTCTGTTATATTTCGATCGAGTGTCGATTAGTGCAAATGGTCGCCATGGAAGACGTCGACGTCCATTATTTGAAATAATGATGTGAAATTGTTACGAACATGTGCTTCTTGGATTACATCGTACGAATAACGGATTAAAAAGGTGGCACCATGGGTTTAATGCTCTCATAAATGTTGCTCATGCAACAAGACAGAGATTTTTGGATGTCATAAAAAGTCAACAGTCTTCTGTTGAAACATTAATTGCGCAACATAATGCTGGACGTGATGTTGTGCCACCAAAGCGTAAGAAGTATTTAAATTATGAAAACAGATTGAAAAAAATTGTAGAAAAATATGCCGATATGGACGTATTGGAGTATTTAGATTCTGTTGCACATAATGTTACATTATAATTAAGTTTGATAACTATGCATAGTTTAACTCAATACTAGATATTATCAAAAAAGTTGATTATTATTAGATAGAATTATAAATATGATCTCATTGAAGTGTTTAAATTATGTAAGAAATAATAATTTTTGATATATATGTCACTAGCAAATAACTATTTAATTTACTTTTCTATGGTATTATAGCAAGACGAAAAGCTTAATCATTAAAACCAATAACTTGATCATACATAATCATTTATAACGATGTATGATCGTATATGATCATGTATGACCGTATATAATCATGTATGATCAACAGGATCTTTTTCGAATCTTGTCAGATCTGAGTATTCATACTGTGTTTTTTGAAAACATCAAATTCATGCACCCGGGAATATAATATTTGCACATATTTGCAAGAATATTTGTATACATTATCATTAAAATGTATGTTATATAACATGGGTGCGTATACTTATGTTGAAATTGAATAGTACCATTAATAGACATAAATCTACCATAACAGAATCTTAGGTTGCATGATGAATAAAATTTGTTGTAGAGAAATTAATAATAATAATAAATTAATAATTAAACATTTGGGTACGTTTTACGAATAATGCCCTAATCATACCGAAATTAACGTAAATCAAAAACCTTTTCATTTTTATTGTTCTATTTGAAATTTAATGAAATAACGAATTTATAATTTAATAAAAAATTCAAAATTTAAATAAACATGTATTTTATTTCTCTCCTATCAATTTCTTACTTTTATTAATAAATTGATTTTATTGTTTAATAGATTAAAACTTGACTTTGCTAAATTTAACAATTAAGAATAAAAATTAGAGTATTTTTTAGGTATATAATTTTCACAAACATACCCAAAATAGAGGCATTATTTAGGTATAATTTGAGTAGTTTTTTGGTATATTACCGAACAATGACTGAAACTGCGCTAAAATTCAGTGGATATTTTCAGTATTTTTCAAGTATGACCGAATTCGCTAGGGAATTAATCATTCTAAAAATGTCTAATATTTTCTAAATTTAATATTTAATCATTTATAAAAAAAAATATTAAATTTATAACAGGGGTACTGCTACACTGGTCGTCCTTAAATTCCTTTTTAAGGGCGCCACTGGAAGGATTAAACGGTCTTCCAGAACCGGTTCTTAATAATCAGGGTCGGTGTAAAATTTAATTGTAAGAGTAGGAAAAGGAAGGATAATTTATAATTAGTTAACACTTTATTTAATATAACAATTTTAACTTTTATTTATTCAATAAACCTTCATAACCTTATGACTTTTATAAACCTTATTACCTAACGTCAACTACCTTTGACTTATTAATTTAACCTTAACTAAGCCAACTACCTTTGGCTATATCACACACACACGCACTCGATTAAAAGATTGCCAACTACCTTTGGACTTACATTAAAATATCGGTTACCTCCCGATTTATTTATTAATTATAACACCAATTTTTAAAATATTTTATTACACACTTATTTAAGATTAAATTTTCCCGCCAAAATAAATTAATTAATTTGAGAGTTTAATTAATTATTAATTAATTTATTATTTAACCTTTATTTTTCTTAATAATTATTATCCCCTTCATCACTTTTATTACTAAATTACTTTTCCACAATTCCGTGACCGTTTTCACTATCACTTTTTCGCAAAATCTTATACCAAAATTCACCCGCTACAATTTACACCTTTTCTATGTACTTTGTTCAGGTACTATTTCTCACAATAATTATTCTTATTTTATACACTAATTTCCTTAATTAATTATGGTTTATTACTTAACTTAATTTTATTTATTTTATTATTATTGGTGACTTTGACCGCGGACGTTTTTATATAACTTTTACCGAAACAATTCACTATTAAATTTACTTATAATTATTTGTTTTATTATTTAATTAGAATTAATTAATTTTACTGACTAGAAATTCGTGACTAGATTCGACAATTTCCGGTGCGTGGGTTACACGTTCCACCTGGAAACTTCTAGAATATTTCCGGCTACCTGCCTGGAAATATTTTCTACGCAATAGCTCCGGCTACCTGCCTGGATTTTATCAATTAATTATTTTATTGTCAATTCCGCGTTAGTTTATTGAATACTATCTACTTAATTTACGGACAAAATTAACGCGACGCTACCCGACGTACGATTATGTATTTAATAAAATTTTCCGGCTTACTGCCTGGAATAAATTTTATAAATACCTCTACAATCAATTACTCCAGATCCTTTCCTCGTCGTTGTTTTTGTCCTGGTCTCGTCTTAATAATTGTCCTGGTAATTTTTCGTCTCGTTCTGTCCCGCTTTATTTTCCTCTCTCTTTCTCTCTCAATTTTAACCTCGTTCTCTCCTTCAACCTGCTATTCAGACGCAATCAGTAATATTTATAATAGATACCGGCTACCTGCCTGGTATCTGATAAAATAATTTAATAATTTATCGCTTGGTTCCACAATAAAACTCAAGCTATCAATTGAATAATTACCTGATAATTAATTTACGGCGTCTATTTTGTCGGCGTCTATTTTTGTGGCTTCTCTCAGCTGTACTCTAGACTAGGCGCGTTCGGTCGTTCCGGTCACTAATAATTTTTCACGTTCCGGTCCCCGTTTATAATTGCTTTCTCCCCGCATGACTTCGGGCGTCTTCGGACTTCGGAAACTCCTACTTACTTCTAAATGGGGGCTGACGCTCGAACATTTGAATTTTCACTCCCGGTCGACTAGTCGCGTTCTACCTGGGGTAACTCTGGTTGGAATTGTCACGTGATCGACAGTACACATACTAACTTTTATTTTATTTTAAATTGTACGCGGTAAATTCAAATTTACCCCGTTACAAATTTAAAGAATAATATATATATATATATATATATTTTTTTTTTTTTTTTTTTTAATTGTTCTAGTGTATAGCCGCTTGCACGGCCTTTTACACTTTTTGCCTTTAAGTCGCAACTATGGTCGCAACTAGGGTGATACCCTACCCCCCACCTAGGCTGTGAAAGTATAGGGGCAAGGAAAACCACAGAGAAAACCTTTGCCAGTACAGTTCGGTTTGGGTGAGGCTCTAGTGATCGACAAAATTCCCATTTTACCAATCACTAGATCCTCATCCCGCGCCTCCGATCGAGCTCAACGCGTGACTAAGCGGTCACTCAGCCAAGCAACGATCCTGCTCGATGCTGCTTAACTTGGGTGATCGCCCGAGCCACACGAGAATCGCTCGGCTGCCTCTGGCGCTGAATAATATATATATATATATATATATATATATATATATATATATATATTATATACTTTATACAAAATATTATTAGATTAACTTTATAAATATTTATTATTTAAATTTAATATTCGATTGTAATTTTTATCACAAATTTTGTATTCAATTTATTGAATTATTTATTAAATATTGAAAAATCAATAATAAATATTTAAATTAAATAATATAATAATATTTAGTATAAATTATATTAAATAATAATATAATAATTTACATCAGTAAATAATTCATACGGAAAGTTAACCTCAATTATATCAGAGCACTTGAAAAAGAATATAAGCACAATTTTTTTCACTAATATTTACAAATAGTAAATAATATTCATCAAAATGTTCAATTTAAATTACTACAGTGATACAGTATATTGAATATAATTATTAATCACATCTGTGGGAATTGTATATGCATATACAATTCGCACTTGTATTAAAATAAAACACGTGTTGTGTATGTAGCAACTTCAACATTTATTTAGTTTTCATGTCGTCCCTGTGCGCGCGCATCGTAAAAATTCACTCTCATCATTTTTTGATAACGCGCTTAGAGAACTATAATTATAAATACTTAAGTCACATATGATCATACATGTTGTAATATATGGCCTCATATATGATTACACATGAATAGATACGATCATACCTGATTATTTTTACCCGTAAAAGGCTGCCGATATGATCATGCATGCTCATGCATGACCATACATGAATTCACATTTGAGTTCATATATAATCATACATAAACAGATATGATCATGTCTGAAAATTTTCCCCTTATTCGAGTGCAGATATGACCATACATGACGTCATGCATGATCATATATGCGATCATATAGGATCATACATGAACAGCCATGATCATATCTGAGCTCATATATGATTATACATGAACAGATATGATCATATCTAAGCATTTTTTCCCGGAAATTTATTTTTCAATGGGGCCAGTTGAGATCTCGTCGTTGATTTAATGAAGAGTATGTCCCGGTATACTGTAAAACCAAGACGTACTCGTTATATCACGATCCGGTCTCAAAACTGATCTTAGTAAGTTTCAAATGAAGCATAATTAAAATATTTTTCCACCGCTGGTTTTTGTGAATGAAAATATACATTAAAACAGAATACTTTATAGGGTGATTCGCGACAACACCTTTACAATTAACTTTGGAGAATTAAATTTTGAATTTATATTTATTTAAGTTCAGATAAATGTGCTTTGAACTTATTTCAAATTTATTGGAGCATCAATATAGATGTCTTTCTGAAATTGCATAGAAAATTATTCTTATTATCGTATAAATTTAAGGATCGAATCATTTCAATGATTTTGATATCTTAAACTCTTAAAATGAATAATCAATCAAATGTTCCGATATCGGAGACGGGACTCCAAATGAAAAGACAAAATCGTTTACGGGATCGATTACTTGCATTTT
This sequence comes from Microplitis deprimator, assembly GCA_964016945.1. Taxonomy (NCBI): domain Eukaryota; kingdom Metazoa; phylum Arthropoda; class Insecta; order Hymenoptera; family Braconidae; genus Microplitis; species Microplitis deprimator. The sequence goes on along the minus strand of OZ024706.1, from coordinate 13,503,267 downwards.
GGGAGCAAGAATCGAACAGTTGTAGAAGTTTACCGGTATTAGAATCGGAATCTACAACATTGAAAGCCCGTCTCTTAAAGGAGACTGCAATGGGCGAAAAAGATAATTGTTTACGGGCTCGATTGCTTGCATTTCGGACGCAAGAATCAAGCGGATGCAGGATTCTACCTGAAGTAGAATCTGAGTCCCTAAAGTTAAGGGCTCATCTCGCGAATGAAGTCGCAATACGCAAGCTCCGAGAAAAGTCAGAAATTATTTTTGACAATTTTAATGGATCGAAAGGATCTAGTAGAGTCAATACTGTCCATAAAAAGACAGAATTAAACTCAAATACATTTGTGCCTGAAAACGTACCACTTATAAATATTTTTGAAAATTCATGTAATTTAAAGCCGACAATTAATTATAATTGTTTCAGTAATAATTTGAGTCACGCGTATGTCAATAAAGAGCTGTCTGTACTTGTTATGTCGAAGCTCATTCGGTTCGGTCTGCTCAAAGTTTATTAAGAGCCGAAATTTTAAATATCCGGGTTGACGAGCTTATTGTTGCCGCAACCACGGAAAATAAAATTGTGCCGATTCAAGCCAGTAGAGTCTTTGAGATCGGGCAAACGTGTGAAAATTACCGCGTTGACTTATTGAATTTGAATACAATTGAAAATACAGAACTACTTTACTGCTCAGAAGAGAGTAAAGTAGAAAATAATTACAGTCAATCATTGGACTCAAAAATTAATTCGCCATCGTGGAATGTTTCAAAAGGAAACAATCCACAAAATGAAAGGCAACAAAAGTTTTATAAACATTATTGTAATAATGTAATTAATAAACTTAGTGGTTCTACATTTTCAGGCTCAAACTTGATGGAAAATATATGTTACATTATGTTTTGTATAAAAGGTACATTTGACCTGACAATTTTTATGAAGAAACATTTACGATTTTGTATTAACATAACTACGTTAAAAAAGAATATATTTAAGTTAAGATTAAAAGTACCTCCAGATAAATATAAATTATTGAAGATTAATTCTGATAAGATTCTATACTTAAAATAGGCGCTAACTTGGATCGAAAAGAATTAGTAGTTACCGATTCATTTTTAATCTTATTGAATGTAAAAAGATAAAAAGAGTACTTAATGTTGATATTTTACATGATTTTCATTTTTATTGAATTACTATTCAATCTCCGTCTACAGCTTCACGAAACTGGTTCAATCTGGTTGGTTTATTGGGTTGATTTGATCGGTTTTAAATATTTTCTGCGAGGACTGACGACAGTGGTCATCAGCACGCAAGATAAATTGAGAAGCATCATCAGTAAAGCTCCTTGTTACCCATATGGTTTTGGATTAAGAACATTTACTTTCCTCACGTGTATAAACGTTAAGTTTATACACGTTTAGCAATTGGTATTTATAATTTTTGAAGACTTCCACTATTTATCAAAAACAGCTGGAAGGTCGACTTCAACTTTGGACAACGATAAAAGCCAGCAGTACTGTTGCCGATATAAAGATCAACCGCCTCCGAAGAATCATCAGCTATACTGTATATTACTAATCAACTCGACCACGTTCAATATTTTCAAATGCCAGATTAGCCAGTGGAGTCTAAAATAATCATATCAAATTTTTGTATTGCCGAAAACCACTTGAACTTTATATTATTTTTGAAATAGAAATATTCATCAACTTATGTCGGGAGGTACAATTAAATTATAATTTTCAACTTTACGAATGACTGAGGTCATGAAAATAATTATTATACTTGATTATTTAAACATTTATATAAGAAGATAGTAAGCAACTCAGGAACCAATTATATAGTTTAAACATTGAATTTTATTTAATCACTTTGAATTATATCGAGTCATAAATTTTGTTTTCAGTCGTAGCGTTATTTGTTTGAAACGCAGCGACTTGCTGATGTCGGGAGGTGTTACGTTTCCGTAATATTTTATTGATTAAATTAAATTAATTATTTTTATTAAATTAATTTTACGCAATGTAACGGAAATCGGTTCGATAAGAGAGTCGCCATGGCTCGCAGGTAGTCAAAACAGATGACGATGCATGAGACCCGGGCCACGACGATTCCCTCACAGGAAACCTGAAATGCAGCGTCAACATTTTGCCAACTTTGTTGCTTTATTATATTTTTATAATGACTAAATAGTCAGTCCTTCGAGAGAGATAGAGCTCGAACTTCTGCTTTCTATATAGTAAATAAACTCCATAATTAATTTTAAATTAATTCAACCTTATTGTGGGGTGCCAATTGGCACCCCAATATTTTCACCTACACTATGACCTATCCATAGCCCTATTAATATACCACCCAGGGATGAGCGCTTATCAGCAGTTCCACCCTGTCCTATAACCCTGAGCGCTCAACAGCAGTTCGGGTTTCCTGCCGATTTTCCATCCATTCACCTGCTGCTGTAATAAATAATATGGAGACCGGGTCGAAAATATATTTTAAATCGCGAAAAACAATTAAAATTTATAATTAATAAAATAATCGACGACCAGGGCCCACCGGGGGTCTATCGATACTCCAATGAGGCCAAACCTGGATAAAATTAAATAATTAAAAATGATTTTTATTTTTAATTAATTTGGGGTAATTTCCTAAAACGTAACAGTAGTGCTGTGACTAGGATCAGCAACCATTGTTCATAAGAATAACCAATAAAAATAATTAAATTAAACTGGAGAATTTCCAAAATGTAACAGTTAATGAAAAAAGTTAATGACTTTTGTTTTATGATAAAAACTATTAAACGTTTTTTTCCTTTCTTTGTGTAAAATAATTGTGTAAAATGTAATTTTTCTTAATACCCTGGCGGTTTTGAATCACCCTGGAAACACCATAGAAACACGGTGGATCCAGGGTGGTTACACGGTGGGTTTGTGCCATTTTTTCATCCTGTACCCACCCTGATACCACGGTGTACCCACCCTGATTCCACGGTGTACCCACTCTGATTCCACGGTGTACCCACTCTGATTCCATGGTGTGCCCACTCCGATTCCATGGTGTGCTCACCCTGATTCCACGGTGTACCCACCCTGATTCCATGGTGTGCTCACTGTCATACCACGATGTACCCACTCTGATTCCACAATGTACTCACGGTGTGTCTACTGTAATTCCACGGTGTACCCATGGTGATTCTACAACTGATTGAAGAAAAGAGGCTCATTACGGATAGCCTTATGACAGTAGTTGACCGTAAATAAATCGAAAATTTTTCAGCCTGATTTCACTCTGGTATCATACTTAAAAAGAGCTCGAAACCGTTCTGGAATCACGCTGGAATCAGTATGGTTCCATTCTGACTCTGGTTCCAGAGTGATTCCAGAATATATTTCATGCCGCTAGGGTATATGTAAGGTAAAAGCCCCTATACCCGCTCAGTACCATTAGTCGCTCACTTTAACTGTTTTATATGTTTCTTTATAATTAAAAAAAAAAAAAAAATTATAACTAATAATATGATTATTGATAATTAATTATTTGTGAATCTAAATATATTAAACTATCATGTATCAAATTATTTTATAATAGATTATAAATTGAAATTAATGACTGCTTTCAAAATCGCGTTCAGCCGGGCATTTTTTACTTTAACGTTCATTTGTATTAAATTTAGGTTACGTCAAATTTTTTCACAAGTTTTTCAAAAATCATTATAAATTTAAAGAAAAATTCCAGAATACCCTGCTGCATGTAGTAAACATATATATGACTTAACTCTCAAAAGAAAATTTTCATGATTTAATTCGTTGCATTCGAACCAGTATTCTGTTTTAAACAAAATTCAGTATACCTTGAAGATTAAATCCATAAAAAATTTGTTTTTGAACATCCTAGCATCGCTCTATAATATCCAGTTTTTTAGAAAATTTTCATATCGTCGGCGCAGATATACTTTGTAGTCACCGTAAATAGATTGTGTAATCATCGCAAAGACACCGTGTAATCATTTGATAACTACCAAGAATGAATTTTGGAATCACGAAAAATATACCGTTTAATGACGGTGGGTACACCGTGGAATCAGGGTGGGTACACCGTGGAATCACCGTGTATACACGGTGATGAAATGGGTTACACCCACCGTGTAACCACCGTGGATCCACCGTGGAATCACGGTGGGTACACTTCCGAATCACAGTGGATACACCGTGGAATCACGGTGAAATGTCGGTGGAATCACGGTGAAATGTCGGTGGATACACCGTGGAATCACTGTGGGTACACCGTGGAATCAGGGTGGGTACGCCGTGTAACCACCCTGGGTACATCGTGGAATTACCGTAAAATCACCGTGTGTACACCGTGGAATCACGATTGGTACACCGTAAAATCACCGTGGGTACACCGTGTAACCACGGTGGGTACACCGTGTTTCTACTCCCAGGGTGTTTCCACCGTGATTTAAATCTGCCAGGGATGGTAATTACTTACAAAAAATTTTAAATGAAATCAAACTTATCTAATAACCAAACATTTTTTTTGTTTTTACCTTTTTCAGGGGCTACCCCGTTTTGTCCGCAAAAGTGAAAAATTTTTTTTTTCATGGCAACTAAAAATTTTGTCTATTTACTTTGAATATCATCTGAAAAAAAAAGATTTAGAGTATTTGAGTCCTCAAAAACTTAGTATTCCCTTAAATACTCAGCTTTGCCCCTCCCGACCATATATATATATATATATATATATATATATATATATATATATATTTGGGTCATTCTACGATGAGAGGTAATACGCACGGCAATCATTATAAAATAGATTTCTTATTTTATATGTTGTCATTTCATGCGATAAATCGCAGCATCTCAATGTATTTTCTAAATAACATTATGATTGAATGCCTAATTAAAACATATTTTCCGGAAATTACGTATTTAAGTCTGAAAAAGTCTCTACCCTGGTTTGTCCCCTTGACGTTTTTGGTTAAGCATGTAGACATTATGTACCTTCTTTGTCGCAATATCCTAAATAAAGTACATTCAGCACAAATTTAAATGAGTATAATTAAGTATCATAAAGGAAAAATACAAAAGTATTTGTTTATTTTCAATAATTTTCAAACTTTACTTTTGTCCCGCTTTTTTTTGTGTATCTACCCTGGCAAATTACAATCCGCTAAAAAAAAGCGAAGTATTAGACGACCATACTAAAAATGACGCTCATGAAGACACATCAACGTGAAGATGGTAGCACTGAACAAACCAGGTGTTAAATCGCTGTCATTTTTTAATTGGCACGACGCAACACTGCGGTGCAGTTGCTGTGCAAGGTTAATATGTCTCTCCACTGGTAAGCCGTAAATTTGTATAATTTACTCAATTTATTTTGTATTTATTGCTTCGATTCAACAATAGTGTAATATTTGAAGCGTGACATGTTTTCAATCGAAATTGAATGTATGTCAGTCAAAAAATTAAAGTTAGTGAAGAAAACGTCTCTTCCCTGCCGTATTTACCCTGGGAAGATAACTACCAGGGGAAATACTCACTAACCAGGAGAGGTACCGACATGGACTGGGTTCGATTCCCAGTTCGAATTATCAATATTTTTCTCAATTTTTTTATAGGCTTTTTATTGAGAAGGTTCCTTCCTTATTCTGCCCAATCCCCTCCTATCCTAACTATCTTTCCCCATAATACAGAAAAGAGTAGAATGCCTCACGTATATAGTCCCGTATGTGAGCGTAAGAACACATATGCTTTCCTGCTTAACAGTATTATTTGAATTATTTATGTATTTGGTATGGTAAAAAGTGAATTATTTAGATAATTTAAATAATGCTGTTAAGCAGAAAAGTATATGTGTTTTTACACAAACATTCTCTAAACATGAATGAGTGCAAATAAAGGAATATTCACTGATTCGGAGTGCGAATCGAACAACTAATTTCAAAAAGTGGTACACAGAAAAAAAAGTTATCTTCAGTCAAGAAAATATTTTTGAAGACAAAAGTTTTCGGGAACCAAGTCAAGATTTTTTTGAGCCAAGAGAATTTGTCTTGGTTAAAAGACATTCGTCTTGGTCGGAGAAGATTTCTACTTTATCTGAGAAAGTTTAGGTCTCCAAAAAAATTTTCTTGAATCAAGAATATTTACCTTCAATCGAGAACATTTTTTTTCTGTGTACGATTGACACTCTGAATTAGTGAATATTCACTTATTTCACTAATTCACTTTTAGAGAGAACACGGGACTTCATACGTGATGTGTTCGACACTTTTCAGTATTATGGGGAAGGAAAATTAGGATAGAAGGGGATTGGGCAGGTTAAGTAAGGAATCTTCTTAATAAAAAGACTATAAATGAATTAAGAAAAATATGGATAGTCCGAACAGGGAACCAAACTCCACCAACCCTGATCTTGATGTCTATACCCTGCCCAATGTATTTACCCTGGCTTTTTAAAAAGTAACTAAATATGTATAAAGTGACTTGCCCTTACGTGAATATGTTTTTAGAAAAGACTAAAGTCGTAAGATTATCGTTTAATAGAAAAACTTCAACTTTTCTCCTTGGCCGCATCTCCTATGGCCACAAAACCTCTTATCGTAGAATGACCCATATACACGCAGATAATTTTACGGTATTTCTTACATTAAAAATTTATAAAAAAACTACTATGTTATAGTAACAAGAGGACAGTATGGAATTTATTGAACAAATTACTGGTAACGTAGAAATTTTTAAAATACATCGAGCAGAATTTATAAAGGTGCATTATAATTTTGACAAAGCAACAGACTAAGAAATTCAAATTTCTTGGGTAAAAATTAATCTATGGCTTTGTCAAAATTACAATGCACCTTGTAAATTCTGTTCTATGTATTTTAAAAATTTCTACGTTACCGGTAATTTGTTCAATAAATTCCATACTGTCCTCATGTTATTATAACATAGTAATTTTTACATCAATTTTTGATGTGAAAAATACGATAAAATTCTCTGAGTGTATAGGTTTTCATTCATACCAATTGAGCGTGATCAGCTGATAGACTTTGTAGAAAAATCGGATAGCACTTTATGCAGACAGTTGTCATATGACAATTTTTATAATGTTATAAACTTTATAAAATTTTACATAATTGTGTGAAATTTTATCAAATTTTACAAAATGCTACCTCAAACTTGATGCAATAATGACATCAAATGCTCTAAAGTTTTATAAAATTTCATTTACTTATTAGTGTCTTTCTAAGATCTCACTTTATAAAATTTTATAAAATGTAATACAATTATATAAAATTTGATCTAACTATTACTTTCCTTCTAAGGACTTACTTTATAAAATTTTATAAGATTACATGGAATTATAGGGAAAGGGTAATTTTTAGTGAGTACAACGTCTATTCAGATCATAAATTGAATCTCTGATAAGCTGTAGACTCTACGTAACGTAAGGAATAACATCATTCTAATGTAAATAATTTTTCCATAAGCATGTTAGTTTAATATAAAATTCAACCGCGATCATTACATTTGTATAACACTGAATCATTCATAAATGCGTCTACACGATCTAAGTATTTACTACTACACAATAATGTGAAACAGTTTGTAAAGCTTTTTAATCATTTTAAATTTATGAAATCTAATACGATGTAATGTACTTATATTAACTTAAAAACATGTGACATCAACACTAATGAATTTTATATACTTAAAACGGTTATGAATAATTTTCCATTTCCTTCATGATTTTTTCCGTAATTATTGATGGGTTACTTCCAATAATAATAACAGTTTTATGACGACTTCGACAACCCTGAAAAAAAAACAAATAATTTCAATTTAGCTTTGGATAGCGAAAAAAGTTTTAATTTTATTTCGTTTTAGAATATAATGTAAAGAAATAGTCAAAATCTTGAGTTTAAGGTAAACCTGAGGCTTATCAAACCATTCTTAAAATAGATTCAGTAAAAATTTTCTATAAGTTTTAGATCTTCGACCATATATTTCTTCGGCCATAATATTCTTAACCCTTAGCGGCCACACGGGGTAACTAGTGACCCCAGGCTCATAAAAAGTGGAATAAGAGGTCTAAATGCTTTGAAATTGATACAAGTAAACACATCTGCTGGGAGTAGACAAGTGGATATCTGACTCCATTACATGGGAAGCTGAAAAAACGCGTGGCGGCGCTTTGAGCGTTCGTTTTCTTAGCGTGGGGTACCTAGTTACCCCGTGTGGCTGCAATCGTTGCGTGGCACAAATCTTTTTTTTTTCAAATCGACTTGTTTGGAGTATCAATAGACAAAATAAAGGTAATTTTAAGATATTCTGGTAAGAAATTTTTTTTTCAATCCTACTCAATATGAAATCTTATCTGTTTATGTAAAATAAATCAATTTTATTTTTATCTGATATTGTTTATTGAATAAATCTAATGTATGTTCATTGTAGAACGCTTCACGTTTTTTAGTTCCGTATGTGTATGTAACCACTGTTATATCCGGCTTGCCGTATATATTAAAGGGGCATCTTTGCTGCGCTCGCTGTAAAGTGCAGCATTAACGATTTTAAGGACAGCAACTTCGGCCAACACCTCGTTGCACGTCGTCAACGTTTCCTCCAATCAGGGAATTACACTTGACTGTATTCTAAATTCATCCAATTATGTATTCTAAATTATTCCTTCCAGAACCGCGAACCGAAGTAATAAAAACAACGAACACCAAGGTGTGGCAGCCTATGACGCTTGAGAAGTTAATGTATCTTCCTTGCTGGCCCGCGTGAGTTCTAAACCGTGTTACGTTAAGGCAACCCTCTTTTTCTATTTTCTATTTCTCTTCGACCGAGTCGTTCAGTTTTCGTTAATAAAATCTAAACAGTCAAGTATACTATAAAATCCCACGGGAAGATCGTCTCGATATTGCACTCGAGGAGGCGTGGCAAGTTGCTTGTTACCATAAAATTTCTAATCAAAATTGTCTTCAAAATTATACTTTCTTTTTCGAAAATCACCACACGGCGTGGATGATTTTATAATAATTGTTAAGTGTATAAATAGCGATTCTCGTCCGAGTGAATTGCTGGAGATTCAGACTGAACTCAAATGAGCCAAAGACTCAATAAATTCAAAGTGTAAAACCTATTAGTTAAGTGTAAATCCCAGAGATTTAAGTTAAAGAAAAGAACCTTGGTGTTAAGAACTATTTAACATCTTGTGAACTGAGTACGGCGAGCCCATAGGGAAATATTTCAATAAACATCTATCATTGGGAAAAACCTGTATATTAGATTATTTCTAATATTAAGAACCACATCCCTTCTTCCTGGACCAAATCATCTTTCAATCAGAGACCATCAGATGCCGTTCACAGAAGTTGCAGTCCAAAGACCACAAAAACCAACTTACAAGTAAGCAACGAACAACGAAAGGTAGGTGGAATTACCAAATTCTTTAACGTATTGCATCCGAATTCTGAATCGAAACTACAGAGAGGCCACCACGGGGTTTATCGTTCGAGTTCTCACAATAAAAATAAAACGTAGAGCTTATCCTCTAGGAAAATCACCCCGTTTGCCCGGTGCCTTCCACTTGAGGCCCACGCAACCATTTCCAATAATTAATTATTATTAATCAATCAAATTCGGACATAACACCACATATACTTTCCTGCTTAACAGCATTATTCAAATTATTTGAAAATTCTACCGTACAATGGACGGCGTGGCTCAATGGACATAGATAAATTGAACAGAATTTGGCATAGGCTCGGATAGCTCAACTAGAAGAGCACTCAGCGTGATACTGACGGGGTTTAGGTTCGATTTCTAGTTCGGACTATCCATATTTTTCTCAATTAATTTATAAACTTTTCATTGAGAAGGTGCCAGAAAAAAATTTTAATAATGCTGTTAAGCGAGAAATTATCGGTGGTTACACACACGTACGGGACTATGTACGTGGAAATAATATTTTGTTCACTTTTCTGTATGTAAATATATATATTTAGAAGCCGATAAAACACAAATAAAGCAAATTTTATGATTTGTAATTTTTTGATTTTTCCGTCTAGCAATTTGGCAAAATAAATATACTTTTTGAATGATTGGCGGATACTGTTGTTTTTTATAATAGTGGTATATGTTGTTCGTAAAATACTAAATATTTAACCCTTAATATTGAAAAATGGCGGAGTAATTAATATTTTTCTGAAAAAAGCCGTTTTTGCTGAATTTTTACATAAATGAACAGTTTTTAGAACGCCATATATAAATTGAGCCATAAAAATCATTAGAAATGTTAAAGAACTCTTTCACAAACATGAAACAATCAGTTAACAATCGGTTAGAAGTCTTGAAACACCCATATGTCTTGTACAAATAGGTTTTTCAGCATTGGGTAATGATTTACTCCATGTGTCCGCTATGTGACCTGACTGAGGTGTGGCTATGGGTTAAGAAGTACTAAAATCCCAATTAAAACAGCAATATTTCAAATTTTTAGATGTTTAATTGGATTTATCTTGAGAAATAGTATCTCTACGGTAATGGGTTACATAATTTTTTTGTAGGAAACCAAATTCCCCTTAAAAAAATCCTGTACGATTTTGTTATAAAGTTAGTGGTTTGCGAATAAAATAAAAAAAAAAAACTATGAAAATCGAGAACAAATTGGCTTTACGATTTTTCACCGTTGGGGCCGTTTACAAAACATAAATTGGCTACAAACACTTTTAAAAAGGAAAGATTACTCTCTAATTTTTACCTATTACCGATTGAATATCATAAAATGTTGCGAATGTTACGTCGGATTTGGACATAAATTATGTTTTTGTGGGTATTTGGCCCAAGCCGAAGCCTATAGATCGGGAACCCCAGAGATCTTTTATTAAGAAGGATAGGTTTAATTTTTAAATTAATAATACGATATTTAAATTTTAATTTCTACTATATTGTCAACTCATAAAACAGTTATTCATGATTAATAACAAAAGTATTAGGTGGCTAGCAGCCGACCCTAATTACACAATTGAAAAATTATATTTACTATTTGGATTTTACATTATATATGTTAGAATTTTAATTTTATAATTATATAATTCGGACATTACTAAATTGAACATTTTAAAATTTATTTTATTCTTTAATTGTAAATGACACGTAATTGAATTTTAATTTTATAATTCATGTAACTGAACACTTTTAAATTTTATGTAATATTTTGATTTTTAAATTACACGTGTTTTAATTTTAATTTTATAACTCGGACATTACTAAATTGGACATTATTTTAAATTTATTTCATTCTTTACTTATAAATGACACGTGTTTGAATTTTAATTTTAATATTTATGTAACTGAACACTTTTACATTTTATGTAATATTTTGATTTTATTCTGTTATACCTGTTTTCCTGTGTAAATACTTGATGAGCTTCAAATTAATATACTAGTTTAATTTATACTACACTTTTCTTTTTCTTTTTCTTCATTGTAACAACTTGTTAGCACCTTGATGATTGCAGCCAGAAGAGAGCGAGACCTTTTTTTGTTTTTCAGGCCTAAAATTTTCTTATCTTGGTCGGCACACGCATTATTCTCCCCACTAAGATTTTCCTTAATAGATATTTCGTTGTTCACGTGGTTCATTGTATATTATAAAATTTATGAATAAAAAAAAATTGTATTGAAAAGTATAAAAATTAATCGGACGTAACACGAAGTTATAAATAATTGAAAAAAAAAAAAATTGAAATTTACGTGTTAATTAAATGAAAAAGTTCCAAATTCATTTAGCGAGTACTTAAAATTAAAATTAAGAGCTCATCTTTGGTGAGAATTTTTTTTTATATATTTTGAATATTATTCCATTAATGGACCAGAAAAAAAATATTCGTTCCAAAAAAAGCACCCCAATATATATATATATATATATATAATTATGAATTGACTTTTATATTAGCCAGATCTATAATTAGATGTAGTTATATATAGAATTGTTTATAATGATTGAATGTTTTAGCGTTTTCCTTTAACACTTATCTTGGATTACTCGACCCAAAAGCTGTTCAAAATTGTAAAAATATCTACAGTATGTACTCTCTATGATATCCCTGATTAAGCAACTGAATTCAACCGAATTCAAAATTTTAATTCTGTTATATTCTAGTGAATTCTGCAAAACAGAATTCAACTGAATTGAAAATTTGACTTTGATTGAAACAAAATAAAACCGATTTAAAAATTTCAAACTCGTTTTAATTCAGTTTAATTCGGATTCAGAACCAGAAATTGGAGAATTATTTTCGAATTAATCAGAATTAAACCGAATAGAATTATTTAAATTCGTTTTAATTTGGACAAATTCTGGTTTTTCCGCTGAATTAGACAGAATTCATTTTTAAGTTAGGTACCGAATTAACAGAATTTATCTGAATTAAATAGAATTAAAAATTTAATTCTGTTTAATTCGATCGAATTCAGTTGTTAAGTCAAGAATAGCATTATAAAGCATATAAATGATAACATAGCTATTATACAAACCTTGTTAAGGGTAATAGAAGATTTTTTCACATCGAGAACAGATGATAAATATTTAATTAGTTCAATATTTGCTTGTCCATCAATAGGAGGAGACGATATCGCAACGCTAATGGCCTCTTCATTAAAATCTGTAAACCATTACCCATATCATTTTTTACATTTTATTCATATATTTATTCTATATAAATTAGTGATCTATTACTGATCAGTCACGAGCTTAAATTAATTCAAATAAGCTTCGTGCATTTCCGCTAAGTCTGGGAGCTGCCGAACTCGCGATTGTACAGAGAGCGTAGAGTGCCGGGTCACTCGCTATTTGGACCCGACACATACTAAAAACTCACTCAGGACCGTGTCAAGACGCTATGGGAACCCGCTACCAGCCGGCCAATCAGATAATTCGTCTTATATTGGCCAACCAATAAGAAAATCCGCTATCAACTACTTCCTGTTGGCGCGCTTTTAAGCTAATGGGAAAATTCGTCTTATGCAGCAAGGCTGCCACGTCAACACCAAGTTTTCCGAACGATAAGTCGCCAAGTTCACCAGCCAGTGTGATTTCTCTTCTACAATGTCTTTTCGCTCCTGAATCCAAGAGTACAACCTCGTGCTCTAAAACCGCTCTGCTTTATTCATTCGACAACGTGCTTGCTATCAGTAACCTCGTGCTCTCTAATCGCTATATAATTGTTCTTGTGATATATATCTAAACCGCTACGCTGAATTCTCTCTTTATTTAGTCAGTATATTAAGGCTGCTATTTACTGAGAGTAAATTAATTGATCTCCGCTTGTAATTATTGTATAAATAATTATCGCATCGCTAACCGCTATTGACCGCGTGTCAATTTAATTATACGTGAATCTTTTCTTTAGTTTGCATTCGCTATCGCGTATCTTATAGTCGCATTCGCTATTAAATATAATTTCTCACAATTTAAAGTGTAAATAAGTGTAAATAAATATCTAATTTATTTATTGTTAAAAACTGTGTAATTTTTAATTGTTCAAATTCCTACGCCTAAACCAGATCCAATTAGTTTATTCGCTCATTTTACAATTACATATGTTTTAATAATACGCATCCCTGGCGGTTTAGAATGACGATGGAAACACGGTGGGTTTGTGCCATTTTACCACCGAGATTACAAGGCGTTGCCACCGTGGTTCCACAGTGTACCCAGAAAATCGGTAACACAGTGGGACCGCGGTGGTTACATCGTGTAATCACGGTGGATACACCGTGGAACCACGGTCGTGAAATGGCACAAAGCCACCGTGGAATCACGGTCGATACACCGCGTAATCACAGTGGATACACTGTGTATACACGGTGGTAAAATGGCACAAACCCACCGTGTACCCAGCATGGATCCACGGTGTTTACACTTCCACAGTGTTTTCACCGTGATTCAAATCCGCCAGGGATAATTTCCTACTTCACAGCATTCAATAAATAGATTTAAATTTATACTAGATCATGTAGATATTGTCCACTTCCAAGAACTTGAGCAACTTAACAAGAAGATCTTTTTTTCTAAAGATTCAAATCTTCTGCGAAATTTCTATTTGCATTTTTACTCCGAATTTCGAGATTTAGTCAATATCAATTAAAAACCCAAATTATCATCAGAAAAATGCGTTACAGACCCATTAAAGAAAAAACAATTGTACTCACAGTAAAATTGTTTTGGAAACTTTAAAAGAGCATAAAATCGCCTATAATATGCCAGAAACGGCGATCTGAGAACTTGAAATGCAGCTGACCATTAGAGAATTAAAAAAAATAGTAAGATTCTCAATGCGTTTGAAATGGAAGAAACTTCAGCATCAAAATATAAGTACTTAGAAGTAATTATAGACTTAAAATTTAAGGGAATCTTTTCCTAATACATACGTCAATATTTTGCTGTAAAAGTGAACGAAAAATGTTCATTCAAAATGAATCACCCAAATATATATATGTAGCGTTGCTACACTGATGAGCGATCGATGAATTTCGGCAATCTACGCCGAACATCGATTTTTCTATATTCCGTCTCTACCTCATTTGTAGAGACACTATAAGTGATATACCTCTGGACTGCATACACGCATCCAAGCATTTTTCTGTTCTGTATACTTACTATTACTGTGTTACAATCGTTAGTTAAGTAAAACATATATTTAACATAATTAGTTGGTTTTAATTATTTATAATATTACCTCGACCACTAAATATATATATATATATATATATATATATATATATATATATATATATATATATATATGTATGTATATTAAACCGATAGTTTGAAGACGATTCTCCAATTAAACCGCTGCTTTGAGGACACTTTGATTGTTTGAGGACTGGCTCAAAGATTCCTTATATCTAACCGTGTTCAGTCACGAGCTTGATTAATTTAAATAAGCTTCGTGCATTTCCGCTTTCCGGGAGCTGCCGAACTCGCTACTGTCCATAAAAAGTCGGAGAGTGCCGGGTCACTATCTGGGCCCGACACATACAATTTCTACCTCATGGCCGTGTCAAGACGCCATGAGAACCCACTACAAGCCGACCAATCAAATAATTCGTCTTATATATCAAATTCTCCTTGGACAGAGTCGTCGGCAGCCAATGAGAAACGTCGCTATCAACTACTACTCGTTGGCGCGCTTTTAAGCCAATGAGAAAATTCGTCTTATGCAACAAGGCTGCCACGTCAACACCAAGCGTCCACGACGACGCTACGACGCAGTCATCTTCGATGATTCTACAACGTGCTTTGCTACCTGCAACCTCGTGCTTTGAAACCACTTCAGTAATTATTTCTTGTGTGATATAATTCAAATTGCTTTGCTAATTATCCTCAATATTTAGTCAGTAAATTAAGGCTGCTATTTATTGAGAATAAATAAATTGTTATTCGCGTGTAATTATTATCTAAATTAATTTCCGTGAATCTAACCGCTCTCTACCACGTGTTAATTTTTATACGTGAGTTTTACGTTGCATTCGCTTCCGTGTAATATTTGTCGCCTTCGCTATTAAGTATAATTTCTTACAATTTAAGGTGTAAATAAGTGTAAATAAATCTCTAATTTATTTATAGTTAAAAACTGTGTAATTTTTGATTGTTTAATTCCTCACGCCTAAACCAGATCCAATTAGTTTATCCGCTCATTTTACAAACCGATACTTTGAGGTCCGATACTTTGAAGACGGCTTCAAACTATCAAAGACGTTTATACTTTTTTATACACGATAGTTTGAGCCACCTTTTTTTTTCTTTTCTTACGTAATATATGATGTTATAAAGCCGGTGCACTGAACTTTTTTTTATATACTGTAGAAAAAAAAATTGTTATCCTAATTTTACTAATAAACCGATAGTTTGAGGTCTGTCCTCATAATATCATATGTTAGGACCAGAAATGTAAATAAATTATGGATGTCTCAGTATACTCATGAAAAAATATGAACTAAAGATGGCTAGGTGGTGCGGAATTAACCACTTGATTTTACTTAGATTAGAATATTGTAATCACAATGAACTTAAAAAAATTCTAATAGGAAATTTTATGTTAAGAAGATTCCATTGAGGTGATTGAAAGAGTTATCGAATAAGTGTTCCAATAAAGTTACGATTAAAGAAAATAGGAACAACGTTTCACATTGAGTGTATGCTGTAGAGTGGCACAAAAAAATTTAATTCAAAATTTTTTCGAGTCTTGTATGGAAATTCGGTACTTTAAGACGTTCTAAAAACCCTACTCGAAAATCTACTTGATAAAACATTTAGAAGAATTTGCTCGCAAATTTTTTAAATTACAAAAATAATCAAAATTCAGATTTTGTTTTTAATTTTTACTTTTACGTGGCAGCAGTTGTATCGATCTGTAATTCCCGTTATATGGTGAACATTTTTAGGTTTTTTAGTTTTGGGGATTCCACCAAATTTGATTGATTTTGACTGTTCGGAACATTTTTGAATATACGCAAAGAGGTATGTAGGTAAAATGATGATGGTCGAGTTGTCAAAAAATATAAAAATCAATTCTAAATAGTAGTGACATATTAGGAATTAATACTCAAAATTTTCAAGCAACGTTTGAAAATTCATGTTTTTAACTGAAAATTTCACGATAGCATCGAATTCAGAAATCGAAACAGTAGCTGTCGCAAAAAGAAAAAATTTATGAAAAAGAAAAATCTCAATTTCAATTATTTTTTGACTTTCGAAAATTTGTGCGTAAACTTGTACACGGAGAATAAAATGTAGTAAATTTTACTAAAAAGTATGAGAATAATTCCTAAATTTAGATAGTAATCTTGAAACGTTTATGATTTATATGAAAAATTCACAAACAGATAAGTATATTTTACAAATCTTAAAGGAAATATACGTTTTTTTCAGTGTATTCTGAAATTCCATATGAGTTGTGACGTTACATTGCCGAGGAGGCAGAGTGGAGATGGAGTACGTGTGATTCTGTGTGTTAGAGAGAAATAGAGTTAGTATGTGTGTCGGGTTGAGTGTAGTAGATGATCAGTTGAGAGTATGGAGTATGTATGTGCGGTGAGTTCAGTGTGTTAAGGGTACGAGTACGTGTACGGTACGGTGTATGTTTTGGAGTGTCTGTGTGATGGAGCATGGATTTAACGGGGAATGTCTAGCTGTGTCGCGGATAGTGGCCAAGATAACGTGCCTCCCGACCAGTAATTACGACTAGGCCTAGGCTTAGCCCTCGGGGTTGACGTGGTGATCACGGAGGAGCGACTGAGATGTCGCCGCCCTTTCGTGTTGATTCCCGGAGTTAGCTGGGGTACGTGTACGTTTATTTGGGAATGGCAGGCCTCGTTTGCGATGCTCGAGGAAGCCAAAAATTCTCTAACTTCGGATATCACGGGGAGTGACATTGCGGGAAGACCCGTGAGTCCACGGCTTGTATGTGGTGGGGAAAGAATGGATGGAGAAGCGAGAATGTGAGAGTGACTGAAAGTAGTAGAGCGTGCGAGTGAATGGAGTGGGAGGACAGAGAAGAGTAGTTGAGAGTAGACCATGGAGTCGGCGAGTTGGAATTGGGAGTCGCTCGAGTACGAGCCGACCCAGGAGTAGAGTTTGGAGTTTGGAAGCGAGTGGTGGCGAGTCGGAGAGTCGCTGAGATAGACCTCGACCGCAACCCTAGGTCGTCGTCGTTTGGAGCTTGTGGCTCAGTTAGTTGTGCTCTTGGAGCCGTTTATCGTATGAATTGTTGTCGCAAATTACCGCATTATTTTCTTTTATTTTATTAATTATTGTGTTAAGTTTTGTGATTCGTCGTCCACGAAAGGTTCCCGATGGCGTACTCAGGTATTTATTCGGTTGATGGACCGAGAGTACTCGACCGCGGACCATTTGGGCCCTCCGCGTTACTCTCGTGTCATCTGTACGGTATTTTATTTTATTTCCGTTTCTTTATTTTATTTTTTTAATTTAAATGTGATTAATTGGCTTCTTACGCGTCAAAAGAACCGCGACCCTCTCTCCACAACCTAGCATACTGAGCGCACCAGGACATGCCGCTACCACCGTCCATTTCTCTCCTCTCCGAAGGATTTAGATTTTAAGTTTTAATTTACGTGTACGTTTAGACCGGTTGCCGATACCGGAGAAATAAAAGTCGGCTGGCGCCCGTCAGGATCTGGAGGAAATGAGAGGAGTGATCGGTGGGCGAAGTGTAACGTAGCCCTATTCTGTGTAATTTGAGTTCGAGTAATTGAGTAATTTTATAGAGTAGAAATGTAGGTGTACTTTAGTTGAGTTTATCGAGTAATAAGTAAAATTTACGTTACAGAGTGGATACTATTTTTTGAAATTTGCTCGAAATCCATCACAATTTCTAAAAGTTAATAAAATAATTTGATTAAAAAACTAAAAATTTATATATCAATTAAATGTGTATCAAACCAATAGTTTTTAGACAATTCTCAAATTAAACCGATTGCTTGAGATTTTTGATAGTTTGAGGAATGGATCAAAGTTTTCCTATATCTAACCGGTACTTTGAGGACGGTTCTAAACAATAAAGTCCGGCCTCATTAAAAAAAATGATTTAATCCATTCTAGGTATATATCTTTATATTAGACGATTCAAATTGTTTTGAATCATTTCAAATCATTTCTTTAAATGAGGGTGGTTATGATAATACTCTTTTATATACCGTGTTGCAGGTGCCACTTGCCTTCTAGCAAAATCTGCTGCTTTAGAGTTATGAAAGCATACGAAAAAATTGTTAATTTCTAAAAATACGTTTTTCCTCGAAAAGTATAAATATACTAAGCTTACGCATTTTGAATTATTTTATACACCCTTATAGAACCGATTGCCATAAAAGCAGTGTAAAAAATTTGTTTCCTAGAACCATGCTATTTAACATCTAAAAGCAGCATAATTTAGAAAAATAATGTTTTTCGATTCTGAGTAATTTTCTCAAGATCACAAATAAAACTTAGAAATCAATGTTTTTTTCATCTTTAAGTTAATGGATCACCAATTAGATTTTTAACCTGAATACGTTTAATTTTTTTTTCTTTGGAATTTCTTTACACACGTTCAGTATGAACGGTTTTGACAGATTGGACCCGTAATCGGAGTAACGGTTGGAGATAAGGAAATTTTCAGCCGGTCCTCAAACTATCGAAACGTCCTTAAACAATCGGTTTAATCGGAGAATCGTCCTCAAACAATCGGTTTAATACATATAGTTGATATATAAAGTTCAAGTTTTTTAGTGAAAAATTAGTTTTTTGGAGTTATAGAAAAAAAAAATCGGTCTATCAGTTGACCCTGCGGGCCAGCCATAAAACTTCCCGCTGTTTTAGAGCTCCTGAAGTTCGAAAACATTGTTGTGAATACATTTTCGAGCTCAAAAATATTTTTGTATGCCTTCGTTTTCGGAAAGAAACGTTTTTTACCATTTTTTCTCCAACGATATCTCTCGAACGAATTGACCGATTAAGACGGTTGAGGTGGCAATCGACGCGTATTATCGAGTTGTAGAGCTGATTTTGAAATTGATTTATAGAGTTGTTTTTGAGAAATTTCGAAAAAACTAAAAAAAAAATTTTTTTTGTAATTCTTTCGGGAACGGATTCTCTTGAAAGAATGAACAGATTTCGATGTTTGAGGTGGCATTTCACGCGGCTTATAAAGTTTTGGAGCCCAGTTGATTTTGAAATCAATCCATCGAACACATTACAAGTTATCCAAAAAAAAAACGTTTTTGAAAAAATTTTTTTTTTGGAATATTTCCAAACGCACTCTAACCATCAATTCTAATTTGTTACAGCTTTTAGGTATTAACTAGTCACGCCGAATGAAACCTTAATGATCAAAATCGGTTCATCCGTTCGAAAGATGCAGATATTTGCATACATACATGCGTACGTACGTCCATACTACCGTGCTTAGGAAGAAGGCAGTAACTTCAATTACTGCCTTCTTCCTAAGCACGGCAGTATGTATACATACACTCTGACATCATCTTGAAATTAGTCAGGATAACATACTAAAACCTCAAAATGTCAAGATCTGATAGAAATTTGATTTTCAAAAATCGGACCAAACCGTATAACTTCCCGAATGTTTGAAAATTTTTTATTTTCTTGGCGGGAAGTTGAAAACAGTTTTTCATGTTTTTTTGTGAGATTTTATATTTTCTCTAATCTAATTTCAGCCAGTCCTCAAACTATCGAAATGTCCTGAAACAATCGGTTTAATTGGAGAATCGTCCTCAAACTATCGGTTTAATACACATAGTTGATATATAAAATTCAAGTTTATTGGCAAAAAATTAGTTTTTTGGAGTTATAGAAAAGAAAAAGTTTTTCATGTTTTTTTGGGATATTTAATATTTTTTCTAGTTATTTTATTTCAGATATTTTGTCACGACACCACTAACGCTCTGATGTGAGTTGAAACTGATCTGAATCCTTGTTTTGATCGCTGACACTAATTTCTGCTTTAATACATTTATTAACTTGAACATAATTTTCAAAAGTAGTGACATATATAGGAATTCATACTCAAAATTTTCGAGCAATGTTTGAAAAGATATGTTTACAACTAAAAATTCCATGTCATAATATAGAAGTAAAAGATAAAAAATATTGCTGTCACGAAAAAAAAAATAATATATACAGTTTAATGTGAGGAAATCTCTTGACCTTGACAAGTCTGTTATAAAGCACAACCTCTCCGCTTCGCGTTCAAGGCGTGCAGAATTTAGGAAATAGAATAATCCAAATTTCAATAATTTTTGGAATTTTAAAAATTTATGAGCGACTCCTTAAATATTTTTTACTAGGCTGATTTTTTCAAAAGGTTCTTGAAACTTCTGAGACTAACAAATTTTCTAGTTCTTCGAACTCAAAAAACGCGTAGACCTGGAAAAATTCTTTTTGCTGAATAAAAGTAATGTTAGTCCGACGATAGCTTTGGAACGAATCAACTGATTTGCATGTGCTTTGCAACTGTAGAAAGGACATTTTAAGACAGCGTTAATTGAAATTTAAAGCTAATTGGACAGGCGATTTACGAATTATGCAAAACAAATTTTTAAAAAATTTTTTTGATTTTTATTTTCCAAATAGCTCAAAAACTACTTGACAGAATGGCTCCAAAATCTAATCAATTTAAAATCTTAGTTAGCCTTTCGATCGCTACCAAGTCAAATTGGTTAATTTGCTCCAAGGATATCATCTGACATAAATAAGTTTATGCGACCCTCCACCCCCACATACATACACACATGTACATCCATCTCAAAATAGTCAGAATAGCTTTCTTAAACCTCAGAACGTCGACATCTGATAAAACTCGATTTTCGTAAAGCGGATCGAAACCAGTAACAACTTCCCTGTTTTTTTTTTTAATTTTCAACTTCTACTGCAAGAAGTTACAAATACTCTGAAATTTTATTAAAGAAGATTATTTTTTGAAATTCACTTGAAATCCATAACAATTTCTAAGAATTAAATAAAAACTAAATTTCACTAAAAAACTAAAATTTTATATACTCGTTACATGTGTATTAAACCAATAGTTTATAGACAGTTCTCCAATTGAACCGATTGTTTGAGGGCTTTTTCATAGTTTGAGGACAGGATCGAAGTTTTCTTTAAGCTCATTTTCTTGAAATCATGCTATTTAATATCTAAAAGAAACATAATGTAGAAAGATAATGTTTTTCGACTCTGAGTTATTTTCTCAAAATTACAAATAAAATTTAGAAATAAATTTTTTTTTAATTTTATGTTAACGGATTACCAATGAGATGTTTCAACATGAACAAGTTCATTTCCTTTTCTTCAGATTTTCTTTACACACGTAAAGTATTAACGGGCTTGATAGTTTGGACCCGTAATCAGAGTATCGGTTGCATATAAGGAAACTTTTAGCCAGTCCTCAAACTATCGAAATGTCCTCAAACAATCGGTTTTATTGGAGAATCTTCCTCAAACTATCAGTTTAACACGCATATAGTTGATACATAAAATTTAAGTTTGTTATTGGAAATTTTAGAAATTTTTTAGTGATTTTTGGAAAGCTGTGGATTCGTAGAAAATGGTCGTATCGAATAATTAAATAAGCCGTTTAAAGCTTGCAATCACTAGTTTGAAGATCTTCTAACAAAATCTTTACTAGTGATGGTTATTGCGTAATCATGAGAAATAGTTCAAGACAAAAATTTTCTAAAAATATTTTTTTTTTTTGTCCACGGAACAGGGAAATTTTTTTCCCCAACAAGCTTCATTCTTGATTATTAGAAAAAAAAAAATTTAGGCTTTTTTTCTACAAAATTTCACGAAAAAGAAATCCTGAATGTTTTTTTTAGTTTTCGATAAAAAAAATTTTTTTTTTATTTAACTTTCATTCATTAAGTAAGTTACCCCCAAAATTTAAGAAAAGACGAAAAAACATCAATTTTTGAATTTGATGATAATTACACATTTAAGGGAACAAAACGTTCCTTCAATTGTTTTATAAAACTTTGATCAATCAGTTCGGACAAATGGTTTAATGAATCAATTTCAAAATCTACAGAGCTTTTGGAGTTTCATTAAGCTGTCACATAACCTGACAACATGAAGCTTTCCATCAATGTTTGTAAAGTAGCGATTGATTTACAAAAAAACTATAAAAACTCGTATTATTATACGTTTTTTGAATCGATATTAAGGATAAGAAAAATATTTATTTATTTTTTTAAATTGAAGTAACGCTTCTGGGGGCTAATTTCCTGGCCCTGTGGATAAAAAGAAAACCAAAAAATTTAGAAAATTTCTGTCTCAAGCTATTCTTTATGATCACGCAATAACCGTGACTTAAAAAAGTTGCTAGATTTTAAAACTAAATATTTCAAGCTTCAAATTGTTTTTTTTTAATTATTCAAAACAATTATTTTTCACGAAAATACAGCCTTTCAAAAATCACTAAAAAAATTTAAAAAATTTTTCGTTCCTTTAATTTTTTGGATAAGAGTATAAAATTTTGTTCTGTCAGTAACAAATTAGGTTATTGAGTTAGAGTAGTTCTTATAGATTTTATTGAATTTTATAGGCCTTATGCTTCTACAATGATAGATATCGCTAGGATACGCGCTCATAGATCCTTGAATGCGATATATAAAGAATTATAAACGGACTTCATAGGTTAGAACCGTTCTTAAAGTATCGGTTAGATATAAGGAAAATTCGAGCAAGTCCCCAAACTATCAAAATGTCCTCAAACAATCGGTTTTATTGGGGAATCGTCCTCAAACTATCAGTTTAATACACATATAATTAACATAAAAAGTCTTAGTTTAACAGTGAAAAATTAGTTTATTAAATTTTAGTAATTGTTATGAATTTTCATAAAATTTTATACGCTTTTCAAATGGTAGGTATCCCAAGTCAAAATTTGAAATGTAGGATTGCCCTCCATATTCTAAATTAGGTTATTGAGGCTGAAATAATGGTTATATGAGGGTATTGAAGGTAAAATCACATTCGAATAATAAGGCAAGCTAACTTTGAGAGTTTTGTCCGCTTTTACCAAATGTAGGGTAAATTTACAGTCGGCAGAAATGTAAAAATATCCTCCAAAACCTATTTTTTAACTGTGGAAGAAATCCTCATCGGATCTTCGTTGGTAGGTTAGGGGAACGAAGGAAATATCAACTATGAGATTAAAATGGCTGCCATAGTAACGAATTTTTAAATAAAGAAGGTACAAATATTTGTAAATTAATTTATAGTATAAAGATAAAACAAGTATAAACAATCAAGCTAGCAAAAGATATAAAAAAAAGTGATCTCAAAGTCGATTCTAACATCGATTTGTATTTCAATGGAAATTGGTGATCGTATGTTTATAGCTGTGCCAATTAATACTGGAGAACTTGAATAAATTTATTGTATTAAAATATATTAACAATAAATAATGAATATTTCAACTAAGCCATCGTTCTAGATATTGATTTATTTTAATTTACTAAAATTTATTAAATTAAAAAAAATAAATTTGATGAGTCAATTACTTTACTTGATTTGAAGAGTTCATTACTTTTTCGGAAAAGTCAACGTATATTCATAGTATTCATCTGAACACAATTTTTTTTTTGGTTTATAAGAGTGTGGTCAACAGTTTATTTAGACCATAGTAGACATTTTTTTTTCTAACTTTGAAAAAATACTTGAACCATTAAGTAAAAATCGTTATTATTAAGAAAATATTTGATTATCGATTGGATAAAATAAATATTCATTTGATTGAAATTTCAAAACCATCAGGATAAAATAAAAATATATAAGAAAAAATTTGAGTTAGAAAAATTCAATGGCTTTAAAAGAGTTTAAAATTTATGTCTAACGAAATGATGTCTTAAATTAGATTGTACGCAATGCAAGATAGAATCACAGTTCTAAAATCACTTTGGAAGTATGATTTTACCCTCCCAATGCTCTTTTGAGGGCATGGAGATCAAAATTACAGTCCAACTGTGAGTGGCAGGCCTGTTAACAAAAGAATTGAGAGTATCTCGGCTAAATCCACATTTCAGATTTCAACTCGGGTATTTCTGAGATATGCCCTTATGAATCCTGTAATATGATGTAGAACAAAATATAAGCGAGCTTCAGTAGAACCGTCCTCAAAGTATCGGTTAGACATAAGGAAACTTTGAGCCAGTCCTCAAAGTATCGGTTTAATTGGAGAATGGTCTCCAAAATATTGGCTTAATATATTTGTGATTAACATATAAAATTTCAGTTTGTCAGTGAAATTTTAGTTTATGAAATTTCAGATATCTATGGATTTCCACTGAATTTTTCAAAATAGTATCGAATATTATAACTTTTGAGAGTACTTTTTACTCAAATTTCACAAGATTTTTTTTTTTTTAACTTTCCGCTGAGAAAATTCGAAATTAATAAAAAAAAAAAATTCGAAGTTATCGGTTTCGGTCCGCTTTTCGAAAAGCGAGTTTTAAATAATTCAGTTAGTTGAAATACTATCGTCATCAAAAATTCAAAAAAATCTCTAGTTCTTACATTTTCTTTCCGATAATTCATATATTAACCGTTTGACTTACTTCAAAGTTTACGTAATTGTTCATTTTGATCATTTCCATTTATGTTTCTGTCCAAAAAATTAAATTTATCTAGCATACTCGTAAGTAAAATTTGAAAGAACGATCTTCATTGATTGTATATTTCTGGCGGTCTCGGAGATGAATGCGAACCATCACTTTCTTCGAGCCTGAAGGGCTTCAAAATAATAAATTTAAAGATATCGTCGGGCTAGAAGAGCCTGAACATGTATAGACATTAACGTCGTTGAGCTCCTTGAGCTCGAAAACAACCGGAAGTTTTGGGGCTTGTTTGCAGGGTCAACTGTTTTTCAGTTTTATTTTTAACTTCCCGCTAAGAAAATTGAAAATTTTCAAAATTTCGGGAAGTTATTGGTTTCGGTCCGATTTTCGAAAATCGAATTTTTATTAGATCTTGATGTTTTGAGGTTCGAGAAAGCTATTTTGACTAATGTCAAGATGATGTCCGAGTGTATGTATGTGTGCATGTACATATGTAAATATCTGTAACTATGGAACGGATGAAACGATTTTGATTGTCAAGGTGTCATTCGACGTGGCTAGTGGATATCTAAAAGCTTTGGGAAATTGAGCTTGTTCGGTAGGGTGTGTTTGGAGATATTCCAAAAATAAAATTTTTTCAAAAATGTTTTTTTTGGATAACTTTTAATGTGCTCGGTGGATTGATTCCAAAATCTAATCAGCTCTAAAACTTCATAAGCTGCGTCGAATGTCAACTCAACCATCAAAATCGGTTAATTCACACACACACACACACGCGCGCGCGCGCGCGCACGCAAGTCTGTCTACAAATATTTAGAATCGCTTTCGTGGACCTCGAAAGGTCTAGATCTGATATATCCTCGACTTTTGGAAATCAGACCAAAACCAGTAACTTCTCTTTCTTTTTTGAAATTTTCAATTTTTATACCGTGAAGTATGAAATCGATTGATCGAGCCGTTTTTGAATAATTTTAAAAAAATTAAAAAAAAAATTTTTTTTTTTTTTTTTAATTCGTTAATATCTTGGAGTCTTTCTCATTGATCGATCTGAAATTTTTTGGAAAGTTGAGAGCCAGCAAACTTTTCCGATTGCTACAAGAACCATCTCAATCGGTTGATTCATTAAAACGATATAAAGAGTTTACATCCATACATACACACTAATTTTTTTTTTGGTCATCATGATTAATATTTTCACAGTATCGTTAAAAAAAAAGTTGTTTTTTTTTCGCCCAGGCTAATACGCACACACACACACACACACACACACACACACGCACGCACACACACACACACACGCACACACACACGCGAACGCACATATGCATACAGATAATTGGACATCATTCTCAAAATAGTCAGAATAGCTTCCTAGGACCTCAAAACGTCCACATCTGATGAAATTTTTCGAAAATCGGGGTGAAAACAATATCTTCCCGAAATTTTTGAAAATCATCGATTTTCTAAGCGGGAATTTAAAAAATGATCGAATTTTCTCTTCCTTGCTGTACGAACATTATTATTTCCAATGAAACCTGTACACAATCACTTCAAAATTTTAAATTTTTCTAATATTCTTAAATTTTCGTGACTGGTTGATTTTGCCCACATGAAAAAATATATATCCGGGCAAAATTGAATATGTCTCATATATGAATCATATATTCAGGTTTGCCCAAATATATCTCGGATTTATATATTTCTTTCGCATGGGTAGAATGTGCCAAAATATAGATCGAATGGATTTGAAAAAACTGAAAAACGGTTGATCCTGTTCTTTAACCTCAAAACTTCCTACTGTTTTTGCGCTGAGATAACTTGAAAACGTTATCATTAGTAAACTTTTGAGCTCCTCGAGCTCAAAAGGAGGTTGGACCGAAAAATATATATTTCGCTGAAAAAAAAGTTATTTATGTTCAATCATATCTTTAGAATAAATCGACCGATCTGCACGTGCTTTGCAGCAATCTTGATCAAACTTAGTTATGAATCAGTCTAACGGCTTACGGATTTCGCAACAAAAACATAAAAAAAATTTTATTTTTTGCTTTACTTGAAAACTAGTCGCCCGATTAACTTAAAAATCTCTTCAGTTCAAAGGATTAATGAGCCCTTTCGATTGCCGCCAAGTATGCTCAAATTAATCGATTCAATCCAAACTTGTCGTCAGACAAAAAGTTGACCGACATAGCCCGTGCGTGTGCACGCACGCACATACACACAAGTGCGGACAGATGGACGTCTGTCTGCAAACGGTCAGAATAGCTTTCTTGAACCTCAAAACGTCGGAATGATGAAAACTCGATTTTTGAGAATCGGACCGAAATCAATAACTTTCCTTTTGTTCGAAAATTTTGAATTTTCGCAGCGGGAAGTCAAAAACAAAAATTATAAATACACAATTTTTCTATATTTTATGGCCGAAAATACGTGATTCTAAACAGTTACCAAATACTATTTCTCAGGTGATGAATAGAATAAATTACACCGATTTCGTCTCCTCAATCTTGTGTATGTGATTTTTGTATATGGGCTGGCTAAGAACGTGAAATTAAAGTCAGACCTTAAAATAACAGTCCCCAAAATTACGATACTTTGAGGTCAGTCCTCAAACTATCTTTTTGGTCATATATTTCGGAAAAAAATCGCGTATATAAAAAATCAAAATTTGCATGGGACTCTTTGAGGCATATGTAAGCTATTTTCAACAAAAAAAACCGATGTCTCAAACTATCGGTTTAATATATATATATATATATATATATATATATATATATATATATATATATATATATATATTAGAGTGCTCCAAAGAAAATAGATATTTTTTTTCTTTCGGGCTTGTAAAAAAAATTTCTATATATCGAAAAAAAAATCCTGTTAGAAGGACGATTTTTTAATTCAATTTTAAAAGGTGGCGCTCGCTCTTCGAATTTTTTCATGCTAATAGCATGAAAATTTTACTTTTTTTATAAAAAATCCTATAACTTTATTTTACGTTGAGGAAAAAAATTTCGTCATGAATATTTTCATAAGAAATTTTATGCTCTACAAAATTTTTAATGAGCTCATAAGCTCTAAAACGTACAGTTCAAAAGTTACATATATTTAAAGTTGATGACTTTATGAAAATCTCCGATAAAACGGTATTTACACCAAAACTGCGCGGAAAAAAAAGATAGTAATGGTTACTGTGCTACACAAGAATGATCGTAAAGTATGAAAAAATAAATCTTAGCACATTACTAGTTCTCGTTATAATAAGAATGGGTCGTTTTTACGTCACATTATGTCGAATATATGACTGGTTATCGAATTCACAGTCACCATTCGCTTTCCAGATAATACAGGTTCCTTTCAGCAGTCGATGTGTTTCTATATAAAATAGGTGGTTGCGTAATAATTCACCCGACGACAAAATACCCGCGACAAAACACATGCAAACCAAAATACCCGCGACAAAATACCCGACGACAACACCCTCCAACCATTATGCCCACAAGAAAATACTCGCAAGCCAAAATATCTATAAAAAAAATTTTCGATCGTAAAGCACACTCTGATGCTTCGCATCGTGATTCGTGCAATAATATACTATATATACTATCAGATAAAATACTAATAACAATAATTATTATTAAATACGAATTTTGTGTGTGTGCAATTAAAGGGGATAGTGACTGTGAAATTTAAAAAAAATTTTTTTTTTTTTTTCATTAAATCAAAGTTTATATATTCAAAAATATCTATCTAGGGCATTATATGAAAATTCCGAATATTTTTCGAGTTATAGTCATTTTTGTGACAGCGCGCCAACTGACTCTTGCATTAACTAAAAACTTTAAACGCGTTTTTCTCGAAACTACTTTTTTTGAACTGGTCTCATCTGTGATTTGTATAAAAAAAATATGAACCGATTCACAACTTCTTTTTTTCCCGTATTCGTCTATTGAGTAGCTAAAGTTGCACGTAGAGGATTTTGAAAATTTTGATTTTAAAAATTTTTTAAGGCTGTTTGAATCCAAAAAAATGAGAAAAAAAAAAACGAAAAAATTTTTAATATGTCGCCATTTTTATTCAAATCCAAATTTTCAAAATCCCCTACGTGGAACGATAACCACATGTATACAGATTACAACGCGGTTTGGTTTTTTCGTTTCAGATAATTCGTTTTTGAGTTAGAGATGAGACTGTGGTGGGGAGAATTCGTTTAGAGCTCCACAAAAATGCTTATAACTTTATAACAACTCGAGATTTTTTAATAAAAATTTAGGAGAATTATCTACAATGTATACTTTATAAAACAAAAACCCCGATTCCCGAATTCTTTTATTATCCCAGTTAAAAAAAATCCCGAAAATCACCTATTTTTCCGATCCTTACAGTGGCTATCGCCTTTATAAAAATGTACCCATACATAAAAAGGTGTTAAAAATAGCGACTTTTTTTCACGAATTTTGTGTGTGTGCAATTGAATCAATGTACGCACACATAAAAGAGTGTGAAACATAGCGCCCTTTTTTCACGAATTTTGTGGGTGTGCAATTACAAAAATATACCCACACACAAAAAAGTATGGAAAATAGCGCCCTTTTTTTATGAATTCTGTGTGTGTGCAATTAAAATAATATACCCACACATAAAAAAATGTCGAAAATTGCACTAGGTCTCTTAACCCTACCGGGGCTTCGCCCCTGGACCCCCTTATTGAGATTCTCTTTTTTCACGAAAAAAAAAAAAAAAAAAACAAAGAGATTTTTTTTTAAATTGATTTTCGGGATGAATTGTCTTGGTCCCAAAAAGCGGGTGTTTTGGTTTGCGAGTATTTTGTCATCGGGTATTTAGTTGCGGGTGATTTTTCTTCAAGAATTAAGACGTGCCACCAAAAGAGGTATAGGTCCTGTGTGGAGATACGAATGACTCTCCGGACAAACGCGTGTCATTATCGTTCAGCATAGTAACCATTCCAGTGCTGAACTGTTGCTTTCAGTCACATGTCTGAGTACTGTTTACAACATTAGTTCCCGCTAAACAGTAGTCAGACATGTGACTGAAAGCAACAGTTCCTGTCCAGCACTGGAATGGTTACTATGCTGAACGATAATGACGCGCGTTTGTCCGGAGAGTCTTTCGTATCTCCACACAGGACCCATACCTATTTTATGTAGTAACACATCGACTGCTGAAAGGAACCTGTATTATCTGGAAAGCGAATGGTGACTGTGAATTCGATAACCAGTCATATATTCGACATAATATGTAGCATAATAATAGTTGCTATGTTGGATCGTACTCAGTCGTATGTAAAAACGACCCATTCCTATTATAACGAGAACTAGTAATGTGCTAAGATTAATTTTTACATACTTTACGATCATTCTTGTGTAGCACAGTAACCATTCCTATCTATTTTTTTCCGTGTAGTAACCATGGAAAGAATTAATTTTGTAAGTCAATATTTTTTTTCATTTTCTTCAATACACATTCGTAAGTCGACTGTTTTTACATTAAGAGTGGGGTCAAAGATAAGATATTCTCGTTTGTTTTTATAAAAAAATACAGAATCGAACTTTGGTACGAAGATTCTAAACAATATTACGAATCCTCCACATTAGTATTTTTTTTTTTTTTTTTTTTTTGAAAACCACGTCAAGTCTTTTACGATGATTTGACACGGAATTATCGCCGATCAAAGCAAAAAAGTTATAAAATTATCTAGAGCTAAATATTATTATATAAAACCTTTTTTACTCAGGCAAGTACTATCGCGCGTGTATAAGTTCAAACACCCACCTTTTTTTGCTACTTAAACTTTTAACCATTCATTTATACACACCTGATATTTGATTTCGCTTAGCCCCGGGTTTTGCTTGAATTCTTAAAATCACGTTGCCATCCTTATCGACAGACACTGATCCCAGTTGATGCTGTATCAAAAGTAAATTTAGAGATTAAATAAAATACATACCCTGATTAGATTGAATGATTCAAATCAACTTTGTAACTATTTTATCAGTTTAAATCATTAGTTAATGATTAAAAAATTGGTCTGTCAGTTGACCCTGCGGGCCAGCCTCAAAACTTCCTGCAGTTTTCGAGCTCCTTAAGCTCGAAAACATTGTCAAGAATACATTTCGAGCTCCTCGAGCTCGAAAATACTTTTGAGTGCCTTTGTTTTTGAAAAATAACGTTTTTTACCATTTTTTCTCCAACAATATCTCTCGAACTAATCCACCGATTGTAACGGTTGAGGTGGCGATCGACGCGTTTTATTGAGTTCTAGAGCTGATCAAATTTTAAAATTGATTTATCGGGTCGTTTTTGAAAAATTTCAAAAAAACTAAAAAAAAAATTTTTCTTTAATTCTTTCGTTCACGGTTTCTCTTGAACGAAAGAACCGATTTTGATGACTGAGGTGGCATTCGACGCGGCTTATAAAGTTTTAGAGCTGATTAGATTTTGGAATCAATCCATTGAGCGAATTAAAAGTTATTCAAAAAAAACATTTTTGAAAAAATTTTATTTTTGGAATATCTCCGAACGTACCTTACCGATTAAGCTCAAATTTTTAGTGCTTATAGTAAATAACAAGCCGCGTCGAATGACACCTTGACGATCAAAATCGGTTCACCCGTTCAAAAGTTACAGAATAATTAAATACGTACGTACGTACGTACATACATGAATACATACACTTGGACATCATCTGAAATTTAGTCAAAATAGCTTCCTAGAACCTCAAAACGTCGACAT
Organism: Microplitis deprimator; assembly: GCA_964016945.1. Classification (NCBI taxonomy): domain Eukaryota; kingdom Metazoa; phylum Arthropoda; class Insecta; order Hymenoptera; family Braconidae; genus Microplitis; species Microplitis deprimator. Next base: position 13,471,377 of record OZ024706.1, on the reverse strand, counting down.
CTGTTGGAATTTCGATTTTTGCAAATCGGGGTGAAAACAATAACTTCCCGAAATTTTTGAAAATCTTCGATTTTCTTAGCAGGAATTTAAAAAAAACCTGTAACGATTCGATTTCTTAAAGTAAGAATAACTGTCAATCTTTTGAATATGATCAATCTCTGGCGGTTTTAAATCATGGTGGGCCCACGGTAGAAACACCATAAAAGTTTAAACACCGTGTAATTTCGGTGGATCCTCGGTGGTTTCACAGTGTTTTTGTGCCATTTCACCACCGTCTATACACCGAATTTTGACAGTGGTAACACAGTGGTTGCACGGTGTACTCATCGTGTTCTCGCAGTGTATCCGTGCTGATATTACGGCGTATTCATCGTGGCTACATGAGAGCAAGATCACATCAAGTGGGCCCCCCATTTTCCACTTGATCATAGAGTTCGGGTTCATATATTTTTTCAGGGAGAAGTAACCATCAACAATTAAACTCCAAAACAGTTTTTTTAAATTTTCATTTCAACAACAATTTTTTTTACAATAAAAATTTTGCGGACTTTTAATTAAAAAATCAATTACAAAAAAACCGTTAAAGATAATTCAATGAAATTTTCAGGATTTATTGTTTATTATTCATATTTTGGAAACAGTAAAACATCTGGAACTTATTTGTTTATTAACATATTGTTTATTAAAATTTAAATAAACAAATTAAAATTTTTATGACCTCCCTCAAATAATGAAAAAAAATTTTTTTTGTCAAATTCGATATTTATTATAGATGAATATTCCGCAAAAAATTTTACTGTTCGCTGTTGGTTCAACTAGTCTAAATTTTTTTATGAGCGAGCGCCGCGCTGGGATTTGCTTTTATTTATTAAACATAACATAGAGAAAAAATAATGGAAATTTTATGTGTATATATATATATATATATATATATATATATATATATATATATATATATATATATATATTAGGGCGTTTAAAAAAAAAACAAGAATTTTTTTTTTTCTTGGAACCAGGATTAAAAGTTTCGTTCAGATGCCAAAATAGGCTTCTGAAAATATGAGCCCTTAATATTAATATTAAGGTTTTCCGCATCACACTTTTCAATTTCCCATAAGAATAACACAGGAAAAAAATTTTTTTTTTCTTCTAATTTTTGAAACTAATGAACTGTAGATTACATTGTAATGTCCATTAAAGATTTTTGTAAAGAATTGAACGCTTTACAAAAAAAGTTTCTTATCATTTTTTAACAAATCCATTTGTTCGAAAGTTATTGGAGCTGGAATTCAAATCTACAATAAATTTCGAGATCTTTTTACTTTTTCAGCAAAACTATCAGACTTATCAAAAAATGTCATAAGACTTTTTTTGTAGACAATTTTACTCCCTATAAAGTATTTTTCACAAAGTTTATTCAAATTCCGCATTGTTTTCTAGTTATTTTCATTCTAACATTAAGTTCTCAACATCGATAAGAAGACTATTATTTTTATGAACTTGGCATCAAAATGAAAATAACTAGAAAACAATGTGGAATTTGAATAAACTTTGTAAAAATACTTTGTAGGGAGTAAAATTTTCTACAAAAAAGGACCTATGACATTTTTTGATAAGTCTGACAGTTTTGCTGAATAAGTAAAAAGATCTCGAAATTCACCGTAGATTTGACTTCCAGCTCCAATAACTTTCGAACAGATGGATTTATTAAAAAATGATAAGAAACTTTTTTTGTAGTGCGTTCAATTCTCTACAAAAAAATTGATGGACATTATAATGTCATCTAAAGTTCATTAGTTTCAAAAGTCAGAAGAAAGAAAAAATTTTTTCCTGTGTTATTCTAATGGGAAATCGAAAAGTGCGATGCGGACAATCTTAATATTAATATTAAGGACTCATATTTTCAGAGGCCTATTTTGGCATCTCAGCGAAGCTTTTGAGCCTGGTTCTGAGAAAAAAAAAAAATTCTTGTTTTTTTTTAAACGCCCTAATATATATATTAGGGTGTTTCAAAATACACATTTCTTTTTTTTTTCTCAAGTCTTATTGTCTCAAAAGTTAGTCTTAGGTATTAGAAAAATCCTCCCAAAAAGTAGCTCGAAAGCTCAATTCTGCTAAGAGCTCAACAAATATTAATTTTCTCATTTGAATTACATGTAAAAAAAATTTTTTTTTGTTTTTTATATATAAAAGTATTAAAAAAATTTCTTTTCGAAAATCAAAGTACGTGTTCTCGTAAGAAACTAAATTCTCTACAAAAAAAAGCCCTCGAGTATTTTCTTCGTACAACTAACAGAAAAAAAGTTATGAAGCTTGAAACAATAGTGAATTGAAAAACTCAACGTAAAGATAATTTCTGGATTTTATTACGTGTATTTGTTTATACGATTAATCTATATACTATCTATCATCAGTAAGATGTTTTAAAAAGTTTTCTAACTTATTTTCTGTATAAATTTCGAAAGAAAAATATTTTTTTTAAGAATTAAAATTTTTTTTTCTTTCTGTATTTTTAAATTAAAAAGAAAGTTCTGTTTTGAAAGTCAAGAAAAGTTTTCCCATGTATTCAAAAAAAATATTGACAGATAACACTAGCTCAGATGAAAAGACCTAAATTTCTATTAAAAAAACTGTTTAATATAATAAAAACATGAAGTTATACTATTTATTATAGTTTAAAGCTTCATAACTTTTTTTCTGTTAGTTCTCCGGAGAAAACACTCAGGAGCTTTTTCGTAGAGAATTCAATTCCCTACAAGAATATGTACTTCGATTTTCGAAAAAAAATTTTTTCAATACTTCTATTTTCAGAAAGCAAAAAAAAATTTTTTTACATGCAATTTGTATGGGAAAATGAATATTCGTTGCGCGAGTCAGAATTAAAATAGTAGTTTGAGCCTCCAAAGCCTCAGTTCTTTTGATGTTGGACGCCGCTGAATGTAATATGTTATTTAAGTCCTCGATGTCCTAAAAGTAGCGTATGGAGGAGTAAATCACCTTTTTAAAATGGTATTTTAATCCTCCATGGCCTACCATATATTTTAACGCTGTGACTATTCGCCCGATCTATGGGTTTACGGGAAGCTTTCTCGTAAATGACCCGTGGTTTGATTAAATTTAGTTCAAGCTTTTAGATCTACGGAAAAATTTCCCGAACTTCTAAAAAATTTTTACATTTACAGATAAATAAATTCTAAAAAAAAACTATGTGATATTTGTTATAGTATATATATATATATATATATTAGGAATGGATAATTAATTTCTTCTCTGATAGCCACACCTCACTTAGCAAGTTCTACAGTGAAAAATTTTCAGCTAACTTACCCTGATAACCAGACATTGCTCTACAAGTGGTTGCTGTGAAACATTTACAGCTAACTTAACGAGAAAGTTTCTGGCAAACCTTGGCTGTATAATACTTTCCTTTAAGTTGGCTTCAGAATACGGCAGTAGCTTGAATGTAACTTGCCAGAAAAACTTGCCGTCAATTTGAAGAGAAACTTTCAATCAACTTAACGTCATTGTCTGACGTTAATTACTTGTAGTCAAATTAAATAGAAAGTTGCAGACAATTTACTGTCAACTTAAAGGTAACTGTTTGCTCTCCAACACTTACCTTTAAGTTACAATGCTCATTTTTTTCGAGTCTTCTGATAATGTTATATTACAGCATTTACCACAGGTCCAAGGGCCGTTTTTTTGTTTAAAATTTATAACAGTTAATAGTTTTTGAAATGCACTATCTTCAAAATATTTCTGTATAGAATTGAAAATTATTGGAGTAATGCTATGACTAGTTAAGGAATCTGGTATAGAAACAAAATTAATATCATTTTCTACAATAGTGTACTGTCTATTAATAACATTATTGATTATTGCAGGAGTAATTATCCATGACAAAACAGTTTTTATTTGTAAAAAATAAGAAAGCATTGAAAATTTACTACTGCTGGTTATAGCTATAGGGCATCCAACAGCTGTCTCAGTACAACCTCTTGGACGTCCACGGCCTCTTGTTGTCTTTAAAATTATCGGACCAGTTGTTGTGTTATCAGTAGTTTCCGCTTGTTTTTCATTTCTAACACTAATCGCAATAGAATCTGATTCGTTAGTACGACTAGCGTTGTCAATGTTGTCTGCTTGATCATCTATCAAAATAGGTTGATCGTTTTCCTCAACCAACAAGTTTTCATGAAGAAGTGTATTCGTTTTATTTATTTGGTGTCGTTTAACATATGACGATGTTGTGCATTCTAAACCTTTTGGCTTTCCTATTATTCTTATCGGTAATGGCATTATAATTTCTTCAATAGCCACTAACTGGTTTTCAAAATCATTAATTTCCAACTATTCCAACTGAACAGATAAATTATGTGTATTGTTTTCAGCACACGTGATGACACTCTCACTCTGATTTACTGAATTATGACTTTCAATATTCAAGCAAGATGTTTTTTTATTCAAATTATTCATTAATACATTTTGTCCTTCAGCAGAAGCATTTAAAAGTTTATTCAAAACTAAAACTTTTTGGTCATATCGTGAACCACAGGATTGACTTACAACATTTGCAAGTTTATCTGTTATTTTTATCACTTCATTTCTTCGTTCTTGAATACTTTTATTTTTTTTCTTTGGTGTTTTTGTAATTATAGTATTTGGAAATGTATTTTTTTCTTTAATGTTTTTTGTTTGAAAAACACGATGGTTATCCATCATATACTTTTTGGTCCACCTTGGATTACAAAAAGTTTCTAAGTACAATAGTAACTTAAAATAAGATCTTACAAAAAAAATATTTTTGCAAGGTAAAGACATCGATTGGTTGAACTCACAGGTACAAGTAGTAGGCGTTGTTGTTAGTTCTGTTGTTTTAAAACTAATGATACATTTTTGAGATTCCGAACAACAATATTTCAATGTAATAGCTTTGTAGCGTCCAAGTGTGGGGAAAGTGCTTTAAAAGCTATGCCTGTCAAATAATTAGCATATTTATAATGAATGTTATCATTGCTAGAACTTATAATTAGTCTTTTTAAAATATGCTGTGCCAAATTAATATCAATTTCTTGGTTATGCGAAATATTCCATTCAAAAAAACGTTTCATAGCACTTGGTAATCTTTACGCTTAGCAATTTCTTTTATTTTTCCATTAACGTTCTCAAGTCTATTGTTGGTGGTATTATTGAAATTACCATAAATCATTGAATATTTTGTCCATTCTGAATGATTTTGATGCCAGTTATCATTGAAGTATTGCACTATTTTAGTAGGTACTGATTCTGTAAAATTATCATACTTACCCAGACAGCATTCAAGTCGGAATGACTGCTTTACGACGTCTTTTTCAAGGCGTCCTTAAGAAGTCTTATAGTGACTTCTTAACCTTTCGTTACTCGCGTCCACTCGCCCGACGATTTTCATCGCGTGGCGAGCACTGTGCCGCCCATGCTAAATGAAATGGGACGTTGCCAAATCATAATGCTATAATGAAATGTTTCTTACAGTAACAACAGTACGTTTGGCGACGTGGATAAAAAAATTGAATCGACGATTTAACTCGCACAATGAGCACTGTGCCGCTTTTTCACATTCTTTTTATTCATAAATATACTTTTTTTGTATTTAAAATGTATATTTTTTAATTATACACATATTTAACAAAAATATAGATTTCAAAGAGAGAATCGGTTAAGTATAAAGTCACAAATACCCATACAGTAACTTTTATTGCATTTTTTGTCAAAAAGGCGGCGTCACGCTCATAGCGCGAGTAACGAAAAGTTAAAGGTGTCATTTTTAAGAACTCTTAATAAAGAGTTCTTGAAGACTCCATAAATCAGACGTCAGTTTTGTGACGTCTAAATGTATTCTTTTTTAAGCTTCTTTATGAAGTCAAAATTAGGAGCTCCTTAAAGACGTCATGGTAAATTCATACTGAAGCCTTATTTGCGAAGTCAGAAAATAGAACTCTTTTTAAAGACGTCTTACTGAGTTCGCTAGGTGGCTCATTCGACATCTTGGGAACTTTGTAAAGACTTCTTTAAGATGTTGACGAGACGTCCAAATCATAAATAGGAACTCATTCAAAACTCGTTAAGACGTCATTTTGCTATCTGGGTAATTTGATAATCACTTTCATCTAAACTATAAACTAAGCCTTCAAGAAGTTTTAAAATAGTTTCTTTCTCAACTGGTTGAAGACTATATTTTTTATCATTAACTATGCGCTTAAATGTCTTCAATGTATGAAATAAACAAAGACATAGAATAACGTTCAAAAATACTTCACGAATCATATTTCTTTCAGTCATGAAGCACAAAGTTTTTTTAAAGGATTTAAAATTTTGTTTTTTAAATGATTCAAAAAACCATTTCATCGTATCAGCATCTTCTACGACTATAAATGCAGCACCAACAATTTCAGCACGCCCATTACCATCTTCCACCATAAAAGCATTAGTGTTAAGTCTAAATCAGTTAATTGGTAAGTGCTATCAACAAAGACTATTTCAGGCCACAATGACATAGATCGTCTCATTTCTTCAGTTGAAAAATAAATTCCTTTAGTAATTTTGTTCATCACAACGTATTTCAACTTGACAGTCTGTAACAATTATATTATTTTTAAAGTAAAAATATTAAGAAAATCAGATCAATATATTTAATTTGATTTAAATTAAAATAAGATATGATTTTACACAAGTAAAAAAAAAGTTTTTTAACGTGAGAAATAGTGTCGTAAACGATCATAAAGAAAACTATTTTTTTTTTTAATAATTCGTTAAACAGATATTGTTGATATAAATGACAGTGAAATTTCTTATAAATGAAGTATACTTATAAATTCACAAACTTGAGGTAAAAAATGTATTTCATTTATAACTATTAAAGCAAGATGCTAAAATGTGTTTGAATTTTTTTCCTTTGTGCATTACAAGAAAATCAACACGATAACCGAAATGATGCTATATGATACATAAAACTGTTTCGATGAGTAAATGACTATGATACACTTTATATTTTCAAGTATTAAGGTATGCAAATTATGAATGATTTGTTTTTTAATTATTTTTTTGCATATTTTTCAACTAATAATCATAAAAAAAATTTTTAAGTTACTTCAAAACTTGAATGCCAGTAATATATCGTACTAATAAAAATTTTTACGATAAAACACAAGTTTTTCGCAAAAAAAAAAAAAAAAAAAATTAAATGATATAGTTAAAATTTCATTATGAATTAACAATTTATATATATTCATAATTTTAAAAGTTCATTCACAAAATATTACAGGAGAATTAGTAATTAAAATGTAGCATATCGAATAGTCTTACCCTATTCTTTATTTAATAGTCTTACTTACGATAATCATGTTGAAGTAAATGTTGAATGTCCAACAAATCTTTTTTTTCATACAATTTATTTTTAGATTTGATGTTTTGTATATCTCTATTTGATAAGAACTTGTTTGTTTCTTTTGCAATCACATTTTTAATGAGTTGATTTTGCCATCAGTTTCAAAAAGTTTTTGATATTTTTGTAGGCTACTTGGTGACAATTTTTGATTTTCCGATATAGCATTATAGCATAGCTGTAAAAAAATATTAAATTTAAACAACTTGTCTTGTGAATGATTAATTTTTACTTGCCTTTGACTGTGCATGATTAAGGTGATCCAGGTTTAAGCTGTCAATCTCTAGTTCTCTTTTGTTTGGTGACGATTTCAGATGTATGTACTAAAATATATAAAAAAAAACATTTAAGAAGAAGAAATTTATTTTATGTATAATTATTTACGTTTTTAATTGATTTTTAGTTAATGACAAAATGATTAAAACTTACCTTGACCGCCGATGCTTGGCAGCTGTTTCACGCTCTTTGCCAAATTTACATCGATATTCAACATACATATATTTTAATGAATGATCAACACTAAATCGAAAGAGATGATGATTTTTAATAGTTACCCCTCGCGGTTTTCATGATACGGTTTGAACACTGTATTAAAAGAGTATAAACGTAGTCGATAACAAGTAGTTTTACCGAATTTATACGGTATATTTGTAAAATTTAATTACGGTATTTCTACAGAGCTTATACTGCGTTTATACGGAGCTTATACGGCATTTCTACCGTATAAGTACGTTATTTTTACCGTAATAACACGGTACTTCTAC
>OZ024706.1:13419199-13462993 GCA_964016945.1 Microplitis deprimator | reverse complement strand
ATTAATTAATGTAACGGGACCTAAGTCTACCTCCGCCGACCGGAAGCCGTTTCCTCACCCTTTTGGGCATACACGCGCTGCGTAAGTCCCTTCTTTTCTACCATAAATATTATAAAGCGAAACATTGAGCAAGCTCAATATTGGCGGATATTATTACCCTTAGGATCAGAGATCCTTTGCGTGTGGGTGCCGAACCAACAGCCACTACGAGTCCATACCCAGAGTATCCTAGCATTCGGTTTCCCTCATGCCGGCTTGGAAGTATACGCCCATAGCACCAATTTCATGTATTGGTCGACATACCACTTGGTCAAGAGGGGTCGTGGTTTCTTCCCTCGCCTTCCTGAGAAGACACCCAGTTTTATTAACATTCATTCGTCCATACTTAACACATTCACACTTACACCTAACTTCGGACTGACACCCGAGATGCACAGAGTCTTCACAAATCGTGAGCTCCGCACACCCATGCCCAGATGCACCGACAACAACTGGGTCGATGCCAGTTGAACCGCGATCTAGTAGTCTTCTCCTCCTTCCTCTCGGTGTTGGAATTGGCTGCTGTGCTTGTGGTGGAGACAATCTTTGCTGAAACCATTAAAAATTTTAAAAGAGTTTGGGGATGAGGCAAGAACCCGCCCGATTTGTGGCCACTCCGCGACCCACCCATCTATGCTCTGGAGCACCTCACGCTGAGGCTCGAACTCGGTGCATTTTAGCAGTAAGTGCTGAACGGTGTCCCACCCTTTGTTGCATTGGGGGCATTTTCTATCTTTTGCGAGTCCGTACTGGAAGAGTCTGTCTTTAAAGCAGCCGTGACCGGTTAAAATCTGGGTAAGCCAGAAATTAGGGCTGATGTGTTTGTTCGCTAGACGTTCAGTAACGTCGGGAAAGAAGTTGAATGTCATACGTCCTTTGTCCGTTGTGGACCACTGTTCTTGCCATCTGCGAATGGTTTCTTTTTTAAGGGAGACAAGGCCTTCTTCGTCATCTGGCTGCACGGTCACGGTTCCAAGGGTTGCCTGTTTACCAGTGCGAAGATTATAACGGGCTCAACGTTCGTCAATCACAAGCTCAATGGGCACTGCCCCTGCAACTACACAAAGTCCCTCATACGATGCCGTCTTGTATGAAGACGTCATCGTAATCAGGGCTCGCCGTTGCAGGGCCCTAAGAGCCTTCCAATCCTCTACTCCACATAGGTCACTCCAACTTGCTGCCGCATAAGTGACAACAGGCAGGAAGTAGCCCCTGTAGATAGTGGACATAGCCGGAAAGCGCAGTCCCCATTCAGTCCGTGCGAGACGGCGTATACGACTAAAAGTTTTATCTAGTTTCGCGCGCCTTGTCTTTATGTGTATTGTTGGTTTGAGGTCCTGGTCGAAGTGTACCCCCAAGTATCTAACGCTCTTTTTGAATGCTACTTTTGAATTACCTATAACGACTTTCGGTGGCTTTGAATCATACTTGGGCTTTTTCTGTCTTTTCGCTGCATAGGGGTACGGACCTTTGTCCTTACGTAGACCGCGTCGGGTGTAATCTCTTTTGAGGAATATAGCTTCAGTCTTAGACTCCGACAGTGTAAGTTTTGCGGAACGACACCATTCCAGTATCGAGTCTACCGTCCCTTGCCCTTTTCTTTCAATGTCGGCACGTGAAGTGCCTTCTATGATGACGAGGAGGTCGTCAGCATATGCTACAAATTTACTCCCGTGTTCTGTTGACTCTAATTCTTTAAGTAAATCATCGAACATAATGTTCGAAAATAAAGGCCCCAAAACTGATCCCTGTGGACATCCCCTTGTTGGCTTTTTGTACTCTTTCCCGAATCCCCATGACAGTGAGACTGTTCTATCCTCAAAGTAACTTTGAACCACCCTGTAAACATTTTTGGGGCATTCCCGCTTCTTCAAACCCTCGAGTACTCGCGGCCACCACACGTTGTCAAAGGCGCCAGAAATATCGAAGAGAAGTCCGATTGCCAGATTCTCTGTTGTCGAATCTAACAAGCGGCGCATCTCAACGATTGCATCTTCAGTCGACCTTTTGGCCATAAAGCCAAACTGTTAACTGGAGATATTATCCCCAGCTAAGACTGTGGTGGTGAGTCTCGACTTAATCAGCCTCTCAAATACCTTCCCGATTACCGATAGTAAGCAAATTGGTCTATATGATTTAGGGTCACTCGCGTCTTTGTCACTGCTCTTAAGGAGCATGATAATCCCACCCTCTTTCCATGCGGTTGGGAAAACTCCTAATTCTAAGCATCTATTATATAATTCTGAAAACTCCCCTGATGAGATTACTGCCGCTCTTTTGACTACCTCATTTTCTACTAAGTTTGGTCCGGGTGCTTTTTTGTTTTTAAGGGTCTTTAAAATTCTGTATAGTTCGTGCGGGGTGAATAAGTCGGCGTCCGCGGTGTCTGGTGGTGTCTGTGAATTTACTCGGGTTACTTTCTGCTCCTCCGTTTCTTCCTCTGGTTTGTCGTCAACAATGTGTGTGTTGAGAAAGCAGCTAGCTGTGTCCTTGAAACTTTCTGTGGATTGTCGGTGTTTATCTGCCTCGAGCTTGTAAACGATGCCTCAGTGCTCCTTGTTACCGTTCGACGTGACAAACTCTCGCCAGCTGTTTTCTCTCTGTCTTTTAACGTGTTTTGAGTATGTCTTGCAAAGCGTCAAGTATATCCATTTGAGTTCTGTCTTTCTATCTTTCTCCACCTCTCTCGGGTATCTCCTTCTGGCTTTATATACTTCTCTCTTTTCTTTTGTTAGGACTCTGGTCCACCACGGGTATGATTTCTTGTGCAATTTCTTTCGTAGGATAGCAAATTTACATGACTCTATTATGGTTTCAGTGAGCGCATCGGCATACCTTTCCACGTCCTCGACCGTTTCCAGTGCTAGGCCTTCAAGATTCTCTCTTGCGAGTTCCGGTAGTTTCTCGTGGAACTTTTCCCAGTCAGCCAACGCAAGGTTGAACCTCTTGGGATCCGCCCCGTCGAGATCCTCCCGCTCTCTTGGAATTCCTAGGCTGATTTCGATCGCATAGTGGTCAGTACTTTGCACCCACTCACGTTTGATGGACCAGTTTTGTACGTACCGTGCAAGTTTTGGGGTAGCTAGGGTAACGTCTATGTATGATTCCCCTGTGGTTGATGAGTAAGTTGGACCTTCCCTTTTAATGTTTAAAATCTCCAACTCATAATCGTCAATAAAATCCTCTAGTTTCTCTCCCTTTTCATTTGTTTCTGGGCCCCATCTAATAGATCTGGCATTCGCGTCCATCCCAAATAATACCCTTTTTCCCCTTAGTGCCTGAACTACCTTTTCTAATTGCGTGATGTGAATTTCTATGTTGTCACGACACTGGAAGTATGACGATACCACGTAGAGAGAAGTGCCTGGGCCCTCAATGTGAGCGCATACGCAGTGCGAAGTACTTAGTAGAGAAATTTGAATCATTTTGTATTTTGGATTCATCAAGCAAATGGCCGCAAATGGCCTTTCTCCAGTTGTGGCAGCAATTTTTGCATTGCTGCCAAAACCAGGTATTATGAAACATTTGTTACTCGCTGCTGCGTATGGCTCTTGCAGAAAGAGGACATCAATACGTTCCTCCTCTCACAAGGCACCTGTCTCCAGTGTTCCCGCCTTATCGTTTCGCAAGTTCACCTGCAAGACTCGAAGACCATCCGCGTCAAAACCTCTCTCTCCTCCTTCTTCTCTTATTGTCGGATTGGGGGGGGGGGAGTGAAATTTCGTTTCGCGTACCAAGCCCTTCTTCTACTGTTTCTCCTTCCGTTACGGGCCCACCGTGGGCAAAGTTACTCGACCCCGGACACAAACGTCGGCTTGTGCCCCGCGAACAATTTGTACCGTCTACTGTTAAAGAATCTGTTTTAAGTGTTTCCCGTTTCGCGTTTTCTAAATCAATTGGTCGCGTGATTTTACCCGCGCGCGTCCGCGTAACCCAATTCTCGTGCCGACGATTAGCGGGGGTACCAGGGGGCTTAGCAATCAAATTAGTAGCAATAACAACACGGCTTGCCACTCTGGCACTCCTTCGAACAAGCGTGGTGTTGGTCGTCGTTAATGATGCTGCTGTCGTGGTTTCTTGAGGCGTATAATTGCCATGACCCTCTTCCCCCTTGAGAGCCGATCCCGCACAATCCGAATTCCGGCCCATTGGTGCAGATAATTTTTCAAGAGGAAGAATTGCCATGTTTGTTTGTTTTTGCTATCTGAGTCCCTAAACTCTTTGTTGTACCTGTATGGAGAAAAGTTTGTATTAGTGTTACTGCTGCCATCTGTGAAAGAGAAAAAGCGTAATTAGTGTTTTGGAGGGGGAAGGATAGGAGTTAGGTTTGTCTGGGAGCTGACACTTAGCCGCTTTTTGCATGAAAATTTTATACGTATTGCTTTCGCAATTTTATGATAATCAAAAATTTTTGCAGGGCCTGGGCCTATTTGCGGTGGTGTCAGTCCACTGTCGACATATAATAGCATTTTGACTATCATTGCATTCGAAAAAATCGACTAAAGTGAAAAAAAATTGCCTTAGGTCCAGGGACCATAAGACAATTGAATCACATATACTCAAAATCGATTAAAGTGAAAAGCCCGCCTCCCAGAAGGGAGCGGGCTTCTCACTTTTTTATATACAATTAACAATCATTCAAATTGATTAAAGTGAAAAGCCCGCCCCCGGAGGGAGCAGGCCTAATCACTTTTATATATTATCAACAATCATTCAAGTTTTTCCATTGATTCGAGTGATTGGCATCACTTTTAGGGTTGGCAGTGTTGGGCTACCTACCCAAGCCGATATGCTTTCTGTTCTGCCCTACTAGAACATACTTGCACATAGGCTGCTTCATTCTACAACATTACTACCTGCTCGTAGTTTCCGTAACCAGGGTCCACAGCGTTGTACAAGTACAAATTATTACATGTCCAATTTCGGAGAAGGGCGGTCTATTAAGAGCCTTCGAAGTAGACATGCGCTGTTTCTCCCAAGTTACTTCCACCAGAATTATTTGCGTGGTAGTCATGAAGTAGAATGCCTTACCTGACCCTTGTCTCTCCTTTCAACTCTAAGGTTGTTTTTTCTAAGGAAGAGATTTTGGGACGGCTGAGAAGGCGTTTTTCACCTTTAGTGAATACTCTCACAGGTCCGTGCAACTTGCTTTGAGTGCACAACCCGCAGTATTTATGTGTAGCCACTCAGGCCTGTGTAGCACCTTGGCCCACAAGATCGGACTACACTTCACTTTGATAACCAATCAAAGTCATCTTTTTGAGGAACATGTATATATATGGTTTGAAAAATTTTGCCAAATTTAGATGATCATGGATCATTTATTAACTTATACGTGCGCACGCACCCGCGCACACACACCTCGGTGTATCACTTCTCCTGCCCCTCGTTTTTATTGGGGATATATATATATATTAGGGTGGTCCTTATTTAGGTGATGTTCGACTTTTTTTCACGATAGTCCTAAATCGGTTCTAAATCTATAAAAAAAAAAAAAAAATTCATGCCAAATTTTAGCTCTTAATTTTAATATTAACCCGCCCCCCCCCCCCCCCCGATAGCCAAGGTTTTAAATGGAAATAATACGGAAAAAGTTCTGTTAATAATTTGAAATTTTCGTTCATCATGAAATAATGAACAGATCATGTCAATCAAAAAAAATTCTTATAGCAAATTTAACGCTCTACAAAAAATGTCTCCTATGATTTTTCGCTATCTTGACTAGTTCAAAAGTTATTCGAGGTCAAAATCAAAGTTCTAGTCAATTTTATGGTTTTTTCCATTTTTACCGTCAATTTATAATTCAAAAATGAAAAAAGGGTTATTATTCATATTTCAGACGTCTTCTCCGACCTTGACGTATGTTCTGAAAGAAAAGTAATATTTAATTGAAAAAAGCGATTATTAAAATTACAATGAATCGAAAAAAGTACCAATATTATCATTTTTTCTTTAATCATAGATACTTTCATAAAGTTGTTACATTAGTTTTTTTCAACGCGTTAGGAAACATTTGACGATGATCCTTAACCAATTGTAATACATATTGCATTTGTTTTTTATCCTTAGTATAATGTTTACAAAAATCTTGCACTAGTTTAACTCCTCTCTCAGCACAGTCATTCACAACCGATAGTTTTTCGACGAATCGTAATGCAATTTTATAACTTTCATTATCAGCCCATTCAGAAGGATTAATTTGTAAGAATTTTGTTTGTAACTCAAACCTTTCAAAAAATTTGATCGATTCTGCGGTTACAAAAAAGTTCATATCGTTATGCAATAAATCGTTTATACTCGGACTTTGAAAGCGTTTTACGCTAAATTTTTCATTTGTATAATCCTGGTCGTCTTCCGGAATAGCATCGATTAGAATTTTTTCTCTTCCCGTATGCACCTTAGCCACAATTTTTAATTTTGTTTCTAGTGGAACATCTTTATCAAAAATTGCCATGATCGCTAACTCTGGCGATAAGTACCATAAATGATTCATAAATTTATTAATTGCTGCAGTAGCAAGATTACTGTTAATCACTTTAAAGTTGTTTAGCTCTTTTATAAATTGTAGATCATGGTACGGAGCTTTTACACTATTAGATGATGTAAACCAAGCCTTAACATAAACGAGTCCACTCGATGCAGATAGAGCACTTCCTTGGCTAGATAAAAATTCAACATTTTTGTCTAAAACGAATAAGGATATTAATATGACGAAAAGAATATTTACGTTAATAAAGAATAAAAAATTAATTGATTATTTGTTTCTTATAATTTACCCAATAATGCTTTTTCTTCTTCACTCTTTTTTTTTTGTTTTTCAAACTGGATTTTTTTGTTCAATTCATTATCATTATCATCGTCATCATATCTCGTTTTAATATTTGCAATAAAACCAATGCGTTCATCTGATCTTTCATTAATCAAGAATTCTTTAGAATTTTCATCGATAACATCAAATACATTGAACGGTGCAATGTCAAATAATTTTTTCAATGAACATACAAATTTATTTTGTTTTTTTACAGCCACGTCACTGCGATTTTTATGTTTGACAAGTATGCGCCACTCACCGTACAATGTTTTCAGTTTATCTCGGCATCTTTGCACATCTTGAACAGGAATTCGAGCTTTTGTCCAAAACACAATAATTTCATCAATGACTGCAGCAATACTTTTTGGGATAGAAGCATTTAAAATACGTGTATGAAAAAAAAACACTTTCAAAGCTTGCAATTTCGATGGTAATTTATTACCCACTATTTGAACGTCAACATCGCCAATTAAAAAAATGTTCGACGTAAACGGGAAAGCTCCATATTTTTCTGATCACTTCGAAATCAAATGGATAAAATTTATAGATTAAATTAAATAACAAGAAAGCATTAGCATTAGTAAACGTTTGTATATGATTTTGATAGAGTTGAGATCATAAATATAGGTTATGGACATTTTATAATTAATTTTGATGTAAAAAGTTAAAATAAAATCTCATAGATGGCAGCATAATCAGTTTCTATGTGGGGGCTTACACACACATCTAAACACATACACTCTCACACATATTCTTGCATATACTCATACCATACTCAAGTCATTCACTATACTCAGCAACCAAGCTGACAACTTAGCCTCTGCCGTACAGCAGGGATAAGTTGGCAGCATTGCAAATCTACCATTTCCACCACCCAGGCATCAACCAGCGTATCCACAATTGGATTATTATCCACCATACTTCGTACAACCAGCTCAGAATTTTAATGCTTACCCAAACTTTTCTCAGCATACACCTCGAGTTGAACCCTCTGAACTGCCCACGTTCTGACCGCAATCAGTCAGCTTATGGTTCAAATCAGTTGAATCCACATTTGCAAGCAAACCTGGATTGTCTGACGATACGAAATTCAGCGCAGTCATACGACGTTTGGATCACGAGTACCTGATGGCGGTGGAGCACGTTATCGAGAATCCTCCAGTCACAAATAAATACAAAGCAGTGAAAGACGCATTGATTAATAAATTTGGTATGTCACAGGAAAACCAGTTCCGCACGCTCATATCAGGACTCACGCTCACAGGAAAACCATCAGAATTATATGCACAAATGCGTCGCTATGGAAACAACCTGGACGAGTCATTCATCAGAACCTTATGGATGGACCGACTACCTCAGGAACTTCAAATGGTTTTGGCGGCAACAGGATCGATGGACAGCGACAAACTGACACAACTAGCCGATAAAGTTATGGGAGTTATGGAAAAGCGCCATCAAAGCCAGGATCACTACGTAACAGCTATCTCAAAAATCTATTCGCACAAAAATTGCGAGGATCAAATCCAAACTCTGGCACAACAAATCCAGAATCTTTCTACCAAGGTGGATGAGTTCATCAGTCAATTCAGCTCACGGCAGTCACGTGGAAGGTCGCTTAGCAATGAATCTCGTCCTCGATCTCCAGGACCTAATTCGAGGAACGGTAACTCAAAAACCAGCTCTTATCACCAAAAGTTTGGCCCAAAAGCTAATAAGTGCAGTAGCCCATTCATCTGGGCAGGTCACGCGTCTACGCAGCAGGGAAACGAACAACACCATCAATAGACGCGGCAACTATTGGTGGTTCGTCAGACTCTCGCCGCTTATTTATCCATGACTCATTCTCAGGAGCCAAGTGTCTTGTTGACACTGGTGCCGACATTTCGGTTATTCCTCCGACTAACGTAGATAAACAAAGAACCACCAGTCTACTACTATACGCAGCCAACCATGGTACCATCAAAACTACTGGAGAACGAGCTCTTACCTTAAATCTTGGTCTACGTCGGCCAATCAAATGGATTTTCTGCATAGCAGATGTGCCTTACCCAATCATTGGAGCGGATCTCATCCAAAAATATGGTCTCATCGTAAACCTTCGGGAAGGTCAGCTGGTGGACCCAGACACCGGATGCAAATCCTCAGGTACGTTTGCTCATGCTCCTATCAATTCAATTACGATCATATCAGCTGATTCAGAATACACAAATCTGCTTAAAAATTATCCAGAGTTACTAGGAAGCCCATCCAATCATTCGGCTGCTAAGCACTCGGTCAGACATCACATCAAGACCACTGGACCTCCTTGTGCTCAAAGAGTTAGACCACTACGTCCAGATCGGCTCAAAAAAGCTAAAGAAGAATTCCAACTCATGCTAGACTTGGGATACATTAGACCGTCTACTAGCCCTTGGGCTAGCCCATTGCACATGGTACCTAAGAAGAATGGAGACTGGCGCCCTTGCGGAGACTTTCGCAAGCTAAATGACAAAACAGACGCAGATTGTAACCCGATATCTCTGCTGCAAGATTGTACGGCCTTCCTCACTGGAAAAAAAGTATACTCAAAAATTGACATCAAGCGTTCATTTTGTCACGTGTTGGTGACGGAAGAAGATATTCCTAAAACGGCCATAATAACGCCGTTTGGCCTTTTTGAATGCGTCTGTATGCCCTTTGGACTTCGGAATGCAGCGCAGACCTTTCAACGTCTCATGTGTGAAGTCCTGCAAGGTCTCGACTTTGTATATTTCTATGTTGACGATGTCCTCGTAGCGTCAGAAGATGATGAGCAGCATAAAAAAATATCTGCGGGTCGTTTTTGAACGCCTAAAAAAATATGGTCTTTGCATCAATGCAGATAAATGTGTCTTTGGAGCCAGCTCAATTGACTTCTTGGGCTACCGTATCACTCCTGAAGGATCCTCACCTCTGCCGGACAGAGTTCAAGCCCTGTTGGACTATAAGAAACCTGAAACTCTGGTAGATCTCAGACGATTCCTCGGTGCCGTCAACTTTTACAGGCGTCACATGAAAGACGCAGCAGCAATTCAAGCACCTTTAAATGAAATGCTTAAGGACTCGAAAAAGAACGATAAACGCGCAGTTCCGTGGTCAGAAGAATCACTCCAAGCGTTTGAAAAGATCAAGCAACAGCTGGCTGAGTCGACGCTGCTAGCACACCCAGTACCGGATGCAGATCTTCGACTTACCACGGATGCTTCAAGTACAGCCATGGGCGCAGTCCTGGAACAAAAAGTCAACGACGAGTGGCAACCACTCGGATTTTTTTCAAGAAAATTCTCACCAACTCAACGTAACTACAGTACCTATGATCGTGAACTCACGGCTATCCATGAAGCTGTTAAATATTTTCGTCATTGGCTCGAGGCTCGAGACTTCAGTATTCGTACCGACCATAAGCCATTGACCTTTGCATTCCAACGTCGCAGCGACAAATCCTTAACTCCACGTCAAATTAATCAACTCGGGTTCATCAGTGAATTTACTACCAATATTCAATACATCAACGGCACGGACAATAGCGTAGCTGATGCCTTGTCTCGTGTGGACGCCATCAGACTTCCCACAGTCATCGACTTTAATGAATTGTCTCAACGCCAAGCTGAAGATCAGGAGCTAGCCCAGATATTACAAAGTAACGATACGTCATTGAAATTTCAGAAACTAACATACGGTCAGGATCATCAGGCCATTTACTGCGACGTGTCCACCAACGATATTAGACCGTTTGTGCCTCAACCGCTTCGACGTCAAGTCTTCGACGTGTTTCATAATATGTCTCATCCTAGTGGCCGGGTAACAAGTAAGATAATCGCTCAACGCTATGTCTGGCCATCCATGAACAAAGATATTACGCAATGGGCACGTACCTGTATCCCTTGTCAAAGGTCTAAAATTGGCCGACATGTCCACACACAACCAGCATCTTTCACTAATCCGGATCAGAGATTCGATCATGTCCACATCGACCTGGTCGGCCCGCTACCAGAGTCAGAAGATTTCAGATACTGTATGACGATGGTGGACAGATTTTCAAGATGGCCAGAAGCAGTCGCTATCAAGGACATAACAGCAGCTACAGTGGCGGACACATTCTATGCCAATTGGATCTCAAGATTTGGGTGTCCAAAAATCGTGACCACAGATCAGGGATCACAATTCGAAAGTGCTCTATATACCGCACTCCTTCACCTAGTGGGCGGAAAACGAATCCGCACCACAGCATATCATCCTGCGGCCAACGGTTTAGTTGAAAGATGGCACAGGACAATGAAAGCTGCCATCATGTGTCACCAGAACAATCAGTGGACTAAGGTACTACCTACGGTTCTCTTGGGATTAAGATCTTGCTATAAAGAAGACCTTAAAGCATCACCGGCTGAATATTTATACGGCACGACACTCAGAGTGCCAGGAGAGTTCTTCACACATGAAGATCCGCCCCAGGATCCCAACTTTTTCTTGGAAGATTTCCGCGTGCACATGAGGAGCGTTAAACCAGCACCCGCTGCGCATCACTGCCGTCAAAGAACATTCTGCTATAAAGACCTAGCCACATGCTCGCACGTTTTCCTGAGGCTAGACCACGTCAAACGTCCACTGGAACAACCTTACTCAGGGCCTCATCAAATCATCAAGAAAATTGATGATAGGACCTTTGCGATTAACGTGGAAGGAAGAGAAACAGTCGTCAGTATAGAGAGACTGAAACCCGCTCACCTGGCTTCCTCGGAAGTTTTTGAGCAACCTGAAAATAACGCTAGTCAGCATAATGTACCTGTACCTAATACTGTACCTGATACTGTGCCCGATACTGTACCTGTTGCTCGACAAAATGCATCAGCTGCTGTAACAGCACCTGTTACGCCATCACAAGCAACAGCCAAACCAGGCACGTCTACTTCGGTCCAAAACCGATTGACATCGCAATCAGCTGCAACACAGCAGCAGGCATCTTCGTCATCGGGACTCCAGCCAGTATTTACTACATTTTCCGGATCTTTGCGCACGTATCCAGCCAAGAAGATCAAGAAGAGTGTACGAATAAACACAAAACAGAACAACACATTCAAATAACGCGCCAACACCACGACCACCTTATCCGGGGGGGAGTGGTGTGGGGGCTTACACACACATCTAAACACATACACTCTCACACATATTCTTGCATATACTCATACCATACTCAAGTCATTCACTATACTCAGCAACCAAGCTGACAACTTAGCCTCTGCCGTACAGCAGGGATAAGTTGGCAGCATTGCAAATATAATATAGACACTCGATACTGAGAGATAGCTAGCAACAAGCATCGTTATTATTTTTATAATTCTATTCTGTACCTAATTATTAAGTATTTTGATAAATAAAGAAAGTATTGTTGTTGTGTACATGTGAACACGTTATTTTATAAGTAGTGGTAGATACTCCCACATCTAAAATTTTTTAATCCTAAAATTTAAATTTGAAACTAGATTTTATCAATATTTTTACCAATTGAAATAAAATCTTTTAACAACTTATCAAAAATATTTTATGTATCTCCAAATTTAGAAAACAGTTAAAACATACGACAGGTCAAGAATAAAAGAAAATAAGTGTAATTATTATTTTGGGATCACGATCACCTTGCAAGTTTTCTGAAAAAAAAACCCCCGAGATTGAAAATTATAACCCTTTTTTCATTTTTGAATTATCAAATGTCGATAAAAATGGAAAAAACCATAAAACTGACTAGAACTTTGATTTTGACCTCGAATAACTTTTGAACCAGTCAAGATAGCGAAAAATCATAAGAGACCTTTTTTGTAAAGCGTTAAATTTGCTATAAGAATTATTATTGGTCGAGATAATCTGTTCATTATTTCATGATGAACAAAAATTTTAAATTATTAACAGAACTTTTCCCGTGTTATTTCCATTTAAAACTTTGGCTATCGGGGGGGGGGGGGGTGTAATATTAAAATTAAGAGCTAAAATTTGGCATGAATTTTTTTTGATAGATTTAGAACCGATTTAGGACTATCGTGAAGAAAAATTCGAACATCACCTGAATAAGGACCACCCTAATATATATATATATATATATATATATATACCCAGAAGGGGTTTTGTCGCCCTCTAGGGGGCGCCAGACCAAGTACGTACCACCCTCTCCGTGGGTTCTGGGACCAGTACTCCAACCGTTAGCGGTGCCCGCATGTTTTGCACCTTGTAACATGTAGCAACTCCGTGATTGCAGGAAGCCAATAGGTACCTCTGCGCGGGTGTAAACCCATCTTCAGGCAGCCTAAAAGCCTAAGAAATAATAGTCCTAAACAATACTTATCACTAGCATACAGTGATAATCACTCGGGGTACAACTGAGGGCAGTCTTTTATAGCTGCTGTCTTACATCCGAGTGAGTATAAGTGCAAGTGGAGGAAGCCCGTATGGGTATGGGGAGAAGTTGCGTCCCACCACTAATCCTACGCAACCGGTTGACCAGAGCTGAAGTCTGGTGCCACGGGGGGGGGGGGCCACTTTCCAAGCCCTCTGTGACCAGAGTCTCTCTATTTCCTGAGATGGAATCAGTGTTTGGCCCAAGAAGAGGTTGGACTCGTGGTGGCTGATGGTAAGGCACCCACATGCACTGCATGCCTAATGGGTAAGCTAATGTGAGCTTATGCTCACATTTCGCTTTTATAATGTTATGGTAGAAGATAGGGACCTCTCGCAACGCGTGTATGCCCAAAAGGGCGAGGAAACGGCCTCCGGTCGGCGGAGGTGGACTTAGGTCCCGTTACATTAATTAATTATATATATATATATATATATATATATATATATATATATATATATATATATA
Organism: Microplitis deprimator; assembly: GCA_964016945.1. NCBI lineage: Eukaryota > Metazoa > Arthropoda > Insecta > Hymenoptera > Braconidae > Microplitis > Microplitis deprimator. Next base: position 13,449,272 of record OZ024706.1, on the reverse strand, counting down.
TATATTGCTTTACAATGTATTATGTCACTCGTATATTTTTAATCATACAGTAGAGACTCTGTATGACTTTTGATTAAAACATTTTTTTTAAAGTTCTAGTTTAAGTTCAGAGATAAATTATTTATGGAAACATTAATAATAAATATTTTTGTCATTATGTAATATAGGACGTACTATATTACCATCAAAAAAGGTACTTATCACTCTGTCAAATAACGGAGGAGTACCCGGGCCAAAATAGTCACAAGTTTGGAATATAAAACTTCTGAAATCAGTTTCTTACCAGGGACACTACAAGTCGTAGGCGCTATCTAGTGGCGAGCACCGAACTATTCTTGCTGCTGCTGCCTAAGCATCAGTGACTTTCCTCTCCTCCATATATATCTTTTCTACCAAGAAATTTTTCTGTCGGTTTGAGCAACTTTTTTTTCTTGGTTGGAGCATACGAAAATTCTTGCGTTAAACAAATAGTAATTATTTCAAGAAATTTTATTTTTTTTAAACAAAAAAAATGCAATATTGCTACAATAACCTGGCACGGCTTTCTTCAATGAAATATCTCTTATATTAAGAAATAAAGACTCTTAAAACAAGTAAAAGTTTTTCGATTAAAGCATAAAAATATGTTAACTTGAGGAAAAAAAATTTTGATTCAAGATAAAAATTTCAAAATAATTATTTATTTGGTGTAAGAAAATGTTTATTTTCCGAATCGTTAAAAAAAATTTTTTTGTATCAAGAATATTTTTCTTGGTTCAAATAAAGAACTTTATAAGCTAAAAAAAAACTTTTATGTCAAAATACTCATACTACATAAACAGTGCAGTGTTTAAACATCTTTAAATTGAAGAACTTTTATAATTTTTAATCATAAAATAATTCTAATTATTAATATTGATCCTAAATGTATTTCGAAATTATCTGATGTTCTTGCGAATTATTACTACATAGAAAAAACAGTTAACTCGAATCAAGAAAAAAATTCCTGATTCAAGAAATTTTGTTTTAACGATTCAGAAAACTAAAATCTTCTTGCACCAAGTAAATAATTATCTTGAAATTTTTATCTTGAATCAAAATTTTTTTTCCCCAAGTCAGCATATTTTTGTTTAAATTGAAAAATTTTTACCAGTTTCAAGAGTTTTTATTTTTTAATATGAGAGAAATTTTTTTGAAAAAAATTTTTTTTTGAAAGTGAAAATGAACTGTATTTTTTTATTGAACAATTGAAAGCAGAACATAGTAAAGAGATGAGTCATTTAAGAATACAAGTAGTAGTAAAACATATTGTATCTGTTATAGAATCTGAAGATTGCTTGTTAATAAAACTAAAAGATATGAAAAGTAATTTTCACCTTGTAAGAGTGAGACGGCATTACAGTGGTTGTACAGGTTTCCTTTTCATTTATTTAGGTAATTATAATTTTTTCTTCTTAGTTACCTAAATAAATGAAAAGGAAACCTTAGGTATTTGGCCGGCCCCAGTCGGCCCTGTACAACCACTGTAGTGCTCGTTGACGCCATTTTCTAGTCGTTGTTTTTAATATCATTATCATTATTATTGTATTTTTGTTGGAATTTAATGGTAGCGCTACGCGATTGCTGGTGGTAAGATACATAATCATTCATAAAACTTAGTTTTTTTTTTTCGAGTAGAGAAATGTTAAAACTGACTTCGGTCAACATAGAAAAATTTAAAAATAGAAAAATTTTGCAACATAAATATATTTAAGAGAGTTGTGTGTTGGTAGAGTACTAAAAGTAGAAAAGTAAAAGGTACGCTTGTAACAAGGTACGGTATGAATACATGGCGCTGATTGTATGTGGTCGACAAAGTGAGTTTACTATATTTAATGTGAGTCCCTCATCTGTTGAACTTAACACTAAATTAAAAACAAATTATTTTATCCTACCACGCAATAAATGCGTACTATTAAATCTTTGATAGCCATTGTTTTAACATTGTTAAGAATTAATTATTTCCTTACAAATGGAATCGTATTTTACAATAAATCAAAGATTTACTAAATCTTGGGAATTCTTTCAAATTTTCAATAATTATGAAGATAATGAAAAATTTCAACTTTTTACACCCAATAGTAAATATCTAAAAAGTATGGATGTCTCGCGGTACCCTAAATGTAATCAGAATCTTGTTTACGATGAAATTTATTTGAAGTGTACGTATGGTGGTTTACAGAAAAGTAACGGATGCGATATATTACCAAGATCGTAAGTATGATTTCTTTTACATTTGATTACAAGATTCTTTGGTAATAAATAATAAATAAATACATATTGAGGTGATCAATTGTGAAGCTTATTTTTTTTATTAATTTTTATGGCTGAAAAACTATTGATGCACTTATTAAGAAATGCTAAAAGATGAAAAAAAAAAAAATGAAAACGAACTAATACTCACGTAGTTTATTATAATGATACCAGCGTTACGAGCGTTATCATATCTCATATTTCAATAATTTCAATTGATTCAATATTTATGAAGTTCTTTAAGCTTTAAAAAAAGACATTGTACGATCAACAAGATTTCTTATATAAATACTCAAAAGGTTTCAAACAGTTTTTTAAAAGCAATGATGGTAATGTCACGATTGGAGATAGTGATGGGCGTAGGTACGAGATTTCGTATAAAAGTATTGAATAAAAGGGTACTTACATTGATCAAGGTCCAGTTCGTATGCCCGGCTACCGTTAACCAAATGCTCAGTTTATTCTATTTATATTTAAAGCGCGCCTACACAATATTGTTGAAGACAATATTGATATTAACCCAAAATGATTTCCAATTTATGATGTGACTGATTATTTTTTACAATCAAACGTCGAGCGGTAAACGTAAGATTGTGTACCCCCTACTGTGAACTATCGGTCTGAGCGGCTAGACAGGTAGTAAAATAAGGGATAAAGGAAGGTGGGCTGCCGAAAAGCCTCGTGAAGCTAGTATCTCGTCGTTAAAGTAAAATTGTCTGAGAAATAATGTTTTTCAATTGTTTTATGTTAACGAGTATTTATTTATTGAGGACTAAATATTCTCAAAATACAAAAAGGTTACAAATGGAAATATAGAAAATAGTAAATATGAAAGTAAATGTTTCATGCATATGTTTGACAATTTTTCAAAGTAAATTTAGAAAATATCAAATAATGGTTACAATGTTTTAAAACTAACCCTAAACAGGTTTTTGGTGAGGTGTCAGGACTGTCAGCAGTAACACAGGACACTTATTCACAACGCGTTCTCGCGGTTAATTAATATGATTCTAATTTATCGGTTTATTTATTTATTTAGTATGCTTTTGTTGTATCAATCTAAATGTTTATACGTTTCCAAATCTTCGTAGATCAAAATAATATGAATGTCTTCGCGCTTCTCGTGGTAAAATAATTTCAAATGTATTCAAATTCTTCGCTTTTTCGCGGTAAAAATAAAATATAAATTTGTTTATAAAATCTTCGCGTATTTTCGCGGTAAAATATTATTCAAAATCTCCGCGTATTTTCGCGGTAAAATATTCTTCAAAATCTTCGCATTTATCGCGGTAAAATATTCTTTGATTCTTCACGTTTCTCGTGGTATAATTCAATATTAAAATAAAATGAAATTAAATGGATTAAAAACAAGATGAAGATAATCAATGCTACCGGTGCTTCCGATTGATATTAATTCACGACTTACAACGATCAAGGTCCGGTTCGTATGCCCAGCTACCGTTAACCGAATGGTGAATTTAATAACGCTAATTATTCTCCTGAGACTAGTAGAAAATGATATACCGATTATTCGAGTGCTTACGACGATCAAGGTCCGGTTCGTACGCCCAGCTACCGTTAACCGAATGCTCAATCGAGATATCAATCCTCTAGCCACGAACACCGTCAAGTGTCCGGAGTTCAGTATGGTTCAGAGTTTGATTCCCAAAAGAACTAATGAGCTAAAGTCCATGGTCTTTTTATATGGTCTTCACATATGAAAAGTGGTGGTAACTTGTTTCCCATACGAGAAGGACTCGCCCGAAAGTTCTAGGCCCATGCACACGTGTGATACCTGGGAAATAGATTTTGACTATTAAGTGGGCCGATGACCTGGCGCCACTTTGCCGCCGAGGAAGCCATAAATTTGGTGGTTTCCATTAGCTTTCTTTAATTTCCAAGAATCACATGCAGGTGCACACGAGTTGGGTGGTCTATAGTTTTAAGATGAAAAATCAAATAAAAGATTACCGTTCTATGCTTAGATTATTAAATGGGAACGGATACATAAATTTTAAAAGTACGTTAAGTAAAAATGACGAAATCCATAGAGCAAGAGAAATCTATAATACACGTGGTCCATTAGTACATTACGACTTAATTGTAAAACGTTGACAACGCTCAGGTAAGTATATTTGTCCGGTACGACTGCTAGCGTCAATAAGTCGGCGTTATACATAAAAAGGTTTACGTACAAGAGGTCTTAGTGTGTACTTATTTCGGGAGGGAAAAAAAATAAAATTTTTGAAAGTAGCAGCCGTGACAGCAAAATCAATTTGAATAAATACATATATACTCTTGTTACTGTGACTTATTTTGTTTAAAACCATTTGAAAAATTATATTGACAGAATCAAATGACAATGTTTTATGAATATTTTATACTATTTCTAATTTAAATACGTGGAAAATATTTTATAAAAATTGTTGATGTTTTTCGCCGATGAATTACATATAATTATATTTAATTATATATAATTTTATAAACATAATTATCAGTTATTAATAAAATGAATATTTAACTTTAGTAGAATTATGTCTTATGTAGGTATTTAATCAACGCTTGGTAAAAAAAAGATGTGTTCAGTGTGAAGAGAGCTAACCCAGCACAGAGACTCATGACGACTCTCCTATTCAAGAGCTAAGACGACAAAAAATTATGATATTGGGAAAAAGATTAGAAAATCACTTGCTAAACTGTTCAGAAGAAGATTATAAAGCTAAAGGAGAATCTTTTGAAAAACTTTTGGATTTATTTGATAACGGAAGCTATACTCCAGTATCGGCTATGGAGCCTATGAGTATAAGTCAATTATTATCTATTTTACCCGATTATTCAAATTCTGAAGAATCAGAAGATATTTATCTGTTAAATAATAATGATGATAATGAATATATAGTGCAAAATCTTTCAAAAGAAAATAACATCATTATTAGTATCCAGGATTGAGTTGACAAAAATTTTAACAAAAGTAACATGTCAATTAATGAGCTAACGCTAAATTTTAAGGGTTTCGAATTTAGAGCCTTAGAAACCGCACAGAATAAATTGGTTCAAATGGAAAAATTATAGAAGAAATGGCAGCAAAATCACCCATACAACATATTTTGACACCAGGTGGAAAATCTGATGCAGAATCGCTTTCCGAATTATCAGTTATAGTCCTAAAAAATTAATAATATTAGATACTAAAAAAAAAGTAAGAAGTTGCGGGCGACCCAAGCGATATGCTTAGATCAAAAACTTTATTCTATGATAATAAAATTGATTATTAAAAAAAGAACTTCACGTTCTTCAAATCTTTAATATGGATCTGAATTCTATTTCAATTTATTATTTATGTTTTTTTTTAAATTCTAATAACAATTTTGTTTGAGTTATGAACCGTTATTAGTACAAATAAAATAATAATCTTTATCGATGATATTCTAGAAGTATTTATGATTTTTTATAATAATCATGTTCCATACCCATATCCTGTATCCGTATCCGTATTCCGTACCCGTATCCCGTACCCGTATCCGCATCCCGTACCCGTATATCCACAACCCGTATCCATATCCTGCTGCTATGATCCAATTTTATAATTTGACGTCACATAATATGATTAGTTAGCAGGACGTCATACAAAAAAATGTTGGAAAATCTGAAAATTGCACTCTTCAATCGCTTATGTGATAGTAAAAAATAAAATAATCAACTAACCATTAAAATGTTAAAAAATCAATCGGAATTTCTATTCCGGTAATTATAATTTTATATTTGTAAAATGTAATTAATTAAAAATTTGTAAAATATTCTTAAGTGGAGAACTTGTTCGAACGCCAGAATCAGACTAATTAAAATTGGTCAATTTATTCCAAAGATCGATTCACAAATTTAAAGAAGAGAAATTAATTTTTGTCATTCTATATCTCTTAAGTTATTTGATCAATTTCGATAAATCTGGTGGCAGTCAAGAGGTCTGATGCAGACTTAAAAATGATTTAGTTTTGAGACAATTCGGTTGAGCATTTTTTGAAATATACAAAAAAAACATGAAAAATTGCATATTTGATTTTTATTTTTTCAATAACTTGAAATCTACTTAGCCGATTGACTTAAAAATCTAATCATTTCTAACTTGTGATAAACTATCGATTGCTACAAAGCACACTCAAATCGACTTTATTCAAAGATATTATGCGACAGAAAAAATTTTTTACACTTTTACGCACGCACGCACACACACAGACACACACACACACACACACACATGCGCGCACGCACGCGAGAAACAATAATCGCTAGCTATCATTACAGGCTATAATCGATAACACCTAACGATCATTAATCGCTCATTGGTTGAGATTTTTTCACTAGCAGCTACAGAGAAAAATCGATAACAGCTAGTGATTATTTTTTTACGTGTAAAATATATGTGTATATAAATATATGGAGTCACACAAAAAAAGGTTAAAATTGATTCAGGCATTTTGTTAAGATATCAATATCCGAAAATCGGACTGAAACGAATTAGTTGTTAATAACTGAACGATTTTCGAAAACTTTCAATTTTCTTAGTGAGAAGCAAAATTATGAATGCAAGATAATAGAGAATTAATTCAAAACAGTAAATTACTGACAACATTGACACTGGAAACAAAAAAAAAATAAAAGTTTAAATCAATTTTGTATTTAAATTATCAATTTGTATAACAACTTCGAAGGTTAGATGTCTAGCCTCTGTGATAACAACCATCACATAATTTTTTTCAGAGAATTTATTTATCTGTAAATGTAAAATGAAATTTTCCCGTAGATCTGAAAGCTTAAACTAAATTTAATCAATCCACAGGTCATTTACGAGAAAGCTTCCCGTAAACCCGTAGATTGGGCGAATGATCACAGCGTAAAATGAATTGACATTTTTTAATCTTTTTGAATTATTCTCAATACCAAAATAGCTCGATTTTCGGATCGTGTGTAGGATTGAAAATAATTAAAATTAATTGGAATTTTTGAATCTTTCTGAATCCTTCTCAATACCAAAATAGTTCTATATTTTGGATCGAATTTTTTTTTTTAAGTTTTTTACATTAAAATTGAAAGATAAAAAAAAAAAATCGACAAAATATACAACCGATCGACATTTTTTTCGAAACAAATTTCTATCGTATCGTCCAGAGACGTTTTTTTTTTGTTTTTAATTTAAGTTATAAGCAAATGGACTTTCTCAAAATCCGGTTTGAAAAAAAAAATCGATAAATTGTCGATACAACCGATCGACAGCATTTTTTTCAAAACGAATTTTCATCGTATCGTTTAGAGACGTTTTTTTCTTTTGTTAACTAAAGTTATAAACAAATGGATTTTTTCAAAGTCTGGTTTGGATCAAAAAAATTGATAAAATGACGACGTCCAGAAAAAATCCATTTGTTTATAACATTAGTCAACAAAAAAAAAAAAAAAAAATCGTCTCTGGAAGATACGACAGAAATTCGTTTCAAGAAAAAATGCCGTCGATTGGTGGTATCGCCTTTTTTTCTTTTTTTTTCTTTCATTTTTAATGTAAAAAACTTGACAAAATTCCGGCCTATCAAGCATCTGACGCGATTTTGCCGAGAGAGAGAGCGCACGCGATAGGCAGTTGCTTGTTCGAGAGGGAGAGGTCCGAGCGCCTGCTCGTTTTTTCGTCATATCTCGCGAAATATTTGAGATACAAAAAAACACTATGATACCTTTTTTGTATATTTTTTCATTTTGAACATTTTGTTTCTAATATACTGCTCCAACAAACTAGTGGTTCGGGAGTTATTCTGATTTAAACAATTAAATTGTTATTAAAAATTGTTTGCACCACTTTTGAACAAAATGGACTCGATTTTTATGATCTTTGGCCCAAAGTACGTAAGAATAAGTTTGGTCCAGCGTTGGCCAACAAAATGTATACGGGCTCTGTTATTTAGCCGAAGGACTAATTCAATACTTTTAAATTTCACATTAAAGTTGAAAAGAATTCAAATAATAAAAATTTTAATCCCATTCAATACTTTCGAATTCCACTTTGGAATTGAAAGGTATTGAAATAATGAGAGATTGAATTCTTTTCAATACTTATCAATTCCACTTTGGAATTGGAAGGTATTGAAATGATGAAAGATTGAATTCTTTTCAATACTTTTGAATTCCATTTTAAGAATTACAAAGTATTCAAATGATCGAAATTTCAATTCCATTCAATACTTTTCAAAATCTCAGTATGTATTAAAAAGAATAGAAAAAATTTTCAATCCTTTTCAATGAGTATTTTTAATCAGGGTGATCTGAGTCAAAACTCACTTAACCCTCCAGAACATGGGTGTTTTGACTCATCTTATTTACTCTGGCCATGAGAAATAATCTCATGGCTTCTGCGCATGGGCATAGGATATTTTAAATAGTTTTCTTACGAAAACATCATTTATTTTTTATTTTAATTGTTTTTAAGTTTGACCATAATTAAACTAACATTTGATTGAATATTGAAATATATTTTAATTAAAGTTTGGATGTACTTGATTTAAAAATAATAACTTGTTGAAGCAAGCTTTTTAATGTTTAGAAATTTAACCGGTTGCCACAACCTGTACCTAACGGAGCTTACACGAAACGCACACTTGCATCAAAAGTAATAGTGTGTAGCGACACGTATGAATAAACCCTGATAGCTAGACCTTGCTCTGCAAGTTCTGCAGTGAAATATTTACGGCTAACTTAACGAGAAAGTTTCTGGCAAACCTTGGCTGGATAATACTTTCCTTTAAATTGGCTTCAGAATACGGCAATAGCTTGAATGTAACTTGACAGAAAAACTTGCCGTCAATTTGAAGTGAAACTTTCAATCAACTTAACGTCATTGTCTGACAGTAACACTTGTAGTCAAATTGAATATAAAGTTGTAAACAATTTACTGTCAATTTCAAAAGGTAACTGCTTGCTCTCCAACACTTTCCTTCAAGTTACCTTTAAAATACGGCAGTAGCTTGTAGTTAACTTATGGTTAGGGTGGCTATCAGGGTAAGCTAGCCGAAAATGTTTCACTGCAGAACTTGCAGAGCAAGGTCTAGCTATCAGGGTTGTTAAATTTATGTTAACAAATAGTTATACTATAACAAGTAGTTGCCTTAAATTTAACAAAAAGTCAACAATTTTTTTTTGTACTGCTTGGGTATGAATACTATTCTATAAAGATCATGAGTTCTTTAAAAATTATTTAATATCGCATTAACTCTTATAAAATTGTATAAAATTTTTTATGAGTTGAAAATTTTATAGCTCAATGTTCGAGCCAAGCAACCGCCAGAATAAACTAATAGATCATATAGGACTGAATCAGAATTTTCAATTATTTTTTCCGCAACTTAATATTTTTGTTTAATAATTATTGTCCGTAAAATTAAAATAAATTTTATCAAGCAATTCTCGGTGTTGAATTTTATAAAAATCTATTTTCATAGTTTCTCTAACAAATTGATTGGTCAAAATAAATCTTTATACAACTACACGAGTGTATCTAGTTGTATTTTTTATTTTAATAAAATATATTCTAAATAATAATTAATAACAAAAAAATTTAATTTTATTGTGTAACATTTGATTTGAAAAATTAACATTCCGCGTGATTTAGTAATCACAAAAGGGAAAGATTCATATTAAAGAGAAGTCAGCTTGAGACATCTAGCACCTATTCAACAAAGTAAATTCAAAAATCAAAAGGTAAAAAATATCTCTACTCTTGAGGTCTTGTTGACGTCCTTTGTTACGTCTCAAATTTTGATGTCTCACAGACGTCAAATAGCAGTCTTAAAATTACGTCAAATTTAGTAAAATTTAACGTCAAAGAGTACTCAAAAGTGTCTACAATTAGACGGTAAAAAAATACTGAACAGTTTTTCAAGTCAAATTAACAACAAATTGACATAAAATTTGCCTGAAAATTATCGACAACTTTTTTCTAATCAACTTTTGAAGTGAATTTGCATTCTATTCGGGCAGTAAATATACGTCAAATTCAATAGCAAATTTCATACAAATTGTCGTAAAAAATGGAAAAGTCCGGAGTTGACGGAAATTTGACGAAAAATTCAACGAAACTTTTGAAAGTGAACTTTTGCTAAAGCAAACTGTGCTATTCAGTTTCCTACATCGCGCGTATTTTAATATCGTTCGAGTTGGGTTTCCAAATTGACGATAATTTTTAGCTGGAATGGCTACTAGAAAATTTAAATTCAATTTGATAGAAAGTTGGCGTCAACAAATTGAACATCAACTTTTTGCAGTTAACTTAATGTCAAATTCTGATTCAATTTTCCGTCATCTAGCAGTCAAAGTGTCTATTACCCTGATAGCCACACTAAACATAATTGCTTAGCAAGTTTTGCAGTGAAGCATCTACGGCTAACTTAACGACAAGTTTCTGGCAAGCGTCGGCTGGATAATACTTGCGTGCAAGTTGATGCAAATCTACTGCCATCTGAATGTAATTTGTCAGAAAAACTAGTCGTCAATTTGAAGTGAAACTTTCAATCAACTTAACGTCATTGTCTGACGTTAATACTTGTAGTCAAATTGAATATAAAGTTGTAGACAATTTACAGTCAACTTAAAGGTAACTGCTTGCCCTCCCCAACACTTTCCTTTGTTGCCTTTAGAATACGGCAGTAGCTTGAAGTTAACTTACGGTTAAGGTGGCTATTAGGGTAAGGTTTATGCATTAATGAGGAGTGGTGCTGTAATTTCCCTATTAGAACAGTTTGTTTTAGCAAATTTACTTTAAAAAAGTTTCCTTTAATTTTTCGTCAAATGTCCGTCAACTTTGGACTTTTCCGTGTTTTTACGACAATTTGTATACAACTTGCTATACAATTTGACGTAAATTCAGTACCCGTATTAGAATGCAAATCATTTCAAAAGTTGACAAGAATAAAGTTGTCAATTTTCAGGCAAATTTTATGTTAATTTATTGTTAATTTGACTTGAAAAATTGTCAAGTATTTTTTCACCGTCAAATTGTAGACATTTTTGTGAATAGATTTGCTTACCTTCTAAAATGGTAAAAACTAACATTATCGGCATTTTTTCTCATTAGCTCTAAACTGAAGAGAAATTAACCGCAAATTTTTCTCTTTAACTTTTGCTGGCAAATTGTCAACAAATTCATGCAGAAAATTTCAGGCAATTCCAATGTTAAATTACAGTCAATTTCAAGCTAAAATGGTCATCAGGGTTTATCCTATGAATGAAAGTATACTACTAGCGCTTTACGATAGATTGTGGTGGATAGAGGTACTCTGCCTTTTTGTGGAAACAGATTTATGTGGTGTAAAGAATCCAATACGACACAGTCTCAGGGGATCTGTATAACAACCGAAAGAATCCGAAGGGGGTTCTCCCGATGTATCAACTATATATCCTAAACGACTTCGACTGAAGGTATACATATAAATATAAATATAAATATTTTTGAATGAATATATAGCATTTATGACAGGAAGCACGTGGAATAATGTTACTTTTTTCTAATTTGCACTTGAATTAAACTTGAATTAACGGAAATTAAAGAAATAAAAACTCAGTTAACCAAAATCTTGTAAGTATGATATTATAATATTCTGGATTATGTACTTACGTCTGCTTTTTTTTCTTGTATACGTTGCGAAGGTTTTTTTGAAAATTTTTTGGACATCACATTTACATTAAATTTGGTCTGTCGAATATCGATCTTTTTAACTATTATATTTCTAATAAGTGAGAACATTTAATCTATTTATAACTTTTTTGTTTTCCTTTCGTGTCGTTATTTTTTTAAATTCCATACACGACCATCAAGCTAAACTGTTAACCTTAAAACCTCAATTATCGAAACTAATAATAATAATGTGTCTACCAACTTAGTAATTTTTACCAAAGTATTAGCCGCCCAAATTTGAAATTATTTTTCAAATGCTATTTCCAGATCAAAATGCCAAAAAAATTTGTGGGTGAAAACAGCAAAGCGGTTGTTGCTAGAGCAAGGAAAGCAGCTGTCAAAGAAGCTGAAAATTTGAAAAAAGTTCAAGAAGCTGAAGACAAAGCTTGGGAAGACGATGATAAGCAACTGTTGAAAAAAAAACAGAAACAGGTAACAGTTTTTAATTTTTAAAACATTATTTAAAATGTAAAAATATGTTTGTGAATGTCTATTATATTCGAAATTGATTTTTATTTTCTGAATGAATACCACCCTCTAACTCATGTACATCAAAATTAAATTAGCAGCAAAGAACTGAACTTATCGGCGTCAATCAATCTCTTCTAAACTATAATGCTTTTCCCATTCAAGTATCGTTAGATTTTCTGATTTTTCTTTCCTGGGTAATTGCGGCAATCAATGTCATTAATTCTGTATTTACAATATAATATCCCTTGAACCGTAAGCGATGGTATTACTATTACAAAATTGGTTCAAGGTAAATTTTTTCGCTTTAATTTTTTATTTTACAAAGTTTTTGTATAAATTTATAATTTCCGTTTATTCTCAACTCCTTTTTGCTTACGAAACCTACAATTATTAGTTGATGCTCATAAAAAAGAATTGCGAGCAAAAACAAAAAATTTTTAACATTGTCTTGAAAATATTCGGCTTTTATTTTTTTAACTTTCTTTTTATTTTCGCTTTTTAAATGAGTTTATTCCTTGATTCCTGTTCTACTAAAGTTATCTTGGAAGTCGAAATTTATAATTTGCATGGTGGCCACATTTCTGAAAAACCTGGAAATGTCGGAATTATAAATATACTGGAAAAGTCAGGGAAATATCAGCGAATTTCGTCACAAAACTGGAAAAATTTTCATGTTCTTTCTTTTGACTGAAAAAATCCGACAAATTTAGTTTTCTGCCAAAACTTTTCAAAAAGTGACGTGGCGCGAATGCGGTTGTAAAACCATCTTGAAAAAAAATTAGTAGAAATTATTTGTAATAGCAAAAAAATGAAGCAGTTAGAATTATCAAGGCTGTTAGAAAAAAAGTTCTTAGTAGAAACCAATCGCCAGGATCTTCAAGCTATTAATATCCATATTGACAAGTTAAAAAACTAAAAACATTAAATGTATACATAAGTAATGAACTAATAAGTTTCACTATATTTATTATTCGCGTACTTCATTAATACTTAATTAATATTCTATGAAATATTCTTATTTATGAAATTTATGCTAGTGAAAATGAAAAATTTGATTATATTTTATTATAGAGTAAGTTATATAAAAACATGGATTTTAAATCAAAAATAAAAAATTATTCATTTAATAAATAAAAAATAAAAAACAATGAACATTGGCAAATAATAAAAAAAAGCTTTATTTAACCACAATGATTAATTATTGATTAAATTGACTTAAACCATTTTATTTTAAATTAAATAAATATTTCCAATGATTTAAAATTACTACAGATAGTCAGGGAATTTCAATCTCAAAAATCTGTGACCACCATGAATTTAGTATATTATCAATCCTTACATTTTTTTGTGTAAATTAAATTTTTACTATTTCAAAATGAACTTTCGATTCACTGAATTTTGCTTGTAGAAGCAATTATTTTTTTAAAATTAATTTTTTTTTTAAATTTAAAAAATTTTAAATTAACAAATAAAACTCGATATTTTTTAACTATTTATACTTACATATTTTATCATTTTGAAGCGCAAAAAAAGAAATCTAACTCTTATAGTATTGATTCTTATTGTTTAAACCATTGATTATCTATTTTTCATGTTCCTGGAATAAAGAATAGGGAATATACATCATAGGTTGGTTCAAAGAGAATTAAAAGTTTTTTTTCTGCTCTTACCCCCTGAAACGTTTGTGGTCTCTACCTCCTGCAAGAAATCGCTATTTTAATTTTAATTTTCCATCTAATTATCATGTAAATTTTTTTTTTTTTTTTTTTTTTTTTTTTTTCACTAAGTTTAATTACGTGTAAACTACTGAATATTTCTCAAATTTATGCATAGGTCTTTAAAGCTGGTTCTTCAAGCTTTCCAAAACCTTATGAAAAGTCATAATTATCATGATTGAAACGCCAATTGAAGCTATCTGAAGAGTATCAAATTTTTTTTTTTCAAAAAGAAATTATTAATTCAAATTTTTTTTTTTATGCACAGAAAAAAAGGACTTCTCCGCGCAAGAAATATTTTGTATTATGAATTGAAGACAAAAATTTTTCTTGGCTCAAGAATTTTTTTCTCCTAAAAAATTTTTTTCTCGTTCCAAGAAAATTTTTTCTTACCCCAAGAAAATTTTTGTTTTCACTTTATAATAAAAAAAAGATCTTGGGTCAAGTGAAAATTTTCTTAGAACAAGAAAAAATTTTTTATGCCAAGAAATCCTTTTTTTTCTGTGTGCGACTTAATCAAATTAATTTACATATCATAAGATGCGTATCAATTGATATTGCATATAGAATGAAAATAATACAAAAATTTACGTCATCAGTATTGTTTGAGTTAATAATAGCGATTTCGTTACAATTATTATAAAAAAAATTTCTTTTAACTATAAAAATTATATAAGCTCTCTGATAGCCAAATTGGCCGCAACCTGTCGCCAAGTTGGCCGCAGAAGTTGGCATTTCCATAAGTTGACGGCAACTTTCCGAGAAACTTGTCGACAACTTTCAGCTCGTGTAACTGTTGCCGACAAGTTGACTACATGTTGCTCAGAAACTTGGCGACAATCTACTGCCGCAACCTGGCAGACACGTTTGAAGAGTTTGTGAGCCATGCTATTTGTTTTTTTCTTCATCCTTTTTACTGGATTTTTATTCAAATATAACATTTTACTCTTACAGAACGAGTATTATATCGGTTGAAAATTTTTATTTCGATTTGCACTTCATTTAGTGTAATATATATATAAGCTATTGAATGTATATACTTTGCTATGGTCCAAGTTTGCTTTAAAATTTGCTTGCATTTATTGCGTTGGCTACATTTTTGTTCGGATCTCTCGGGGCCATATAAATTATGAGAAATGAAAACCATACTTTCAAAATTTTTTTATTCCATTAGAACTCGAGGCTAACAAATTATTGGAAGAAATGATCAAAACGTAAATGATAAAAAATTTTAAGGTCATAAATTAAAGCTTATTAGACAAGCTTTACAATACTTTTTACGGAAATCATCTATGAGTATTAGTTTAAAAATTATATGGACTTGAAAGTAGATAATAACTGATTTTTTCGAAAAATCTTGGCAATTTCAAACAGCCATAAATTCTAAACTAATGAACCGATTTAGCCCATCTTCAAGCTCTACCGTGATAATTACACATAGAATAAGTATGGAAAATTTTAATAGGATCTGATAAGAATCGTAGGCGCAATCGTGTCCTCAAAAGTCGGTTCTATTATACTCTACTGAAAAAAATTAAAGGATCGAAAAAAAATTCCAAATTTTTGGGCGATTTTCAACAGGCCGTAAATTCGAGAGAAATGATCGTATAAGAAATAATAAAAAGGAAATTGTAGCTCCAAGTGTCTACTTTTTGGATTAGAGCTTTAAAATTTTGTAGCATCAGCGGTTTTTGAGTAATCTCAGAAAAACCAGCGACAAAAAAATTTTCAAATTAAAAAAATTTTTTTTTTTGGTCTACGGGCGTAGGAAAAATTTTTTTCGCTTAACCACTATGAGGATCGGATACCTTCATTATTCAGCTTTAATTTCGTTTTTTATGGACCTTGATACGTCCACTTCTCGCCGAGATATCGGTATTCAAATGGAAAAGGATCCTTTTGTCTTTGATTATCGATATCTCAGAAACCAATGATCGCACAGAAAGTTAATGGTGGGTTTTAAAAACTTAAATAAAATTCCGTCAACTATTAGCTATTGCTTATTTGAAAAAAGCATTTTTTCCTATCGTCACATGAATTTAAAAATGCAACAAAAAAAGGGCTTTTGGTGGTTTTTTGGAAAATCAAGTACTGAAACGAAAATATTGTGGAACTCGATAATGTTAAGTGTGCATTTTACAGTTCAAAATGTCCGCAAAAACCCTACAAAGAGCCAGATTAAGGACGTTCATTCGCTACGATAGAGTCAAATGAGTACTAAATTTTTATGAAATTTATTTAGCACTTGAAAAAATTTTCGATATATATTAAAAATATTACAATGATTTATCAATTTTATTAATGTATATAAAATATTTTTCAAGTATTTATTTGCAAATATCAGTAAATTTAAATTGATGACTGATTTGACTCAATTTTAACAGCTAAATAAATTTGGCAACCGCCTCTCTCAGCTGGCAAACATACACATATACCCTGTACAGCCTAAGTAATGTCATTTTGTTGATAAATTAATTATTAGTGTCAATTATGGATAATACTAATAATAATAATTATTTCAATGTAAGAAATAGTCAAGGCAAACAAAAAGGAAAATTTGTGTCTTTAAAACGTAAAGTATGGAGAGGGAATCAATTAGACAGTGCTAAAAAAAATCTGGGCGTCGGTTAGCCTTGCGGGCCAGCCCCAAAACTTCCCGCTGTTATTGAGCTCAAGGAGCTCGAAAACATAAGTTTGGATATATTTTCGAGCTCAAGGAGCTCGGAAACATTAGTGTGTATATATTTTCGAGCTCGAAAATACTATTACATGCATTTGTTTTTTTATGATCTTTTCAAGCTCTAACAAGTTACGTTTTATGCTGAAGTTTGAAAATTTAAGAATCGAAAATCATTAATGAAGAAGCGGTTTTTACAATTTAATTCCCGATTGTGTTCAATAATATAAGTGTACTGAGGCAGAAGTCAATGTCAGGGATCAAAATCAGAATTTAAATAAGTTTTGACTCATGTCAGAAACAATAAAATATGAAATATCCAAGAAAAATATTAAAAACTGCGTTTTTTAAATTTTTTTGTCGATACTATGATTTACACTAAAAAACAAGTTAGATGACATTATATGATGATCGAAAGAAACCATAAAGAGGAAGAGTTGGTATGATGTCAGACACATTTTAGTACATTGTATTATGATTTATCCGGAAAAAATAATAAAAAATGTTATTTTTTTAATTTTTCGACGCCGACATCTTTTGAACTAACTAACCGATTTTGACGTATGAGGTAGCAATCGGCGCGTTTCATTGAATTCCAGAGCTGATTATAATTTGAAGTCGATCGACTTAGCCGTTTCGAAGATATTTGAAAAAACCCGGTTTTCACCATTTCTTTCTCTAACAACATCTCGCGAACGAATGAACCGATTTTGATGGTTGAAGTGGCAATCGACGTATTTTATTGAGTTCTAAAGCTGATCAGATTTTGGAATTGTTTGGTTAAGTTATTTCAATGATATTCGCAAATAACTGTTTTTCACCATTTCTTTCTCCCTCGATATCTCTCGAACAAATGAACCGATTGAGATGGCTAAAGCGGCAATCGACGCGTTATATCAAATTCTAAAGCTGATTGGATTTTGAAGTCAATCGTTCAAGTCGTTACCGAGAAATCACTAAAAAACTGAAAAAAAAAATTAATTTTTTTCGTAATTTGCAAATATTTTTGAGTCTACTTGATCAAATGATCTGAAATTTTCAGGAAAGTTGATAGCCAACAAGCTCTTTCGATTGCCACCTTCACACACACACACACACACATTTTCTTTTGGAATAACTTTAGGAAATTGTAAAAACCAACGCCCAATCATTTGTACTATGTTTCTGCCGCTGCATTCCGTGATTTTACTGATCTCTCATTCGTTGAATTAAAAAAAAAATTTTTTTAAAATGTTTTTTTTTTCTTAATTTTTTTGTTTTTAAAAAATTTAGACACTGCAATTTGTCTGCAATAAAAATGTGTACAAAGCACAGAAAAAAACTTGGTTTCTCATTTTGTTAAAGATTATAAGCTTTTTAGAGCAAAAAACGTGATCCTTTAATTTTTTCAAAAATTTTATTGAGTGAATCAAAAAAACGGCTGGTTGGATTAATCTGGCTATTTGTAGGGTTTTTGTGGACATTTTGAATTGTAAAATGCACACTTAACATTATCGAGTTCCACAATATTTTCGTTTCAGTACTTGATTTTCCAAAAAACCACCAAAAGCCCTTTTTTCGTTGCATTTTCAAATTTATGTGACGATAGGAAAAAATGTTTTTTTCAAATAAGCAATAGCTAATCGTTGACGGAAATTTATTCAAGTTTTTAAAACCCACCATTAACTTTCAGTGCGATCATTGGTTTCTGAGATATCGATCATCAAAGACAAAAGGATCCTTTTCCATTTGAATCCCGATATCTCGGCGAAAAGTGGACGTATCAAGATCCATAAAAACGAAATTAATGCTGAATAATGAAGGTATCCAATCCTCATAGTGGTTAAGTGAAAAAAATTTTTCCCACGCCCGTAGACCAAAAAAAAAAATTTTTTTAATTTGAAAATTTTTTTGTCTCTGGTTTTTCTAAGATTACTCAAAAACCGCTGACGCTACAAAATTTTAAAGTTCTAATCCAAAAAGTAGACACTTGGAGCTACAATTTCCTTTTTTTTATTTCTTGTACGACCATTTCTCTCGAATTTACGGCCTGTTGAAAATCGCCCAAAAATTTAGAATTTTTTTTTGATCCTTTAACTTTTTTCAGTAGTGTATATTAGACTGTGTCAGAAAAAAAATTTATTTTTTATTTTAATTGAATACACTTCTAAAGTTACTTTAATAAAAACAGAAAATCACCTAAAATTTCAGCTCTATATCTCGAAAATTGAGCTGGCCCATGGGGAGGTCCCCTTTCCTATTAAAAATATATTGTAAAATATTTGTTTTTTCTATTTTGTAGATAACTATGTCAAAAAATTTTTTCCGATTTTTGAATTCAGCAATCTTGTAGGAAATTAAATTCTCTACAAAAAAAGTTCTCTTGTGTCATACGCTTAAAGTTAATAGAAAAAAATTTATGGAGGTTGAAACTTAAGGAGCAAAAGTCAAATTTTTACTCTCTAAGCTTGAATATGTGAAATAAGTAAATATTCAATAATTCTGAGTGCTAATCGAACCACTTTTTGAAAGTAGTGGTTTGGTTTGCACTTGGAGTTAGTAAATATTAACTTATCTTCACTAATTCATGTTTAGAGAGTAGGATGAGAAAAAGAAATTTTTTTTTCATACTTTGTTTAATTCTACAAAATTCTATTGTCATTGAAATGGATAACTAAGGGTTCTTGTATTTATGTTCTTTAGGTTTATAATCCTTCAAAATAATATTAGACACTACAAAATTTTTTCTAAATAATTAAATTTTTCTCAACTTTGGAGCTCTGCTCTGTAACTTTTTTTCGATAAGCTATATTAAAACGACTTTAAGGACCATTTTCATAGATAATTCAATTCTATATAAGAACTTTAATTGCAAAATAATTTAAAAAAAAGTCCTACTACACGGAAAATAAAAAATAGTAGTGGCAACTCTCTGAGATAGTACTGAGTACTTTCTGTAAAAAAAAATAATTTCAGAAAGTACTGTATGCTATCTAGATTGTATCCACTACTCTCTGGATAGTACTGAGTACTATCCCAGACAGAAATCACCAATATCTCATATAGTACACTCTCACAAGATAGTATCTTGTAATATCTTAGAAACGTGCCTATACTTTCCGGCAAAGTACTTGTTACTTTACAGATGCCACTGACTACTCTCTAAGAGTGTACTATATGAGATATCGGTGATTTCTGTCTGGGATAGTACTCAGTACTATCCAGAGAGTAGTGGATATACTCTAGATAGTATACAGTACTTTCTGAAATTATTTTTTTTACAGAAAGTACTCAGTACTATCTCAGAGAGTTGCCACTACTATTTTTTATTTTCCGTGTAGTTAACGAATAAAGAACAAACATTTTTTCATCCTGAAAATTCGACTTTTTCCCCCTAAGTTTCAACTCTCATAACTTTTTGTCTATTAACTTTAAGCGTATGACACAAGAGATCTTTTTACGTAGAGAATTTAATTTCCTACAAGATTGCTGAGTTCAAAAATCGGAAAAAAATTTTTTTGACATAGTTATTTATAAAATATAAAAAACAAATTCTTTTCAATGTATTTTAAATAGGAAAGGGGACCCTTCGCCCCCTCACCAGTTCAATTTTTGCGATATAGAGCGGAAAGGGTATAGCCGAATAAGTATGCCGAATCGGCCCCCACGGAGTTTTCGATCAGGACTTCAGGGATCACTTTGGTACCAAATAAAAAAAAAATCAGTCAAACTTTCAGCTCTTAATCCCAAATAGTTTTTGAGTTATTGAAAAAAAAACTTATTTTTCGATTTTTATTTTTTTTTTTCTCTAGTAGAAATCAAAATTAATCAATGGCGATTTTTTCCTAAATACTTACAAGTAAAAGCCATGACATAACACTTTTGTTATGATTCCTGAGTTAAAAGCCGATTTTTAACAAAAGAAAGAAAATTAAAATCAGTTTTTTGACTGTGTTTTTGAAAACTTGCAATCACCAAATTTTGTCAGAAGACTTCTTTTACACTCTCCTGTACTCACGAATTTTTTCAATTTTTTCAGTTTGGTGCAACATTATGAAAAAATTAAAAACTGATTTTTTTTATAATTTAGTCTTTAAACAAATCGCTATCATTTTAATAGTCAAGAAATACAAAAGTAATCGGCTTTCCAACATAAAATAGACACAACACCACGTCAATGATAATAAAATTATGAAATGTGCTTAAAAAACACAATAAAATCAATCTTCATCACTGTCTTCATTAATAACTACATAGTGCCCTGTAATTGAAAATTCGACTTAAAATTTCTGCTGGCTTAACAATTTTTGATAAATACCTAGCATGTGATAGATAATAAATTATCGCTGCTACATGCGAACAACAACCAACTGTACGCCTGCCATTCGCACAATCACAGCAATATCGAGAAATCCCGTTTATTCCATTTTTGTTAGGATGATACTCAATGAAACAACGATATACTTTTGCATTGATATGTCGAGACGACTTGAAATTTGAGAATGTTTTCAGCGGTTTTTACATACTGAAGGCTTAAAATATTGTCTTTATCCATTATTTCGGCTAAGTATGACACTGCTTGTGAAAGCTGATAAGACCCAGTAAACAATATATGCAAATCTTTTTCAGTCATCTCCGGAAAATCATGTAAGTCGTCTGACTTGATAGTTCCAAAAGGTACTTTTCGTCGAGCCCAACGTTCTCTTTCAACATCATTCGCTGGAGTATTATCCTGATTTTTTTTTAAATTTATAACAGACAGTACTTGATCTGCCACCTCTTTATCAGAATTGAAGCGTTTCCCAAACTCATTATTTAGAAAACAAGCAATCTGGTAGAACAATTGTGCTTTCGGCAATAACTTATTTTCTACTTCATGATCTAATGAAGTAAACTTTCGTTTAATTACGCCATGAACAGATTCTACTACCCAACTAATTTTTGTCACAAATAGAGAATCATTTGACTCACTTGTGGTGAGTTGATTCCGTTTCCCCTTCAGGGCTGGCATCAATACCTTGAATCCAAGATTTTCTAAATGTGTAACAACGTCACGAAAACCACGGTCAAGCACAAAAATGTCTCCTTTGTCAAGAAGTTTGATTAAGCCGTTTGGATCTTCCAGAATAGATTTCAAAATTTCTGCATCATTTTTGTTCGCAGTAAATGGTCCCAACATATCTATTACATATCCATTTGTTGTACAAATAGTAAATGGTTTAAACAAAGGAACTTTTTTCTGACCGGAGTATGATTTTCGTTGGTATTCGTTGTTTGTACTTTTCTGGTGACGAATGTAAGTACCATCGCGAATTATCATTAGTTGGTCATTTAGTTCAAATAGTTTTTTGGCTATTTCTGAAGAACATTTTAAAATATTTTGGCGTGATGATGCACTTATCCCAAAATATATGGACAAAAAAATTTTGTTCAAATGAGTTTATAACCGATTGTAAATAGTCAGATACTAATTGTTCTCGCTGTAATCCGAGAACTGACGATATCACAGCATTTGAATTGCCAGTCCGTAATTTAAATAGAAATACAACCATAGCTTGAATTACATCTAGTGTCTCAGAATTACGCATGGATGTCATCTTAGTACGTAATTTTAGTAGATTTTCCCACGTTAAACCTGTTAAGACTTTCAAACGTTCTTCTGGAAAAGAATAGTCACTAATTTTATCCAAAAGTACGGAATCACTACTTACAAATAACTGTTTTATCAAATTTTCTAAATCGGAGACTTCAAACGTACCTGTGTGTGAATAAATGCGTAAAGAAAAAATATCTTCCTCATTTGACATGCTGTAATGAAAAATATAATAAAATTATGTTGTTAAATAATGTTTTAAGATTAACTATGAAAATAAATTCATAATTTTGAAGTACTCAAAAGAAAGATAAACCAAATTATAAATACTCACTTAAATATATGCTACAAAATTAAAATAATGAGTTAAATAAAATGCTACTTGATTATGATTCAAGATATTATTTTTAGTTCATATAACTTTTTGAGGTTATATCGAAAAATATCTGTAAGACAGCTTATTGTTAAAACTTCGTCAAGTTTTATTATCTAAAGTTGTCGGGTAGATTAAATTTTACTAAAACTATTGGTTATATTTAGTTCAAAACTTTTCTACGAAAAATATAAAAAAAAATGATTTTATTGTGTTTTTTAAGCACATTTCATAATTTTATTATCATTGACGTTGTGCTGTGTCTATTTTATGTTGGAAAGCCGATTATTTTTGTATTTCTTGACTATTAAAATGATATCGATTTGTTTAAAGACTAAATTATAAAAAAAATCAGTTTTTAATTTTTTCATAATGTTGCACCAAACTGAAAAAATTGAAAAAATTCGTGAGTACAGGAGAGTGTAAAAGAAGTCTTCTGACAAAATTTGGTGATTGCAAGTTTTCAAAAACACAGTCAAAAAACTGATTTTAATTTTCTTTCTTTTGTTAAAAATCGGCTTTTAACTCAGGAATCATGACAAAAGTGTTATGTCATGGCTTTTACTTGTAAGTATTCAGGAAAGATTCGCCATTGATTAATTTTGAATTTTACTAGAGAAAAAAAAATAAAAATCGAAAAATAAGTTTTTTTTTCAATAACTCAAAAACTATTTGGGATTAAGAGGTGAAATTTTGACTGAATTTTTTTTATTTGGTACCAAAGTGATCCCCGAAGTCCCGATCGAAAACTCCGTGGGGGCCGATTCGGCATATTTATCCGGCTATACCCTTTTAGAAGAATTTTTAGGTAGAGTTTTCTAAAATCTAACTATTGTATTTGTCCTCATGGTTGATTTTTCAAGGAACTTTGTCACAACCTATCATAATTAGTTGAGTAGTGTTCAAAAATACCATTTGTGAAAAAATTGAAATATATATATATTGTATATCCAAATATATTTACTTATTAAAATATATATTATTTATGTTTAAACACATATATATTTTTCTTACTTGTTAAATATATTTATTTTCAAATATATATATTATTTAATGATTAAATGTATGCATCGTATATTGTTTATTTATTTATTTATTTATTCAAACGACAATCGGCTTTATACATTAAGTTTAAGCTTTAGGCAAAAAACATAAACATTTTATTAAAATTTACTTAAAATTAAATTAATTTCATTTACTTTATAACTTTAACTCAGTAACAGTATAGAAACAATATTTCTGAGAGTAATCATTACAAACAGACAAAA
This sequence comes from Microplitis deprimator, assembly GCA_964016945.1. NCBI lineage: Eukaryota > Metazoa > Arthropoda > Insecta > Hymenoptera > Braconidae > Microplitis > Microplitis deprimator. Next base: position 13,425,216 of record OZ024706.1, on the reverse strand, counting down.
TTACACTTTTCAACAGACTAGTGGTGATTGGTTAGAATCGATGTGATCGATGTGTCAAATAATTCGAGGTTTGAGCAATTATCGTTGATTAGATTAGCGATCCTATTTCTCGGGCTATTATGTATATAACTTTTGGTAGTTTTAATCGTCTCTATTAATCGGTTTGATCTTGAGTTTGACCCAGGACAAATGATTCTAAATTGCTCCAGAATCTCTGGAGAGTCAATGTGCCCATTAATGATTTTGAATGCAAAGATTAAGTCCGATATTGCACGTCTCAACACGAAGCGGTTGAGTATTGCACGTCTCAACGCGAAGCGGTTGAGTAGTGCTTTACTCTCACTCTCTCAAGGTCAAGCAATCATCTCGGCTTAAATTGCTTTTATCCGATCTTTTTTGCACTTTGAGTATTAAATGAGTTGACAAATATCAACAATAACAGTTTTTTATGATAGTAGATACTTATAAATATATCTATAGATATTTACGTCATAAGGCCGTGAAGTGGCGGTTTTCTGACAGCGACGATATTTCGATATGAGCTTAAGGTTTGTGGCGGGAAGGTTCGAAACGGGCGTAATTTTAACGTCCGAGGCATAGCCGAGGACGGAAATTTACGCTCGTTTTCGACCATTCGCGTCACTAACATTAAAGCGAAGATAAAAAAAAAGTCATTGTCAAAATCGCCACTAAACGGCCGAATGACATACAATATTTTTTGTTATTATCGCTCCATAAGTTTAACTTTTGAGGGATAGGAGGCAATTGATATTTCTTAAACAAATAATTGACTAATTTGTATTACTTGCTTTAAAAATATCCGCTGATAATTTACTTATATCGTGAATTTATGGTTAATAAAATGGCGTGGTTATTATTTTATTAATATTAAGTCCGCTTCGTAATAAACTGCCAGCAGAGAAATAATTAGTGCCACTCAATAGTAACTAAGTTTAAACTTTACTTAAATTCATTAGTCGGTACACTAGAATGCGACTTTTTTTACGATCTCTCTCAATTTCGTTTGGGTGTACACGAAAAGTTCGTAAAAAAAAGGAGGGGGCAAAACTTCACGGCCTAGGCCGTGAAAAAAAGACGGTATAGTAGAGTCTCTAAAAAAGAGTTCCTTTACGGACGCCACCCAGCGCTCAAAAGTTGAACTTCTGGAGCGAGTATAACAAAAACACTATTTTTTCTAAATAGTGAAAAAAAACCGTTTTGAAAAAATATTTCGGTGGACGTCGGGTTGTCTATATGTGCGGATGATGTATGTTGTCACGATTACGCCCAAAATTCACTTTTTGAGTCAATTTTTTTTTTCATTCGCTTCAGTATCATTCTGAGTATTTAAAATTATCGTCTAATTCAATGTAATTGAATTAAAAAATGAATAAATTCATTAACAATGAACAATCTTTTTCGTATATCTATATATATAAAAAACATAGTTCAATCTTTAGCCACACTTGGGCGCTTCCGATCATCTTAGTTTTATCTTATTTCATTTTAAACAAATTCTAAATATTTTAGTCATTAAAAATACAAAAAAAATCACAATATTAATTTACAAACAAACTTAAGAACTTTTTTTTCAATAAAATTTGTTACATGCAGAGACATAAAAAAAAAATACCTGGTATATACTATATACTAAATACTAAAAACTTGGCACCCCTGATTACTTTTTCTGATAGTCACGCTGCTTTCAACTTACTGTAAATCTGCGGCCGCGATTGGACGTCAAGTTAACGGCAACTTGTGTGTAGCTTTCCAAGTTGAAAGAAAGTTGGTCAAATTACCATTAACTTAGAAAAAAATTTGCGTTCCAGAACCAGCAGTAGATTGATTACAAGTTAGTCAGTGAATTGTAGTAAAAATCAGAAAAGTTTGGAATTGATGTATAATGTGCGTAAAGTTAACGGAAATTGTTGTAATGTCAAGTATTGCTCCGCAAACCTTGATATCAGAGCTTGTACACATGCGGTTATTAATGTCTGCTGTACTAAAGTTGGCACTCATATAGAGAATGTTATGATTTTTTTAGTTTGTCAGCTGGAACGTGGTGGAGTGCTCAAGTCGCGAAAAAATAAAAACTATTCGCGGGTGAATTTAAAACAAATTTTTTCTTTTATTTTATTTAATATTTTTACGGAGTATTTACATACTTAAATATTGAGTAACTGATTAATGATTATTTTTGTCATAAAATAAGCGTTGAGACGTGCACTTTTGGATTTTCCAAACTTTTTGTCTTCTCTGGGAAAGCTTGCTGATCTGAAAGTTACTGTAGGCTTCCTGAGCAGTAGAGAAAAATTTACGATTTGCTAGACGTTTGCACACTTTTTATTGTATTTTTTCTAGTTTATTGATAGCTTGTGTCGTGCTTGGCGACCAGATTACAGTGCAATATTCTAAAATCGGTCTGACAAGGGTATTAAATAGAAGTATTAGTGTTTTTTCGTTCTTGAAGTCATTACCTGACCTTATTATATACCCTAGAGTTTTATATGCCTTTGATACTGTTTTGTCCACATACTCATTCAAGTTTAACTTGGTGTCAACCAGCACACCTAGGTCTTTCATGAAAAAAGGTTTAGGTAGTAGCTGGCTATTTATATTGTAGTCAACTGGAAAGAGTCCATGAGATCTAGTGAACAGCATAACGGCACATTTATCGATGTTTAACCTTAATTTATTCTCTAAGCACCATTGGTAGAGTTTATCCAGATCTTGCTGTAATGTTATTATATCATCCTTAGCAGCTATTTTTCGATATATCTTCATGTCGTTCGCATACAAAAGATATTCTGAGCTTAAATTATCTGCAATATCGTTGATAAAGATATTAAAGAGGACCGGACCTAGATGCGAGCCTTGTGGAACTCCAGAGTTGACCTCATATTCCTTAGAATAGTAACTATTGACCCTCACTTGGAGGCTTCTTCTAGTTAAATAAGGTTGGAACCAGTTCAAGGCTTTACCAGTTACCACGTAACATTTCAACTTCTCAACCAGAATATCGTGATTAACTGTATCAAACGCTTTACTGAAATCAGTATACAGTGCGTGGACGCCGAACCCATGTTCCAGGGCAGTTTATATGTTATCAGTATACATCTAGAGATTTGTTGTGGTGGATCTACCACTTATGAAACCATGTTGTCTGGTTGAGATAATATTCTTAAATGCTGGTATTAGTTGTGAGAGTATAAGTTTCTCGAAGAGTTTTGCCAGAGATGATTGTATACAGACTGGATGGTAGTTAGTGATACTGGACTTAGATCCCGATTTGTATATTGGACAGATGTATGATAATTTCCATTCCCGTGGAAAGACTCCTTCAACGGATTTGTGAAAAATATGAGTGATTGGCTCACAGAGTCCTATTGCACAATTCTTGAGAAAGAGATTAGGTATTCCGTCCGGGCCAGTCCCCTTTTTATCATTAAGATTCTTCATAACTTTCAGCACTTCATCATAGCGGACCTCCAACTGGGGTAGATTTGCGTCGCAATAAGTAGGCAGTTTTTTTAGCTGATCCACCGAGCTGTCATGTGCCTCAATGTATATACTTTCGAAATATGATGCAAATAAATTGCTTACCTCATCACCGGTGTTGGCAGTTTTTTCAATCCAGTTCATCGTACTAGGTATATTTGAGTCTTTGCGCCTCTTGCTCTTCACAAAATTCCAAAACTGGGCAGTGTCCTCGAGAATTAGATTTTCCATGCAAGAGACATAGTTATTGTAGCAGATAGTGCTCATTCTCTTGCATTCTTATGAATTTTTTTCTTTAGTTTAATTTTCCTTATGAGCTCTTTAGAGAGCCAACATGGATAGTCTCTACGACTATTAGCGTACACTGGGACATGCTCTGAGATGCCTGACTTTAGTTTCTCATAAAACCATATTAACTTATCATCAATTGTTTTTATGTCATACAATTCTAACCAATTTGTGTTTAAGAAAAAAATCGTCGAGTGCAACATAGTTGGCTTTTTTAAAAGAGTATTGAGGTTCCTTGAACTCTTTCATACTGGCTATACAAGACAAATGTATAGATATAGCTGGGTGATAAGCATCCTCCTTGAGGATCGGATCCGCTCTTTCTATTAAAATTTCAGAATTACTAAAGCAGAGATATCAAAGACGACCTTTGCTATTAAAGATATTGTTTATTTGGTTACAGCCCAATAAAATCATCTCAAAGTAGATTAAATCTTCGCACACAGCAGATGGGTAGCTATTTGGAATATTAGTCCCCTACACTGAGAAAAAAAAATACTATTTTTCAAACAAGAATTTCTTGGTTCAAGAAATCCGTTCAAAATATTTATTTTACTATTATTAATTATCAATTTCTTGAGAAAAGAACATCAAATTTATTTTTGTTATTATATGAATTTGATATTATATTATGAGTAAATAAAAGAATAGCTTTACTTGAATTAAATAAAAATTATTTCCTTCAATTCTACGAATTCTTGAGACAAATTTATATATTCTTGAAAATTATCAAGAATATATGTTCTTGTATCAAGTAAATGTTCTTAATAAAATTATTTTTTTTCTCAGTGTATTATTACAACTTTCGCATTTGGAGAAATGCTATTTATGTAGTGAATTGTGTCCATGTGGTCCTTAAAGATCTCTACCGTTGACTGGGGTGACAAATATACACAGCCAATAATAATGATCTCACCGTTTGAACCTTTAATTTTAATAAAAACTTATTCTATATTCTGTTTGTTCAATTGTATCAGTTCAGCAATGATACTGCGATGAACTGCTATTAATACACCACCACCGCGTTCTTATTTACTGGTCTGATTGTCCCTATCTTTCCTAAACAAATTAAAAGTTTTTTCTACCACATCACCATCCGAAATAGTTGGCTTTAACCAATTTTCACTTATACTGTAAATCATATCAATATCACTAGAGACCGAGGTTAAGAATTTTTCTTAGCTTTGTTAAGAATTTTTTGAGCTTTGAACCTCTAACATTTTGGTAAAGTATATGGAAATTATGCGTCTTTAGAATTTTCTTTTGCCTTTGTTTGGCGAAAAAAGCGCTTATCGATTATTTTAGGTGCTCCGTTGATTTACTTAATTGTTTTATTATTATCACCACTGTCAATTATATTAAGAAGTTCAGATCTTACATCTTTGAGTTGTTTCTGCTGACTTGGTGTTAAATAACGTTTAAAAATAATCCCTGATCCTTCAGGTGGTTGCGATCGTAGTATCAATCTCGCCTCTTGAGAGGTTGTTGTTTCTACAAGGAGCGGTCGAGTTTTTCCTGAGGCTGCTTTTTCTAGACGACGTAGTTTGAACTTTGGTGTTGCACTAGTTAACTCTTCCGGTAGTAGCGGAGTTATTTCCTCGTGATCATCATGTAAACGATCAATTCTCACTGGTCTTGTTGACTCTGGTACATTCAGATCCACGACCTTGGTTTCATTTTTTTGTCGTTCTATTACTTCAGCAATAATATCTTCCGATGATAGTGACTGCCCTTCGGTGCTGAATTTTTTTTCCACGTCGGTAATCCGTTTTTCCAGTTGTACAAACTGTTTACTAGTTGATTTACTGTTCTCGGCTAACTTATTCAAGTCTGATCTAATACCTTAGATGCTGGACTCCAGTATACTGATTTTGTCCGAAAAAGGTACCAAGTATTTTTTTGAACATTTTTTCAATGCTTTAGTTACACTTGGTGTAATATTAGTATAACTATCCTCCACGTTGTCATCATCCGAATCCATGATGCTAACCTTAAAACTGCATGTCTGGCTGAATTTTTTATGGAACCATTGTTTACAATTATTACAACCGATACTAGCACCGTTACCTTTTATTTTTTTGTTCACACCCGAAACACACGTCTGATGTTAACGCCATCTTTATATAATCCTTATTAATTTCTATATATTTTACTCCATTTAAAATATATAAATATCTTTAAATATATGTTTAAGTTATTTTCAAACTATATTCAATTTTAAGTGTACATTT
>OZ024706.1:13380063-13418999 GCA_964016945.1 Microplitis deprimator | reverse complement strand
GTAATTCTAACGGATCTTAATGAAATTTTATACACTTATTTATTGGACGATTACCTTGATCAAGCTCGAAGATGAGCCCAATCGGTCGATTAGTTTGGAAGATGTGGGTGTTTGAAATTTTTTTTAATTTTCATAAAAATGAATTTTCTGACTTTATCCTTAAATAACTTTTGAACCGCAAATGATGACTTAATTCTGTAAAAAGTATCTCAAAATTCGTACGATTAGCTTTAATTTTCACTATATTAGCGTAATAGTGGGTATTACTGCGGATTTTTTTGTTTCAATTATAAATGAAAGATAACTGAGTTTTGTTGATTTAAAAAAATTATTGCTAATAATTGAAACCCGAAAGAAATTAACTGTACAGTAGTTTTACATGTACAATAAATTTTGAATTTGTTATCAATTAATTAAAATTGACAGGTTATAGAGGTTGAATATTATGCCTTTTTTGTGAGTTCGCGAACTATATTAGCGCGATATATTTTTTGCGCGATATATATATATCTCATAAATGACTAAATTTATATATTTATTGCTTACAGAAGTAAGACAACCTTCTTTTAATACCGAAAATTCAATAAAAATTGAATTTTGATTAATGAATATGATTTATTTACGGAAGCAGTAATTGGTACCAATAAACTGGGCATGTATGCATTACTATGGTTTTCTCAATAATCCGCAGTAATAGAAATGCCTCTAGTTGTATGCGTTTGTACCCATTACTGCGGTAATAAATTTTTTTATTTTAAACTATAAAAATAGTGCGTGTATCAAGTCGTCTATAAGTTTTGTTTTGTTAAAAATTAACAATGCCTTAAGTTTATAATAAACAGAAGGTTAATACAAAAATAAATCTAAAGTGATCAAAAAAACAAGATATAATTATAATAAAGCTGACGTAAAATTAGCTTTAGCTGAAGTTCTAGGGGACATGAAAGTTGCTGAAGTTTCTAGGAAATATTATATACCGAAATCAACGATAAGAGCAAGAAAAATTCATGAGGCTAAAAACGGGCAGCCAATTGCTAGCAGCCAAACTAAGAATCGCAGGGACCAAAAAATCGTGGGGCCCCGGGATAGAAAAATTGTTTAACTTCATAATACGACGCTAGATGGCGACTACATTATTTGACAATAATGTCGGATGATTCGTGAGTTTGAATGAAGATTAATATGTAACGGCAGTATGAGCATATAATTGTCCGAGCCAATTGTTTACCTAACAAACTTAGGAAAATTCTGAATTTTTCTAAGTTTTTTCTGTCTGCTGGTCGGTAGCATGCTCGGAAAATTATGAAACTTGCTACAGGACTTCTTATATATGTCCCGAAGATATCACGTAGTCATAATCGGTGGAACAACAATTATAAACAATGCTGAGTAAAGACAATAATCGTACCTATGAAAGTTATTACTGATAATCTTCATGAATTAGTTTAATAATCATACTCGTAAAATTTTGTTTTTTTCTACTGATATGTCTTATAAATGACTTTATTATTCGTGCATGAGTGTGAATTAAGCATGCAGCAGACAAATCCAATATGATAAATAAATACAAAAATAATATTTATAAAAAATGCACCTGTTATTTTTGAATTTTTTAAATGCGCATTCTTTAAAATTTTCATTGTATTAAGTATTTAGTCTATTTAATAATCATTCAAAGTTTGTCTGATTTCACCTACATGCACACTTATCTTCCTACATTTTTATTCATATACTCTCTCTGCTGCCCAAATCGTAGAGTGTATAGTAGGGCCAGTGGTCTTCGCTAAGTTTTTGTGCCTACCATCAATCGAGTATCATTCTATCGTCCACTAATCTACGCCAACAACGCCATCTCGCGATAATTTGTTCTTTTTACGCCGGGCTCCGAATTATCAGTTTCGTCCCTGAAGATTCGAGTTTGGCTGCTAGTTTGTCTCATATCTAAAACCACTTTAGAAACATAATTTTACCTTCCCAATGCGACTTTGAGGGCATGGAAATCAAAATAACAGTTCTACTGTGAGCGGCAAGGCTGTTAACAAAAGAATTGAGGGTATCTAGGCTAAAACCACATTTCAGATTTTGACTCGGGTCATTAAATCCTCCTCCCAACGATCTCTGATAATTTTTTTTTTTATTTCTACATTTTTGGTGTTCATGTAAAGTGAAAAGCGCTATTTTTCACAAAAAATTCGTCCGCTTTGGGGGTAGAAATCTCCTTAATGTAAAAAAAAATCTCAAACTCATCATTGGAGGGAGGTATTTTATATATAGAGTGTGTACCAAGTTTGAAATAAATCGGTCATGTATTTTTTAAAGGTAGTTCTTTCCCTACAGTCCAGTCAATAGTATATTACACACCTAGGGAAGTAATGTAAGAAATGTCTCAGATCACATGTAATTGTTGGCCGAGGCGAAGCCTCGGCCAACAATTACATGTGATCTGAGGCTTCCTGATTTACTTCCCGAGGAGTGTATACTATTTTTCTCATCGGCGGAAGCGGAAAGCGGAAACTTTGTTTAGCACAGCGGGACGAAAGTTGACGCTTTTCGCCCGGAGGCGAGAAAAAAGTTTTGGATCACCACCAATGTATCGCGTACCTGCAGAGCTAACGTTATAGTCCATATTTTTTTGACTGGACTGTATTCCTAATACTGCTGTATTCTCTACACGGAGAGAAAAGCATAGGAATTTTTCCAATTTTACTTAGGAGAAATTCCCTTGTTGACATAGCATATTTTGCTTTATCAACATGTTAAATTTTACTAGGGAAAAATGAGAGTATAACCATATTTTATAGGAATTTTACCCATGTATTATAGGAATATCTTCCATGTTGCCATTAGAAAAATTTCCATGTAAACATGGAAAAATTCCTCTGTTACTATTGCTGAAATTCCTTTATTGACACGGGTATTTTTACTATGTCAGTATAGGAATTTTTCCCATGTTGCCGGAGTAATTTATTCTTTATTGACGTGGGAATTTTTCCCTTGTTGACAAGGAAATAATCCCTCTGTTAACATAGTAAATATTCCTATGTTGACATAGTAAAAATATCCATGTTGGCATGGGAAAATTTTCCATGTCAACATAGGAAAAATTGCTATGTTGCATGAGAAAAGTCTACAAGATGCTAAAACCACTAAAATACCAAATATTTTAGTCATTTTTATCATTTAGACCTTAAAGCGATAAAATAGGGATGTGTAAAGGTTTTAAGATTTACGAAAATAGAATTTCAAAGTTTACGAAAAAATTTTGTGTAATTTAATTAAAAATTTTTTGTAGCACCTATCAATGAACAAATGTTTTTATAAATTCGATTAGTATAAACGAGTACGTAAAAATCAATTACTTCGTGTTTCCGACAGTATATAATCATTAATTCAATTAATTAACTTTGATTTACTTGATAAATTACGTAAAAAAAACATCAGTTTACAAATATTTCATTTTTACATACATGGGAATTTTTATTTTGTTAACATGGGAATAATTTCTATGTTAACATGGGAAGTTTTCCCATGTTGACATGGGAAGTTTTCCCATGTTGACATTGAAGAATTTCCTATGTTATTAAAGGAATTCCAGCAATGGGAGACCAATTACGTTATAAGGGAAAATTCATCAAGAAAAAAGTACTGAATAAGAAGATGAAAATCCATAATAGTCTACAAGTAAATAAAGCAGTAAAAAGCAGTGGTAAACCAGTTGATTCTAACCTAATTGAGGGCCCTCGTCTTGTGGATTTAAAAGAATTAGGCAAATTATTTAATTAATTAAATTTTCAGAATTTAGAAGCTGCAGCTACTTGTAGCACATTTCGAAATGTACCCTAAATTAATTAATTTATTTATTCATTTTTGTTGTTGTAAATAAATCGTTGCTTTTTTTTGATAACTATTAATGAAACATATATAATTATTTATCCACTAATATTATTCCCGATATTTTATTATATGAATTTAGCCGTTTTGTATTTTCGCGCTCTCTACCCGTTGCAACGTTGCCGCTTCATTCATTCGTGACTGTTTCTCCGATCCCTTCCACTAAAACTAATCCTCAAAATGTGTAATTTATTTCAATTTTTTATACAAACTACGCGGTAAATAATTCTAATTTTTTTTTAAATGTTCTAAATATTTTTTTTCTTCATTATATTAGTTTTTCGTTAAAACGGTGAAAGTCCGTCAAGGAAAAAAACTAAAAACTTTGTCATTTTCCCACGCTTCTCTCATGCTACATATACAAAAAACATAAAGTTTAATTGCAAATATCTTTTTTTAGACGCGGTGAATCGTCTTTAAATTTTAACAGCGTGTGTATTATACATTCAAATACTTATATTCAAAGTTTGGAAGATTTCTTGAATTTTTGCTTGCACGACCCTACCTTAAATGGCAGTGATCACGGACTTTGAAAAAGTAGTTTCGAGAATAACGCGTTTGAAGTTTTAGAAGAAAAAGGTGGAAAAAAAATTATTTTTTTCAACTTAGGGGAGGGTAAGGCAAGGCTTTGATTGACTTGAAATTTTGGGATTCTGTTCTTGAAATGTTTAACTATAAGAAAAGACAAACAAAAAAAAATCAATTTTTCTAAATTGCAAGACCCTGACCCCCCCCCCCTCCCCTCCTTAAATGATTTCAAATTTTTACGAAATCTAAGTTTAAACAGACTCTTTCGAATGCTGTAAGAACCGTTTAGATCGCTTAATTTAATAAAAAGATATGAGAGGCTTACCCCCACCCACACACACACACACACACACACACACACACACACACACGTGCTGTTCAAATCTCCCGCGCTCTCATCATCAATTTCACTGCTGATAACTGATCGACAGTACAGTCGATCATTCATCAGTTATAGGCGGCTCCACTAGTCGCATTCTCAGTGAAAAGACCGCTCGAGTGGGGATGAAGAAGACGGATGCTCTATCTCACTCACTCTTACAATGCTCTCTCTTATACATATCTCAATTATTCATTGCGGACGCCTCGTGCTCTCATTAAATCTCTAAGTTATTCTCAAATCCATTGCGTTATTCTCATTTAATTCATTGCATTTTGGTTCTCATAATTTTCAGTGATTATTAAAAATATTATTTCTGCTCTCATAAATAAATTCAGTGTCATCTCATTAAAAAATACATCGTACCGCGTGTACCGGCATTATTCCCGCCGCGACGCCATTTTGGCCACGTGTTGCACGAAATTAAATTTGCGTATAATAAATACAATAATAAATAAAAACACTAGTTCTCATGCATATAAATTCTCAAAAAGTGTATATAGTGTAAATAAAATATTTATTAGTATTTTCATGCAATTTTTGTGTTGAATAAAATTATTCTTAACTCGCCAATTCACACACACCAGATCCTCTCATCCTCTCATCGCTATAATTAATTAGTTTATTAATTATTTAAACATTTTATGGTCCTTCGAGCCGGATCGTGTGAATTGGTAGAATAATTTTATTTGTTATTACTTTCTCAGTGACACTAAGTGAAGTTTAGTGCAGTGTATATTTTCACTTCAACACAGGTGCATTGCGGAGTACCCTGGACGTGGTACTGCACTTGTGGAAAATAATTAAGGGACACCACTGTGCAAATTAATTATTGTGGAGTGAAGTGCACATAAAATTCTCATTTTGCAACGTCTCATCACCGAGGATCTCATCTGCAGCAGTTCTCAGTCTCTCATCAGCTAGCTGCAATTACTGTCAGTTCGTTCCTCACATTATTAATATTCTCATTTTCGTATTTTATTTTTTTTTGTGTCTCATTCGTCTCATTTGCAGATATGTCGGCAGTCGCAAATAAAATTACACTGCAGCAGAACCACATTGCGGTTTTCATGTCTCTTGCTGCAGCTGCAGAGGCTGGTCTCATCGACACGATGTCTATTAGAGCAGCCAACGCGAAGTTGGAGCTGCTTTCTCATCACTGGTCGAAATTTCGAGACGACCACGAACGCCTACTCTCATCAAAAACAGATGTTACCGCCGATCACAAATATTTCACCGACGGTACATTTGGAAAGGCACTTACACATTACCAGGGAGCTCAAGACGCTCTCTTGCATCGCATCCATGAGTTGGAGTCGGCATTGCCATCAACTGGCAGTGTACTGGCCAACTCTAGTCTCATCCCAGCTGCTGGTACTCGTCTCAACGTACCCTCGATTCCAGTACCAAAATTTTCAGGACGCTACCAAGACTGGAAGCACTTCCACGACATGTTCGTGTCTCTCATCGGCGAAAATACATCTCTCACATCTGTGGAGAAGATGTACCATCTAAAGTCGGCATTGGAGGGTGATGCCGCACGTCTCATCGCGAACATTAAGGTCACTGGGGACTCGTTCGCTCCTGCTTGGGACGCCGTTGTCCAACAGTATGACAACAAGCGTCTTCTCATCTCTGCGCAGCTTGACAAGCTGTTCAGCATCAAATCAGCTGACAGCAACTCTGCCAGGCAGCTCAAGGCCATCATTAATACTGCCAACGAGGCAGTACAAGCGCTCAAGGCTCTTGGATCACCAACTGAGCATTGGGACCAGTTTCTTGTCCATCTCATCGTCCAGAAGCTGGACGTCTCATTACGGGAAGCGTGGGAGGTGCAGTTAGGCACTTCCACGGAATTCCCAAGCTACGATGACCTTCGCACCTTTCTCATCGGACGCGCCAGGGCTCGAGAAGCAATGGAGGGCGGTATTTCACCACGCAAATCTCATCCTGACTCAAGTGTCAATAAGGGCAATAAATCTAAGATCTCATCAGCACAGGTTTTCGTAGCCTCTCAAGAGCAATCTCATCAAAGTCATCAGCAGTCTCATCAAGGCCTTCAGCAATCTCAGATGCAGTCTCATCAGCCATCACGCAATTATCAATCTCAGCATTTCAAATCTCAAGCTAGCTCGTCTCAGTCACATCCAGCATTGCCAAAAACCACGCTCTCATACAAATCGAATTATTGCCACTGCTGTGAAGGCAATCATTTCATCGTCGGATGCCCGAAATTCCAGGCAATGGGGCCTGACGAAAGATTCCAGCTGGCTGTTCACTATCATCTGTGTCGCAATTGTCTGGGCGATCACAGCTTCGAACGGTGCCAAACCAAAGGCCGTCGAAGGTGCAAGGAATGTGATGAACCTCATCACTCCATGTTGCACTATTCACGTCTCATGCGGCTCACCAAGAAACCATCTGTTGTCAAGGAAGAGACAACATCTTCCTTACCAGCACCACCATCTCATCCAGAAGCGCAATCTCAACAATCTCAGCCTCAACAGTCTCAGCAATAACAATTTTGTTATTCTCAGGCAGCAGCATTTATCTCATCAGCCATCAGTCGTGCTCCAGATCACCAACCAGTGAAATCTAGACCGACAGTGTTGTTGGCTACCGCACAAGCTCTCATCTCTCATCCAAAAGGTTCGTCTCATCGTATCAGAGTCCTCATTGATCCTGGATCAGAACTTACTCTGATTTCTCAAGCTGCTGCTCGCACTTGCAGTCTCATCCCGCAGTGGTGCCGTATTCCGCTACAAGGAGTCGGCAATATCTCATCAGGAAAAACAGAAGGTATGGTCTCATTCACACTGCATTCAACCATCTCATCAGAACACGCACATCTCAAAGCACACGTTCTCAAGAAAATCACAGCGCAGATTCCATCAGTTTCAATCTCACCAACGCTATGGTCTCATCTTCAAGATTTAGAACTCGCCGACCCAGAATTCCACAAATCTGGTAATATTGATCTTCTCATCGGCGCAGATTTCTACGGGCAAATCATACGACCTGGTCTCAGATCAGGAAGTTCTTCTGAACCGATTGCAATGCAAACCATGCTCGGCTGGACAATTCTCGGCCCAGTTCATGGAGAATCTCATCAGTCACCCAGCCTGTCTCATCATCTCATCTCAAATTCTCAACTGCACGAATCTCTCACAAAGTTCTGGGAACTTGAAGAGGTTCCTGAATCTAGCAACGAAACTCTCACCGTCGAAGAAGCTGAGTGTGAAGCTCACTTCTTAGCAACACATTCTCGTGACGCATCAGGACGATACATCGTCCGTTTACCATTCAAATCGTCATCTAAGAAGCTAGGTGAATCTCGTCATATTGCACAGCGCTGTCTCAAACGTCTCATCAAGCGACTTTCTCAAGACTCTGAACTGCAGAGTCAATACACAGCATTTCTCACCGAGTATGAAGCACTCGGACACATGCAGCGAGTCTCATTATCATCACCTGAACCATCTCATGTATACTATTTACCTCATCACTGTGTCGTACGCGAAGACAGCGAAACGACCAAGTTGAGAGTCGTTTTCAACGGTTCAAGCAAGACATCATCATCTGATTCTCTCAACGATCAGCTGCATATCGGCCCAAGTTTGCAATCAAAGATCTGTGATGTTCTGTTATATCTTAGAAGTCACAGATACATCTTTTTGACGGACATTGTCAAGATGTTTCGTCAAATTCTCATCCACCCTGAGGACAGGGATTATCAACGCATTCTCTGGACTGAAAATGATCTCATCGTGACCTATCAACTAAATACAGTCACATATGGCACTCGACCTGCACCGTATCTAGCTGGTCGAGTTCTCAAGCAACTTCTCATCGACGAAGGGTCTCAATTTCCACTAGCAGTGGAACCATTTCAAAAGGGCAGTTACGTTGACGACATCGGCGGCGGAGCTTACAATCTCAGCGATCTCAACGACATTGCAAATCATGTCGAAGCACTTTGCAACTCAGGTTGCCTACCATTAGCTAAATGGAAAAGCAATCATCCTGAGTTTGTCAAAATCTCATCATCACTCAGTCCAGAAGATTCTCATTCATTCTCAGACAATCTCTCAAAAATATTGGGCCTCTCATGGAATTGTCAGGAAGATGTTCTCACGTTTACTGGCAAAACTTCTCAAACTCTCAGCATCACTAAGCGCACTATCACCTCAGAGGCAGCTCAATTATTTGACCCTCTGGGCTTAATCTCACCAGTCATCGTCAAAGCAAAAATTCTCATCCAGGACCTTTGGCTACAAAAGGTCGACTGGGACGATTTACTCTCACCAGAGCTAGTTCACCGATGGAAAGCTTTCCGCGATGAACTACCTCAACTATCTCAACTCAGAATTCCTAGATGGATCAATCTCATCCCGAACTCATCAAGCATCGAGATTCACGGGTTTTCTGACGCATCTCAAGCTGCAATGTCTGCAGTAATATATCTCAGGGTCTGTCAACCTGGCGAACACGCTCTCATCTCTCTCATCTGTTCTAAAACCAAGGTCTCTCCACTCAAACGCCTTACCATACCTCGACTTGAACTCTCAGCTGCATTATTACTCTCAAAACTAGCATCGCATGTCTCATCAACTCTTCAACTATCTCACCTTCCAACCTATCTCTGGACTGATTCATCTACCACGCTAGCTTGGGTCACCAGTGAACCTACGAGGTGGAAGGAATTTGTCAAGAATCGAGTTGAAGCGATTCAGCAACATTCTCCAGAGGCACAATGGAGACACATCTCAGGAAAGCAGAACCCTGCTGACTGTGCTTCCAGGGGTCTCACAGCATCTCAACTTATCAATCATCAGCTATGGTGGTCAGGTCCCAGCTGGCTAGCTGATCATCCCACCCAATGGCCATCTCATCAAGTTCTCAGTCCATCATCAGATGATACAGAGCAAGTAAACTCAGAAATGAGACCTTGTCAATCTCATGTTGCAACCAGTTCACCTCTCATGCCACTATCATCTCTCATTCACTCATGGACCACTCTCACTGCTCTTCTACGTTGTACAGCAACAGTTTTTAGAGCCATCTCATGCTTCAAGAAAATACCTGGTTCAAAAATCAACGTCTCACCTCTCACTCCTGCTGAATTACAAGCAGCTTTGAATCATTGGATCAAATCTACTCAGCATGAATATTTCTCATCAGAAATCTCAACACTATCTCAAGGTAAAGTTCTCAAGAAATCTCATTTTCTCACCCGACTCACAGCATATATTGACCAAGCTGGCATCATCAGAGTCGGAGGACGACTTCAGAACTCTAATTTAGATTCTGACAGCAAGCATCCAGCGGTCCTACCCAAGGATTGTACTCTCTCACGTCTCATCATCTCAGACTCTCATCTACGCACATTACACGGAGGTACCCAACTCACATTGTCTCATGTTCGCAAGAAGTGCTGGATACTAGGTGGACGAGCACCAGTAAAAGCTTTCATTCATCGCTGTCTCACCTGCGCGCGTATGCGGGGAGTCAGATCTCAACAACTCATGGGTCAACTTCCATCTCATCGAGTCTCACCATCTCTCGTCTTCGAGAACACTGGAGTCGATTATGCCGGTCCAGTGTCTCTGAAGTTCTATCAAGGACGCGGTACCAGATGTTACAAGGGCTGGATCGCTGTCTTTGTTTGCCTCTCAACATCAGCTGTTCATCTGGAGGTTGTCACTGACTACTCCAGTGAAGGCTTTCTCAAGGCATTCCGCCGTTTCACTAGTCGACGGGGAATTTGCCGCACCCTCCGAAGTGATTGTGGAACAAACTTCAAGGGTGCTGATATCATTCTCAAGCAACTTCTCACCGGTGCTCTCAAAGAATCATCTCATCTACAGCAGCATCTCGCCAATGACGGAACCCAGTGGTTATTTAATCCACCTGGAGCTCCTCATATGGGCGGAAAATGGGAAGCTGCTGTAAAATCTATAAAATTTCATCTTCAACGAACCATCTCAGATACACTTCTCACCTATGAAGATTTCTCAACGTTTCTCATTCAAGTTGAAGCCGTTCTCAATTCTCGTCCGCTCAGCGCACTCTCAGAGGATCCGGATGATCTCACTGCTCTCACACCCGGACATTTCATCCGTGGTGCTGCTATCAACACAATTCCGGAACCTAATCTCACGTCAATCTCATCATCAAGACTCTCACACTTGCAACGCATACAAGAACGCCTGCAGCATTTCTGGGATCGATGGTCTGCAGAATGCTTACAATCTCATCTGACAACCTCAAAATGGCATACATCTCATCACGATATCACAGTTGGTTCACTTGTATTGCTCTCAGACGAGCGGTATCCACCAACAAAATGGCCGCTTGCTCGTGTCATGCAATTGCATCCTGGTAAGGATGGTCTCACCAGAGTGGTTACACTCAAGACAGCCTCATCAACTCTCAAGCGCCCTATCAGCAAACTAGTGCTCTTACCAACCTCATCATCAACGGAAGATTTTCAAGGATTGTCTCACTTCTCCAACGAGTAGGAGAAGGCGGGGAGAATGTTCAAATCTCCCGCGCTCTCATCATCAATTTCACTGCTGATAACTGATCGACAGTACAGTCGATCATTCATCAGTTATAGGCGGCTCCACTAGTCGCATTCTCGGTGAAAAGACCGCTCGAGTGGGGATGAAGAAGACGGATGCTCTATCTCACTCACTCTTACAATGCTCTCTCTTATACATATCTCAATTATTCATTGCGGACGCCTCGTGCTCTCATTAAATCTCTAAGTTATTCTCAAATCCATTGCGTTATTCTCATTTAATTCATTGCATTTTGGTTCTCATAATTTTCAGTGATTATTAAAAATATTATTTCTGCTCTCATAAATAAATTCAGTGTCATCTCATTAAAAAATACATCGTACCGCGTGTACCGGCATTATTCCCGCCGCGACGCCATTTTGGCCACGTGTTGCACGAAATTAAATTTGCGTATAATAAATACAATAATAAATAAAAACACTAGTTCTCATGCATATAAATTCTCAAAAAGTGTATATAGTGTAAATAAAATATTTATTAGTATTTTCATGCAATTTTTGTGTTGAATAAAATTATTCTTAACTCGCCAATTCACACACACCAGATCCTCTCATCCTCTCATCGCTATAATTAATTAGTTTATTAATTATTTAAACACGTGCACACATCTCCCTGAAAATTTCAGATTAGCGTCTTAGGACCTTCAAACGCCGACATTTGATGAAAACTCGATTTTTGAAAATCGGAGTGAAAACAATAACATACCAAGTTTTTAGCGGAATGTTAGTAAAAAATTTTATTTTTTTTTTTAGAGATTCTTGAAATTTGTTAGGGACGACTCGGTGAATCCATTCCAAAATCTAATTAGCTGTAGAATTCAATAACACATGTCGATTGCCGCAAAAACCATTTCAATCGGTTCATTCATTTGAAAAATATCGTCCTAGAAAGTAATGGCCAAAAACGGGTTTTTCAAATATTTCTGAATTGATACGTTTGATCATTGTTGAAATTGAAAAGATATTATTAGATATAAAAACGTTAGAAAACGATTGTTTTCGAATATCTTCAAGACGACTAAACTGATCAATTTTCAAATCATATCGGCTCTAGAACGATAAAATGCGTTGATAGCAGCATTTAACTTTGAAAGCAGTTGATTCGTTCGAAAGATGTTGATCTCGAAAAATTTCAAAAATAACAATTTTCCCTAGACACAGTGTACTAAATGTTTCAAAAATTATAACAGATCCTCGCCTTCACGGTCTCTTAATCACTGCATAATTTATAACAATCGGTTCGTTAGTTTAGATTCTATCGTCAACAAAACATTAAAGAAATTACTGTTCTCTAAACTTTTCGGATATTTCAAATTTTGGGATTTTGATCTAATTTAACACTTCTTTCACTTTTCGCAGAATTATTTACATTTAGTTCTGCTCAAATCTATAAGTTTTTTCTAGAATAATCGCACATGAAAATTGAAAGTTTCATGTTACTAACCCTATGAGATTTTTTGAATTTTCGTAGTTCAATGCAATACATAACTTTCTTTAAGCTTGAAGAGCTCGAAAATTCATTCGCAATAATGTTTTCGAGCTCTTGGAGGTTGATAACAGCGGGAAGTTTTGGGGCTGACTCGCAGGGTCAACTGTTGTTCAGTTTTTTTTTTTTTTAACGCATCGATTAAAAAAATATTTCAAAAAAATTGGAGATGCAAATGTAAGATAGTGTCTAATTTGGCGTGGAATCCCCCATATACTCACACTCAGACATAATTTTGTAAATAGTCAGAATAGTATATTCCCATTTTGAAGCGTTGATATTTATTGAGAACTTGATTTTCGGCGACCAGTTTAGAATTAATAGCTTTTCTTTGAATATTTTCGAGCAAAAAGTTGACAAAAAATTACCTAATACTTATTATACATATATTTACGAAATTCAGGAAGAGATGGAAAAGAAGCGACTGCAACAACTTGAAAAAAAAGCTGAGGCCAAAGCTCTTCTAGAAAAAGAGTTAGCTGCTATAAAAATTGGAGGCAAACAACTTATTTCAAAAATAACCAGAGCAGAAATCATGTCAGAAACCGAAAAGCGAAATCAAGTTGCGCTAAAGAAAAGGGAAGTAGAAAAACCAATTGAAGAAAACCTTAATAGGATCGTTTTAGAAGGAGAATCAGCTCATGGAATAGACGAAGCTCTTTCATTATTAAGGTTATTAATTTTTTTTTCTAATATCTGTTTTTTTTTTTTTTTTTATAATTTAAAAGTTCACCGCCTTATTCATATTCTTTTTGCAGTATGAAAGATCCAGAAATCGATCGTCACCCAGAAAGACGAATGAAAGCGGCTTATGCTAGTTTTGAAGAACAAATGATACCAATAATTAAAGAACAAAATCCGACGTTAAGACTTAGTCAACTAAAACAAATATTGAAAAAAGAATGGATGAAATCTCCAGAAAATCCACTTAATCAAAGGTGTTCAAATAACTAACTAATTTATTTTTATGTATTGAAAAAATGTAAATGTAGATAAAAATTATTTTGAATTCTTATAAATTATTCGTTACAGTAAGATAAATAAAATAACATTATAATTTAGCTTTGGTAGATCTTATAAATCGCATAATCAGGTAACTTTGATCAATTTCATAAAAGATTCATTAACAAAGCAGTACAAAGAGATTGAACGACAGTTAGTTAATTCTACCAATCTTATAAAATTTTGATTTGCTTACATAAATACAAATAATTCAGCTTGATGAATTACTACGATAATAACTCGGTCTTTTACCTATTATCATTGTTTGGTTTAACAGTAAAATTAATTTTCGATTTATTTTGAAAGACTTTTTAAATTGACATTCATTTCTCAAATATAAACTATCAGTTGAAGCAGTAACAGATGTGTAGTGAATAGATCCCGGAAAAGATAGATCCGTGAAAAATAGACTCGGATAAAATAGACCTAAAAAAAAAACGGATAAAAACATCTAATGTATTTCATCCGGTAACTAATTTTATTCTATTATCTTTGATATTTAGATCCAAAGGAAAAAGTATATCAATAAAACTGTGATTTTTTTTTTTTTTTTTTTTTTTTTTTTTTTTTTTTAATCAGAACATTCATTTAAGAATATATTTTTTTACTCATTAAACGTAAATATCATCTTGTAAAAAATTTTTGAAAATCAGAAACAAACCAGAAATCGAACCCGGATTTTTAAGATAACAACCTCAAATTCATCCTCAAAAATAGTGATATGTTAAACATATAACAATAACAAATTCATAGAAGAAATCCTTTTTTTCCCTTCTTTTGTTACCTTTGTAGAATAATGAAACTTGTTATTTTCATCTGGGCGGCTTCGCCCCCCAACCCCCACAGGGGCTTTGCCCCTAGACCCCCTGGAAGTGTACTTTTTTTACAAAAGAATTTAATAAGTCAATTGATAGACATTGAAAGACATGATACTATTAAATTTTAAAGCCGAATATGAAGTTCCACATGAAATCGGTACTCAGCTGAAAAATTGATTTGTCGGGTCTATTTTCTCCGGTCTATTATTTCACGATCCTGAAGTTAGCAGACAATTAAAAATTTTGAGATTTGTTTTCTGAATAATTAAATTTGAAGAAAAAAAAAATAAAAATATGCACATGTAGGAAATTTAAAAGACTACAAGTGCAATTTTTTAAAATATTTTTTTTTTTTGGTAACATCGTTTTTTAAAAAATCCAAAAATTATCGGATGTCGGCTAATTTCAGTATCATATTATTTCCGTATCTATTTTTCCGGATCTATTTTTTCCAGATGTATTTTTTCTGAATGCCGTAGTGATTACCACTTATTGAAATTAAACGTAATTTATTTGCCGCAGTCACTCTTTTCTCTTTTTACTCCACAAATTTATAAAGCAATTTATCATGTGATTAATTTCTTCAGGAGCATCTATCATAGGTATATGTCCAGCCATGGGAATAGCTTCAAGATAAGCTTTCAGTATTGTCTAAAATATAATATTATTATTAATAATTAAGCTTTTCTTAAAGTTTTTTTTATTGATTAATATTGTAAGTTAAAACTTACTCTTTCCATCTGACATTCTTGTACAAGTGACACATTGTTGTCTTTAAGTCCATGTATAAGTAGGGTTGGAATACATATTCTTCTGTGAAAAAGATAATCACCTTCTGGCCATGACATACCATTCAAAATATATTTCATATGAAGAGGCCATTGTTTTTTTTGTTCAGAGCCGCAATAAGGATGCTGTCGACCCCTGGCTGCATATAATATATTTCGGCGTAAGCCGCACATTAAAAATGGAGATAACATTATTCTTAAACAGCAATGGCCTGCACCTTCGTTCGTTGGTGACACTAATGGAATTGGTCCACCACCTGATATAAGAACTAGCTGGTGTATTTGATGTGTGTATTTACTTGCCAAAGCTGTTGCAAAACTACACCTGAAATCAATCATATATATAATGGTAAACTATTTGCTTCTTGCATCTTTTATTCAGTTTAATTTTGGAGTAAGTACTTATCAGAAAGGTTGGAATAATTTTTTTTGAAACTTTGATTGTAAATTGTTTATGGGGATAAGATAATATGAAATTTACATTAAACTCATGCTTAATGTTATATTTCTACTAGAATACATGTTTTGCGCAAACACGCGTAAGTCATTTTTTATAAATTTATTTTAATATCTGTTGTTATCTAAATTGTGTATATTCCTATGCTACTTCTGGTCAATTAAGTTTCTAGAAAAGAGGTTTTACTTATATTTTATTTACTTTTTAGTATAGAATCAATAAAGTACACCAATCCCTGGTGGATCTAATATTACGGTAGATCTACCGTAACTTACAATAGATCTACCGTAATCTTACCGCAGCACTATCGTAATTTTACGGCAGAACTACCGCAAGTTGCGGTAAACTGCCGCAATTTTACCCCAACACTACCGCGCGCCTTATGATAACTTGACCACAACATTACGGTAGTCTCGAGAAAAATTTTTTTTATATAATTACATAAAATTATTTATAAATGTCTAGATAAAATTATATCCCACCAAAAACAGATTCTTTGTTATAAGGTCGCACCAAATACACGTTCATCATTCATCCCTTGCTGCATAAAATATATTGTTTTAAAATATACAAAAAAAAAAAAAGTAATTCGAATGTTCTTAGTGCGGGCTATTAAATCAATTAAACCAAAATCATTTCAAAATACTATCTAACTATGAAATAATTAAAAGATATCACGTCGCTTGATCAGTAAGGCTCGTTCAGAGATATTCCAACAATAAACTTTTTTGAAAAATGTTTTTTTTGGATAACTTTTTATGTGCTCGATGGATTGATTCCAAAATCAACTAGGCTTTGAAACTTCACAAGCCGCGTTGAATGCCACCTCAACCACCGAAATCGGTTCATTCTTTCAAGAGAAACCGTTGTCGAAAGAATTAAAAAAAAAATTTTTTTTAGTATTTTCAAAAATTTCTCAAAAACGACTAGATAAATCAATTTCAAAATCAAATCAGCTGTAGAACTCAATAAAACGCGTCGATTGCCATCTCAACCGTCACAATCGGTGAATTCGTTCGAGAGATATCGTTGGAGAAAAAATGGTAGAAAACGTTATTTTTCGAAAACAACGGCATACAAAAGTATTTTCGAGCTCGAAGAGCTCGAAAATGTATTCTCAACAATGTTTTCGAGCTCAAGGAGCTCGAAATCAGCGGGAAGTTTTGGGGCTGACCCGCAGGGTCAACTGATAGACCGATTTTTTTTTGTATATTTTAGAACAATATATTTTATCATACAATATCCCAGTTACTTGGTATTTTTGTTTTTTGATTTCAGTATTTTTTGCAAGAAAATTATGTTTTGTGCAGTAAGGGATAAATGTTGAACGTGTACTTGGCGCGAGCTTATAACAGAGAATCTATTTTTGGTGGGATTTTTCTTTTTTTGTGAAGTGGTTTGTATAACTAACAATTACGCATAAAATTACAAATATCTCTGTGAAAGTAAACGGTGTAATGTTATAAATTAATAAAAAATTTGTTTGCAAATTAACAGAATTTTCACGTCGGCTAATTATAGACTAACTTTTTGCAGTCAATTTGACGTCAAAATCAAACCGTAGATTTTTGTTAACTTGTAGCCAAGTTGGCTGTTAGTGTTAGTATGTATATTAGACTGTGTCAGAAAAAGATTTTATTTTTGATTTTAATCAAATACATCTCAAAAGTTACTTTAATAGAAAAAAAAAATTCTCTTAAAATTTCAGCTCTACATCTCAAAAATTGTGCTGGCGCACGGGGAGGTCCCCATTCCCATTTAAAATACATTGAAAAAAATTTGTTTTTCTATTTTGTAAATAACTATGTCAAAAAAAATTTTTTCCGATTTTTGAATTCAGCAATCTTGTAGGAAATTAAATTCTCTACAAAAAAAGGTTTCGTGTCATACGCTTAAAGTTATTAGAAAAAAAGTTATGGAGGTTGAAACTTAGGGGGCAAAAGTCGAATTTTTACTCTCTAAACATGAATAAGTGAATATTCACTTATTTTCACTAATTTATGTTTAGAGAGTAAGATAGGAAAAGGAAAAATTTTTTTCATTTTTTCTCCAATTCTACATAATTCTATTGTAATTGAAATTGATAATTAAGGTTTCTTGTATTTATGTTCTTTAGGTTTATAATCCTTCAAAATAATATTAGACCCCGGGTTAAAAATAAAACTTGATTTAGACATGGTTTACCAAGTCGAAATTTGGAGCCGTTTTTCTTAAGACAAACTCGACTTTTTTTTGACGGAGATATGAAATACATTGAGTTTCCGCCTTGGTTTAGACTTAACTGGCTTACTTAGTCACGATTTAAGACGAAAAAGTTGAAATCAAGTCAAAATCGATTTATATATGGATATTTATAAGTTTATAGATAAAAAGATTTGATTATATCTATCTAATGAATTCTATTGAAATTTATGCACAAAACCAAATTCATCATTAAGTGCATCATTTACGTAGGATGTATCAATTTGATTATTTTCATTGAGTAATCCCATGAATTTTTCATTATTATAAGTGTATAGCAGACCAGAAGATCAGACTACACTGTTTAATTTCTTTGGTAATTTTACAAGAAATGTGTTGGAAGTCAATTGCCAACGCACTTTTGTGATTTAATAAAACCAGTGTTGTAATTTTACAAAACATTTTTTAAAATTTTTGTTTTGGAAAATTGCAAAACAAAAGTACTAATCTTACTAAACAGATAATAAAAAAAGGTTTGTCAATTTTACACAACGAATGTTGTAATTTTCGAAAACAATTCAATTAGAAATTATTTGTAAAATCACAATGTATTACTGTTTTAATACAAAACTTTTAAGAGATCATACGTGTTGTAAAATTGCAATACCAACTGTTAAAAATTTCTATCGTAATTTAACAAAACATTTTCCACTGTATTTGCCTTGGAACAATTTAGTAATTTTACAATATAGTATTATAATTTTACAAAGATTGAAAAAAAAAAGATTTTTTTTTTTTTAATTTTTTGTCCAATCATTTTGGCGATGCTAGGAGTTGTAACGGGGTAAAATGTAATTTATCATCAAGGAAAATCGTGATTTTCCACGGCTGGTCAGTTACCCGAGCCGTAACCCCGAATGAGTACCCGTTAGAGTTTTTCGACTTGTCGCCGGGTGCGCTAATTGAAGAAGCTCGGACTTCTGTCCCAAAATTAATTAAGTGGGGAGGCCATTTTCCGGAAGTTACCGAAAATGGCCGAACTAAAAATATATAACCACATGATAGTAGCAAAATCGGAGAGAGTCGGTTGAGCCGACAAGTCGAACGGACATCCATCTGCCGTGAGCCTGTTCCAGGAGGCCGGAAGCCCAGTGAAGACCCAGGAACACAGATAGACGCCAAGGGTAACATCCAGTGGAAAGTGCAAAGTTTAGTGTTAACATAGTAGTGCAGTGAGTAAATTAATTCTCGGCAGGAAAGCCAGAATTAATAAATTAATTAATATCGAATATAAAGTTATCAGAAGTGTTAAAAACCTAGCGTCTTCAATAGGGTAAATTCTCGAAGCCAGAATTTATTCTAAAGAAATAAAATCAAATTTAACCACGTGTTTGGTCACAGAAATTCTCGGCAGGAAAGCCAGAATTTATTACAATTAAATAAGATAATGATTGCGTCGGTTAAATTCTCGGCAGAGGCCAGAATTTATTAATTATTAATTATAAATTAAGGCAATAAAATTTCTCGGCAACAGAAGAGAAATTATAAATCATAATTTAGTTTACTAAGACAATTTAGTATGACAAATGAATTCAGTTTTAGTTAATAAGATAACATTTAAGATACCAAAATTTACTAGACTGAAAATTAAAAGTGCTATGGAAATAGTTATAAAATAAATAAATTAATCAAGTAAAGTTTTGTAATAAATCGATTATAAATTGTTAAAGGAAAAATGTATTAACGCAAAGACCTAGAGTACACGAATCTGAGAGAGAAAGATAGAGACGCGTGAACTAGAGAGAGATAGCGTCAGTCGTCGGCGTCAGTTTTCAGTATCACAAAATTTCTCACTCAAAACTGATACTTGAAAACTGAAATTAGAAAATTTGTCAAGATTGTCGTAATTAAATTATGAAAGGTTAAAATTATAGTCGGTAAATTAAAGGAGCAAATTAAATAAAAATGTGTGTGTGTGAATTGAGTCCAGTGGACAGTCAAGGAAATAAAATTGTGTGTGTGTGAGATAGAATAATTCCAGGGAAATTAAAATTTATAAATAAATCCAGGGGATCAGGCCGGTGGCCAATTTAATTATAAAGTCCAGGGGACTAAATAAGTATTATAATAAAGTCCAGGGGACTCATTCAATTAAGATCCAGGGGATCAGGCAGGTTGCCATAGTTGTAGAAGTCCAGGGGACTCATTTTATTTAAGATCCAGGGGATCAGGCCGGGGGCCAATTTAATTATAAAAGTCCAGGGGACTAAATAATTTAGGATAATAAAGTCCAGGGGACTCATAGTTGTAAGAGTATAAAGTCCGGTGGACAGTTTAATTTTAATAAAAGTATAAGTGAAATAAAAGCCGGTGGGTAAATTGTTATGTGATAAATAAAATTTCATAATTACTGTAGTTAAACGTTGTGTATAATTAAATTTAATTCTTCATCCTTCCTCACTCTCGTAAAATTCGACGACCCTGATTTTCAAAATTTACATCTCCGGTTCTGGAAGGCCGAGTCTTATCTTCCAGTGGCGCCCTTATTAAGATCAATTAATAAAGGGGCCAAACTTGGCAAGGTTGAAAATTACCCTGTTACAGAGTATTAGATATGCGATATTGAATTTCTAATCGAAGTAGGAATTTTTAATTCAGAGAAAAAACGCTAAACTTATCAATAAACGCACACGCATTAGTGGGATTCGAACACGGGACCCTACATACGAAAGACCGACGCTTTAACGACTAGGCTACACAACCGACAGTGACTGCTGAATTTAATTGTACACTATAGTGTATACATTGTATTCTGTTATGTATGCATAAGATTTTAACTTTTAGGAGTGTTTTTTAACATTTTCTAAGATTTTTTATTTCAAAATGTAATATGTCAAGAGAAAAACATTTGAATACGATTTAATGGAACTAATTGTAACGAAAAAAATTATTACTGCTAAATATATTATATATTTGAAAAAATTTGAGTATCATACATTAGTTATAAAAATTAAAGGATGTTCAAAAAATTCCAAATTTTTAAGTGATTTTCAACGTGCTGTAACTTGGAGGAAAATGGTCGTACAGTGAAAATAAAAAAAGCAAATTGTAGTTTCAAGTGTCTAAGTCTTAGATCTGGTCTTGAAAAATTTTAATCATTCACGATTCCGGATTTAAAAAAAAAAGCGACCACAAAAAAAAAAAAATTCCAAATTTTTGCTCGTCTTAAAAAAAGTCTATGAGCTTCAACAAATTGTTTTTGATAATCTATCCTTGAACCTCTTTTGGTTAATTTAGTTTGCCGCCCTGAAAAAGTCCCTCCGACCATTTGGCGCGAATTCATCTTTGATCAAAGCGAAAAAGTCCATTTTGACTTTGACAGTCAATAACTCAGGATATCGAAGATATAAAATCTTTAGAGCCAAGAAAGTCTAAATCAAGACAAAAATTTCTTGAAGCAAGGTAATTGGCTTTCTACTGATATAAATTATTGGCTAAAGAAAATATTTCTTGAGTCGATATAAAGTTTCTATCAGTGCATACATTAGTTGTAAGCTTTGAACGCGTTTTCTCTAAGTCAACATGCTATTTTGTAAAATTACGACTCCTGTATAATAATTACAATTATTAGGGTGAAATTACAAAACACTGTAATTCTACAATTAAATTTGTGAAAAAAAAAATTTAGGTTTGTAAAATTTCAGTGATTTCTGTGTAATTTTATTTAAAATATTTTTTTATTATTTTACTAAGAATTATAGCAAATTGAATTATTAACATATTTTGTAAACTTTTATCGCTTTTCATTTAAAATCAACGCACTGTTTTGTGAAATTACAATTCATGTATAATACATCAAAATTGATGGTAAAATTACAAACCACTTTGCAATTCTACAATAAAATTCGTGAAAAAAAAAAATTAAAGTTTGTGAAATTTCAATGACTTCATTGTAATATTAATTACAATACTTTTTTTTAATTTTACTAAGGATTGTAGTGAATTAAATTACAAGCATTTTTGGTAAATTTTGAACGATTTCTATTTAAAATCAACGTACTGTTTTGTAAAATTACAGCTCGTGAGTAATAAATAAAAAGTCATAGCGAAATTACAATACACTCTGTAATTCTACAATAGAATTTGTAAAAAAATAATTAAGGTTTGTAAAATTTAAATGATTTCACTGCAATATAAATTACAATATTTATTTATAATTTTACTAAGAATTATTGCAAATTGAATCACAAACATTCTTTGTAACCTTTTATCGCTTGTTATTCAAAATCAATCTACTGTTTTGTAAAATTACAACTCGTGTACGATTTATACACAGAGATGGTAAAATCACAACTCATAATAGTAGTTTTCCTAATACATCATGCAAGATCACTCAAATTGTGTTGTAATTTTGTATTGACATACATTGGTTTGTATTTTTACCATACCATTGCTTTGTAAAACTATTGTACTTTTACAAAAATTTTTAACAGTGTATGAACCAGCAATAACCAGAGTTAAGCAGCATCGACGTGGGACATTATTTGGACGGGTGACCCCTTAGTAAAATAATAGTTAACCGTTGGTAAATGTTTTTTTTTTTTGTTCAATTTAAATTTAACCGACATCGGATTGATGAAGACAATGAATCCTAATCAAATTACTATAACAGGGCTATGCTGTTACTCTGGTCGTCCTTAAATTACCTTTTTAAGGGCGCCACTGGAAGTGATAACGGCCTCCCAGAGCCGGATCTTGAATCGTCAGGGTCGGTGTAATTTGTTTAATTGCAAGAGAAGGATGAGGAAGGATAATTTGTAAATAATTATAATGATTTCAATTAATAATTTTAACCTTTTATTTTATAAACCTTTTAACCTTATAACCTTTTATAAACCTTATATTTTATGAACCTTTATAAACCTTATCAACCTAATATACTTTTTATTAACCTTTTTTCTTTTATAAACCTTAATAACCTTTTATCCTTTATTTATTAACCCGCAATATTTTCTTAAACCTAATTCATTTAATAACCCGCAATATTTTCTTATAAAATCAGCCAATTACCTTTGGCATTCTACACACACTCACACACACAATAATTTGCCAACTACCTTTGGACTTTTTATTTAACTAATCAATTAAAATCGCTTAACCTTCGCGAGACCTTACATTACTAATTCTTAAAATCGCTTTACCTTCGCGAGACTTAATTTTACTAACACAATAATTTCCTAAATTATCTCACACACACACTCACTCAGTCCCCTGGACTTTATTTCCACACACACTGATTTAACTTAATTTTTTTTTCCGCAAAATTTTCAATAAATTAATTAATTGAGAAGTTTAATTAATTATTAATTAATTTATTATTTAACCTTTGTTTTCCTTAATAATTATTATCCCCTTTATCACTTTTATTACTAAATTACTTTTCCACAATTCCGTGACCGTTTTCACTATCACTTTTTCGCAAAATCTTATACCAAAATTCACTCTCTACAATTTTCACCTTTCTATGTATTTAGTTCAGGTACTTTTCATCACAATAATTATTTTTATTTTATACCCTAATTTCCTTAATTATTTATTGTTTATTACTTAACTTAATTTTTACTCATTTTATTATTATTATTAGTGACTTTGACCGCGGACGTTTTATATAACTTTTACCGAGACAATTCACTATTAAATTTATTTATAATTATTTGTTTTATTATTTAATTAGAATTAATTAATTTTACTGACTAGAAATTCGTGACTAGATTCGACAATTTCCGGTGCGTGGGTTACACGTTCCACCTGGAAACTTCTAGAATATTTCCGGCTACCTGCCTGGAAATATTTTCTACGCAATAGCTCCGGCTACCTGCCTGGAGTTTATCAATTAATTATTTTATTGTCAATTCCGCGTTAGGTTATTGAATTTTATCTAATTAATTTACGGACAAAATTTACGCGACGCTACCAGACGTACGGCTATGTATTTAATAAAATTTTCCGGCTTACTGCCTGGAATAAATTTTATAAATACCTCTACAATAAATTACTCCAGATCCTTTCCTCGTCGTTGTTTTTGTCCTGGTCTCGTCTTAATAATTGTCCTGGTAATTTTTCGTCTCGTTCTGTCCCGCTTTATTTTCCTCTCTCTTTCTCTCTCAATTTTAACCTCCTTCTCTCCTTCAACCTGCTGATAATTAATTTACGGCGTCTATTTTGTCGGCGTCTATTTTTGTGGCTTCTCTCAGCTGTACTCTAGACTAGGCCCGTTCGGTCGTTCCGGTCACTAATAATTTTTCACGTTCCGGTCCCCGTTTATAATTGCTTTCTCCCCGCATGACTTCGGGCGTCTTCGGACTTCGGAAACTCCTACTTACTTCTAAATGGGGGCTGACGCTCGAACATTTGAATTTTCACTCCCGGTCGACTAGTCGCGTTCTACCTGGGGTAACTCTGGTTGGAATTGTCACGTGATCGACAGTACACATACTAACTTTTATTTTATTTTAAATTGTACGCGGTAAATTCAAATTTACCCCGTTACATTACGTAATTAATAATTCACAGATATTTTAAATGAGATTTTATAAATGACTATATTAGTTCATCTATGATTATATATAATCATGTATGATTATTAGGGTTTTTTCAAAATAAACTTTTTTTTTTTTTTTTTCAAGTCTTATGATCTTAAAAGTTAGTCTGAGGTATTAAAAATATCCTCCTAATAGAGCAGCTCAAAAGCTCAGTCCTGCTAAGAGCTCAACGAGTATTAATTTTCTCATTTGAATTACATGTAAAAAAAATTTTTTTTGTTTTATATATCTAAAAGTATTTAAAATTTTTTTTTTTCGAAAATCGAAGTACATCATCTTGTAGGAAATTAAATTCTCTACAAGAAATCCCCTGAGTGTTTTCTTCGTACAACTAACAGAAAAAAAAGTTATGAAGCTTGAAACAATAGTGAATTGAAAAACTTAACGTGAAGATAATTTCCGGATTTTATTACGTGTACATGTTTATATGGTGAATCTATACACTATGTATCATCAGCAAGGTGTTTTAAAAAGATTTCTTACTTATTTTCCGTATAAATTTCGAAAGAAAAATATTTTTTTTAAGAATTAATATTTTTTTTCTTTTTGTATTTTTAAATTCAAAAAAAAGTTCTGTTTTGAAAGTAAGGAAAATTTTTCCCATGTGTTAAAAAAAAAATTAACAGATAACATTAGCTCAGATGAAAAAACCTAAATTTCTATCCAAAAACTGTTTAATATAATGAAAACATGAAGTTATACTATTTAATATAGTTTAAAGCTTCATAAATTTTTTTTTGTTAGTTCTCCGGAGAAAACACTCAGGAGCTTTTTTGTAGAGAATTTATTTTCCTACAAGTCTATGTACTTTGATATTCGAAAAAAATTTTTTTTAATACTTTTATCTTTGAAAATTATTTATTTATTTTTGAAAAACAAAACAAAAATTTTTTTACATGCAATTTGAATGGGAAACTGAATATTCGTTGAGCTCTTAGTAGAATTGAGATTTCGAGCAGCTCTTTTGGGACGATTTTTTTTGTACCTAAGACTAACTTTTAAGACCATAAGAAAAAAAATTGTTTTTTTTGGAACACCCTAATGTTTATATATGATCGGATATAGCCAATTTTTAGATCTGATTATATATGGGACGTCATATATAATTATATATATATTTTTTTTTAATGTTTTCTAGTGTATATATACACGCAGAGAATTTTACGGTATTTTTTACATCAAAAATTTACAGAAAAATCACTATGTCATAGTAACATGAGGACAGTATGGAATTATGGAACAAATTACCGATAACGTCGAAATTTTTAAAATACTTTGAACAGAATTTACAAGGTGCATTGTAATTTTGACAAAGCAACAGATTAAGAAATTCAAATTTACTTGGATAAAATTTAATCTGTGGCTATGTCAAAATTACAATGCACCTTATAAATTCTGTTCTATGTATTTTAAAAATTTCTACGTTAACAGTAATTTGTTCAATAGTTCCGTACTGTCCTCTTGTTACTATGATATAGTTATTTTTCTATAAATTATTTATGTAAAAAATACTATAAAATTCTCTGCGTGTAGCCGCAATTACGGCCTTTTCACTTTTTGCCTTTATATCGTAACTGCTTTACTTTTTCCTGCTTTTCATTGTGCAGCTGTGGCCCGACTTGTGCTTATACTGTAGTGCATCATTACGGCGATGCCATACTACCTCCCTTGTGCAATGGAGGTGCAGTGTCTATAGGAAAACAACAGAGAAAACCTAGCCAGTACAGTTTCGGTTTGAGTGAAGCTCCAGTGATCGATAAAATTCTCATTTTACAGATCACTGGATCTTCATCCCGCGCCTACGCACGATCAGAGACCTTCGTTCAAATCCGACGCGTGGCTAAACGGTCACCCAGCCAAGTAGTGATCCTGCTCGATACTACTTAACTTCCGTGATCGCCCGAGCCACGCGCGTGCCGAACAGCTGCTTCAGCCGCTATATAATTATATACAATTATACAAATTTTTTTTTCATCGGGAAGATAAATTATTTAAATCTATATGTATATTACTCATGAGATCAGACCCAGGATCTCCTATTTACATACTAATTATAATAATTCTTTTCATATTTTTCTAATGTACTTATCCACACAGTAAAAAAGGATTCGTTAAAATCAATACTCATCGTGTGTAAAACGAACGTTTTACACTTATTTATATGTTACTTTAACATGTTGTGAGTGTTAGAATCAGTTACACACAAATACGTTAAAAGTAAAAATTTCCCAAGAATTCTTTTGTGATGGTTGACATTATTTTTAACATATTTTGTGTGTTGATTTGACAGTAGCATATAAAAAGTGTTGCTTTTGAATAAAATGACATTTTTGTGTGTTAAAAAAGCAATCGATTGTGACAGTTCAAATAAGATAAATACACCGGGTTAAATTGACACCCATAAGTGTTAAAAATTCAATACTCAGAATTTTAATACACGCTTTTTTTTACACTTTGACGATTCGTTTTTTACTGTGCACATATTTCAGTCGTCTACGTTTGTCAAATAATCAGAACATTAATCGAATCAATAAAATAATATTATTATAAAAAGAATTATATACTAGTTATTTCGGAACCCAATCGCTCATTTACCTGATAAGTCAGACAAGGAGGATTGGTCGAATTCCCTAGTATGGGGAAATAAGATCATACCCTTACAATCGCAAGAGTCGTTCAAAAGTTATAGAATATTTACATACGTACACACATACATAATTACACTCGGACATCCTCTCGAAAATAGTCAGGATAGCTTCCTAGCACCCCAAAACCTTGGGATCTGTTCAAAACTCGGTTTTCGAAAATCGGACCGAAACAAATAACTTACTTTTTTTTTAAATTTTCAATTCACTTAGTGGGAAGATAAACATTTTTTGTATGCTTATAGAGAATATTAAAAATTTTTAGTGGCTTTTCGAAATTCAAAGTAAACCCTATCAAAGAAATCCAGATTTTAAGGGAATCTATAGAAGTCCAGTTAAAAAGTATGGATGTACATAAAGATTTATGGAAGTATCTGTGAAGGTATGGATTTATGTAGGGATCGATCTGGAAAACTGTAGATATCTGCATTCCCATGGTAAATCCATATAGGTACTTGCGTACCTGGATTTCTATACAGATTATTTACATAGAATCTTAGATATTTGAATTTTTCTATAAAAAAAGATACAAGGACAGTTTTAAGTACCACAAATTGCTACATACACTGTAAAAAATCGGGAGTGAATCCGGATTTAATTTCAATCCGAATTCACGCCGCCACTCGGAGTTCCGGAGTTTTAAAAAAAATCACTCCGCATGCGGAGTGAATTGGGAGTTTTTTTTGGCGGAGTGATCTCGAGGTGACGCGGACTTTATTTCACTCCAAATTCACTTCGGTCCAGGGTTTTAACAATTAAATTAATTTATATTAAACTGTTGAACAGTGTGTGTGTGTGTGTGTTCGGGTGTGTGCGTGCGCGTGCTCGAGTGTGTATGTAAGTGTACGTGTGAGGATGTGCGTGTGCGTGTGTGAGCGAGTGCGCGATTGCGTGTGCGTGTGTGTGTGTATCAGTTGATCATTAAAGTAATACGCAAGTTTTTACTTCGATTATATTTAGTGGAGTTATATTTTATTAATAATATTTTCAAAATTCCTCTCCGGAGTGAATTTCACTCCGAGGGGAGTGAATAATTAAAAATTCATTCACTCCGCATTCACTCCGCGAATTTTTTACAGTGTAGGAAAACTAGAATTGCGAAAATTGTCGGTATCTAAATTTCTGTGCAAAAAGTCTATTTGAAATGTCTGAATGATAAAAAATATCAGATAAAAGATTGTAAATGTCAATTCATAGGCGCCCTAGCGAATTCGGTTACACCGAAAAAATATCTGAAACATACCTGGTATTTGAGTAGGTGACACGCGTCTTGGTCCCCGGAAAAAATATCCCCGACAAAATATCCCCAGACAAATAATCCTTAGTCAAAATATCCCCAAACAAAAAATCCTTAGTCAAAATATCCCCGGAAGGAAGATCTTTGTGACAAAATATTGTTGCATTCCTTGAGAAATCGTTTTATTTAGTATTATGGTTTAATGTATATCAGTTTTTTCAATTACAAAAATTTTGTAATTTGGAGCTAAAAAATTTTTAATACATAACAGTGCTTCTTTGCGACTATTTATAAATACGTGTAAGCACAGTACTATTTTAAGCGTATAAGTTGTTAATATATTTTAGAATTTAATATACACAGAAATATGTGAAAAATGGTCACAGTACTATTTCACGCGTATAGAGATTAATATATTTTATAATCGGATACACACAAAACATGTGAAAAATGGGCACAGTACTATTTCAAGCGTATAGGTTAATATATTTAATGTCAATGGTGAATTTTTTTTATGCTGTAAGATGGTTGGTGGAGTCAAATTTGATAGTTTTTTGATATTTTCGACGTCAGAAAGCAGTAAATAATCATGGAAATGGATAGCAAAGTCCATAATTATATTCTCTTCTATCATCATCCATTCAAAGTAAATGGTTCAAGTTTTCATACTTGATAATACACAGTAAAAAATATTGTGTTAGAATTAACACAATCTGTGTGTTAGAAACGATCCACATAATATTTGCGTTATTTTTTAACACAGACTATTTGTGTTAAATTTCAACAGACTATTTGTGTTAAATTTCAACAGGTTATTTGTGTTAAATTTCAACAGAAAATTTGTGTTAAAATTTCAACACAAAATTCGAGTAATATAAGAAGTAACTTCAACACTTTTTAAATGTTAATGGTGACACAAAAAAAATGTTAACTTGTACATTATTTTATTTTTTTACCATGAATTATTTTTAGGTTATGAAAAGTAACAACAATTATTATTTAATATTGAACTATTTTGTGATGGTAAACATGATCCTCAAGTTGGCAGACAAAAAATTTAACACGGACCCTTTTTAACACAGATACACAATTTTTTTACTGTGTAGTAAATTTTTATATCCATTGTGTTTAAAATATTATTTTTATTTTTGATTTGGAGCTTTAATGTCGGGGATATTTTGTCACGAGGATATTTTGACCAAAGATTATTTGTCTGGGAACATTTTGTCGCGGGGATATATTGTCCGGGGACCAAGACGCAGGCGACCATTTGAGTATGATTTCGGCGTGTTTTCAGTAGAATTCTAAAAGTATACTCAAATTATAATCATCCATAACAATAATTTAAGTATGTTTTTGAACAATTTATACCGAAGTTATACGGCTCTCTTAAATTGGCGGGGGCAAATCACTTTTTCTAACTTTTTTTTTGCTAATTCGTTTGTTCGTCGTTAGTTCTTGATTGTTTGATTAAAATTAATTTTTGTTTGATTATTGTTTTTTTATAAATAATGTTTAAAACTTTGACTTGAACTTGGCTCTTGATAATGTGGTATTGACATATTTTTTTTTTTTTTTTATCAATCTTAACTAGATATTGTTTGTTCGATCAAGAAAAACGTTTGTTTGATTTTATTTTCTTTGTAATTAATTTTTTTAATATAATTACACCCACGCAACTGCATGTCGAAATAAATCCTACTGCGCATGCGCGAGTTTCGAATCAATTTCGCGGTCTATTTAAATAATTATAATAATAATAATAATAATATTGTCGTTGCCACATGAAATGTGGAACCGTGTTCGCCAAAGTTGCATCGTACGCTGGATGCATCCCACTGTATCACGATTGACTACAAGGCATTTGAGCAAAAAGAGAATAAGCTCATGAGATGTTGAGTCAAATGCCTTGCGGTAGTCAATCCAGGCCATTGACAGGTTGCGCTGATAATGGATCGCGTCTTGAATGACACAACGATCTACTAACAGATTCTCTTTGCAACCTGACAGGCCTCTTTTACTGCCACGTTGTTCGTATATCTG
This sequence comes from Microplitis deprimator, assembly GCA_964016945.1. Lineage (NCBI taxonomy): Eukaryota > Metazoa > Arthropoda > Insecta > Hymenoptera > Braconidae > Microplitis > Microplitis deprimator. Next base: position 13,388,359 of record OZ024706.1, on the reverse strand, counting down.
CTGCCATACAGGATCTATCACTTCCAGAATGCGATTGTTTAAGATTTTAGTAAAAATCTTATAAACCGCATTCAAACAAGTTATTATTATTATTATTATTATCGTGTGAAGACGTGTTTTTGAGTGCTCTGTTATTTATGGCAAAAAAATGGTATTTTATATGTTAATAAAAGTGAACTTGCAACGTTTATATAAATAGACGAGTTAACAAGGCTGTTGAATAAAAAAGTAATGATTAAACTATAAAAGAAGTACATAAAAAATATAATTGAAATTGGAAATGCTGTCATGAGACGTTGACCACGTGGCCGCTATTTGTTTATTGCAAGTGTCAGTGATAAATACGTGCATACATTGTGGTTATATGATCTGTTGTTCAGAAAAATATAAAAAATACTTATGTAGTTTCAAATTTGCAATTCAGAAGATAAAAAACTAATTACTGATGTAAAAAAAATATAACAAATTATAAGGTTAACTCAATAACGACATAACTGTTTGAGGGTGACATCTCTTAGACAGTATATGAGACAAGTCGATAGCAGAAGATAAAAACGCTGGACATTTAAATTACTGGTCAAATATTATCAAGTATAAAGTATGACAAATGATAAGGAATATCAATGCTATGTATGCAAGCAAACTAACCTAAAATCTCCCCAGGTATGTCAACACTGTAAAAATGTATTTCATCCAAGTTGTCTAAAGAAAAATCATAAAGTTGTTGACGATTATGGAGAGTTTATGTTATGCAGGGGTAATCAGACAAGAGATACTTTTGACGAGGAGGTTACTACAAAAGGACCTGAGAACTGTACACGAAAAAGAAAAAAGCAAGAATTGGACAATAAAATAGATAACTATGAAATTTCCTTAAAAATTGATTGTATATTAGAAAAAATCGAAGAAATGGGAATAAAACGTGATAAAATTATTGGTGAAGTGAAAGAATTAATAGTGACAGAATTGACAAACTTCAAAAATGAGTTGAAGTATCTGATGAGTAATACCATTAAATCAGAGTTACACTCCCTTATTCATGGTGACAAAAATGGAGCTCTGGCATCAAGTAATCAAAAAGTAAATAAACAAGATAAGACATATGCGATCATAGATAAAAAATCTGGAAGTAATAATATTATTGTTGTGCCGAAAGAAAATCAAGAGAGTAATGTAACTAGAGAGCAACTCAAAACTAAAGTAGACGTAGGGAAACTTGGAGTTGGAATTGATCAAGTTAAAAATGCACAAAAGGGTAAAGTTGTTATTGGATGTTCAAAAAAGGAAGATTCAGATAAATTAGTGAAAGAAATAGAAAAGACAATGGGAAATAACTATAATATCAAAGTTCCTGCCAAAAAGTTGCCAAAAATAAAAATATTAGATGTTGAAGAAGATATTGTACTGAATACGGAGGAGAAAGAGATAGTTGAAATGATATGCAAACAGAATAATGTACAATTGGACGAAAAATCTATTTTTAAAATTAAAAAGATGACCAAAGGAAGAAAGCAAGATGGAATGATTATTATAGAAACTGACCCTATAATACATCAAACATTAATCGATAAGCAGAGAATTAAAGTAGGATGGAGTAAATGCAGAGTATTTGATTGTGTGAGCGTTGTTCAATGCTATCAATGTTGGGGATATCATCATTATGCGAAAGAATGTAAGAAAACAGTGAAATGTAGGTTATGTGCAGGTGACCATCCAGAAAAAGAATGCAAAAATATCATCAAAAAATGTATTAATTGTTTTAGAATAGTAGAAGAGTATAAGCTAAATGGAATAACAACCAATCACTGCGCTACGGATAAATCATGTGATTTCTATAAACGGGTAGTATACAAAACTCAAAAGAATATTAAATATTTTGATGAATAGCAAAAATTGAATTATAGGACAAAAAATAAAAATAAAGCACAGTTATTATTAACAAATATTCAAGGATTCTTGAGACATAAAAGTGAATTGGAAATGATAATCAACAAATTAAAACCGGAAATCATTTGTGCTACTGAGACACATATTATGGCTGACATTGGGAGACATGAAATAGACATTAACAATTATAATTATGTTTTAATGTGCTCAGGAAATAAAAGGACAGGTGGAGTAATTACGTACATCAGAAAAGATATTAAATTCAATGAAATAAGTAAAGAAATAAATTTAGGAGAACAAGAGGAAAGTATGTGGATGTGCAATATACAGTTAAAAGGAAAATTCGACAGTATGGTTATAAGTAATGTTTATCATTCGCCCAGCAAAAGTAATGGATATTTTATCAGTAGACTTAAGGAAGAAGTAGAGAACCTGGTAGAAAAGGGACATGTCATAATAGTAGGTGACTTCAATATTGATGTTGGGAAGGAAACACAGTACTCCAAAAAACTATTAAAAGAAATGAAAAATTTAGGATTTAAGCAGAGTTAAAGAATATACAAGATCTTCGATCAATTCTGATACTATTATTGATTTAGCCTTCTCTAGTATGGATATTCAAACAAAAGTATTAAAGAGACCGAGAATCACAGATCATTTTATGGTTGAAATAGGTATACCGACTATGAATAAAAATACTACGAAGGACATATAGAATGATGATAAGACTATTCTATGTAGAAATTTTAGTGATTATAAGGACGAAAAGTTGAAAAGAATACTTGATGAAAAATATAAGAGGTGGACAAATACTATGGCAAATAGAAATAAACGATACAATGAAACACAAATGGAACAGTTATTGAAACTGGTAATTGAGGGTGTGAATGAAGTAATACCTATGGAAACAAAAGTAATAACTAATAAATGGAAACTTAAACCGTGGTTTAATAAATATATTAAACAACTAATGAAAGAGAGAGACAATTTATTTTTTGAGGCAAAGAGTAATCGGTGCAGAGAAAGCTGGGTAAAGTATCAAAGTATTAGAAATAAAGTAGTAGCAGAAATAAGAAATTAAAAAAAAATATATTATGAGCAACAAATTGATGGTAACAAGAGGGACTCGAAAAAAATGTGGAGGAATATAAAAGAACTAATAGGAAATAAAAAGAATAATGAAGCACAAGGTAATATAATATTTAAAAACGTAAAATATGATGATCCAAAAATTATTGCAGAAAAGTTTAATGAGTATTTCGTGAATAGTGTCAAAGAAATTGTTGATGAAATTAATTACGACGGTAAAAAGCATACTAATGAAGATAGTTTGATAGAATGTAAAAAGTTATTGATTGAATTCAAATGCGCAGAAGTAAATGAAATAGATAAAATAATAAAAAATTTAGATTTGAAGAAAGGCAAAAATGAAGAATTATCAACAGAGATTATTATAAAAATTTGGAATGTAAACAAAGAGATTATTACTGATATGATAAACAATAGTATAAGAGAAGGAATAGTACCTGAAACATGGAAAAATTCTGTAATTTTTCCTATACCAAAGATAGCTGGGAGTAAACGAGCGGAAGACTATAGACCTGTGAATACACTGCCAATTTTGGAGAAGATATTAGAAGAAATCATCAAAAAACAGCTAGATGAGCATATAGAGGGAAACGGTATCTTAGGAGAAGAACAATCGGGGTTTCGTGAGAGACACTCGACAGAAACAGCACTACAGAAAACTCTGAGTGAGTGGAGAAATATGTTGGATGAAGGAGAAATAATAGGGGTAGTATTTATAGATTTAAAAAGAGCCTTCGAGACGATAAATAGGGAAAAATTGTTGGGTTTATTAGAGAGATATGGTATAAGAAATGAAGCGCTAAAGTGGTTTAAATCTTATTTAAATGATAGGACACAACAAGTACAATTTCAGAAAGCAAGATCACAAAAGATTAATGTCAATTACGGGGTTCCGCAAGGATCGAAATTAGGTCCCATACTATTTATTTTGTATATAAATGAAATAATTGAAATAGCAAAAAGAAATGGATGTGAGTGCAAATTATTCACTGACGATAAAATTTTATATTTAAACGGTAAAGATATCAAAAAAATCGAATATGTATTGAATAAAGCTCTAGAAGAATTAGAAAACTGGTTGGGTGCAAACTCTTTAAAAATTAATGCTAAGAAAACGGTATTTATGTTGATTCATGATAAAAGAAAGAAGATTGATAGAAACTGTGATATTAGAATAGGAAATGAATGTATAGAAAGAGTAAGAGAAACGAAGTATTTGGGAGTGATAGTAGATGAAAGTTTAACATTTGAAAATCATGCAAATTATATTGCGCAGAAAGTCAGTAAAAAGATAAGTTTTTTAAAAAGGATCGGTAGGGATGTAGGATATTTTACGAGAATAACTATTTATAAAACCTTGATATCGCCTCACTACGAGTATTGTGCGACTTTATTAATTAACCTAAGTAAAAAAAGCTTAGAGCTACTTCAAAAAACTCAGAACAGAGCTATGCGAGCAATTTTGATGGTGAATAAATATACGAGAATTGAAAGTATGCTAGAAACTTTAGGGTTTATGTCTATAGAAAATAGGATAAAATATAATACCTGCATTCTGATATACAAAATGATTAATAATTTGAGCCCCAGTTATTTATGTCGAGAAATTAGAAAAAACAATACTAATCATGGTTATAATACAAGAAATAAAGATAATTTAGTTTTAAAGAAAATAAGAACTAAGACAGCACAAAAGACCATAAATTTTTTTGGCTTCAATTTATACAATCAATTGACAAGAGAAACAAAAAACTCAAAAGATCTGAAAAGTTTTAAAAGAAATTTAAGAAAAGAAATGAAAGAAATTATAATATAGTATATAACAGAATAAAAATATGTTAATACCGAAGTGTAATACAATGTTAGCTAAGAGCTATTGAATAAATAAATAAATATTATTATTATTATTATTATTATTATTATTATTATTATTATTATTATTATTATTATTATTTCTTTTAAAGTTAAATGCTCAGGGGGTTATCCCCGGTAGTCCGACTCTACCGAGGGCCTCACCTGAGCGCCAAATCGTTACTGCTGCGATGCTTCATCAACAAGATGATCAGCATGCGCAGCAGGCCAAGTTTCGTTGCCTTAGGAGACGGAGGGATCCGAGAATTACAGCCTTTTGCATCCTCGATGCCAAAAACTCAACTTGCGATGAGCAAGTTGGGATTTTAGCCAATGCAGATACAAAATTCTGTTTCATCCCTCCTAGGACGCCAACAATAAGTACGACAAGCTTGACACGGTAGCCTGGGTAAAGTTTGCCAATTTCAAACAGGAGATCCTGATATATTTCGTGTTTGTGCTCTTCTTTAACCGTGATGTTATATTCAGCTGGAGCTGAAAACTCAATAACATAAATGTTACGAGCGGTTTTATCGAAGAGCACAATATCAGGTTTATTGTGATCTATTTTCCGCGTTGTTGCGAATGGCACGTTCCAATAAATACGGCAACGGTCATTCTCAACAACTTGCGGAATATCTCCTGGCAAATAAGGCAGCACTGGTGTTTTATCGATACCGTGCGTATGTCTAAGGTGGTAATAAAGTACTCGCAGAGCAGCATTGTGACGCTGGACGTATGCACTTCTTGCCAGCACAGGACATGCTGACAAGAGATGCATAAGCGTCTCAGGATGCTGTTTACACACCCTACACAATGTGTCGGGTAGCTGCATCTGGAGCACTTTTGCACGGTATTCGAGAGTGTTAATTACACCATCTTGGCAGGCAAAAATATACCCTTCAGTCTCGGACATCAGGCCAGCTGACTTAAGGAAGGAAAACGTCAGCTGTTCGGACAAGCCATGTTCACGCACGTGTTTAAAGAACACGCTGTGCATTGACTTATCCATGTGTGTACTGAGCAGTTTTTGCTGCTCAGCGTTGCTGATGACCCTCTTGAATTCCTCCTTAGGGAGTTCAATAAGAGGGTTTACTCTTCCGAGACCAAGGGATTTTGCCGCGTACTTTGCTGCCTTATATAAGAACGCTCCCTTATGCGCATTCTCATGCTGATGAACAATTTGCATAAGGAAGTCGTCTTCATCTGCTGTGAAATTGACAACTTCATATGTTAAACCCAAAACCAAACGATCGTGTAGACACTCCAAGCTCTGAAGACCTCTCCCTCCGATGTGCCGGGAAAGGTATAATCTGGCGACTGAAGACTTAGGGTGCATGCTCCGATTTATATTCATGACTTTGCGTGTCTTGATATCGAGGTCTTTAAGCTCTTTTCGGGCCCATTTAAGGACACCAAAAGAGTAAAGAAGTACCGGGACAGCAAGCATGTTTGTTGCGGAGACTTTGTTCTTTCCGGAAAGTTCTGATGACCAGATTTTCCGGAGTCTCCGCACATACTCGCTGCAGAGAGTCGTTTTGATTTTAGGAAGATCCTGCATAGGACTTCCCTCAATACCTAGATATTTGTACGACTCTCCGGCGTCAAGATGGTCAATGACGCTCCCATCTACCAACTCGATATCTTCACGCACATCAGAGCACTTACCTTTCACCAGATTAACGACCGCGCACTTGTCCAACCCAAATGCCATGCCGACATCCCGTGTATACTCCCCTACGATGTTCAAGGCTGTCTGAAGGTGTTCCTCATCAGGTGCATATACCTTCAGATCATCCATGTAGAGTAAGTGGGTGATCGAATAACTCCGATCAGTTGGTGGGCCCACTGAGTATCCACGAGTACGGCGTAGCGCAACAGATATTGGCAGCAGTGAGATGCAAAACAGCAGAGGGCTCAGAGAATCTCCCTGAAACACTCCTCTTTTGTACTGTACAACTTCGGTTACACGTTTGTCGTTGCCACATGAAATGTGGAACCGTGTTTGCCAAAGTTGCATCGTACGCTGAATGCATCCCACCGTATCGTGATTGAGCCCAAGGCATTTGAGCAAAAAGAGAATAAGCTCATGAGATGTTGAGTCAAATGCCTTGCGGTAGTCAATCCAGGCCATTGACAGGTTGCGCTGATAGTAAATCGCGTCTTGAATGACACAACGATCTACTAACAGATTCTCTTTGCAACCTGACAGGCCTCTTTTACTGCCACGTTGTTCGTATATCTGCTGCCATACCGGATCTATCACTTCTAGAATGCGATTGTTTAAAATTTTAGTAAAAATCTTATAAACCGCATTCAAACAGGTGATAGGTCGGTAGTTCTTTGGGTCAGACAAGTCACCTTTCTTAGGGATGAGCACGGTTCGCCCTTCTACGAGCCAACCTGGAATTGGTTCGTCGCCTCTGATAAACGCTGTAAAAATCCGGGCCAAATGGCTATGGGTAGAAGTTAGTTTCTTCCACCAAAATAAGTTAATGCCATCTGGACCCGGAGCAGCCCAGTTCTTACCATTATTCAGAGCTAAACGAACTTCTTCTACGCTGACTTCAGGGCTCTCTTCATCAGCATTGTCGTTGCGGTGTTGTCGACAGAATGCTTCGAAGTCGTTGAGAGCTGGAGTGTCACGATTCACGTTCGGTTGATCACCATACAACTCAGACCAGAAAGCTTCTACTCGCTCGATGGATGGGGGATCGCCAGAAACAGATGTTTTAGGTGTCAGAAAGCGTGAAGGACTTAACCGAAACAAAGAGTTGTCGGTAAGCCGCTTCAGCTTTTTCTCTAATGACTTTTTAGCAGCCACCAGAGCCCGCAACCTGTTAAGGGAACCTTCTTTGATGTTCAGAAGATTCTCCTTATTCAGTGTGTGATGCTGGTATCGTAGTCCAGCCGCAATGCGGCGGACTTTAGATGTAAATGCTTTTCGAGCATTTACATACTCAATCACACACTGAATGCGGGAGACATGTTTCCGGAGATCATCAATCTTCAGTGTTAGCTGTCCAATGCGCCCTCTCATCTTAGCCTCAGGCGAAGAAGTATTCCTTCTCGCAGGAGGTAAGAGTGAGGAGGCACCATCATAGACAGCTCGATTGATTGTGAGCAAAGTAGAGTCTTCCTGAATCCGAGCAGATAGTTCGTGGTTTTCCGTGTCAATTAGATGTTTTGGGTAATGTATCTTCTTAGAGATACATACTTGCCGTGTGTCAAAATCATTGTCGGCGTCTTCGAAAGAACGGCGTCTCTCCTGATGTAGCTGTGCTGGAAAAGGACAGACGGTGAGATAACCGTCTGTTAGTTAACAGTGATCTTCGTGTTCGCCGGAGATGAGAAGCATAATCACGTAGATGTTGTTGTGAAAAGTTGCTGTGATTGGGATGCATATCGCTCCAGAGAGCATGCATCCTAGCCATGTAGCCTCTCCGCTCCGGTTCACTGTTATTGTAGC
>OZ024706.1:13315813-13379863 GCA_964016945.1 Microplitis deprimator | reverse complement strand
GAAGTGAGTACAAAAAAGTGACTTTTTTTGGCTAAACAGTAAATCAACCGCTACTTTGTAAATATTGTTAAAAAAAATAATGTTGCCAGGGAATTTTTTAGCTTAATGTACCACCAATAACCCTGTAAATTTTTAAATTGATCCATCTAGCCGTTTTTCGGGGTGGATTGATCAAAATTTTCCAAAACAATTAAAGGAACAAGTTTTGTTCCTTTAATTTTGTTATGACTATCGAAATGAAAACAATTATCGTTTTTTCATTGTTTTTGTCAATTTGGTACTCATTAGCGGTTAAAATTAAGAAAAAAAAAAAAACTTTTTTTTGAATTTTTTTTTTTTTGAATTTTTTTTTGTTTTAAAATGTTTCAAACATCTCAGGAAATAATGCTCACTGAATTTTGACATGATTCGGCATAGGCGTACCACAATTTTCCTTATCCCAAATTAATTGCATTAAATTAAAGTTGATACCCCTAACCGGTATTCATGTACTCAACCTACGAAAATTTATGCGATTAATTATTGATACTCTCAGCGAAGTTTATTTGTACTCTAAAAAAAAAAAAAAAACAGTTTTTTTCAAAACTAATCTTTATTTTTTTAATTTTGATAAATTAAAAAAAAAAAAAGTTGTTAAAAATTTTTGCAAACTTTATTTTTTTTTTAATTTTTGATCATGCCTAGGCGGCATTTATCTGAGCCAGAAGTCGCTCGGCTAGTAACTCTCGTTGAAGAGAGTTACAGGTATCGGGATGTCGGTGAGATGTTAGGCGTTAGCGCATCGGTCGTGTCTCGTGCCTATACGCGATATCAAGAGACAGCTGGATACGGGCGACGGCCAGGACAAGGTGGTCGACGTGAAACGACTCCTCGCGATGATCGAGCAATAGTTCGACGTGCTCGGCAAGAACCTTTTGTTTATGCGAGAGTCATTGCTCAGGATGTTCCAAACCGTCGACAGCAACAGCAACAACAACGACAGCGACAACAACAACGATGACGACGACAACCTCGAAACATTTCACGCCAAACAGTGACCAATCGTCTTCGTGAGTTTGGGTTGCGAGGCAGAAATCCGGTTCGGGTACCAATGCTGACGGTCAGACATCGCCGAGCTCGTCTAGCGTACGCTCGCGAACATTTTGGGTGGAACTGGAGGCAATGGACCAATGTTTTGTTCTCTGATGAGTCTCGATTTTGCCTGTACGGTGACGACAGAAGGCCCCGAGTTTGGCGTCGCCAAGGTGAACGTTTTTTAACAAAACTTCACTCGCCCTGTTGCTGCCTTCGATGGAGGATCGGTGATGGTTTGGGCTGGGATTTCATGGTTGTGGCGAACTCCTCTAGTAATCGTTCGTCAATCGCTCAACGCCAGACGCTACATTGACCAAATTTTGAGGCCAGTTGTCTTGCCTCGACGACAAGCTGTGAGGAGATTCATCTTTATGCAAGATAATGCTCGCCCTCACACAGCCAACGTGACTAGACGATTTTTTGAGAGACATGACATAACGTTGCTACGACATCCACCAATGAGTCCCGATCTCAATCCTATTGAGCATGTGTGGGATATAATGGGGCGTCGATTGCGCCGGGAATATCCGAATTTGCCGAATTTAGCTGCATTAGAACGTGCATTGCAGCGAATCTGGCAAACGATTCCGCAATTGGTAATTCGTCGTTGCATTAGTATGCGAAATCGGTTGCGTGCAGTTATTAGAAGTAGAGGAGGCAACACACGATATTAGAACACATAGACACACCCACGCACAAATACACACACACGGACAGACACACACACGGGCATTTTAAAGCATTAAAATGTTTTAAACATTTCAAAACAAAAAAAAAAAAAATTCAAAAAAAAATTTTAAGAAAATTTGAAAAAAATTCAGAAAAAAAATTAAAATAAAAAAAAATTCAAAAAAAAAATTAAAGAAAAAATTTTTTTTTTTTTCTTAATTTCAACCGCTAATGAGTACCAAATTGACAAAAACAATGAAAAAACGATAATTGTTTTCATTTCGATAGTCATAACAAAATTAAAGGAACAAAACTTGTTCCTTTAATTGTTTTGGAAAATTTTGATCAATCCACCCCGAAAAACGGCTAGATGGATCAATTTAAAAATTTACAGGGTTATTGGTGGTACATTAAGCTAAAAAATTCCCTGGCAACATTATTTTTTTTAACAATATTTACAAAGTAGCGGTTGATTTACTGTTTAGCCAAAAAAAGTCACTTTTTTGTACTCACTTCATAGGGATGTTAAGGATAAAAAAAAAATTTTTTTATAAAAATTGATGAAAGGGTCTTGTAGGGAATTTATTCAAGTTTTCAACGCCACCCTCAAATTTACTGTGCGCTCATTAGTACCTGAAATATCGACGATCAAACCCAAAAGGATCATTTTCCGTTTGAAGGCTGATATCTCAGCGACAAGTTATCGTACGAATCTCTAAAAAAATGGAAATTAAAGCTGATTAAATTTTCTATCCGACCTATGCATTGGTTTAGCTGAACGATTTTTTTCGCAGCCCGTGGACTCTCTCAAAGAAAAGGAAAAATTTAGAAAATTTTTTTCTCGCGGTATTTCTCATGTTTGCGCAATGGCTGGAGGTCTAAAAAAATTGATGAAAATGAGTTGAAACTAGAGTTTTCAAGCTACAAAATGCTTTTTTTTGTTTTTCGATACGATTATTTTTCACAAAGTTACAGCCTTTCAAAAATCACTAAAAAATTTCTAAAATTTTTCTGTTCCTTTAATTTATGGCATGAGTGTATTTTTAGACAAATTCCGTAAAAAGTATCGAAAAGCTTGTCTAATAATCTCGCATTAATGACCTTAAGCATTGTGTTTTGACTATTTCTTCCAATAATTTGATACCCTTGAACTTTTTAATGAAATCGAAAAATATTGAAAATATGGCTTTCATTCCACATAACTTATGCATTTCCTATTATCATACAATTTTGTCACGTGTATTTTATTGTAAACAACATAACCTATTAATTTCACAGCTATTTTATATTTTGAATAAAAGTATTACTGTTATTTTAACTGGGCTTGTCATGGTAACAGCGATTACAATTATGATCTCATACTAATTAAATTTTGAATACTTTATTTATGTGAAGGTTAGTTTGGTTCATTACCTATATAGTGTTATGTCAAATCAACTATCTGAAGTTCTCTATCAATAATAATCGTTGTCTTTTTTTACCCTCACTCTTAGGAAACGAGTCTAATTTCATACCATGACTATACACTAACAAGATATGTATGTATAAAACTATTTTTTTATATCAATTAATTGAAAAATTTACCTTCCATTTCGGCTGCTGAATGGCCTTTTAATTAATGAAGAAATTACAGTAAAAGAGAATTGTTTTAAAATTTATTTTCCGTAAAAATTTTGAGGGATTTTTGTAAAGTTTATTGAATATGTTGTGATTAAAAATTTCCGTCGTTTAAAATACAACCCTGATTAAGAAATCTAATTTGAAATGATTTGGAAAATTTAAATTATTTCATATTGTATCATATCATGAAATTATAATTTGAAAAATTCAAAATGATTTAAAATTATCAACTTCGAATTATTTTAAATCATAAGATTGTAATCTGAAATAATTCAAAATAATTAAAAATTCTCAACTTCGAATTATTTTAAATTATAAAATTATAATTCGAAATAATATAAAGCAATTTAAAATTCTCAACATCGAATTATTTAAGATCATAAAGTTAGAATTAAAAAATATTCAAAATAATTCAAAATTTTCAACCCCGAATTATTTAAAATCATAAAATTATAATTTGAAATTATTCAAAATGATTCAAATCTTTCCACATCGTTAAATCATAGTGCTTTGAAGCGTCATTTTAAAATAAATCATTTATAATCATACCGAATCATGAAAAAGTACAATATTATTTTAGGATTTATATAATTATTTGGAATGATTTGAGTCATTTTAAATTAAAATAAGAAAATAATATCGTATATTTCTGTTTCCTCAGATAGTTTAAAATTATTTGGAAAAATTTAAATTTTGAAATTATTTTCAATTGAATTGAATAAGAAAATAATATCGTATATTTCTTTGTTAAAAAAAAAATAATTTAACTACTAGGTAACAACTCATTAATAACTACTGGGAGTTATATATTATTTTTCAACTTCGGTAAGAAAGGAATCTATTTTTTTCGACATGTGATGGGACTCGAACTGCCGACCCTTCGATCGAAGCTCTGACATAGTTCAAGTCAAGTGCTTTAGACCGCTCGTCCGCCACATGCATTTGGAATTAGAAATTTATTCTTTTACTTAAAGCTATCCAATATTATACATGCCCAAACTAAGCTTAATAAAAATTATTTCATTCAATATACTAAAAGTTTAAATGAATTCCATATTTATATTAAAAAAAGTTTTGCCTTCATTTAAACCATACAGTTTTCTTAATTTGAGAATATTTTATTTTAAATTATAATAAATTATATTTATTTATTATTGAAATTTTGATAATATGATGTTCTCTTTATTTTTTGTAATAGTTTCAAATTCAATTAATGCAGTTTTTTAAAAAAAGTTATTCAATTATTTCTTTTTTTACATAATCTTGAAAAATGTCAGTTTTAAACTTTATTAAATTAATTAAATGAGAAGAAAAAACAGATAAAATTCCACTCGGATATTCCTAAAATATCGTAATTGAAAATAAATAAAATGCATATGTGCCCAACTATTTGCTAAACTTACAAATAATTATAATAAAATTTATGAAATAATAATTATTATTTTTATTTCATTAATTTTTATCTACTCAACCTTATTACATGGACAAAATTAACATTTATTATTTAGGAGCGACAAAGATAGAGTGGTTAAAAATAGTGGAGAACCTCTGCGTGAATCCAAGAAAAAATTTACTTGGCTCAAAACGGCATTTATCTTGGTTTTAGATTTGTATTGGATTTCAAGTTAAAACATTTTATTGGTTCAAACGATCGCATTACTTTATTCTACATGTTACTTTCTTCTAATGAACATTTTGATTTTTTAATTTATGTAATGAATATATCACAGTGCGAAACAAAATTTATTGAATCAAGAAATTAAAATTATTTATAACTAACCAATTCTACTGTTGAATCAATCTTTAAAGATTTATTGAGTCAAAAATATTTTTTCTTTGTTCGAGATTTTAAATCCAAAGAATTTTTTTACTTTCCTAAAGGAAATCTCGATTTCCGTTCCATATCCTGAAAAGTTACTTGGCTCAAGATAAATTTCAAGCCAAATAATTTTTTCTTTAGTTAAATCCGTTTGAATGATACACTGTTTAAAATTTCTGTAGTAAATTTACAACAAATGTGTAGGAAGTTTTAAGGCATAACGATTTAGTAATAATACCATTCAGTTTGTAAATTTACTATACGACTTATTCCAACTCCATTTAGGAAAATTACAAAATATTTGTTGAAGTTTACTAAACATCTATCAAAAATTTGTTTAGTAATATTACAATACAAATGCTGTAATTTTACTAAACAATTTTACTAAACAATTTTGTATTGAAAATAGTTTGTAATTTCAGTAATCTGTATTGTCAATTTACTAGACAATTTATTTTAACCAAGTTCGCGGGTAGAAAAATTATATATAATTATATAGAACTATATATAATTAAATTCCTATACAATTTATTATATAAATTGTAAATTTTTGTTCATATAGTGAAAACTTTATACTTTTTATTGTAATATTTTTTTTTTTTGTAAGTCCAAGTTTAATTTCTAAGAAAAATTATTTATGGAAGCATTGATAATAAATATTTTTGTCATTATGTAATATAGAATATACTATATTACCACCAAAAAAGAAACTTATCAATCTGTCAAATAACAGAGGAGTACTCGTGCCAAAATTGCTTCCAACATTTAAATATAACACTTTTGAAATAAGTTTCTTACCAGGGACACTACAACTGGTGGGCGCGATCTCGTGGCGAGCATCGAACTACTTCCGCTGCTGCTTATAGCACCGGTGACCTCTCTCCTACATATACGAAGTCCTTTAAAGATGATAGAAATTCACTTATTATTTTACAATTCAAAAGGGTTTAGTAGCATTCGATCCGACAAATTCTTTCGAATCGTTTGAAATCCACTGGTGGAACCGGAAACCGATACTATTTCCGCATTCAATTTAATTTAAAATGACTCCAAGAGTTCAAATCATTTCAAATAATTTTAAATCACCCGAGGGTCCAGAAATTGCCATATTATTTTTTAATTCAATTTAATTTAAAATGATTCGGGAGTTTGAATTATTTTTAATAATTTTCAATAAGCCGTGGAATCAGAAATAGAATATTATTTCTCAATTCAATTTAATTCAAAATGATTCGAGAGTTTAAATCATTTTGAATCAACCGAGGAAGCAGAAATTGCGATGTTATTTCTTAATTCATTTTAATTTGAAATGATTCGAGAGTTTGAATTATTTCAAATAATTTTAAATCAGCCGAGGAACCAGAAATAGAATATTATTTTTCAATTCAATTCAATTTAAAATGATTCAAGAGTTTGAATCATTTTAAATAATTTTGAACCAGCCGAGGAACCAGAAATGCCAATATTATATCTTTATTCGTTTTAATTTAAAATTATTTAAAAGTTTAAATTATTGTAAATAATGTAAAGTCAACCGAGGAACCATAAATTGCGATGTTATTTCTTAATTCATTTTAATTCAAAATGATTCGAGAGTTTGAATTATTTGAAATAATTTTAAATCAGAAATAGAATATTATTTTTCAATTTAATTCAATTTAAAATGATTTGAGAGTTTGAATTGTTTCAAATAATTTTCAATCAGCCGAGAAACCAGAAATTGCGATATTATTTCTTAATTCAATTTAATTCAAAATGATTCGAGAGTTTGAATTATTTGAAGTAATTTTAAATTAGAAATAGAATATTTCGTTATTTTTTAATTCAATATGATTTAAAATGATACGATCGAAAATTTATGCTCGAAAGCAAAATAATTCAGTCAATTTGGAATGATTCAAAATCATTAAGAGTTACGTAATCTCAAATCATTCCAAATCAGATTTCTTAATCAGGAACAGTTGATTAATTTTTATTGTAACAAAATAGCTGCATTTCTCGACTACATGAGATTTACTGAATGTCAAAATTATGTAAATTTCAAATTTAAGATAAGTTGATGTTGATTTATTTATTCGTTTATTCATGATGCTGATTTATTTTATTCATTTAAATATTTTATGAACTGCGTCCTTCGTTTTAACAATATCATCGAATTAATTATTTTAAGCTAATGTATAAATAAGTATTGAAGCTACATAATTTGTCAATTTGAGTTAAACCAGTGGTAGAAAATCTCGATTATTGAATACTATTAGTTTAATCCGTGTGCTGATTGTGAATGATTGATTTACCAATATGCTTTAGTAAGTTGTAACGGGGTAAAAATTTTGATTTAATATTCCAAGTTGAAATGGACTCGCGCCAAAAGCTGAAGCGACCTCCTCTCGCAACAACGGCCGATCTAGTGTTACGTCCTGGTTGATGCTTTGGCGCTGGCGTAGTTGAGCGGTCGATTTGAATTGGACGTAATGAGAACTTACATATAATTATAAATAATTATTAAGTATGGGTTGAACAGCCACCATTCGGTGGTTGAAATAAACTGGTTGTTTGATTATATATTGTTTTATATCTCAATCCCATTTATTCAATTGTAAAAGAATAATTTGAATAATGTGAAAAAATACAATTGAATCAATTTATAAATTTGTTAAAGTTCTCTTAACAATAACTTCAAGAGGGTGAGGAAGAAGTTGAGTATTTAATATTGAGCCTGACTGCTCTCAATGATTCTATCTTTCAGACTGACTTCTCTTAATCGAGAAAAACTAGAGTAACTCTTATCAATACGCTTGGGCATCAGACCCGCGCATCGATTCATATGGAGGGGTTATTCGAGATAACGCATGTTCTCGAATGATCCATTCTAATATTTATTGAAAATACTTAGTTCTCACGATCTCTCCGCTTTTGTTACTAACAAATGAGTCACTTATCTATTAACAAAAAGTTATCTTAAACAAAATAGATGTTTGTGCAGCTGCACGTCTCAAGGATTTACTCGGGGCGTCAGCGCTTATTTATATTTGATAAAATATAGAAAAATAACTTTATCAATTATTACTCATATTTACCATCTCTCTGATTCTTTACCAAAAATATATTTTGACCTATTTTAAACTTTACAGGATTAATTCTTTTATCGTATCGTACTTTAGATTTTAATTTTGAATTTTCTAAATTTTCTCTCGCTTCTTTTCTTGATTCTAACAATCGAATTGCGAGTTCTTTAACGTAATCTGCGTATGTAGGGATATCGTCTAAGTATGAAAATTCTGATGGTAATCGCGCTTCTTTACCAAAAACTAATCTATATGGGGTAAACTTTGTACCTTCGTGTACACTCGTATTATAAGCAAAAGTTGCATGAGGCAACCATTTATCCCAATCATTTTTATTTGTAAAGTGTTTGATATAATCTGTTAAGACTTGATGACTTCTTTCTAATGAACCATTAGATTGCGGGTGAAAAGCTGTCGTTTTTATTTGTTTCATTTTGAAAATTTTAGCTACACAACCCATAACTTTACCTATAAATGCTTGACCTTGGTCTGTTAAAATTACTTTTGGGTAACCGTGTTTTAATATGAAATTCTCGACTAATGCTATAGCAATGTCTTTGGCTGTCATAGATACTAGCGGTATTGCAAAACAATATTTTGAAAGATCGTCTTGCATCGTTAAAATATATGAATAACCGTTTGCTGATGTTTTATTAGGTACTACTATATCTAATGCTAATTTATCTCAAATTTCTGCGGATGTATCAGTAATTACCATCGGTTGTTTTGTTTTTATTCTGACTAATTTCTTCTTCTGACAACTAATACATTTTCTAACAAAATCTTCGACATGTTTTTTAATATTATCCGAAAAATATCTTTGTCTAATTCTGTTGTAAGTTTTAGTTACACCTTTATGATCTGCCATTGGGGTCTCATGATTTTCAGCTATTATCTTTTGTCTCTCTTCTACTGGAGGTATTATTATCAGATCTCGACAAATGATTATTTTAATATCGGTTCCTTTAAATGTTTTAGCTATAATATTTTTAATTTTTGACCTTATAGTTTTGGATAAATTACTTTGACCTTGAGAAATACTAATTGATTTTAATTTTGTTTTTTCCATGTATAATTTAAAATTTTTAAAAGCTTTACAATAATCTTTTTCGGTGGATGCATCTGTACTGGTGTTTTGAGTAACTAACGCAAGTACTTTTCTTTTCGATGTTCCCATTTTAATTACCTGCCCTACTTTATAATTAGCTAATGGACTCAATTTTAAATATTCTGATTCTAATAATTATTTTCCTATTTCACTTGGGACAGTACTATCTGCATTAATAAAACATAAATAACTATTTTTTTGCATTTCTAAATTATCTCTCGTCTCTATTATATTATCATTACTAAAATCGTTCGACATTACTGAAACTACGGATGAATCATTGTCAGAATCTATTTGTTCATTATCTGGGTTATTATTTTCTACGATAATTACATTGTCTATTTGTTCTTGATTACTATCTGAATTTAATTCTGTTAAATTTTGTTGAAAATTTGTTATATTATTAGATGAATTTATTTGTTCGATTTGATCAAGGTTTTCATCATTAAATGAATTTATTTGTTCTTGTTGATCGAAATTTTGGTCATTGAACGAATTTATTCGTTCGACTGAACTCAAATTTTGATCAACGGGTGAATTTATATGCTCAGGGTTTTGTGGTTCTCTATCAGGAAAAGAATTTTGGAAATTGATCGGTTCTACATTTTCATTTATTATACTTAAATTATTGTTTGGAAGTTTATCATTTGCATTTTGTTGGCGATTAATTGCTTCGAGGGTTACCATTATTTTCGGCGATTGGGGTAGAAAATTATTTTTATTATTTTTAGGTTTTTTTGTTTTTATCTTAAAATTTTCTGAAAGTTTTTGTATTTTGTATGGAATGTGTTTTTGTGTATGTGTATGTTTATCATTGTCCGTGCAACACGAACACGTTTTGGGCTTACGCTGTCTTTTTGACCTGCGTAGCTGCGGTTTGCTATTAGGGGAATTATTTATCGTTTGACTATTTGTTACTACACGATGTTTTTCTATGGCTTTACTAGGACTTCGTTGTGGTTCGTCATTATTTGTTTTAGGATTATTTTTTATTTTTACATTTTCTACATTAGTTATATTCCTATCAGTGTTTACAATAGTCGGCGGTATTACGTTATCATCGGATGACGTCTGTATGTCCATCGGTCGTGCGAGTGAGTCATTAAAAGTAGTTTTATCAATTTCCATATTTTCATGAATATTGGATTCGTTATAAGGATCGGCATGAACTAAAGTTTCTATATTTAAAATTTTTGGGTGGTCACCAACTTCTTCTGATGACCATGAAATCGCGCCTCCCATATTTTTAGAATTATTAATTTTTCTTATAGGACTCCGTATGGGAGTCGGGCATAATTTAATTGGACTTTTTGTGACATTTCGTGTAGGTGTTATTTGAGTAATAGGAATAGTTTCTATTGGCGATTCAGTGTCAATGTCGTTCGAGTTACTTGAATATATTTTTGATTTTATTATTTCTGTCTCGTCTGTATTTGACTCGTCATCTGAAGTGTCTAGAGTAATAATTTTTTTCGTCTTGTTATTAGTTTTATCTATTTTCCTGCGTGTACGAACTGCTGGAGAAGGTGTGAATTCTGCTATTCTATGTGATCTTTTAATTTGAGAAAGTATTGATTTATTTTTATCGATTTCTGTATTTTCAATATTTGTCTGTGGTTTTAAATTTGAGATTGAAGATATAATTGGCGTCTGTACGTCTGTTAATAATGGTAATGAAGGATCAGTGATTTTAGAACTTTCAGGTATATATGAATGTGAGGATTGAGATGACGCTGATAAATTATGAGGTTTCTTATGTTTTGGAGAGTTTATAGAATTATTAGATATATAAAATAAACCGAAATCCGTCATATCAGATTCGTCACTTAAATACGAAGGATTATTTTTAATGAGTTTTTTTCTTAGAGCTACAGCATCATAAATTTCTCCTGATGACGATGATCCGTCTGAATAATCAGGAAGTACAATAGACTTATTCGATTCAAAATTTTCGAAAGGTTTTCTTTTATAGCTTTTTAAATTTTCATTAGTTTTTACTTTATTAGTTTCTTTTTTATTTTGATTTTCACTATCAAGCTCGGAATTTTTATTCAAAGGATTTCGAGTATTATAACTTTTCAAGTTTTTATTTACTTTATCATTTTTATCTTTTTTATTATTTATTTTTGATTCGGTTTTTGAAATTTTTTTATATGGATTATACCGTCTAACGTTAGATTTTTTATTTTTTAAATTTTTATTTTCACCGATATATCCGTTTTCTTTATTTTTGTCAACTAATCGCCGATCGATAGGGTAGCTAATCCTATTGCCGTCGCTAGTATTTTTGACTGTTGGGTCCGTAGTTAATTTATCGATGGGCCCAGCCATTTGAGTTCTTGACTCTTTTACTTTATTTTTTTCGACCGAATTTTCATTATCGACCGCTCGAGTTTTTGGCTCGAGAATTTGAATTACCGAATTTATTTTATTTCTTGAATAACTTTTTTCTGAACTTACATGTCCTTTATTATTTTTGCTTGAATTTACATGCAATTTATTTTTATTAATATTCCGCGTTTTTGATTTTTCATCTGAGTTACTTGATTCTGTATTAGTATATTTTTTTGGTTTTTTTATTATGACTCTTCCGGAGTCAGATGGATCCGAAGATCGCAATGTAGCGATTCCAGGTTTACCGGGTCGCCATTTAATTTTGATTGGGTAAACCACGATTTTTAGTTACCGGGTTACGTGATAAAGCGTCCGCGTTTGTGTTTATTTTCCCCGCCTTATATAACACGGTATATTCGAACTCTTTAAGCCGTTCTCTCCATCTCATTACACGCGATGTTGGGTCATTCATATTATTTATCCAAAGAAGCGGTCAGTGATCGGTGACAAGAGTAAACTCTCTGCCATAGAGATACGGTCTAAATGTTTTCATACCAAATAAAGCTGCGACCATTTCTTTTTCAGTGGTCGAGTAATTTTTTTCGTGTTTATTAAGCACACGAGAGGCTGCTGCGACAATTGTATCTTCGCCAATTTTGCTTTGTGAGAGGATTGCTCCAACTGCATAGTTAGATGCATCGGTCGTCAAAATAAACGGTTTCGAAAAATCGGGATATTGCAATATCGGAGCTGTACATAGTTTGTCCCGCAAGGTTTCAAAAGCTACCTGATGATCAGGCGTCCATGTAAATCTTGCGTTTTTACTTGTAAGGTCAGATAGGCACCTAGCGATTTTTGCGAAATCCTTAATAAATCGCCGATAATAACCAGCAAGTCCAAGAAATTCTCTCACTTGTGTTGTATTTACGGGTGTTTTGAAACATTTGATCGCTTTGATTTTATCGGGATCAGGCTTGACACCGTCGGCAGATATAAGATGGCCTAAATAAATTACTTTTTTTTTTAAGAATTCACATTTATCGGCTTGTAGAGTTAAATTTACACTACGTAAACGTTCGGCTAATTTTTCGAATTTAGTGTCATGTTCTTCTAGAGAACGTGCGTAAATAACTATATCGTCTAAGTAAACAAAGAGATCTACTCCTTGTAACCCGCGTAACACTAAATCCATTAGCCTTTGGAACGTTGCCGGAGCATTTTTAAGTCCAAATGGCATTCTATTAAACTGATAATGATCATGAGGAGTTGTAAATGCTGTTTTATGTTTATCTTTTGGATGCATTTTAATTTGGTGAAATCCAGATTTTAAATCGAAAATTGAAAAATAAATTGCGCCACCCAGTTGATTAAGAATATCATTTATCAACGGTAATGGGTATGCGTCTTTAATAGTTTTTTCATTTAATTTACGATAATCAATTACTAAACGCCATCTTTTATTGCCTTTTGAATCAGCCTTTTTAGATACTGTCCATAGAGGGGAATTATAGGAGGAGGTCGAAGGTTCTATTATGTCCATCAACATTAATTCTGTAATTTGTTTTTGAATTTCGTCTTTTTGTGCAGGTGGATGTCTGTATTGTCGAGTATTTACCAGTACGTCATCGTTAGTAGGTATACTGTGTGCCGCTGTCTCTGTAGCGCGCAATGATTCTCCCGGAATGTGGAACAGGTCAGCGTATTTTTCTACAAGAGAAACTATCGTTTTACGCTCTTCCTCATTCAAATGTCCTAAACGCAAGAGTTTTAACACTTCTTCAGTACGATTTCCCCGCGTCCGAGTACTATTATCGTATCTATCTGTGTCGTCTTGCGTCAAGCTAGTATCCTCATCTTCACTTGTTCCGAAAGAGTACAGAGGAATTACGAGTACTTTTACTTTAACATCCTTATCAAGAGGATTTATTGCGTACGAATAAGCGATATCATTATTATTTCTAACTAAAGCTTCGCCCGCGTAAATACAGTTTTCAAATTCGATACGAGGTGTATAACCCTCTTTAAGTTTACTATCGACTCGAACAAACATTGCGGTTTTCGTTCGAGCTTTTAAAACGAAATATTCTCCCTCGGTAAATGATAATTCTAAATTATTCAAATGTTTAAAAATTATAGTATTTTCTACTAAATTAATTATTCCGCCATGTTCGCGTAAAAATTCCATCCCAAGTATTCCACTATAATCTAAAGGAAATTCATCTGGGATGACATGAAAGTATTTAGTTTCATTAAAAATTTGTATTTGAATTCTACCCAAAGTTATAGCTTCAGATACGCCATTTAGTTTATAACAATAAGAATCATCAATTAGATTTTTATATTTTACTTCGCCGTATTTTATTAAATTTAAACTACATCCCGTATCAATTAATATTTTTCCGTAACTCGATATTATATCTTTAGATTTAAGCATGATAGACGTAGGTTTGTAATCTATCGATATAGCACCTACGACATAAGTTCGCGTTGGTATTCTTAATTTTTGTTCGAAATTTGGCGCTGAGTTGCTGCGTTTCCCATCGGAGCGCTGTCTCGAGGGAACGCTTAGTCGTTTCCCGTACTTGTACTCGGTTTTGAATTTAATGCATCGCGTTTTCCTTCGTTATAAATTTTTTTCCAACAATTATTCATTAAATGACCATTCATTTTACAGTAATCACATTGAAGAATATTTTTGTCTATAACTCGATTAGATTCAGTGCTTTTTTTTTGCATTAAATTTCTACATTCTTCGATACTATGATTATTTCTTTTGCAAAAATTACAAAATTTATTATTTTGATTAAAATTTCTTTAATTTTGATGTCTATTCGGTTCCGATTTTTGTGCGTAGTTTTCATTATTTTTTTGATATTGATTTCGATTTTTATGATAATTATTTGTATTACGAATGTTGTGAGTAAAGTCAGTATCATCTTGAAAATTTTGTTTAGTGTGTGAAGTAAAAACGTCATGGTAATCTGTATTTTTTGTTCGCGAATCATATACATTGAAAAAATTATCAACATCTCTCATTTGTTGTAGCTGTTTTTTTACTTTTTCGGCTGATTTTGTCGCGGAGTCAAGGTCCGAATATTTATCTTCTTGTAAAAAAATAGCAAATTTCGGATGTAAACCCGATATAAATGAACGAATAGCAGTTTCTTTAGCTAGCGTAGCTTTTTCTGTCTTATTTTCCCCGTCGGTATATTCAATTTCTGACAATGTATTTTGCAAATGTTGGCTTATTCTATAGTTAAAATCCCTAACGCGTTCGTGTGGGCGTTGTTGAAAGTTATCAAATTCTCGCATCCATAGTGAGATTTCTTTACTTTGTCTAAAGTGTAAATTTAAAAATGAAATAAAGTCGTCGACGCTTGTCGGGTCTACAGTACTAACTCTTTTTAACGGTTCGCCTTTACATTTGGTCTGTAATAATTTTACTAAAAATTCTTCGTCAATATCGTCTTTAAAAATTTTTTTAGCATTTCTACACGCTTTTGTAAATGATTCTATTGGATAACCGTTTTTTGTACCGTCAAAGTCAGGGATGGTTTTTAGAAAATCTTTATAATCAATTTTATTAATATTACTATTATTTTGAGTTCTGTTAGAATTTGATGTAAATTGTGAATTTAAATTTGTGGTGTTTAATTTACTCATTTCCTCTCTTACGCGTTGCGCTAGTTCGGTTTCAAATTGTTCATTAAAAGTATTTTTTACTCGTTCATGATCTGATCTTAATTTTTGAATTTCATTTACTAATGTTTCTATCGTATCTTTTGTCTCAGTGAGGGAAGTTTCCATAAGTTCTAATTTAGACATTTTTATGAATTTATATTTTTAAATTTATATAACGCAAAAAAAATTACAAAATTGAATGATATCGATAAATCGACTTACTACTTAGAAGATTGTAAAAATAAATTATGGTCGATGCGAAGATCTACGTTGCCGTCGGAAGGTTGATGGTGACGGTGAGCAGGTATGCACAATGTAGTGTTGTATAGCCGCCAAGTTGACTATAGCGTGAAACGTTCTTTTAATTCGCCCTTCGGAACTTAGAGGCGTTCAGCTCGCGGAGGAAAATTGTAGGATTTAAAAAGCGCGCGATGTCTGGCTATTTGAATTTAAATTAGGTTTAAATATTTTTATACGTAGTTAGAATTTTATATTAATAAATAAAAACAATTCATTTAATCGTTAGAAGAATAATAGTGATATTTTATTCGTATATTTTGCACAAAATTTAGATTGAATTTTACGAGTATTTTAACTCTCTAAAATTCCAACGTGCAAGTTGGTTACCAAGCTTAGAATCGAATGATGTCCGCAACGTAGAATGTATTCGTCCTTCGTTTTTTCTTCCGTGATCCCCTTTTTTAGAGAGGGGGTGTATGAGAGTCAAAGGTGTTTTCGTGCGCTGCTGTCGAGTCCCAACGCTACTCGCCTTCATCCCCTCTCAGCATCGTAAGTCCGTGCGGACTTTTACGTCACAGCAACTTCGTTTTTCCCGGGACTGTCGCTGCCAAGGAGTCCAGTCCTATTGTCCCCAGCTTAGGCCCAGCAAAATAATCCCTTAATTAGTTTATGAATATTTTGGGAAAGTTTTGCCAACAAGAGGATTATAGCAAAAAAATATGGGATTAGACATCTGGTGAGGAATCCTCGTGGGTTTTCCCAAAATATTCAACTAGCTTACATTCTAAGTGACCATTACAATAATTGTAGTTTTATTTTAGTTTTATTTTATTTCTACGGTATTACTATATCTATAGATTTATATATCTATTTTTATATTTGATTATTTATTTTATTTATTTTGTATCTAAATGTTTATCCTATATTTAAATATTTATTCTATATCTAAGTACATAAGATATTCGAAAATTCCCGCGTATAGGATTAATTGTTTTATTTCATTTTTCTATAGGGTGGTCATAGAGAGCGCAGTGTAACCAGCTGGCTACACAACACCTCCCCCCTTATAGCGAAAATTTTTGTTTATAAAACAAAAATTTTCTGGTTTTCCCTTCCAAAGGTAGTTAGAAAAGGACAAATTTGGTTTCTACTACGGTACATTTTCCCATTATTAATTCACCCCGATTGCCCGTTCGCCAACGGTTCCTCATCGTTATCTACTCTAATACACGCAGGTTTTAGCTTATTGGTGTGTACAATTTTCGTTTTGTTTTGTCCTAAAGAAATCTCTACATTTTCATTACTGAGTAACCCCAGAATTTTGTAAGGACCATTCCAGTAGGGTTCGAATTTAGTTAAGCGGGGTTCTTTTAATAAATACACATCGTCGTTAACGCGATATTTATAAGGTTTTGTATATCTATCGTAGTATCGCTTTGTTGTTTCTTTCGTTCGATTCAAGTTGGCAGTGGCGATTGTTCTAGACGTCTCGATACGAGTGAATAAGTTGTTAAAATATTGTTCGAACGTAGGGGTAATTTCTTCATTCTGAAACGCGGATGGTATTCGAGCTTTGGTTCCGTATACGAGTTCATGAGGGGAATACCCAGTGCTTCTGTGTTCTTTGGTGTTGTAAGAAAAAATCGCGAACCTTACCCAATCATCCCAGTCTCTTTCTTTGCAATAATGCTTCAGATATCCAACAAATTCTCGATGCGCACGCTCAAGTGACCCTAGTGATTGTGGGTGGAAAGCAGTTGATCTGAACTGTTGGATCTTGAAGATAGTACAAAAGAGCTTCATGACTCGACTGGTGAAGTTAGTTCCTTGATCCGTATGGATACTCTTAGGGCAACCAAATCGGGAAATAAAATGTTCCGCGAATGCGAGAGCCACGGTAGGAGCATCGAAGGTCGGTATGGGGATAGCATCCGAATATTTGCTGAAATTGTCTTGCAGAGTTAGGAGATATCGGTTACCTTTCATTGTAATTGGTAGAGGTCCTACGATATCCAGTTGAACTTTATCAAAGGGAAAGCTAGGTGTATCTGTTATACGCATGGGTTGTCTGGTTTTGGGCTCCCGTACCTTAAAAGTCTGACAGCTGACACACGCTTTGACAAACTTTTCGATATCCTTCGTCATGCGTGGCCAGTAAAAGTTATCGCGGATGTGTTTGTATAATTTTGCGACACCTTGATGTCCACCTGGTACAGAGTTGTGATTTTCTTCTATGATTTTGATGCGATCAGTTACAGGTGGTAGGATTATTTCATTGGTACAGATGCAAATCTTATAATCCGAACTGGAGAATATTTTCTTAATTAGGTGTTCAACATACGACCATTGAATAGGATGGATATCGTTGTTTAGCTTGGATATACTAAAGCTTTTAAGATCTATAGAATCAACCAGATTTTTTAGTGCAATGAGTCCGTTTTCAAGGTCTTTGGCTTTTACATCTTCTTTAGGCGTAGACTTGGTAAAAACATGAAAGACGTGCTTATTACTGTCTTGGAAGGTAAGTACATCGCCAATGCGGACTGAGTAGTGGGTCATGTCGGCTTTCGTGAATTTATTATGTTCGAGGAGTTGCTGGCCTGTAATCGAAGTTATTTCCCAGTTAACAGGGAGAAAGTTAATTAGATTATCTTTCCGCATGAAGAGGTAGTCCTTGGTATAGTACAGAATAGGAGTAGGTAATTTTAAAGGGTTTGTCACATCATTAATTTTACGAATTTTCTTTCTAGGAGCGTCATCTTGGTCGTTTGAATTATTCAAATTTACGGAGGAGGTCGTCTCCCTATCGAACAACGCTTCTCTTGGTCTCTTTCTACTAGGCATACCAGCCTCTTCTGTACGCCCCGCAGCACCTCCCTGAGGCAGTATCAACCCGGCTTCCGGTGATGAGGGACTGATTGTCCACAGGGTAGCCACTGCGCCGGCTATACTTTTCAATTTCCCTATCAGTCCCCAGGACGGTTTCTGAAGCAGTGTCAACCCGATTTTCGGCGATGAGGGACTGGACGTCTCCAGATTCCCGAACCTGAGCGACTCTTTTTGTTCCTTGACCAAGAGAGCTTGCCCTTCAGCAGGAACACTTGTTCCATTTTCTAAATTGTTTTGAGAAGGAGTCCGGAACGGAGGACAATACTGTTCCCGACTCAAAAATGACGTCTTACTGACGGATGGTATTGAGTCAAGTCCAGCACCGCTAGCCTCGTCCGATTTCCCTCTCAGTAGGTCAGTAGAGTCGTTAATATTGTCATCTATTACAGGATTATATTTTATGATATTAAATCTGTCTACGACCTCCCTCGAACTTTCTATGTCATGCTCAGTTTTCCCATGCATGAAGAAAACGGAACAGACTTGTTCTTGAATGGCTAAATCTTTTTGACATTCAGAATGACAGTCGGCGTCGGGTTCCGCGGACGGTATGACGTCAGCGCAGACGAATACCCTTCGTGGAGCCCTAAGGCTGTCATTCTTTTCTTTATTAATCGTCGGGTCTGTAGGTAGAGATGGATGAGGGTGAGAAATAATAGGATTTCGCGATAGTGCGTCTGCATTGGAGTTGATTTTACCGGGTTTGTGAACAATAGTGTAGTCGTATTCACTAAGTCTAATACGCCACCTCATTAATTTGGATGTAGGATCTTTGGCGTTGTGCAACCAAACAAGTGGACGGTGATCAGTAATCAAGGTGAAGGCCTGTCCGTATAGGTATGGACGAAAGTGTTCGACGGCAAACAGGATAGCCAGCAGTTCCTTTTCTGTGGTAGAATAATTAACTTCTGTATCTTTCAAAGTTCTAGAAGCATACGCGATAGGCAAATCTTTTCCGACAGTACCCTGACTCAGTACAGCACCTAAGGCATAGTTGGATGCATCAGTAGTGACGAGAAAAGGTTGTGAAAAATCGGGATATTGTAAATGAGGTTCTGAGCAAATTATATCCCGCAAGGTTTCGAAAGCCTTATGGGACCCGAGTTATCAAGGTTTTGGCGAGGAGGAATTGAACCTACGGTGATTAAATTATCAAGGTTACGCGTTTCAAAATCAGGGCTCGTAGGATTCAAAAGGGTATTAGCTGGATTCGCGGAAGTCAAAGTTGTAGATACCTGGTTTGTAGGCTCAGTCTGAACTACGACCGATTCCACAAAGAATACACCGCTAGTGCTATTGCTTTGAGTACCAGTCTTATTGCGTTTGCGTGAAGATTTATTTGTATTTGATCGCCACATTTTGGAAATCGAATAAGAATGTGTAACGAGGAAAGTATTGGAGACCCAAATTAGTTATAAAAGAGGTATTATTATGATTATGTGGAGACGTAGTCGATACAATATTGATGTAATTCTTTGAATTATTAGATTATAACTTTATTTTCCGGGTATTAAGTTTTTTTTTTTTTTATTTTGGTGTTTATGGTACTAAGTTAATCTTAAATTAACTAACAAAGAAAAAATAATGATACGAAGATAACGAGCATGTAAAATACAATTTTAGATTATACCGAAATGTCTAGTAGGGGATAATATATTTTTTTTTTTTTTTGTCTAGTTGTACAAATCTATAATTAAAATAGTATATTATTAGTTACTGATATTTAACAATTTGTAAATCTCTGCTTATTAAAATTTATTATTTTAAATATTATAATTTTATCTTTATTTATTTATTTAATTTTTTTATTTATTTATTTAAATTTAGTTAATTATTTAATATGTAAATATATCTATATATATCCAAACTGATTATTCCAATGTATCAATTTGTTTATAGAGTTTTAAACAATTTCAAATTTTATTTATTCTATCGCATTAGCATAACTTATTCAAAGAAAAATTTGTGATAACAGAATTTAAATATAATACGAGCCTATTGGTCACTTAGATTATATGAAAGGAGATTATTTTGGCTTACTACTTGATGATCTCGTTGTCGTGTAAATGAGAGGACCAGTCGTCTGATGATGTGCTCCAATGCCGTCGTTGGTGTACCCCCTGGATGCTGATGATGAACGCCGTCCTCAGGAAGCCGATGGTGGATTTGATTTTCCAGGAACCGATTATTATCTTGAGTAGATTCACTTGTCTTATGATCGTTTTTTAAAGCATGTGATTGAAGGAGTATGATATATTTAAATACTCGCGGCCTTACAATCACCCAACTCTGGTATACACCCAACGATCTGAGGGAAACCGCGTAAAACCCCAGATAGAGTGGTGCTTCAATTGATATAAATTTTATCATAAAATTTCAATTACACTTTCGCTGCACTTTAAGTTTATACAATTAGTTTATTTAATTTAGTTAATTTAATTGTTTGTTTAATTAGGTTTAGATTATCACTACTACTATTTATTTGCACAATTTAATTTATATTTATTTAAACACCAGTCCTAAAGAGTCACCGTTTTCAATGATACACACGTATTAATTTTGAATTTAATGTCTTTTCGCGCACTTTTGATTAAATTTTTTCTCTCCCGAGTTGGCGAATCCCACCGCACTGTCACCAATGTTGTATAGCCGCCAAGTTGACTATAGCGTGAAACGTTCTTTTAATTCGCCCTTCGGAACTTAGAGGCGTTCAGCTCGCGGAGGAAAATTGTAGGATTTAAAAAGCGCGCGATGTCTGGCTATTTGAATTTAAATTAGGTTTAAATATTTTTATACGTAGTTAGAATTTTATATTAATAAATAAAAACAATTCATTTAATCGTTAGAAGAATAATAGTGATATTTTATTCGTATATTTTGCACAAAATTTAGATTGAATTTTACGAGTATTTTAACTCTCTAAAATTCCAACGTGCAAGTTGGTTACCAAGCTTAGAATCGAATGATGTCCGCAACGTAGAATGTATTCGTCCTTCGTTTTTTCTTCCGTGATCCCCTTTTTTAGAGAGGGGGTGTATGAGAGTCAAAGGTGTTTTCGTGCGCTGCTGTCGAGTCCCAACGCTACTCGCCTTCATCCCCTCTCAGCATCGTAAGTCCGTGCGGACTTTTACGTCACAGCAACTTCGTTTTTCCCGGGACTGTCGCTGCCAAGGAGTCCAGTCCTATTGTCCCCAGCTTAGGCCCAGCAAAATAATCCCTTAATTAGTTTATGAATATTTTGGGAAAGTTTTGCCAACAAGAGGATTATAGCAAAAAAATATGGGATTAGACATCTGGTGAGGAATCCTCGTGGGTTTTCCCAAAATATTCAACTAGCTTACATTCTAAGTGACCATTACAATAATTGTAGTTTTATTTTAGTTTTATTTTATTTCTACGGTATTACTATATCTATAGATTTATATATCTATTTTTATATTTGATTATTTATTTTATTTATTTTGTATCTAAATGTTTATCCTATATTTAAATATTTATTCTATATCTAAGTACATAAGATATTCGAAAATTCCCGCGTATAGGATTAATTGTTTTATTTCATTTTTCTATAGGGTGGTCATAGAGAGCGCAGTGTAACCAGCTGGCTACACAACAGTAGATATCTCAGCACTTAATGATGTTGAACTGCGTTCGTCGGGCGTCGTAAATGATGTTGGTAGATTTGATTTATTAAATTTTTTTTTTTTTGATTCTTCATTAACTTCACTCACTTGAATTTTATTATGACTTTTATTTTTTATTCACAAAATTTTTACTTTTTTTTTTTCTGATATGTCTGACTTTTATGAAGATATATATTTTTTTTTATTTATTATTTTATGAAAGCGAAATAAAATTAATTTTCGAATCTCGGATATTAAAAAAAAAATTTCCGAATTTTCAATTCAAATGTTCGATATTATTAATTTAATTTTTTTTTAATAATTTCATTTTAGTTATTTACGATTTTTTTTAATTTCATTTATTGGAATTTTTTTTTTATTATTTATTTTACTCACTTCAATTCTCACTTAATTTTTCACTTTTGTTTCACAATTTTACTTTTTTTTCTTTCACGTCGATATAATTTCACTTTGATAACTTGATGTCAATTTTCTTGTGAGAAAAAAAAATTTTCGGATTTTTGCGATTCGACCAGTCTATTCGGGGGCTGTTCGAATCCGTCGCTGCCACCAATTTTAATTATATCTAAGTTGTTACGTCCTGGTTGATGTTTTGGCGCTGGCGTAGTTGAGCGGTCGATTTAAATTGGACGTCATGAGAACTTACATATAATTATAAATAATTATTAAGTATGGGTAGAACAGCCACCATTCGGTGGTTGAAATAAACTGGTTGTTTGATTATATATTAATTTATATCTCAATCCCATTTATTCAATTGTAAAAGAATAATTTGAATAATGTGAAAATATACAATTGAATCAATTTATAAATTTGTTAAAGTTCTCTTAACAATAACTTCAAGAGGATGAGGAAGAAGTTGAGTATTCAATATTGAGCCTGACTGCTCTCAATGATTCTATCTTTCAGACTCACTTCTCTTGATCGAGAAAAACTAGAGTAACTCTTATCAATACGCTTGGGCATCAGACCCGCGCATCGATTCATATGGAGGGGTCATTCGAGATAACGCATGTTCTCGAATGATCCATTCTAATATTTATTGAAAATACTTAGTTCTCGCGATCTCTCCGCTTTTGTTACTAACAAATGAGTCACTTATCTATTAACAAAAAGTTATCTTAAACAAAATAGATGTTTGTGCAGCTGCACGTCTCGAGGATTTACTCGGGGCATCAGCGCTTATTTATATTTGATAAAATATAGAAAAATAACTTTATCAATTATTACTCATATCCTTAACGTTCGAATATCTTAAATAATATTATTCTATTATTATATTATATTATTTCATATAATTAATTAAATACTATGGAAATAACTTGGTTATCGATATTCGATATAATTAGTTAGATTTCAGGTCGGTAATTAGAGAAGTAAATGCCCACGTCATCTGACGTACAGGCTGGGATGTAACACTAGTAACAATCTACTTACCATTGGGGTCGCTACCGTTGAGTTTCGATGAAGTTAGTGTTTTTAGAGTTGGTAGGCGTTTGACCGAGTGGTTTGAGAGCCAGAGACGACGAACTGTCGTTCTCTTAGCTACCCTGATTAAACATATTGATTGAAAACAATTGAAAAAAGTTTGGATTCACTTTAATTTTTTGCATAAAATCGAAAAATATTGACTGAAATAGAAGTTTTCGAAAGTTGAATTTTTTTCAATAATTAGAAGTCAAATAAAAAACTATTCAAAAATATTCAGACTTCTTTGATTTCAATTGCTTTAAATTCCGAGCATTGAATTGCAAAATATTCAAAACAATTGAAACCAAAAAAATTGAATCTTTGTCAATATTTACTAGTAAACAATATTTACAATCTGAAACAAAAAGTGACTGGTCCAAATGGGCAAATAAATCAAAAGGCAACTAGGACATTACGTCCCTCGCAACCTTGAGCTCACCGTGGAAACTCTACAGACTCACTGTATATGCTCTGTGGAAACACCGTGGATTTGTCCCATTTTTCCACGATGAATCCACAGTAGTTCCATAGCAATCTTACTACGTTTCCACAATATTTCTGATGTGTTTCCACGGTGGTCCCACAGTAATTCCACGATACACATATGGTGTAGTAATGCTGAAAATACGCAAAATGTGATACGGTTACGTAGAAGCTTGTCAATGATAATTCAATAGGTTTGCAATTATTATGCGATAAATTTACCGTAAAAACATTCAATGGAATTCAGGCAGCCATACACAGCTATGTAGCTAAACTTCGATTTTTTATTATATCTACACTAATATTATTATTTAATTACAAATACGCTTTCATTTAAAGAATAATTTATTTTTTGAAAATATAAAAACATTTCACAAAATCGAAAAAAAAAAAAAAAAAAAAAAAAACAATGAAGATAGGTTGCAATAATTTTTTTTTCAAAAAGTACATTTAAAAACAAGAATTTTGGAAAAAAAACTCTGAATCAGTCGAATTTTGAAGAAGTTATAGCTATTTAATATAAAAAAAGCAATTTTTTTCAAAAATTCATCTTTTGTTTGGTTGGTCGAAAAAATTTGAAAAATTTATGAGAAACGTTTTTCATGAGGTAAAAAAAGAGAAAAAATTTTTAGCCAAATTTAAAGGGGTCGGGTTCAAAAGTGGTCGATTTGGCGTGGAATACCCCATATATATATGAGGCCCCGACCCCTTTCGATGTGGCTGAAATTTTTGTTTCTTTTCTACTCCATTAGAATCATTTTCCAGAAAATTTTCAAATTGTTTTACCCAACCCAAAAAAAGTTATGTTTTCCAAAAATAAAACTATTATTTTTTCAAATAGTTATAACTTCTTCAAAAATTGACTACAGTACACTCTGGTTAAAGCAATGTTTCTGTTTATACTCTTACTTACAGGAAAAAATAAAATCGTTGTGAGCGTGAGTAAAAGCGTCCAATGTAACTTATAACCAGAGTCTACTGTAATTGGGACGTTTTATTTTAATTTTTGTCTATAAATCTACTTCCAAAAAAAAAAACACGATAAAATTTTAAGATGATAAACTCCATAAAATTTTCGCCTTTTTTTTTAGAAAAACCGTTATTTTCTGAAAGTTCGCCATTTCTTATTTTTTTTTTTTTTTTTTTTCTCGAAAAAAACTTCAATTAATTCTGCAAATATTCCTGCCAATTCCAGGGTGGGCCGACTTTTTTTTCTATTTTTTTTTTTAACAATTGAAAATAAAATTTTTTCCCAGTTGAGCTTATTTTACAAAACATCACTCTGGGAATTTTTGAGTATTTATAGACGACTTCAGAGTTTGGGAAATTGAGACTTAAAAAAAGGCCATTCGGCAGTCGAAATGGAGGGTAGATTTGTCAAATTAATCGATATAAAAAGTTAGTTTTATTCATACATATCTTGTGGTATATCTTAGTGTGCAGTCATGACATGAAATTAGACTCGTTTTCTAAGAGTGAGGGTAAAAAAGGACCGATTATTTTCGATAGAGAACTTCAGATAGTTGATTTGACATAACATTACATAGGTAATGTACCAAGCTAACCTTCACATAAATAAAGTATTGAAAATTTAATTAGTATGAGATCGTAATTGAAATCGCTGTTACCATGGCAAGACCAGTTATAATTATAGGACTTACAGGTACGATTGAAACATCATAAATAATAAAAGAAATACTTTTAAAATATAAAATAGCTGTGAAATTTACAGGTTATTTTGTTCACAATAAAATACATGTGACAAAACTGTATTATAATGGGAAATGCATAAGTTCTGTGGAATGAAAATCATATTTTCAACATTTTTTGATTCCATTAAAATTTTCAAGGTTATCAAATTATTGGAAGAAATGGTCTAAATATAAAGTTTAAGCTCATAAATTAAAGCTTATTAGTCAAGCTTTAAAATACTTATTGCAGAAATTATCTATGAGTTTTAGTTTTAAAGTTATATGGACTTTAAAAGTGATTTACAACTGATTTTTTCGAAAAATCGTTAATATTTAAAACAGCCATAACTTCTAAACTAATCGACCGATTCAGCCTATCTTCGAACTTAACCGTGGTATTAACACAAAAAAT
Source organism: Microplitis deprimator (assembly GCA_964016945.1). NCBI lineage: Eukaryota > Metazoa > Arthropoda > Insecta > Hymenoptera > Braconidae > Microplitis > Microplitis deprimator. The sequence continues at coordinate 13,353,664 of OZ024706.1, read as the reverse complement.
AAGTGTAGAAATTTTCATTAAGATCGGGTAAGAATTGTAGACGCAAGCGTGTCCTCAAAAGTCCGTTCTATTATATAAATATATATATATATATATATATATATATATATATATATATATATATATATATATATAAATTTTTTAACGAGTGGTATTGCACGCCTCGAACGCGAAGCGGAGAGGTTGTGCTTTACAACGGACTTGTCAAGGTCACGGGAGTTTTTTTTTTAACTCTACTCAACTAATATTGATAGTTTATGACGAAATTCCTTGAAAAATCGACCATGAGGACAAATACAATAGTTAGAAATTAAAAAAAATCTACCTAAAAACTAATTGAAAGTGGTAATCCTCGAAAAAATTTGGATTTTTTTCAAAAAAGTGAAAAAAAATTTGAAGATACTGATAAATAATTTTATTGTAATTTTTTTCAAAAACTACACCTGAAAACAAAGAAATTGAAAAAAAAATTGCCATTTGATTTATTTTTGACCAAGTTACAGGCTTCCGAAAAGTATATTCAACGCACATCGCTATTTCGAAAGCCCGTGACTTGGTCAAACATACACCAAATAGCAGTTTGTTTTTTTTTGGTTTTTAACGTGATATAGAATAGCTTATAATGTAATTAACTTTAAATATTCCATCGTACGCAAGTCTTACTGACTTTTTTATAAAATAACAGAAATCGTTAGAATTGAAATTAATAGGAAGTTTAATGAAGATATATCGCCATATATTGTGGAAATTATACATGTATCAAAGTTCATCATGTACGCAATACGTAGGCTCAATTACTACCCGTCAATCACAATGTTTTTACCATGAGTTGTAGATGTAAGCATTCGTTGACAATCCTGCATTTTTACCTACGATTCGTGATAAAGAGATTGCGCTTGACGACCTACGATGGATATAATTTCCTTAATGTGCTAAAAAATATTATTTACCTCTTTGATCATTATAGATTAACTACGTTTTTATGTATTTCTAGGTGGAAAAAAAATCCAGACCTAAAATTTGTTCAAATGAAAAAAGCAAATAGTATAGAACTACTTCCATCGTCTAAATGCGATCGTCGATGGAGTTTTCGCCAACAGAGTTTTCACGGAAGTTCGGAGAGAAAAGAACAGGTTAAATTTTACTTTCATAATATTGAAAAAGTCATTTATTGTCACGTTTAGCTTAAAGATGAATGTTAAACGTTTTGGGGTCTCGAGAGATCTTGGTGTGAGCTGTATGAGGATAGCGCCAATTATAGAACAGTTCTTATTTGTGTAAGTGAATTATGATTGTGTTACGTCTCAGCCTGCTCGCCAGATGACTGCCAATTTTAAAATATTAAATAATAAGAGACGGACCTGAGACTTATTAAATCGATATATTTAAATAATTGTATTATTAATCATAGTATATTTTCTATAAACGTATACAAATAAGTATGCATCTAAAAATAATCAAATAAGATAATGTTGTAATAATAAATTTATAAAGACATGCGAGGACTGGTTGGTAGTTGGGATGTTGGAAAAATACGCATATTCAGAAATATAACAATATTTTTATTCGTCACAGCACATAATATCACTGGGTTATAAAATTAATTCGTTGACTTAATTTATTTAATACTGATAACTGTTGAGCTTGTAAATACGCGATAAATTGAATATAAATTTAGGTAATGAGCTTAATTATTTAATTAAAGTGATTTGAGATAATTAATCTGAGTCTTTGTTGAACACTGAGTTGATCTAAATAATGCCACGAGAAAAAGTAACATGAAATCAGAGGTTACTTAGCGAATTTAATTATTGAACACTTTAATAATTATTTTTATGAGCGCAAAACTCGTAAATATTAATTTCAATTAGCTTTAAAATTGTTGTTCACTTTATTATTTTGATTTTAATGAGCTTACATGAAATTACACTTAGTTGAATTTAAGTCTGAACACGTGGTAGTATGATTGCAGAGACTACCGAGCGAGAATTTAATTTAATTTAATTATTGAGCACAAGAATAATGTAAATAATTATAAATTAGTCTATCAATTATGTGAGCACTTTGAATAATTACTTAAATAATGATTAAGCACCTGTAATTGTTTTCCGACGAATAACCTCTTGAAAAACGTGACTGTAGATGTCGTGAATTCTTGAGTTTTTTATTCGTTTAATTGATGAGCGCTGGTGCTTCAAAATATATAAATAATTATATTTAATCGGAGCTTGATGTTTACTTGTTATATTTAATTAATTATTTTCATTAATTATCTTGTGATGAGTACAAAATAATAAGATTTCTTGAACACGTGTTAACACTTGGAATGTATATAGCGAAAGATAATGGCGTCGGTCATCTCGACACGAGGCAGGAAAAAGGCAATGCGCGTGCGTCGCACTGCGCATGTTCAAGTTTAAATATTGAAGCCACTAGGCCCCAGTAGGTGCTGTCTCCAACTGCCGGAAGTGCAACTACATTTGAATTCAAATTTTGTTGTAATTATGCACCATTCCGCCCGCCATCAGCAACAGAGTTGATGATTGATGAATTTTCGAGTACTTGATCTTTCGTTGAGCATGCCAATGAACCAGGTGAGCTATCCGTTATCATCTTCTTGAGCTTCTGGTTCGACTGATAAGAGTGCAAGCTTTTCGATTGGACGAGTGAGTGTCAAGTTCACTGTTTTGAGTGTAGCATCCCTGGTCAATCCATCTTTTCCCGGGTGGAGTGTGCTGACACAAGCGAGAGTCCACCTGGAAACTTTTCGTCGGTGAGCAGTACAAGCGACCTAACTTGGATTTGATAAGTTGGGCGTTGCCACTTGGTGATTGCCAGCTGTCTCTGTAGATAGCTTGTAGACCAATGATTCCAGAACTGTTGAAATCGTTGTTGTAAGAATTGCCATCTAGACAATCGAGAACTAGTTGTATCAATGAGTGCAGGTTCAGGAATCATGTTGAGTGGTTATCCAATTAAAAAGTGACCAGGATTGAGTGCGTCAATGTCATCTGGATCTTCCGCGATAGGCTCCAATGGTCTTGAGTTCAGGATAGCTTCAATCTGCGTAAGAAGAGTCGTAAATTCTTCAAACGTGAATGAAGATTCTTCTACAGTTCGAGTGATGTGGTGTTTGAGTGATTTGACAGCAGCTTCTTACTTTCTACCCATGTGTGGAGCTGCTGGTGGATTGAAATACCAAGTTATACTGTTCACAGTGATGTGATCCAGTATTTCTCTTGATTCTTGAGTTCCTTGAGTAAACAGACGGCTGAGATCATTTTCAGCGCCTTTAAACGTCGTGCCACAATCGCTGTAGAGTGCTGTGCAGACGCCTCGTCGGCTGATGAATCTGCGGAGTGCTGCGATGAACCCATTAGAGCTGTAGTCGCTGACTATCTCTAGATGTACTGCTGACGTAGAAAGACAAACAACAACACAAATCCAGCCTTTGTATGTTTTTGCACCTCTGCGTCTTCAATTTTTGAGTGATATTGGACCAGCATAGTCAACTCCAGTGTGTGTGAATGCAGATGATGCTGTGACTCTTTACTGGTAGCTGACCCATGAATTGTTGAGTTCTACCAGCACGATGTCGTGCGCATTTTATGCATTTGCGTATAACTGAGCGTACTGTTTATCTACCGCCAATGATCCAGTACGTTTGTCGGATGAATGCAAGAGTAAGTTGAGTACCACCATGCATGGTACGCTGATGAGTATCAGAGATGATGAGTTTTGTGAGTGCCGCATTCCGTGGTAGAATAGCAGGATGCTTACTTTAGTCTTGATTTGGAGCATTTTCCAATCGTCCACTTACTCGAATGATGCCGTTGGTGTCAATGAATGCAACCAATCGAGCCAATGGATGACCGTTTGGCCATGGTGCGTGTTTGGAGGCATGCAGTGCATGAGGGTGCCTCACCAGCAGCCACCACGAGTCCAATCTCTTTGGGCCAAACACTGTTTCCGTCTCAGGAAATAAAGAGACTCTGGTCTCAGTGGGCTTGGAAAGGTCCCCCGTGGTACCAGACTTCAGCTCTGGTCAACTGGTTGCTTAGGACAAGTGGTGGGATGCAACTTCTCCCCACAACCTATGTAAAGGGCTTCCTCTACTATTCTCACTTGGATCTGCGACAGCAATCATAGAAGATTGCCCTCGCTCGTCATCACTAGGCCAATTATCACTATATGCTAGTGATAGTATTGTATACGGGCTAGTATCCCTTAGGCTTTTTAGACAGCCTGAAGAGTTGGTATCACCCGCGCAGCGGTACCTATTGGCTTCCTGCAACCACAGAATTGCCACATGTTAAATAGTGCAAAACATATGGGTACTGCTAACGGTTGGAGTACTGGTCCTAGAACCCACGAAGAGGGTGGTACAAACTTGTTCTGGCACCCCCTAGAGGGCTATTTAGATATAGCTAGTGAATAAGTGACATTTAACATTACGAATAAGAAGAAGAGGAATGCTGAATAGACGTCATAGAATGACCCACCCAATCAGAAGGCGCCATTTGAAAAAGAAGGGTAAGGCCCTTTCTCGGTCGATTTGGCTTAAAAAGAGCCGCTTGATATCGAGAAAGGCAGTCAGTGGACGCATCCCAACAGGTGACAATCCCTAAGGAACAGTTGTAATAACGTGGTGAGTCACTTGTTATCACAAAAACTAGTTGCGTGGCGGGTCGCCAGCATATCTAGTCACCAGAGACTGCTGTTACTGTCAACCTCTAGGTAAGAGTGGTGGGTTGCCCGCATCCTGCATCTTGAATAGTTATACGTCATTAATAAGTCGTTAAATATAGCTCTATTTTCAACCAAGGATTCGGGGATCTAAGGGTAGGAAGACAGGACTCCAAGTTAGTTGGCTCAGGATCCAAGGTAAAGCAGACTGAAGTTGTGGCGGGACGCCCGACTCAGGTCTAGCCATACACTTCTCACTTAGTATTTAATTAGCATAGGGTAATTAGTAAGCACGATAATAATCCAGAGAACTTGCATGCATTAGGTTAGGAGACGAGAACCTACAGGATATGTACGTTGTCCAGATGTTGAGAGTCCAGGAAATTTCCACCAGTTAATATAAGAATTGTGTGGGAGAGTAAGTAGTTTATGTTTGATAGAGATAAATTAATTAATAGAGACTAACTATTTATGAACGGTAATAAACAATAATAATTTCTCGATCCACCTTTTCCTTATCCTGATTCTAATGAGTAAGTTTTAATACTGAAAGACCGAGTTATATTCCAGTGGCGTCCTTAATTAGAATTGGTGACAGCGACGGAATCGAACCGCCTAGAACTAGCCTGGTGATTTTCAACTGAATATCCCAAAATCCGGAAATTTTTTTTCCGTTAATCAGAAATTTTTTTTACCAAAGTGAGTAAATCTTACAAAAATTAAAATTAAATACGCTGATTTCTCATACCAAAAATTTTTTGAATCTAAAGAATACCTAATCCAGCCGTAACGTATTAAAATTAAAAGATACGACTGCTGAGTATGAACTAAGAATGAAGTAAATACCTCTTACACTTCCCATATTTTATATGTGCTCATTCGATACGCGTGGCAATGTAAGTGTCGCTACCTTAAGGTGGTACTCAGAAACTTCGTTCCTTCAAACGTCTCCCCTCTTGAAGTCATGAGACTAACGTTTACATGTGCTTACATAAGAAATCCCAAACTAACTCATACATTCACGATATTTCACTCCACACAACCCTTTAATTAACATATCAGCAGGCATTTTCTCTATTGACAAATATTATAACTTGACAACGCCTTGATTACAATTATCGCGTATAAAATGATGTCTAACATCGATGTGTTTAATTCTGGCGTAAAATGTATCATTTTTCGTGAGCTTTATTGCACCCTGGTTATCATTAAATAATGTTGCATACTCACACGACCAACCAATGGTCTCCAGGACTGCACTCAAATACATCACCTCTTTTGTGCCTTCCCAAATTGACATACATTCAGCTACGGTACTTGATCATGCAAGAGTTCTTTGCTTACACACTTCCAAACTTACTGGCCATCCCGCCAGTATAAAATCATACCCTGGATACGATCTACGATCAACGGTACACGATCTCCAGTCCGCATTCACAACACCAAACAACTGAAGACCAGTTCTCTCATGAATTAAACGACACTCAAGCGTTCTTTTTAAATATCGCAACATGCGTTTAGCGCTTTCCAGAACTCTACACCATAATTATTATTAAATTGATTAAAATAATCGATCGTATAATCTATATCAAGTTTCGTGATAACTGCTAAATACTTAAATGATCTGCTTGCACTTCGATACGAATATTTATTCACGATTTTTTCATCCACCGTTGTGCATTTCATCAATTTACAATTTATCGCTATTAGTGTTGCCACTGGTTTGCAGATACTCATACGAAAACGCTCTAACACTTTTTAGCATGTGTCTTCTGACTAAGATATACTTTATGCTTTTAATCACGCGAAAATTCAAGTTGCAAACATTGATTTGCCTTATCCAAATCTTTCATTTTAAAATCATTTGATAGTTATCTCTTAATTTCGCACAACCATTCATCATCATCTGTCGCAACTAGAATTTAAAAATCAAAATGTAAAGGTGAATCTTTAAGGGCCGTCAAATTCACACAATCACATACGTACACACCAAAAAGTTACGCGGTCTAATAACCCGGTTCTACCCTCGCCCGGGTTGCTTCAGGAGTGTCTGGTCGACTTCCCCGTCGGCCCTGCACGAATTCCCCTCCCAGAGGGTAAGCGGATGGTCTCCGTCTAACCCCCTCCTACACGGATATGTTCACCTACCACCCCTTGGCAGAAGGCTTCAGAGTGGGGACCCTTAAACCTCCCGGAGAGAATAGAACTGACTTACCTGGTCGGACTCCTGGTAAGTGAGCTTCCCGGTTGTTGACTGGGAATGGTCTTCCTCTGCAACACTCTCCTGGGAGACTAAGTTACCTATACGGGATTTTATGAGCGGTTTTATTACCTGGCCTATCCGCCATACATATGAAAAGAATAATTTCTATCGCCCTCTAGCGTCGCTCACGTAAGTGTAGCGAAAGAAAAATTATTCTAAGTCCAAATCGTTAAGATCAAAGGAAATTGAAAGACGATGAAATAATATTCCACAGACTGAAATTCTTCTAAGTTCTGATCGATAAAATCAACGGGAATTGAAAAAAAATAATTTTAACGAAATATAAAAGTGATTTGAAAGAAAAAGAATGTGTTTAAGCGTTTAAGTAAACACTCGATACGGAGAAATTAGCCGCGCGGCTTACACACTCGCGAGCGAATGAAGAGAATAAGCGATTAAAATTCAAAGTCAATTTAACTCTCACATTTTATTTCTCATATTTTTCCTTATTTTATAATTCTTTCAATCTCTTTAATCTTTGAAAAGATTCATTCGGAATCTTTTTTTTTCACGTTTTACCTTTTCCCTTTGATTTCGCTGGCTCGGGACTTAGAATAATTTTCGCTCGGCGCGCATTCATCTATACTCGTACTGATAATAATAATAATAATAATACAAACATAGGAATCATACTGATAGTATAATACTGGCAATAGAATCAGCAATAATCACACTATCATGGTAATAATAAACGCAACCATAAAAATAATAAGTCATCATATATGTAGTAATAGTTTAGTATTGAAAAAAAACGGTAGTAATTTAAGTAAACATAAGTAGTCATAGAAAAATAGTTATTAAGTACAATAATAAGCGCCATAGTTTTAGGTTTAGTCATAAGTAAATAAACGTAATTATAGTAATAATACTAGTTATAAGTCGTAGTAATAAGTAGTAATAATAATAGTCATAAGAAAATCACAATAGTAATTAGTCAATAATAATAAGTGATCATAGTAATATAAGTAAGTAATTATAATAGTAGAGATTATTAGAATAAATCACAATAGCTCATCACAAAAAAAAAAATGGGCCGCTCAGTCGCCCACCGATTCACCATCACAAATTACTACATAGTAAAATAACATTTGAAATATATTCTATAAAATTGTTATTAATATTGAGATAAATCGCTTTTTGTCTTTGCGATTTTTACCAGTAGCCACCAGAATTCGCGGGTTGAACGCTGGCTTAGGCTGGTCTCTAACAAATTTTTAATTTACCAGGACAGAGCAGAGTGCTGGGGTTCTTGCAAAGGAAAGACCCGCACTTATTCAACCACGGCAATGTACGTGAAAACTCACTAACTTACCTTACGGCTTATTACTTATAACTTATTTTCTTACTGATGGTTGTGTTACATACTGGAAATTCTCCAATATTAATTTAATACTTAAAAATTTATTTTTTATTGTTTATAAACAATGGTTACTGATCCTGGTCACAGTACCACTGTTACATACTGAAAAATTCCAAATATTCATTTTAATTATTTAATGTCCAGGTTTGGCCTCGTTGGAGTGTCTATAGACCCCCAGTAGGCCCTGGTCGTCGATTATTTTATAAATTATTAATCCATTTAATTTTCGCGATTTAATATATTTTATTTGCCGATTCCAACTCCATATAATTATTATAGGAACAAGTAAATGGTAGGAAAATCGACAGGGAACCCGAACTGCTGTTGAGTGCTCAGGGTTATAGGATAGGGTGGAACTGCTGATGAGCGCTCACTCCTAGGTGGTAGTAATGTTCTCGAAAGACTATGGTGTAGGTGAAAATATCAGGGGTGCCAATCGGCACCCCACAATAAGGTTGAATTAATTTAGAATTAATTTTGAATTATTAATTACGAATGGAGTTCAAAACAGAGGAGGTTCGAGATCTATGATCTTTCTCCAAAGACTGACTGCTTAGTCATTATAAAAATATAATAAAGCCAACAGAGTTGACAAAATGTTGACGCTGCATCTCAGGTTCCCTGTGAGAGAATCGTTGTGGCCCGGGTCTCATGCATTGTCGTCTATTTAGACTTCCCGCGAGCCACGGCGATTCTTATCGTAACCGATTTCCGTTACATCGGATAAAATTAATTTATTAAAAATAATTAATTCAATTCAATCGATAAAATATTGCGGGAACGTAACAGTTGAATTATTATTTATGACTTAATTAATAATACTTTTATTAAACTATTTAAGAATGTTACTAGTAAAATAGGATGTGAATATGATAAAAAGTAATAGATAGAGTAAAAAAATTAATTAGAATAGTGGAGATTTATTGCCAATTATAATAACGTTCAATTACTTATAATAGACGTTCCCGCAAAATACAATATTAGGATAGTCCTGGTATGAACACTGGATATTTGGCAATTATCCACGTGGCGCAGCTTAATTTCAATACACTGAATTGAACATTTTCTTTATATTTATTCATAACGCGCGTATATCGCCGGTAACGTATAATTGTACTTAATAAGAATAACTTTATTTATAATGATTAATAACTAGAACAGTGAAGTATGATCACAAGAGAATTGCCAGTAATACAAACTGTAACTCATGCAAATTATCTGATTTATAACTAATAATGTAAGTAGACTGCCTGAATTTATATTAATAAATGCGACTGATAACAGAAAAAGACGCACGTCTGTGCGCTAATTGATCCAAGATCGAAGTGCTGGCTCGATAATTAAGGGTATATGACTTGCCTGTGAGCTCTGTCCCCACTTCACTCTTACGGACTTGCGTCAACGTAAAAACAAGTCATGTGACCACGGCACTATGACGTACAATTTCAGACGGCAACGAGACGAAGAACACCGGGACCGCAAAGCTGAGGACGACGATAACAATTCACATTGTCTCAATATTTATGAAGAAATGAGCCATTGACAGTGAATCTCCGTGGACGTTTAAAAAAAAGTTTCATTGTGGTGCCTCTCATAAGTCATCACGGAATCATCTGAAACCAGAAAACCAAAAAGATTTAGACAGTTGATAAGTTTTTGCAGGTGCAAACGTCGAGTTTTAATTTATTTTATTGATTTTTTTACCGCACTTAGAACTCTAAATACTTATTTTTCATCAAAAAAATTCAAGATTGTGCTGTTTTAAAATACGTTATAACTAAAAAAAGGCCATTCGGCAGCCGAAATGGAAGGTAGATTTTTCAATTAATCGATATAAAAAAATAGTTTTATACATAGGGGAGAGGAGGGCAAAAGGGGGTAGGGTAGGCAAAACGGGGTACCCCCAAAATTTAGTGAAAAAAGAAATTTTTTTTTTTTTCGTCTAATTACTGTATGTCCGATGTATTTGCGCATTTTAAGCCCTACGCATGACGCCTGGGGTAAAATGGGCCAGCCGAAAAGTCGAAAAAATGATTCTTTCAAATTTTTACCGTCAAATTAAAAAAAATTTAATATATTTTCGCATTTTTAGCCCTTCTCATAACACCTGGGGCAAAATGGACCAGCCCAAAGTTCTGAAAAATGATTCTTTCATATTTTTATCGTCAAATTAAAAAAAAATTAATATGTCAATTCATTTTTCGACTGATTTTCTAAGGTTGGGGCAAGTTGGGCCACTAAAAATATTCGGAAATAATATTTTATTTTTTAATTGATAGCAATTCAATAAAAAAATTATCATTTTTTGGAGGGGGGCCTCTCTGCCCCACAAAAAAATTTTTTTCTGCCTTCGTATCCACCAATGTTGTAAAATGTAATTTTTCTTTATGTATTTTACATAAAAAAAAAAATTAATTTAATGAAATTTGGTCAATTTTTAGAATTTTTTTTTTCAACTTTTTTTAAGGGTACCCCATTTTGCCCGCCAAAAATAAAAATTTTATTTTATAACGGCAGCTAAAAATTTCGTCTATTTACCTTGAATGTCATTAAAAACAAGAAGATTCGGCGTATTTTAGTCATCGAAAACTTAGTATTTCCATAGGTACCCCCTTTTGCCCCCTCCCCCTACATATCTTGTTAGTGTATAGTTATGATATTATATTAGACTCGTTTTCTAAAAATGAGGGTAAAAAAAGGCGACGATTATTCTTGATAGAGAACTTCAGATAGTTGATTTGACATAACATTCTATAGGTAATGTACCAAACTAACCTTCACATAAATAAAGTATTGAAAGTTTAATTAGTATGAAATCATAATCGTAATCGCTGTTACCATGACAAGCCCAGTTAAAATAACAGTAATACTTTTAAAATATGAAATAGCTGTGAAATTTACAGGTTATTTTGTTCAAAATAAAATACACGTGACAAAATTGTATTATAATGGATATGCATAAGTTATGTGGAATGAAAACCATATTTTTAACATTTTTCGATTCATTAAAAATTTCAAGGCAATCAAATTATTGAAAGAAATAGTCAAAACAGAAAGTTTAAGGTCATAAATTAAAAATTATTAGACAAGCTTGCAGATACTTTTTACGGAAATTATCTATGAATATTAGTTTTGAAGTTATATGAGCTTTAGCAGTGATTAAAAAATGATTTTTACGAAAAATCATGAAAATTTCAAACAGCCATAATTTCAAAACTATCTGAACGATTCAGCCCATCTTTGAACCTGATCAAGGTAATCGCCTATAGAATAAGTGTAAAAAAAATCCATTAAGATCTGATAAGAACTGTGCGTGCTATCGTGATGATAAGACCAGTGATAATCATTAGGAATAGAGGTACATTTGATACATCACAAATAATAAAAGAAAAACTTTTAAAATATAAAATAGCAGTGAAATTTACAGGTTATTGTGTGCACAATAAAATACAACTGATGAAACTGGATTATATTGGAACAATTATAAGTTATGTGGAATGAAAACCATATTTTCAACATTTTTTGATTCCAATAAAATTTTCAAGGCTATTAAATTATTGGAAGGAATGGTCTAAATATAAAGTTTAAGGTCATAAATTACAGCTTATTAGTCAAGCTTTAAAATACTTGTTGCAGAAATTATCTATGAGTTGTAGTTTTAAAGTTATATGGACTTGAAAGTGATTAAAAACTGATTTTTTCGAAAAATCGTTGAAATTTCAAACAGCCATAACTTCTACACTAATCAACCGATTCAGCCCATCTTCGAACTTAACCGTGGTATTAACACAAAATATAAGTGTAGAAATTTTCATTAAGATCGGGTAAGAATTGTAGACGCAATCGTGTCCTCAAAAGTCGGTTCTATCCCATATATATATATATATATATATATATATATATATTCGGAGTACAAATAAGTTTCCGCCGTTTTATTGTAGATGGCGCGGCACGGAGTTTCGGTTAGCTTTCGCAGATGATAACCGGCTTAAAAAATAGTTTGGACATTCAAGAACAACATAACCTATTAATATCATCGATTTTATATTGGTAAAATATAATTTTTATAAGTTGAAAATGTCAAAATTTGAGCCAAGTAAGCGTCATTTGCGGGAAATATTAGTTTACTTCTTTAATTTGAAGAAATCTGCTGCTGAGGCGCATCAATTGCTCGTAGAAGCATATGGTGAGGGTGCTTTGAGTGAGAGAACGTGTCGAGAGTGGTTTCAAAAGTTTAAAAACGGTGATTTCAACGTAGAAGACAAAGATCGCAGTGGAAGGCCAAAAATTTACGAGGATGCAGAATTGGAGGAATTATTGGAGGAAGATTCATCTCAAACACAAAAAGAACTTGCTCTAACATTAGAAGTCACTCAGCAAGCAGTCTCACATCGTTTAAAATTATTAGGAATGATTCATAAACAAGGAAATTGGGTTCCGTACGAATTAAAGCCGAGAGATATTGAACGCCGATTATGCTTAAGTGAAATGCTGCTAGCTAGACATAAAAAAAAAGGGTTTTTTTACATCGTATCATAACTGGTGATGAGAAGTGGATACATTATGACAATCCAAAAAGAAGAAAATCATGGGGATTACCTGGCCACGCGTCAACATCAACAGCAAAACCGAATATTCACGGAAAAAAACTTATGCTGTATATTTGGTGGGATCCGAGCGAAACAATTACTGGAGCCCTCTATCGAACACAATTGATGAGATTGAGCCGAGCTCTGAAGGAAAAACGCCCTCAATACTATTCTAGACACGAAAAAATTATTCTTCTGCATGACAATGCTCGTCCACATGTTGCGGCTCCCGTGAAAAAGTACTTGGAAACACTTGATTGGGAAGTGTTACCCCACCCGCCGTATTCACCAGACATTGCACCGTCCGATTATCACCTGTTCCGGTCCATGGCACATGCTCTGACGGCGCAGCGGTTCACATCTTATGAGGATACCAAAAATTGGGTTGATTCGTGGATAGCCTCAAAAGACAAGGAGTTCTTCAGACGTGGGATTCGAATGCTGCCTGAGAGATGGGAAAAGTGGTTGCAAGTGATGGGCAATATTTTAAATAAATTTATATTACCGTTCTTCTATAATAAATATTTAATTTGTGTTAAAAAACGGCGGAAACTTATTTGTAATTCTAATATATATATATATATATATATATATATATATATATATATATATATATATATATATATATACATACATACATACATACGTATATAAATTTTTTAACGAATGGTATTTTTGAACTCTACTAAACTAATTATGGTAGTTTATGATGAAATTCCTTGAAAAATCGACCATGAGGACAAATACAATAGTTAGATTTTTAAAAAAGTCTACCTAAAAATAAACTCGACATCATTATCTCGTCATTTATGTAAAGAAAGAGTGTGTCAAATTTTAAAACAATCGTTGCAGTGGATTTTGAGCTACAAACAGGCACCAACTCTAAGGAAGCTAATTGTGAGAAATACGCGTTCCAAAGTTTCAAAAATTTTTACACCACAAGAACATTTTTTTTTCTTATTTCACTTACACTGAATCATCGATACCAGCTTCATAAAGTAAAAGGCTTCCGGCTAGGATATCTAGTGCATATTTTTAGGTAGATTTTTTTAAAAATCTAACTTTTGTGTTTGTCCTCATGGTCGATTTTTCAAGGAATTTCATCATAAACTATCATAATTAGTTGAGTAGAGTTCAAAAATACCATTCGTTAAAAAATTTATATATGTATGTATATATATATGGGATATAACCGAATTTTGAGGACACGATTGCGTCTACAGTTCTGATCCGATCTTAATGAAATTTTTCACACTTATTCTATGTGTGATTACCACGGTTAAGTTCGAAGATTGGCTAAATCGGTCGATTAGTTTAGAAGTTATATCTATTTGAAATTTTAACGATTTTTCGAAAAAATCTGTTTTTGATCACGTTCAGGTCCATATAACTTTAAAACTACAACTCATAGATAATTTCTGCAAAAATTATTTCAAAGCGTGACTTATAAGCTTCAATTTATGACCTCAAACTTTATATTTTGACCATTTCTTTCAATAATTTCATAGCCTTGAAAATTTTAATGAAATCAAAAAATGTTGAAAATATGGTTTTCATTCCACATAACTTATACTTGTTCCATTATAATCCAGTTTTGACAGTTGTACTTTATTGTGCACAAATTAACCTGTAAATTTCACTGCTATTTTATATTTTAGAAGTATTTCTTTTATTATTTGTAATGTATCAAATGTACCTCTACTCCCAATGATTATCACTTGTCTAGTCATTACGATAGCACCCACAGTTCTTATCGGATCTTAATGAAATTTTCCACACTTATTCTAGAGGCGATTATCTTGATCAAGTTCAAAGATGGGCTGAATCGTTCAATTAGTTTTGAAATTATGGCTGTTTGAAATTTTCATGATTTTTGGTAAAAATCATTTTTTAATCACTGCTAAAGCTCATATAACTACAAAACTAATATTTATAGACAAATTCTGTAGAAAGTATCTAAAAGCTTGACTAATAATCTCGCATTAATGACCTTAAGCTATATTTTTTGACTATTTCTTCCAATAATTTGATACCCTTGAACTTTTTAATGAAATCAAAAATGTTAAAAATATGGTTTTCATTCCACATAACTTATGAATTTCCCATTATAATACAATTTTGTCACGTTTATTTTATTGTAAACAAAATAACCTGTTAATTTCACAGCTATTTTATATTTTTAAAGTATTATTATTATTTTAACTGGGCTTGTCATGGTAACAGCGATCACAATTATGATCTCATACTAATTAAATTTTCAATTCTTTATTTATGTGAAGGTTAGTTTGGTACATTACCTATATAATGTTACGTCAAATCAACTATCTGAAGTTCTCTATCAATAATAATCGTTGTCTTTTTTATCCTCACTCCTAGAAAACGAGTCTAATTTCATATCATGACTATACACTAACAAGATATTTATGTATAATACTATTTTTTTATATCAATTAATTGAAAAATCTACCTTCCATTTCGGCTGCCGAATGGCCTTTTTTTTTTTTTTTGGTCTACACATTCTTGTCGTTTATGAGAAATTGAAAACAAACACACACACACACACACACACACACACACACACACACACACACATGCGCGCGCACACACACACTTGGCCATAATTCTGAAAATAGTCAGGATAGCTTCCTAGGACCTCAAAACGTCGACATCTGATGAAAACTCGATTTTCAAAAATCGGGGTGAAAACATTAACTCCCCGAAATTTTTGACTCATCGATTTTCTTAGCGGGAAGTTGAAAATACTGTTCCCATAAAATATGTCAATCATTTCCATGAAATGCTGTAATCGTAACCGTAAATTTCTCTCCGTATACTGATTCAGTAACCAAGCTTTATATCTAATTGTCCTTAAATTTTATCTAAAAATATATAACAGTGAATCTGCCGCAACAAACTCTAATTGTGAAGCAGTAGAAAATTATTTAACTAGTTCTATTACTTCTTGCTCTGAATTCTACTTTGCATTAAAAGTTGATTATGCTTTATTTTTGTTATCAATGCTGAATTTATTTCTTTTTCTCTTTCAGAACGACCATGCACTAAGATCACAAAACATATCGGCAGTAGAATCTTTACTAAGTCTATTTAAGCCTATTGAAGAAAAATTCAAAAGTAAAAGCAAATTACATTATAAAACAAGAACAAAAAAAGATTTAGACAACGATTTAGTCCATCGCACAAATAGAACATTCAGTGATGGTTTTCTTGGAAATATTATTGAGTTTCGACACAATACTACCATACGATCTAAATCATCGCTTTCTAAAGAAGATAATTTTAAGAACCTGTTTCGTCATTCGGAAGACCAAGATCATACTTCACAACTTGTTTCGAAAAATCAAGATGTTCAGAAAACAAAAAAAGGAACCACTCCTGCAAATCTTGAATCGGTCAAAATGGAAACTGATTCTAACTCAGAATCAACTCACCAAAAAGATATTAGTTCAGACAAAAATACAAAAGACGGTTCAAGCAGGTACAAAACCATCGTACTTTGTTCTATTTAGTTTTCGTGTAAATTTTCGCCATAAATCTTTATTTCCATTGTCCCAATGTCAAAACTTTCAAATAATTACACCATGATTTATCTCGATCCGCCAAATAGATTGGACACGTATCTTTAGGTCTACTGTATATATATATTTATTTATATATTTATACAATAGAACGCAGCTTGTCACGAAGATAGCGTCTGCAATTCGTAACAAATCTCAATGCAACTCAACATACTTTTTTTGTAGACGATCTTCGAGATCAAGTTCAAAGATGAGCGAAATCGGTCGATAAGATTAAAAGTTACAGCATTTCAAAATGTCAAAAATCCATTTTTTTTTACTGATTCTTTCTTCAATAACTTTTGAATGTGACAACTTATCGAATTTATTCAAAATGCATCCGAAAGCTCTTTAAATGAACTTTAATTTTCATGCCTACATATATGCCTAAACCAAAAAAATTACTAATTTTACTACTCATTAAATAAAATATTTAGTAGATTTCATAGAAATCTAGCTATTGCATTTGTCTTCATGACGGAATTTTTGAAAAATCTTGCTACCTCCAAACTCAGCTCGACGAGCTGAATCGGGGAATTCATATGGTTCAAAAGTTTATATATCTATTAGACCGATTCAAAAAAATCGACTATTTTTTTTATTTCAAGGACATCCACTTAAAAGTAGCAGTATGATGAAAGAAGAATCCTATTAAAATTTGAGCCCTCAATATTAATATTAAGTACTCCCTGATTGCGATTTTCTATTTTCCATTTAAATAACATGGAAAAAAAAAATTTACCTCGGTAATGGCTTATTGTACATTTAAACCCAGGATACACTTTTGAGCGAAATTTAACGCTCTACAAAGTACGTTTCTTCCGATTTTTCCATAAATCCATATGTTCAATACTTATTTGAGCTTCAAGTCAAGTTTATAGTAAATTTCGAGAACTTTTTACTTTTTCGGTGAAACTATCAGACTTATCACAAAATGTAATGGATCCTTTTTTGTAGACAATTTTAATTTCTATAAATTATCGTCAATAAAATTTTTTTAACTTCGACATCGTTTTCTAGTTATTACCATTTTAATGTAAAGCTCTTAAAAAAAATCTGTAAACCGCCTGACCCTGCGGGACAGCCCGAGAACCACCCGCTGTTTTCGAGCTCTCTGAGCTCGAAAACATTATCGCTTGTAAATTTTCGAACTCTTTGAAGTCAACAATCTGATCGGTCAGTACACCATACCTTCACTGAAAAAAAAATAATTTTTGTCCGACGATATCTTTGGAACGAATCAACCGATTTGAACGTTCTTCGAGGCAATCGAAAGGGCTCACCAGCACTTAAAACTGATTAAATTTTGAGACGAATTAGGGAAGTGGTTTGTAAGTTATACGTGAAAAATCTAAAAAAAAAAGAAATTTTTATTTTTATTTTTTGTATAACTTGTAAACTACTTGAACGATCGACTCCGAAATCTCACCAATTTTAAGGGTGTAGTCTAGTTCGTGGACTAAAAAAATAGAATATTTTTGGAAATTTCTTGTGAGCTTGCTATGACAGATAAGTATTCAAACACTGTTAGGAATGATAAATGAAGTCTTTAATTATTAAATAAAAATTTTTTTTATTCATATTAATAAGTATGTTCATACGAAAGGTGTCCTCTAACGGAACGCCATAATTTAAAGGCAGGTCGGCTCAATCACGATATCTCAGCCGAGGCTTATCTGAAAGAAAAAATCGTAGTGTTTTAGATTTGGTATAACAGTGGCTACGAAATCGACTAGGTATATCAATTTTGAACTATTTTTACTAATTTTAAATAACAAAAATAAAAAAAATTGAAAAAAAGTAGTTTTTTTTCGCTGTTATTTAATTAAAAAAATTAGTTAAAATGAAAATTTTAACATGATTTTGATCTATCCTGTAATTACTCACGTGTAGAATATGTGGTTAAAATTGCAGAAGGATCAGCCCAAGGGTTCCGGGAGAAATCCTGATTGGCATCGGCGAAAACGTAGTTTTAAGATAATTGCATTTCAAGTCTTTTTGAATAAAAAAATCGGTCTGTCAGTTGACCCTGCGGGCCAGCCGCTCCTTGAGCTCGAAAACATTGTCGAGAATATATTTTCGAGCTCTTCGAGCTCGAAAATACTTTTGAGTGCCTTTGTTTTTGAAAAATAACGTTTTTTACCATTTTTTCTCCAACGATATCTCTCGAACGAATTCACCGATTGCAACGGTTGAGGTGGCGATCGACGCGTTTTATTGAGTTCTAGAGCTGATCAAATTTTGAAATTGATTTATGGAGTTATTTTTGAGAAATTTTCAAAAAACTAAAAAAAATTTTTTTTTTAATTCTTTTGTTCACGATTTTTCTTGAACAAATGGATCGATTTTGATGGTTGAGGTGGCATTCAACGCGGCTTATAAAGTTTTAGAGCTGATTAGATTTTGGAATCAATCCATCGAGCGAATTAAAAGTTATTCAAAAAAAACATTTTTTAAAAAGTTTCATTTTTGAAATATCTCCGAACGCCAGCTACCGATCAAGCTCAAATTTTCAGAGTTTATAGTAATTACTAAGCCGCGTCGAATGACACCTTGACGATCAAAATCGGTTCACCCGTTCAAAAGTTACAGAATATTTAAATACGTACGTTCATACGTACATACATACATACATACATACACTCGGACATCATCTTGAATTTAGTCAGAATAGCTTCCTAGAACCTCAAAACGTCGTTATCTGTTGGAATTTCGATTTTCGCAAATCGGGGTGAAAACAATAACTTCCCGAAATTTTTTAAAGTCTTCGATTTTCTTAGCGGGAAGTTAAAAAAAATCTTACCAAAATTTAATCTGCGATGCCTGCACCGTACGAAGTGCCTTCGTCTTGTTCAAAACTTTCGTTTGCTTCTAATTTGGCCTTTTTTCTTTCCGTTCTGCTCTCTCTTGATGTGTCCAAGCTGCTTGGAAAAAAAAATATTGTTCTGAGAAGCATACTGTCTAGCGATAGTAACAATACTCAATAGTTATCTACTAAATTGTTACTGCAACGATCTACTGTATCGTTCTGACAACAACACCGTAGATAGCTCTGAGATCTATACTGTATCGTTCTGAGAGCTAAGCCGTATCGTTCTGAGCCCCATGTCCAAGTGCTAATTAATAAACTTTTATTTTTTAATTCATTTTTAATTTATTTTCAAATTTACTTTAATTTAAACATACGATTGTTAGTGCTAGATTCAAATTCTTAAATTTATTGCTCATCGTTAAATAATCCGTTGGGAATTTTACTCTTAAATATTTTAGTTATATTTTCTAAATGTTTAATTTTATTCTTAAGAATTTTTTGTTTTCTAACACGTTGCTAGCAGATGTTCAAGGCAGTAAAATCTTTCACAAGCCTTAGGTTTATTTTATATATTCATTTTTCTTACATATTTGTTTGTGAGTTACAAAGTATTTTATCCTAAGCCTCTCGTAGACTTTTCTTCATCAATAGTATTTTAGTTATTTGAAAATATTGTACTCGTATTTTTACGCTCATCCTCTTAATTTTATTGCCTATTGTTCTCTAAAAACCTACCATACTTGGCAACCCTTGAGTCTGGCATTCTCCATTCCCAAATTTCCTACGTCTAGTGACGTCATTCCCTTTCTCTTCCGTCCTGCTTACGCTACACCCACGCTCATGCCCATTTTCCGTAATGCCCCTTATCCCTTCTGTTCCTTCCGCATTACCAATCACTTCCGAACTTTTCGTTACTACCGCTAAAATGTAAACCCTTTTTCCCACTCTTTGCTCTTATGAAATTTGTACCCAGATTTTCAAGTTAGTAATTTTAAGACAGATATACATTAAGTTTTGTACGAGACAGCTCGGTCTCCATGCATTAAATAAAATTTAACTTAAGATTTACTGCAAACCTTTTACTTTTTTTATCATTAATATTATTATAATTTTTGACGATATTCTCACGGCAAAACAGTCGTGCGACAAATCACCCTATCTGACGTCACACACGTTTGAAAATCTTTATCATTAATAAATAATTTTGATTAAATAAAATAATTTATAAAACTGATTTATCAGTTGTAGTCTAAATAAATTAAAAATATTAATATAAATATATTTTTAAATTTTTGAGGTTATATATACATATGTATATATATATATATATATATATATATATATATATATATATATATATATATAAATATTTAAATATAATAAAAATTTGATTAATTAAATTAATATAAATTGATTTTTATATAATTTTAACACAATTTAAATATGTAGAAGTTTAGAAGATTGGGTAAATAATCAGTAAGGTTACAGATATTTAACAAATTTCAAAGAAAGTGAACTCGAATTGTTATATTTGAAAAATAATACCCGATACACAAAATAGACGCGAAAATGGATGTTTACTTAGGTTAAACGGTAGCGTGTGAGGTGACGACTACGGAAAGTCGTATACGGTTCACAGCTATCTAATAGATAGTTACAGGAACGAAACGATATTGTTACCATAAGCATACGTATCTTTGTGGTAACGATCTACGAGTTGCTATACTTTAGATCGTTCGAGGAACTATATTTTTTTTCCGTGTGTGGCGGTTCACATATTCGATACGCGTAAAATCGTGATTGCCGAACTTTTGTAACGAGGTAAAATTAATTTACCATCACGGAAAATCGTGATTTTCCGCGGCTGGTTAGTTACCCGAGCCGTAACCCTTAATGAGTACCCGTTAGAGTTTTTCGACTTGTCGCTGGGTGCGCTAATTAAAGAAGCTCGGACTTCTGTCCTAAAATTAATTAAGTGGGAAGGCCATTTTCCGGAAATTGCCGAAAATGACCGAGCCAAAAATATATAATCAGAGGACAGAGCTGAAACAAGAGAGAGTCAGTCGAGCCGACAAGCTAAACGGACATCCATTTGCCGTGAGCCTTATCCAGGAGGCCGGAGACCCAATGAAGACCAAGGGAACACAGATCGACGCCAAAGGTAACATCCAGTGGAAAAGTGCAAAATTGTTAACATAGTAGTGCTGTGGGTAAATTCATTCTCGGCAGGAAAGCCAGAATTAATAAATTAATTAACACCGAGTGTAAAGTTATCAGAAGTTCTAACAACCCTGTGTCTTCAATAGAGTAAATTCTCAGCGGGAAAGCCTGAATTTATTGTAAACAAATAAAGTAAAATTTAACCACGTGTTTGGTCAAATAAATTCTCGGCAGGGCAGCCAGAATTTATTATAAATTAATTATTGGGAAAAATTAATTCTCGGCGGGAGAGCCAGAATTAACTACTAAATTAATTTCGATAAAATTTAATTCTCGGAAAGGAATTCAAAATTAATTTAGTATAATAAAAACTTAGTAATTAATTATAATTGATAAGAAAATTTCATTGAAATAATTTGTCAAGTAAAATTATGGAAATTGAGTTTGGATAGTAAGTGCGTGAGTCAACTGCGAAGAACAAGACACGAGTTCAAAGTCCAAGTTGGAGTCTAAAGAACAATCATCGGCTTCACGTAAGTTTTCGCAGTACAATAAATTCCAAAGGAAAATTTACGTGAGATTAAAACGTATTGATAAGTTAACATATAGAATAACAATAAAATTTAATAGTGGAAAATGAATAATGAATAAATGTAGTAGGTTGCGATAAAGTAAAAAATATGAAAAAGGGAAATTGAGTATATCGTAACACGTGTGTGTGTGAGTTAAACCCGGTGGACAATTAAATAAATAAAAATGAGTGTATGCGTGTGTGTGTGTGTAAGGAAAGATAATTCCAGGGGAATTCATTTTAAAAATTAATTCAAATAAAGATCCAGGGGATCTGGCAAGTTGCCAAAATTTTGTTTTAAAGTAATAGATCCAGGGGATCAGGCCGGTGGCCAAATTTATTATATAAGTCCAAGAGACTCAATAGTAAAATTTTAAATAAAAGTCCAAGGGACTCATTAGATTGTAAGAATAAAAGTCCGGTGGACAAACTTTGTTATAAATAAATTATAAGTGAAGCAAAAGCCCGGTGGGTGAAATTCTTAATTGATAAATAAAATTATGATAAATATATTAATTGAAATTGTGTGTGTAGTAAATTTAATCCCTCAATTTCCTTACTCTTGTATATTTCAATGACCCTGATTTTCAAAAACAACATCTCCGGTTTTGGAAGGCCGAGACTTATCTTCCAGTGGCGCTCTTATTAAGACCAATTAATAAAGCTCAACTTGGCAAGGTTTACATATACCCTGTTGTACTTTAGGTTCAGAAAAATACGCTTACACTACTCAGATCTTCATAAAAATTCTTCAAAAGTTGTAAAAAAAAAAAAAAACGATTTTTCAAAAATGACCAACTAGACTACACCCTTAAGTCTTGGTGAGCTCTTTCGATTGCCACCCGATATGTTCAAATCGGTTAATTCGTTTCAAAGAAATCGTTGGACAAAAATAGTTTACACACACACACACACACGCACGCGCGGTCGTCCATCCGGAAATAGTCAGAATAGCTTCCTAGGAATCTTCTTTTTTTGGAAAATTTGCAATTTTCATAGCGAGGAGTTAAAAATAGTGTCCGGATCGATTTTAAGATCTCGACATTAAAATGAAAATAAGTACAAAATGATGCGGACTTTTAAAGAAATTTATCAGAAATAACTTGTAGGAAATCAAATTGTCTACAAAAAAGATCTTATGAAATTTGGTGATAAGTCTGATAGTTTCGAAGGGAAAGTAAAAAGAGCTTGAAATTTACTATGAATTTGACTTCAATCTTAAATAACTTTTGAACAGATGGATTTATCAAAAAAGCATAAGAGACGTTTTTTGTAGTGTTAAACTTCCTACAAACATGCCCAGGAAAAAAAAATTATACATAGATAGATATAATCATATGTAATTTGTAACGTAAACTTTACTTATTACTCGATAAACTCAACAAAATTATACATAAATCATTACCCAATAAAAGTACTCAATTATCCGAACTTAAATCACACAAAATCGGGCTACGTTACACTTCGCCCACCGATCACTCCTCTCATTTCCTCCAGATCCTGACGGGCGCCAGCCGACTTTTATTTCCCCGGTATCGGCAACCGGTCTAAACGTACACGTAAATTAAAACCTAAAATCTAAATCCTTCGGAGATGAGAGAAATGGACGGTGGTAGCGGCATGTCCTGGTGCGCTCAGTATGCTAGGTTGTGGAGAGAGGGTCGTGGTTCTTTTGACGCGTAAGAAGCCAATTAATCACATTTAAATTAAGAAAAGCAAATAAAGAAACGGAAATAAATAAAATACCGTACAGATGACACGAGAGTGACGCGGAGGGCCCAAATGGCCCGCGGTCGAGTACTCCCGGTCCATCAACCGAATAAATACCTGAGTACGCCATCGGGAACCTCTCGTGGATGACGAATCACAAAACTTAACACAATAATTAATAAAATAAACGAAAATAATGCGGTAATTCACGACAACAATTCGCTCGATAAACGGCTCCAAGAGCACAACTAACTGAGCCACAAGCTCCCAACGACGACAATCTAGGGTTGCGGTCGAGGTCTATCTCAGAGACTCTCCGACTCGCCACCACTCGCTTCCAAACTCCAAACTCTACTCCTGGGTCAGCTCGTACTCGAGCGACTCCGAATCCGAACTCTCCGACTCCATGGTCTACTCTCAACTCCCCTTCTCGGTCCTCCCACTCCATTCACTCGCACGCTCTACTACTTTCAGTCACTCTCACATTCTCGCTTCTCCATCCATTCTTCCCCACCACATACAAGCCGTGGACTCACGGGTCTTCCCGCAATGTCACTCCCCGTGATATCCGAAGTTAGCGAATTTTTGGCTTCCTCGAGCATCGCAAACGAGGCCTGCCATCCCCAAATAAACGTACACGTACCCCAGCTAACTCCGGGTATCAACACGAAGGGGCGGCGACATCTCAGTCGCTCCTCCGTGATCACCACGTCAACCCCGAGGGCTAAGCCTAGGCCTAGTCATCATCACTGGTCGGGAGGCACGTTATCTTGGCCACTATCCGCGACTCAGCTAGATATTCCTCGTTAAATCCACGCTCTACCACACAGACACTCCAAAACAACCAACGTACCGTACACGTACTCTTACTCTCAATACACTTAACTTACCACACACATATACTCCATACTCTCAACTCAATATCTATCATACTTAACCCACACACATACTCACTTTTTCTCTCTCTATCACACGGACTCACACTTACTCACTCTCTAACTCCACCTCCTCGGCAATGTAACGTCACAAATTATAAAAAATTCTATCTAATTTTTAAAACAGAACTTTCTTTTTAATTTAAAAATGCAGAAAGAAAAAAAAATTTAATTCTTACAAAAAATATTTTTCTTTCGAAATTTATACGGAAAGTAAGTAAGATCTCAGAAATCTTTTTAAAACACCTTACTGATCATACATAGTATACAAATTCATTGTATAAACATGTACACGTAAGAAAATCCGGAAATTGTCATTACGTTAAGTTTTTCAATTCACTATTGTTTAAAGCTTTATAACTTTTTTTCTGTTAGATCTACGAAGAAAACACATGACGGCTTTTTTGTAGAGAATTTGATTTCCTACAAGACCACGTATATTGATTTTCGAAAAAAAAAATTTTTTAATATTTTTATATATAAGAAACAAAAAAAAAAATTTTATTACATGTAATTCAAATGAGAAAATTATTATTCGTTGAGCTCGTATTAGGTTTGAGCTTTCAAACTACTCTTTTGAAAGGATTTTTCTAATATCTAAGACTAACTTTTAAAACCATAAGACTTAAAAAAAAAAAAAAAGAAATGTTTATTTTGAAACACCCTAATATATATATATATATATATATATATATATATATATATATATATTAGGGTGGTCCTTATTTTGGACATTTTCGAATCTTTATGCTCCCAGAGGCTTATGTGGTTCCAAATAAATAAAAAAAAATCGGTCTGTCAGTTGACCCTGCGGGCCAGCCTCAAAACTTCCCGCAGTTTTCGAGCTCTTTGAGCTCCAAAACATTGCCGAGAATACATTTTCGAGCTCGAAAATACTTTTGAGTGCCTTTGTTTTTGAAAAATAACGTTTTTTACCATTTTTTCTCCAACGATATCTTTCGAACGAATTCACTGATTGCAACGGTTAAGGTGGCGATCGACGCGTTTTATTGAGTTCTAGAGCTGATCAAATTTTGAAATTGATTTATGGAGTTATTTGAGAAATTTCCAAAAAACTAAAAAAAATTTTTTTTTAATTCTTTCGTTCACGGTTTCTCTTGAACGAATGGATTGATTTTGATAGTTGAGGTGGCATTCAACGCGGCTTATAAAGTTTTAGAGCTGATTAGATTTTGGTATCAATCCATCGAGCGAATTAAAAGTTATTAAAAAAAAACATTTTTTAAAAAGTTTCATTTTTGAAATATCTCCGAACGCCAGCTACTGATCAAGCTCAAATTTTCAGAGTTTATAGTAATTACTAAGCCGCGTCGAATGACACCTTGACGATCAAAATCGGTTCACCCGTTCAAAAGTTACAGAATATTTAAATACGTACGTTCATACGTACATACATACATACATACATACACTCGGACATCATCTTGAATTTAGTCAGAATAGCTTCCTAGAACCTCAAAACGTCGTTATCTGTTGGAATTTCGATTTTCGCAAATCGGGGTGAAAACAATAACTTCCCGAAATTTTTTAAAATCATCGATTTTCTTAGCGGGAAGTTAAAAATATCCTCCAAGTTTCAGGTCTCTATCTTAATTTTAACCCGTGCCGCACAGCGATGTAAGTTTCCAGTTTGAATAACACGGGATTTTTGGCATGGAACGATTAGTTTTTTATTCCGGCCAAAGTAATTGTTTAAAAAATTTGAAACTCTGTAGACTTTATCCTTATAATAGTAGCTACTCCTCAAAATTTTCACAGATTTTTAGCTACTAAAATTTTGGAGGTACAGCAAGATGAACAGGAAGAAAAGGAAAAATTTTTTTTATTTTTATCTTAAATTTTTTTCAAATAACAACAAATCACTCTGTATCCTTATCAGGAGTTCTTACTTTTTTTCATTCTCACGGCCAAGTGGGTAAACGGCATATCTGTGTTGCACTAATACAGTTATCAGGAGCTTTGGCCAAGTTTTTCTTTTGAACAAACGAATATTTTAAACAAATCAAAAGGCACGTCGCTAGATGAGACAGTATTGCATCACTGTACAGTAGAGTGGTCCTCAAAAAAATGATTTTTTAAATTTATTACGTTCACCTCTGAAACGATTCCAACTACGGAAAAACAATTCCCTTCAAGTTTGAGCTCTTAGTTCCAACGGGAAGATGTGCCACAAAAATTTTTTTATGATTTTTCCAAGAAATTTTTTTTTTTTATATTTTTCGATTTTGTGTCTGTTTAAAAGATATATGATGTTTGTAATCGATATCTGAGATCAGTATATCTATGCGACTAATCATATTATACCTTATTTTAACATTTAATAAATAATATAAATAAATTAAATTTCTTTTAATACTTGCTTAAATAAATTAGTCACCTTTAGGTTTATTATTTGTTTTTAGCAATAAATAATAAACAAAAATTTTATAGTTTTGTGTATTATAATGTCGAAATAGTGTATATGTTTCCTTCGTATCCCTATACTTAGCGGTTCGTCCTAAAAAAATGAGAAAATCACGATTTTCGTAAAAAAATTTAGTTCGATAGCTCTTACTGGTGAACCAGTGTGAGCTACATTAAAAAGTCCAAGTGCAATTTTAAAGAGCATGGAATCCCCTACAAGATTCAACAGTTCGTTTCTCAATATGATGAAAAGCAGCTCAGCATTTGAAATTAAAAAAAAAAAAAATTTTACGTGCATTTTAAAAGGGAAAAAATCAAATTGAAATATACTGACGCAAAAAATTAAGGAAACAGAAGAATTTTATTAATTTTTTAATGATTTTTGGAAAGCTGTAGTTTTGTGAAAAATAATCGTATCGAGATTAAAAAAAAAGCATTTGATAGCTTGAAATCTCTAGTTTCAGCGCATTTTTCAACCACAAAAAACAAGTTTCAATTTTTTTGTTTTCTTTGACTTTTTTTTGACATTTTTTGGAAACTTTTCGTTTTTTCTCTTTTTCCCTCACATTTACTGAGAAACTAACGCAGAAATGAAAGAACAGAAAAAAAAATTTTTTTTTCATTTTGATTATGATTATACAATGAAAAGAACAAAACTCGTTCCTTTAATTGTTTAGCAAAACTTTGATCGATCACTCCCAAAAAACGGTTTTTTGTTTTTTGCGTATAACTTATAAACCAGTTGCCCGATTCACCTCAAAATGTAATTACTTTTGAGTCTTGTTGAGCCCTTTTGATTGCCACCAAGAACGTTCCAATCGGTTCATTCGTTCCAAAGATATCGTCGGACAAAAATTATAATTTTCTAATGAAGGTATGTTTTACCGGCCTAACAAATTTTTGAGTTCGAAGAGCTCAAAAATTCACAAGTAATAATGTTTCCCTGAGCTCGGAAACAGTGGAAAGTTTTGGGGCTGGCCCGCAGGGTCAGGTAGTTTTCAGATTTTTTTTATCGATCTTTGCAGAGTAGCGGTTGATTTACTAAAAAACCAAAAAAAGTCATTTTTTTGTACTTACTTCTAATGGATGTTAAAAAAAAAAAAATTTCGTTTTTCAGAAATCGATGAGAGGGTCTTGTAGGGAATTTATTCAAGTTTTTAACGCCACCCTCAATTTAACTGTGTGATTATTGGTACCCCAAATATCGATGATCAAAGCCAAAAGGATCTTTTTTTGTTTAAAGGCTGATATCTCGGCGACAAATCGTCCCACGAGGTTAAAAAACAGCTACTTTGAAGCTGAATAAATATGCTAAATGACCTATCCATTGGTTTAGTTGGAAAAATTTTTCCACGGTCCGTGGGCTCTTGGGGAAAAAAAATAAAAATTTAGAAATTTTTTGTCTCGCGGTATTTCTCATGTTTGCGCAATAACCGGAGCTCTTACAAAATTTTGATGAAAATGCACCGAGACTAGAGATTTCAAGCTATAAAATGCTTTTTTTTAAATCTCGATACGATGATTTTTCACAAAGTTACAGCCTTCCAAAAATCATTAAAAAATTTATAAAATTTTTCTGTTCCTTTAATTTTTTGCGTTAGTGTATGCAATAAACAAAAGATTGTAAAATTGTTTACAAAATATTATTTTACTACTTTATAGATTCCAGAGACCAGAAGTTCTTATTAGACCTGAATTGGAAGATATGTTGCATGACTTACAACTTGGTGGGAATGGTTGTATAAACGACTTTGCTGGTATTCAAAATAGTTCAAATTATGCTACGAGTAAAGAATATGTACATAAGAATACATCTAGAAATCTTAAAAATTCCGCTAATAATCCAGATTCAACTATTCATACTTCTGCGATGTCTGATGATGATACTGATAGTTGTGATGACGAAAAATTTGAAACTTTTATAAATAGTCGAATCACTGTACGCGTTAACGAGGAAACACAATTAATTAATCATGATGCACACCCAGTATTTGATCAAATTTCTACAAGAAAATCATTAGCGCCTGAAAAAATAAATAATAAACTTTTTCAAAAAAATCCATATTTTGAGTTGTCTGAAGCACCAAAAAATCGAGTATCATTAGTAAATGACTGTGTACCTTTCAAACA
Organism: Microplitis deprimator; assembly: GCA_964016945.1. NCBI lineage: Eukaryota > Metazoa > Arthropoda > Insecta > Hymenoptera > Braconidae > Microplitis > Microplitis deprimator. Next base: position 13,324,449 of record OZ024706.1, on the reverse strand, counting down.
ATGTGTAGAACTACAAACCTTAACTCAAAAAATTAAAAAATCAATAAGACCGAGAAAAAAAAAGTTTCCTAACAGTAGCATATCAAATCTTTTGGACAACGCTGTATCGCCCAGTACGGACAGCCCACCTATACTAAAATTAAAGCATAATACTTCCGGTGATATTTCTTCTTACAATAGACCCAAAAGATCTCATTCAAAAACTGAATGTGACTTACATAATTCAATAAATAAAAAAGCAAAAACAAGTGCGTATACAATTCCAACTCATAAAAATTTTAGTTTTACTTCTATGAACTCAGTAGATAACATAGTGAAATTGAATGAAGACTATCGCAAAATTACTGGCATGAAAAAGTTCCAAGTAACAAAAAAATGTACCTCAAATTTATGCTCGTTATCTAATCCAGTTAGTAGTTTACCCTCAAAGATATTAAGAATTATTCTTGAAAAAGGAGCTATGAAGAAATTAGGCTTTACAATTGTTGGTGGATCAGATAGTATTAAAGGAAATATGGGCATTTTTGTGAAAGATATAACCCAAAATGGACAAGCTGCTAAAGAGGGAACGTTGAAAATTGGTGATGAAATTTTAGCAGTTAATGGTAAACTCATACAAGGTTTAACACACGCAGAAGCGTTGAAGGAATTTAGATCTGCAAAACCAGGAAAAATAATTTTGTACATTAGCCACAAAGATTAAGCAAATGAAACTTTATTTTTCCAACGGTTGAGAAGCTTACACGAAATAAATTAGTTTCATAACCGATTTTTTTTTATAGATAGCTGACACTTACGTCTTACATATTGAATCAATTATATTTTTCATGCTAATAAAGACTACTTCAAAGTAGATTTCATTAAAATATAGTGTTACATTCTAGCTTTCATTATATTTAATAAAAAAGTTAAGACATTTGTTTTTTTTTTTAAGTATTTAATTATTTATTCGTCACGGTGGACAAATAAACAGTTCGACATTTCTTAGAATCATCATTATATAAATAAATTGTTACTTTGTTGGTGAGAATATTTTTTTCAGCGCCAACAACGTTACGGAAATTTCTTGCGATAGGAGAGTCAAAATAAATAAATATCTCTAAAATTGAGCTGTCACTTGATAAGCTAGTTATCTCATGTTGAATGAATGTAAATTTTTTTTTTTTTTTTTTTTCATTTTTTATTAAAAAGTCTACGAAATAGTATATTAACGTATTGAGTGGAAGGTGTTTTCGACAACGAGTGTGATTGGTTCACGAGCCCTTAGGTGAGGCCTTCCTAGTCAATCTTAGTCAATCCATTACAATAGTTTGTGCATCGAATCCCTCACGGTTTTCATGATACGGTTTGAACACTGTATTAAAAGAGTATAAACGTAGTCGATAACAAGTAGTTTTACCGTATTTATACGGTATATTTGTGAAATTTAATTATGGTATTTCTACAGAGCTTATACTGCGTTTATACGGAGCTTATACGGCATTCCTACCGTATAAATACGTTTTTTTTACCGTAATAATACGGTACTTCTACTGTATTGATACGGCATTTCTATAATATTAATACTTTATTTATATGATATTAATGCCAAATTTCTACTGTAATAATACGGCATTTGTGCTGTAATAATACCGCATTTCCACCGTAATAATATGACATTGTTACCGTAATAATACAGTATTTCTATCGAGTTCACACAACAATTGTACTGATTTAATAAGGTGTTTATACGGAATTATACATATATATATATATATATATATATATATATATATATATATATATATATATTAGGGTTACAAATAAGTTTCCGCCGTTTTTTAACACAAATTAAATATTTATTATAGAAGAACGGTAATATAAAATTATTTAAAATATTGCCCATCACTTGCAACCACTTTTTCCCATCTCTCAGGCAGCATTCGAATCCCACGTCTGAAGAACTCCTTGTCTTTTGAGGCTATCCACGAATCAACCCAATTTTTGGTATCCTCATAAGATGTGAACCGCTGCGCCGTCAGAGCATGTGCCATGGACCGGAACAGGTGATAATCGGACGGTGCAATGTCTGGTGAATACGGCGGGTGGGGTAACACTTCCCAATCAAGTGTTTCCAAGTACTTTTTCACGGGAGCCGCAACATGTGGACGAGCATTGTCATGCAGAAGAATAATTTTTTCGTGTCTAGAATAGTATTGAGGGCGTTTTTCCTTCAGAGCTCGGCTCAATCTCATCAATTGTGTTCGATAGAGGGCTCCAGTAATTGTTTCGCTCGGATCCCACCAAATATACAGCATAAGTTTTTTTCCGTGAATATTCGGTTTTGCTGTTGATGTTGACGCGTGGCCAGGTAATCCCCATGATTTTCTTCTTTTTGGATTGTCATAATGTATCCACTTCTCATCACCAGTTATGATACGATGTAAAAAAACCCTTTTTTTTTATGTCTAGCTAGCAGCATTTCACTTAAGCATAATCGGCGTTCAATATCTCTCGGCTTTAATTCGTACGGAACCCAATTTCCTTGTTTATGAATCATTCCTAATAATTTTAAACGATGTGAGACTGCTTGCTGAGTGACTTCTAATGTTAGAGCAAGTTCTTTTTGTGTTTGAGATGAATCTTCCTCCAATAATTCCTCCAATTCTGCATCCTCGTAAATTTTTGGCCTTCCACTGCGATCTTTGTCTTCTACGTTGAAATCACCGTTTTTAAACTTTTGAAACCACTCTCGACACGTTCTCTCACTCAAAGCACCCTCACCATATGCTTCTACGAGCAATTGATGCGCCTCAGCAGCAGATTTCTTCAAATTAAAGAAGTAAACTAATATTTCCCGCAAATGACGCTTACTTGGCTCAAATTTTGACATTTTCAACTTATAAAAATTATATTTTACCAATATAAAATCGATGATATTAATAGGTTATGTTGTTCTTGAATGTCCAAACTATTTTTTAAGCCGGTTATCATCTGCGAAAGCTAACCGAAACTCCGTGCCGCGCCATCTACAATAAAACGGCGGAAACTTATTTGTACTCCTAATATATATATATATATATATATATATATATATATATATATATATATATATATTGTTTTACAATGTATTATGTCATTCGTATATTTTTAATCATATAGTAGAGACTCTGTAGACTTTCGATTAAAAAATTTTGTTTTAATTTCAAGTTCAAATTCAGAGATAAATTATTTATGGGAACATTAATAATAAATATTTTTGTCATTATGTAATATAGGATGTACTATATTACCATCAAAAAAGGTTTTTATCACTCTGTCAATTAACGGAGGAGTACCCGGGCCAGAATAGTCACAAGCTTGGAATATAAAACTTCTGAAATCAGTTTCTTACCAGGGACACTACAAGTCGTAGGCGCTATCTAGTGGCGAGCACCGAACTATTCTCGCTACTGCTGCCCAGCACCAGTGACTTCCCTCTCCTCCAAATATATTTTGTTTACCAAGACATTTTTCTCTCGGTTTGAGCAACTTTTCTTTCTTGGTTGGAGCATACGAAAATTCTTGCGTTAAACAAATAGTAATTATTTCAAGAAATTTGATTTTTTTTTTAAGAAAAAAATGTAATATTGCTACAATAACCTGGCACGGCTTTCTTCAATAAAATATCTCTTATATTAAGTGTAATGGGTCCACTTATTTTATTAATTAAATGTGGTCTTAATAAAACAAGGGCCCACACATGTGTAAAACTTAAAGGTGTCTTACGTACCTGTCCAGCTATGCTCAGTAATCTCAGGACGAGGATAAACCCCGTACTGGACCACGCAGTATTAAAATTAGAAGAGAGATCTTATAGTTAACTTATCAGGAAGGTTGTTATTAATTCATGAAGTATAAATTCAATATTGACAGATGAAACTATGGCATTTATTTAATGAAGTCACTTCACAAATAAAAAATGAATGAAACCATGAACAATAATTATAAAATGACTGATGAAACTGACCCGACTTGACTTTACAGAATATTACTGACTCGACTAAATTTAAAACAATTGACTCGACTAATTAATTACATAAACAACTCGACAATTATAAAATATTATTTTACAAATAAAATAGTTAACCCGACAATAAATAAACGACTCGACTCACTTACTCCAATAATTCCAATCCAAACCAGTCCTTCTTTCCACCGAACCTTTTCCTCTATGACCAAAACCATAACCAGTCCTTCCAAATCCACCAATCCATTCCAATCCTTTCCAAATCCACCAGGTCCAATTCACAATAATTATTAATATAATGAATTAATTAAATTAAACTTAAGTAAGATAAGCTTCCACGAGTCATGGGCTTGAATGCTCTTGGCCCATTAAGAATATAATATCAGCACGTGTAGTAGTAGTAGTAGATGGTAGTCGAAAACCAAGATGGTAGTGGTAGAGCACGTCCGTCCACGGCGGTTGCTGCGAGCCAAGAAAACGACAGCTTGTCGTCTCTGGGCCTCGTACCTCCCCATTCAGGTTGGCCAACTCCTAAAACCAAACGTCGAGAACCTCGACCGTAGCGACCCCGGCGCGTCAGTCACTGTATTTTCTCAAATGTTGACAGTTGTTGAAGAAGGAGGCCGGTTCTTTTGGCGCGAGTCGAAATTCGAATTCAAACGCAAGGTGGAAGCATTCCACCCCGTTACATAAGAAATAAAAACTTTTAAAACAAGTAAAAGTTTTTCGATTAAAGTAGAAAAATATGTTAACTTGAGGAAAAAAAATTTTGATTCCAGATAAAAATTTCAAAATAATTATTTATTTGGTGTAAGAAAATGTTTATTTTCCGAATCGTTAAAAAAAATTTTCTTGTATCAAGAATATTTTTCTTGGTTCGTTAACTGTATTTTCTGTGTACAGAAACTAAAATTTAAAAGACGCGTGTAGGTTTTCATAACGTACAAATAAAGAACTTTATGAGCTAAAAAAAAAACTTTTATATCAAAATACCCATACTACATAAACATTGCAGTGTTTAAACATCTTTAAATTAAAGAAGTTTCATAATTTTTTATCATAAAATGATTCTAGTTATTAATATTGATCCTGAATGTATTTCGAAATTATCTGATGTTCTTGCGAATTATTACTACATAGAAAAAACAGTTAAATCGAATCAAGAAAAAAATTCCTGATTCAAGAAATATTGTTTTAACGATTCGAAAAACTAAAATCTTCTTGCACCAAGTAAATAATTATGTTGAAATTTTTATCTTGAATCAAAATTATTTTTCCTCAAGTCAGCATATTTTTGTTTAAATTGAAAAATTTTTACCAGTTTCAAGAGTTTTTATTTTTTAATATAAAAGAAATTTTTTTCAAAAAAATTTTTTTTTTGAAAGTGAAAATGAACTGTATTTTTTAATTGAATAATTAAAAACAGAACATAGTGAAGAGATGAGTCATTTAAGAATGCAAGTAGTAGTAAAACATATTGTATCTGTTATAGAATCTGAAGATTGCTTGTTGATAAAACTAAAAAATATGAAAAGTATTTTTTAGGTTGTAAGAGTGAGACGACATAATCACCGTATAAATGCGGCATAACCATTATATTTATACGGCATAAACACTGTATAAATACGGTGCGAACATTGTATGAATACCGTGTAACCACTGTTTAAATTAGTTATAGCAACCGCCTAAATACGGTATAACCGGCGTTTAAGTGCAGCATAAAAACCATACAAATGAAGCGTAATCATCGTATAAATACGGTATAGTGAAAGCGTAAATACGGTATAACCACAGCATGAATACGGTATAGTCCCTATATATATTTGGTATCAACACAATATATTTACGGTATTAATGCGGTAATAAAATTTCACAAACATACCGCATTTATACCGTGGGTATACCGTGATGATACTTATACCCAAAAAATACCAGGAAAATACCGTTATGGCAATTCCGCGAGGGATTGTAGTAAAGTATGTCTTTTATTGGTAAAAATGAAGACTACATTAAATTTGATTTTTTAATTAACTTGAAATAGTGTTCAATTGTATTAATATAAAATTGATTTCTGTATTATTCCTGATGCAACAGATGATTAAATAATAATAGTATCAATTAAATATGATTTAATTGATTTTTACAATAATTTAAAATTATTTTTATTGTCTTCAATAAATCAAAATTGTTGCGTAATCAAAACTATAAAATAATTTAAATTCATTTAATTTAAATTCAAATATAGTTTCACTTCCGGCAGATAGAAGCAGCACCTACTGGGGCCTCGTTTATAAATTAAGACTTGATCATGCGCAGCTCGACGCATGCGCATCTGCTTTTTCCTGCTTCGTGTCGAGAAGACGGCCGCCATTATCTTTCGCAATATACATTCAACAGATAACACTCGTTATAATTAAATCTTATCATTTTGTGCTCATCTCAGAGTAATTAATTTAAATAATAATTTAATTAAATTCAGCATTCATCGGGCTCATTAAAACTATAATTATTTTTATAATTTTGGGCACCAGAGCTCAGAAAATAATTACAAAAAGAACTCAAGAATTCAAGTGATCGACGACTACGTTCCTCAAGAGGTTATTCACAAGGGAGACATCACAGGTGCCTTTTTTTGTTAAATAATTAATTATTACCAGTGCTCAATTAAATTAAAAGACTCAATATTCTCATTAATTAATTATCATTATGCTCAATTGTTGTAATAATAATAAAATAAATACATGCCAGGACTGGTTGGTGGTTGGGATATTTGAAAAATACGCATATTAAAAAATATAACAATATTTTTATTTGTCACAGCACATAATATCACTGGGTTACAAAATTAAATCGTTGATTTAATTTATTAATACTGTTAAATTGTCTGAGTTCATGAATACGTAAATAACTGAATGCAAATTAGAAAATTGAGCTCGAGTAAATAATTGAAATAATTAATTTGAATATATTTGAACACTGAGTTGATTGCAAAAAATGTCATGGAAAACAGTAACATGAAATCAGAGGTTACCGAGCGAAGTTAATTATTGAACACTTAAATTACTATTGTTAATAGCACAAAATGCATGAATAATTGAGTTCATTAATTAATAATATTATTCATCACTTAATTTAATTTAATTGAATGAGTTTATAATAAATTGCACTGAATTGAATTTATTTTATGAACATGTGGTAGCATGATTGCAGAGGCTACCGAGCGAGAATTTACTTTTAATTTTATTAAAATATTGAGCATGTTGATAATTAATTAATTATCAAATAGAGTCTTTTAATTTTATGAACACTGGATATAATTATTTATTAAATAAAAGGGCACCTGTGATATCTCCCGTTTGAATAACCTCTTGAGGAACCTGGTCGATGATCGCTGGAATTCTTGAGTTTTTTATGTAATTATTTTCTGAGCTCTGGTGCCCAAAATTATAAAAATAATTATAGTTTTAATGAGCCCGATGAATGCTGAATTTAATTAAATTATTATTTAAATTAATTACTCTTAGATGAGCGCAAAATGATAAGATTTGGAATAACACGTGTTATCACTTGAATGTATATTACGAAAGATAATGGCGGCCGTCTTCTCGACACGAAGCAGGAAAAAGGCAGATGCGCATGCGCCGATCTGCGCATGATCAAGTTTTAATTTATAAACGAGGCCCCAGTAGGTGCTGCCTCTATCTGCCGGAAGTGAAACTATATTTGAATTTAAATTAAATGAATTTAAATTATTTTATAGTTTCGATTACGCAACATCAATACTACAATTAAATTAAATATTAACTTTCGCTCAGTAGCCTCTGCAATCATGCTACCACGTGTTCAACAAATAAATTCAATTCAGTGCAATTTATTATAAACTCATTCAAATCAATTAAATTAAGTGATCATAAATATTATAAACTCACTAATCACATTTATTTATGCATTGGTGCTATTAAAAATAGTAATTCAAGTGTTCAATTATAAACTTCGCTCGGTAACCTCTGATTTCATGTTACTGTTTTCCATGACATTTTTTACAATCAAATCAGTGTTCAACTAAATTCAAACTAATTACTTTAATTATTAAAATCAATTACTCGAACTCAATTTTATAATTTGCATTCAATTAATTACGTACTCATGAGCTCAGACAGTTAACAGTATTAAATAATTAAATGAACGATTTAATTGTGTAACCCAGTGATATTATGTGCTGTGACAAATAAAAACATTGTTATATTTTTCAATATGCGTATTTTTCCAATATCCCAACCACCAACCAGTCCTGGCATGTATTTATTTTATTATTATTACAACAAAAATACTGATACTCAGCAAAAATAACTAGAGTTTCGAGTCAAGGTTCATATAGTGAATTGTACATTATAATTAAATACAGTAAGATGATTTTCTATAGTCTGGGATTTTCCGTTGTCCTAATTCGAGACGGCTGTTCATTGGGTTTTTTATTGAATCGTTTGGTGACTAATAAATATATAACGTATATTGTGCTGAAATTTCGCCACGGAGACGCGGAACAGTCCAATATATCGTATGAGGTCGCCCACGCGTAATAAATAGATGATAATAAATAATAATAAATACCGAGATCAAATAAAATAATAAATATAAGTCTTCGGTA
>OZ024706.1:13292257-13315613 GCA_964016945.1 Microplitis deprimator | reverse complement strand
CTTACGTCTGATCCCCTCTAATGACCTCGGACCCGAAATTATCAATTAAAATAAAATATTAAAAATTGTCACACGACTGAGTTATATCATGATAATAAATTAAATAATATTTCCCTTCAATAATTATAAACATAATAATTATTAACCTTTTTAACAATAAAATAATAACTATTTCAGTGAACCACGTGGCTGGAGAAAAATATGGATTTTTATCCCCACTATATCGACTTACTCTCCCTTCGATCGATATTTTCATGTATGTTCTACACACACACGTGTGCTACTGACTGAAATGAAAATATTGATCAAGTACATAATATTCAATACAATTATCAATACATGAATATAAACATAATAAACAATAATATCAGTAAATTCATAATTAAATGATTAATCAAATAATATAAATATTTAAATAATAATAAATTATTGCAAATAAATGCGCTTTATAGTAGCTAGGAGGTGTTGTTAAACTCATGGTGCGATAGGAAAGCGCGCGCAGCGATTCACGTTTGAATCGCTACGTGACAAATAGTATATATATTGAGACAATGTAAATTGTCTTCGTCGTCCTCAGCCTTGCGGTTCCCGTTTTTATCCGTCTCGTTGCCGTCTGATATTGTACGTCATAGTACCGTGGTCACATGACGAGTTTTTCCGTCGACGCATGTCCGTAAGGGTGAAGTAGGGACAAAGTTGACCGACAGGTCCGAGACCCGAAATTATCGGTCAATCACTTCGATCCTGGATCAACTAGCGTTTAGACGTATGATTTCGTATTATCAATTTGCGATACTTATTAATTACATTGCAATATTTTCTATTAATATTCTGGCAATTGTACTTACAATATTATTTTGTTATTTCGTATTGATTATTATAAGTCAAGTTTAAATAAAAGAAACTATTACTGTACGTTACCGGCAATATATTTGCAATCTAAATAATTGTTAAGATAAATAATAAATTCAGTGCAATAACTGCGTTATTCCACGTGGAAAGATATTATATATTCAGCGTATACCAGGACGGTTCTGATATTGTATCTTGCGGAAAATTTTATTAAGTATCTGAATTTTATTATAATTGGCAATAAATCGGTACTTTTCTAATTAATTCCTTTTACGCTACCTATCACTGATCATCCTAGTCATATCCTATTTTACTGGTAAGAATTATTAAATAGTTTAATAACATTATTATTGATTAAGCCATAACTGATAATTCAACTAACAATAAGACATTGATTGATAAGTAATAAGCCGTGAGGTGAGTTAATAGGTTTTCAATATACGTTCCCGAGTTTGAATAAGTGCGGGTCTTTGCTTTGCAAGAACCCCAGCCCACTGCTCTGTCCAAGTAAATAAAAATTTGTTAGAGGCCAGCCTAAGCCAGGGTTCAACCCGCGAATTCTGGTGGCTACTGGTAAAAATCGCGAAGATAAAAAGCGATTTGTCTAAATATATATATATATATATAGAGTAGATTCATCACGAACAATGTAGACTTTCTTCTCGATTATTATTGTTTGTAGTGTCATTTTTAACCAATCAAAGTTGTGCTTTCTTATCATGAGTTGCAAAAAAATTTTTTATTCCAGTTTTGATAAACAAGCGTCTATGGGAAATAGAACTTCCCACAAAAAAGGTTTGAATCATCAAGTTCGTAATTTCCACAGAAAAAAAGTGCAGCCTTTAAAAATTTGTGAAGGACAATCATTATATTTTGTGGAAGTGTAAGAAGGGTGGCTTTGTTATTAAGAAGATTCTTTCTTACTTATTTTAATATAAAGAACTTGTATTTTATTCTGAGCGATATAGTACAAAGGTACGTGTGAACTTTATGGAGCTATCACACAGAGTGAGTCTACCAAAACAAGAAGACTCCACACTAGCATAACGAGTACATTAAGCGACTTAAAGATAGTGCAAATATCCCAATGCAAAAATTAGTTACCCAACATCAGTTTTTCCTGAGTGGAACCTAATTAGGACCTTGTTGGGATAACTCAATGCATAAATTATTATTATCTTATTAACTTCTATGATTCATATACAATCCGAAATGCTCGAAATTTGTTGTTAAAAGTGTTTTTTTTTTTTTTCAAAAAAGTTAATAATACAACGAATTTGTTTTTTACTTTTTATGATCGGGATTAGTTGGGCCAGGTTATATACGAAATGTATATAACAAATAAAGATATTAAGATATTTGCATGATATACCACTTAATCAGATGTTGAATAATTAAATATTATACCCGGTTAATTAATAGTCATAATAATAGAATAATTATACACTTACGCAAAAAATTAAAGGAACAGAAAAATTTTATAAATTTTTTAGTAATTTTTGGAAGGTTGTAACTTTGTGAAAAATAATCGTATCGAGATTTAAAAAAAAGCATTTTATAGCTTGAAATCTCTAGTCTCGGTGCATTTTCATCAAAATTTTGTAAGAGCTCCGGCTATTGCGCAAACATGCGAAATACCGCGAGACAAAAAATTCTAAATTTTTCTTTTTTTCGAAGAGCCCACGGACCGCGGAAAAATTATTTCAACTAAACCAATTCATAGATCGTTTAGCAAATTTATTTAGCTTCGAAAAATGTAAAATAATCGAAGAAAAAAAAAAATTGAAACCTGTTTTTTGTTTCCGAAATTTTTTTTTTGACATTTTATGGGAAATTTTTTTTTTTTTCGTCTTTTCCTTGCATTTGGTGAGTAACAAACGCAAAAATTTAAGAAAAGTCGAAAAAAAATTATTTTTTTATTTTGATTATGATTACACATTTAAAGGAGCAAAACTTGTTCCTTTAATTGTTTAGCAAAACTTTGACCAATGATTCCCAAAAAATGGTTTGATAGATGTTTTTGAAAATTTACAGGGTTCTTGGGGGTAAATGAAGCTAAAAAAGTACCTAACAACATTATTTTTTTTACCGATATTTGCAGAGTAGCGGTTGATTTACTAAAAAACCAAAAAAAGTCATTTTTTTGTACTTACTTCTAATGGATGTTTAAAAAAAAAAAAAAAATTTCGTTTTTCAGAAATCGATGATAGGGTCTTGTAGGGAATTTATTCAAGTTTTTAACGCCACCCTCAATTTAACTGTGCGATTATTGGTACCCCAAATATCGATGATCAAAGCCAAAAGGATCTTTTTTTGTTTAAAGGCTGATATCTCGGCGACAAATCGTCCCACGAGGTTAAAAAACAGCTAATTTGAAGCTGAATAAATTTGCTAAATGACCTATCCATTGGTTTAGTTGGAAAAATTTTTCCACAGTCCGTGGGCTCTTGGGGAAAAAAAATAAAAATTTAGAAATTTTTTGTCTCGCGGTATTTCTCATGTTTGCGCAATAACCGGAGCTCTTACAAAATTTTGATGAAAATGCACCGAGACTAGAGATTTCAAGCTATAAAATGCTTTTTTTTAAATCTCGATACGATTATTTTTCACAAAGTTACAACCTTCCAAAAATCATTAAAAAATTTATAAAATTTTTCTGTTTCTTTAATTTTTTGCGTAAGTGTGCTTAGCTGATATAGATGTTGAATCAGGTTGTTGTTTGTCCTTCTACCCATGGTTATAGATCACTACGCGATAGAAAGAGATAGCCGGCCGGTGTGTGGTTGCAATTATGACTAGAGCGAAATAATTGCAGCGATAGACAATGATAATAAATGTATCATCATCTATCAATTACTCTAACACTTAAACGGATGAAAGGATTAGAGGAGAAGTTCCTTAGACTGATGAAAGGAAAAGGATAAGGTAAGACAAAGATACGCGAATCCTAACATTATAATTAATGTTTATTAAAACTTAAAAAGGGTAATTAAAAAAGTATAATAACTAATATATGATTAATTTATATGAGAAAAGAAAGAAAGATAAATTTAATATTTTGGCACGCAGGCCTTGTTATAAGTAATGCATGATGCTACTGCGCATGTGTCGTATACATTCCCTCTACATTAAGTCAGGTAGAGCAGAATAATTAATAATAATAATACACACTGGTAATTACAGGTATATTTTCAGATAACAGGAGGTAATTTACCCCCTGTGATAACCTATCATCATGAACCGATAACGAGAGTTTCTCAGCCTCGTTACAGTATTTATGAAGATATTTTGAAAAAACTTTTTTAGATCTTATGAATTGAGCGTTTTAAAGATTACGAATGTTTAAAATAACGTTTTTTCTAAAATATAGACAACTTCGTAACTCGTAACATATCAATCATTAATGATTGTTGTGATTTCTATTATACTTAGAAAAATGTTATTTTCAAAATTTATAATCCTTAAAACGCTCAATTGATAAGATCTAAAAAAGTTTTTTTTTAAATATCTTCATAAATACACATTTTATAAAAAAAATGAATGCAACCTTTTTTGTCAAGAATTTAATTTCCTACAAAATTGTTCTTATGATCTTTTCCTTTAATCTACATATTTCATGAGATATTTGAAAAACCCGCGATTCTATAGAAAACTGAACTTTAATCGTCCTGCGGCACGTGTTCTTTTTACTTAAAAAGAAAAAACCAAATTCTCTACGTATTTTTTCACTAAAAAGAAGCTTTTTATGGGGCGCCTGAGAAAATTTAATTTTTAACGACCACCCTAATATATATATAATAGGGTGATTCAAAAAATAACAAACTTTTTTTTCTCGCAAACTAGTTCAAAAGTTTCATTTAGATAACAAAAGACGCCTGTGCAAATTAGAGCTCTTAATATAAACATTAAGAGGTTCCGCATTGCACTTTTCTACTTTCCTTAAGAATAATATGGAAAAAATTTTTTTTGCGTCTTCTGATTTTTATGAGTAGCTAACGATGCGTTATAGGAATAATTGGCAGGCATATTTTTGTAGGTAATTGAATGCTCTGCAAAAAAAGTTTCTTATCATTTTTTGATAAATCTATTTGTTCAAAATTTATTTGAGGTTGAAGTCGAATTCATATTAAATTTTGAGATCTTTTTAGTTCTCCGGCGAAACTATCAGACCTATTACAAAATATCGTGGGACCTTTTTTGTAGACAATTTTATTCCCTAGAAGTTATTTCTATAAAGTTTTTTCGGATTCCGCATCGTTTTCTAGTTATTTTTATTTTAATGTCAAGCTCTTAAAATCGATCAGAAAACTATTTTTTTTATAAGCTTGATTTAAAAATGAAAATAACTAAAAAAAAATGCAGAATTCGAAAAAACTTTACAAAAATAACTTCTAGGAAATAAAATTGTCTACAAAAAAAAGTTTCATGATATTTTGTAATAGGTCTGATAGTTTCGCCGGAAAAGTAAAAAGATCTCAAAATTAAATATCCCGAACGGACCCAAATTACGGTGGGTTTACCGTAGATTACGGTAACCCACCGTAAAATACTGATTCACAGTAAATTACGGTGGATTTACTGTAATTCACGGCGGATTTTCCATATTTTACGGTGGATTCGCCGTAATTTACGGCGATTTTACCGTTATGTACGGTAATCCACCGTAAAAATTAGTAATCCGCCGTAAATTACGGTAATTCGGTAATCCACCCGAATTTTTACGGTCGATTTACCGTATTCTACGGTAAAAATACCGTAGTTTACGGTAAGCCCATCACGATTTACGGTAAGCCCACCGTAATTTACCCGTCTCCCGTAAATTACGGTAAATCCACCCGAATTTGACGGTAGATATACGGTAAAAGTACCGCAAATTTACGGTAAATCAGGTCTGCTAGGTATATGGATTGGACTTCAACCTCAAACAACTTTTGAACAAACTGATTTATCAAAAAATGATATGAAATCTTTTTTGTAGAACATTCAATTACCTATAAAAATATGCCTGCCCATTATTCCTATGATGCATCGTTAGCTACAAAAATCAGAAGATGCAAAAAAAATTTTTTCCATGTTATTCTTATGGAAAATAAAAAAGTGCATGCGGAACCTCTTGATGTTAATATTAAGAGCTCTAATTTGCACAGGCGTCTTTTTTTTATCTAAATGAAACTTTTGAACCTGTTTGCGAGAAAAACAAAATTTTTTATTTTTTGAATCACCCTAATGTATAACCTGCCGTGTCATCACGATAGCGCCTACAATTCTTATCGGATCGTAATGAAATTTCCCGTACTTATTTTATGAGCGATTACCTTGATCCAGTTCGAAGATGGGCTAAATCAGTCAATTAGTTCAGAAGTTACAGCTGTGAAATTTTCAATATTTTTCAAAAAATTAGTTTTTCACTGTTGAAGTTCATATAACTTTTGAAGTACAAGTCATAGACAATTTCTGTAAAAAGTATCTCAAAGCTAGTTTAATAAATTTTAATTTTTCTTTTTAAACTTTATTTTTCGATTATTTCTTCCAATATGGCTGTTATGGCTGTTCGAAACTTTTACAATTTTTCGAAAAAATCAGTTTTTATTTAATATTAAAGTTAATATAACTTTAAAACTAAAACTGATAGACAATTTCCGTAAAAAGAATCTCAAAACTTGTTTAATTAGCTTTAATTTTTACCTCAAACTTTATATTTTGACTATTTCTTCTAATATTTTGATAGCCTTGCAAGTCCGGACATTATCAAGAAAATTGGAAAATGTGGTTTTCGTTTCGGATAACATATATTTTCCATTATAATTTGTTTCCGTCAGGTATATTTCGTTGGGAACGAAATAATCTGTAAGCTTCCGCATGAAAAAAAATGTATATTTTTATTTTATATACGAAAATATATAATTATATAAAACGGAAAAAATTTATGTATGTTTGAATATAATGTTCATATAACTTGAAAGTATATTTTTTCTTATAACATAAACTATTAAAGAAAATATACATTTTACTATCGATCATTGTATATTTCCAAAATATAATTTGCCGGTTGTATATTCCAATATAATCGAGACATATTTTAAAGTATAGTAACTGTTATAAAAAAAAATAATAATGTTCATTAGACTTTTCCAACGTATCGCATTATATATTGGATAATATACGTAAAAATATATAATATAAATATTTTTTAATCGGCAAAATGAACATTCAATTTATCAGTTTAACTCAGGAAAGAAAATAAAGGTACAGATTAATGAAGAAAGAACAGATATCTCAGTACATAATAAGTAGATCTGACCATAGATGTTTATATGTAAGTGTGCGTTTCAATCAGGGCATGTCAACCTACGACTCTGACTATAAGATACTGGATTAAATTTTTTTAGGTTTAAAACATGATATAGGCTTGGAATAAACCTTTTACACTTAAAATTTTATAAGTCGATAATATATATTAGCTTTTATATTAACATTATAAAATCACTTATGTGTTTAAAATATAATTTTCAATATATCCCGACTAGAAATTTAAGTTAGGCAGTGGTTAGGCCCGAATAAGGCATGCCAAATTCCAGACTTATGCCAAATGAGGCAACCAAACTAGGTTGAGATCCCGAATATAACGCGGTTGCGAGGCCCTGTCTAATTTGGCTTCCTTCTTAGGCAGCGGTTTGGAAACCATACTTGCTGGTGTTAGCTTAAACCGAGTTTGCCCCAAATGAGGCAACCGCATAAGGCTCGCATCGCATACGAGCCTTATGCTTATACACAGAAATTGGTAATATATGGTCATGTATGACTGTAATGATCATATAATTTTGTTTAACTAAAGAAAAATAAAATTTTTTTTTTTTTATCGTTTAAAATTAAATTTGCAGGGCTGTTATCATCAGATGTGCTTATTTAATGTTATTTTAATTTCTAATCAAATTAGAAATTTTTAATTCAAGGAAAAACGCGAAACTTATCAAGGACCGATATTGTGGGATTTGAATCCGGGACCCTACGCTGTTACGTCCAGAATGACGAACACAAGTTATTCAGTCCCTTAATTTTGAGTCAAAGCACTTAAGGGGTTAGGGGTAGTCAGGATTTTCAAAAAATCGATTTTTTTTTTTGCCTTTTCGTTAAGTGTAATATCTTAAAAATATTCTCTGAAAATTTGAAGTTGATCCAATAATTATTTTTCGAGTTATTCGACAAATAACAAAGAGCGCTCGGGCACTCCAAAACGCTCGGGAGCAGGTAGCTAGCGGCAGCTGCAAGCAACCGGTTTCTCGGGTTCTATTGTCATCTATGAACTAAATTTTGATGTATGTAGTAGTACCTAAATTTATAAATACCCTACTATATATATTTACAATTTCTAGGTAGTATAAGTACTACAAATTTTTTGTTTTTCGTCACGTCACTAGTATGTCTGTAGCAGTTGCGGAGAGCAGTCGATAGTTGTGCGTTATTAAAATAAATTATTTTTGAAGTTATTTATTATGAGACGTGATACGAAAAAAGTTTCGAGAGAAGTTCGGAGATCTGAAAATATCCGTAAGTCGTATTCAAAGAAACGAAAAAATGTATTTAACCCAAAAACGGCGGAACGTGATGAAAGTGTTCGGAGTACATCGTTTAAAAAACTGAAACAAAATACTGAAAACGATGTACCCGAAAGTTGCACCACTGAATTTCAAATAATTAATTTTATTACAGTATTCACTGCCATTTCTGCTCTTGTGAAATGTAAAAAATGTGATAGAAACATTGCATTTCAAACAGCTAGTATACGTGGGCTGGGATTTAAAATTGTAGTTTCTTGTAATAACTGTGACAATGAATATATATTCCTTCGTGCTCTTTCATTGGGCATTCCTATGAAATAAATAGACGCTTCATTTTTGTGATGAGAATACTAGGGATAGGATACGAAGGTTTGTGCAAGTTTTGTGGCCTGATGGACATGCCGTCTTTTTTAGATAAAACTACGCATACAATATTATTGAAGCACATTTTAGATTGTGGTAAAACCGTTGCAGAAGCCTTGATGAAAAAAGCTGTAAATGAAGAAAAAGAAGCAAGTAGTGAAAATGAAAATAAGAATGATTTGACTGTATCGGGAGATGGAACCTGGCAAAAAAGGGGATTTACATCGTCATTTGGAGTTTCTTCTATAATTGGCTATTTTACTGGAAAGATTCTTGATATAAACATTAAAAGTGCTTATTGTAAGCTATGTGAGTATTGGAAAAATAAAAGAAATACGGTTGAGTTCGAGGAATGGTATGATTCGCATGAAAATGAGTGTAATGCTAATCACAGGGGTCTTCTGGGAAAATGGAGGTGGATGCGATGATTGAAATGTTTCAGCAGTCTGAAACAAAATATGGAGTTAAATATATCAACTACATTGGCGGTGGTGATTCGAAAACCTATTCTGGAATTATAAAAGCAGATCCTTACAAAAATACAACCGTAAATAAAAAGGAATGTATAGGCCATGTTCAAAAGCGGATGGGGACTCGACTGCGTACTCTGAAATCTAAACAAAAAGGTCTTGGTGGTAGAGGTAAGCTTACAGGAAAAGTTATAGACAAATTAACTGTGTGCTATGGTTTATCTATACGTCGTCATTGCGATTCTATGGAAGATATGAAATCTGCTATTATGGCAACTTTTTACCACAACGGTTCGACTGATGAAAATCCGAATCATGATATGTGTCCAAAAGGCGAAGATTCTTGGTTCTCTTATCAGCGCGCTGAAGCACGTGGAGAGCTTGATACTTATACTCAAGATTATTCTCCCTTACCTCCTGATGTTTTAACAGCTATTAAACCGATTTACGACGATCTCAGTAATGATAATTTACATTCAAGATGTGTAGGTGGATTCAATCAGAATAATAATGAGAGCTTCAACCAACTAGTGTGGAAAATATGCCCAAAAACCGTGAATACTAGTTATACTATCGTACAAATTGCTGCATACATAGCTACTTGTATATTTAATGAAGGTATACATTCATTATTAATGATTATGAATACCCTAGGACTTGATTGTGGGTCTAATTCCCATCGGTATGCTGAAAAAAAGGATGCTGCACGTGTGAACGTGGCAGATCAGCGCGCCAACGACAACACTCGGGAAGGCAGAATGCTTCGTAGGCAACACCAAATTGACGTTTTGGAAACTTCCACAATGGCTGAAGATCTATTATACGGCCCAGGAATAGATGACTCTGTGTAAGTAATTAAATAATTCGTATTTCTGTACGTAAATCTAGTGTGAAACTTTAAATGCGTTTTTCTCAAAATTATGTTTTTTGAACTGGAGACAACTGTTACTCGATAACCGCTCAGTAGATTTTAATTAAATTTATACAGCTTTTAGAATACATAATAAACTCAGGCATGATCGAAGGATTTTTTTTTTTTTCAAAAATTTCGATTTTTTAAGACCAATTAACTGTTGATTTTTTTCTGAAAATCTAGAAAAAAGTTTCCTGAGGCCGCCATTTTGTTGATTTTTGAAAAAAAAAAAAACCTTCGATCAGGCCCAGGATTATCTATTTATAAAACTAATTTTTTTCATCCGATTGATTTTAGATGAATCTCCAAGGACTTATGACAGTCACCGCAAGGACCTTTTTTTGAAACTGGGTCAACACAGACAGCTACAACTTTGAAAATTATAAATTTTTTTTTTTCAAATTTTCGTGACTTCAAGTCAAAACATTGTTTAATAATGCCATATTATTACTTTTGTAAAATAAAATTATTTAATAGCAAAAAAAAATTACTGAAAATTCTCATTTTTTCGTGTCTCTGACTACCCCTAACCCCTTAAGCCATTTACTCGGGTAGCGGTGACCTCGCTATTTAGTGTCGAGTGTGTCAATATACGAAAATATAATGTACGAGGTGAATGGATGTGTCTTACCACTAGATAAATGAACAGTAATTAAACTTACAGTTGGTTTATTCAATATAATAATTTGTCAGGATACAAGGTTTTTGTCAGCACTATTCTGACTTACAGTCAGTAGCGAGTTCGGCAGCTCCCAGACTTAGCGGAAATGCACGAAGCTGATTTAAATTAATCAAGCGCGTGACTGAACAGTTATGTTGAGTAATTACCAAATGTTCGCGCCAGAACATTTGATAACTCCGCGCTCTACCCTACCAGAGGTGCTGCTATCGACGCGCCCTCTGATACTCAGAATTTCAACTCGGTAGCTAGCTACGCGGCAACTACCACTATTCTACAACACATGTTGTAGTGTACCACGTGTTATTTAATAACAACGCAATCTAAATATAAATCAATCTACATCGTACCAATTAACAAACATCAGGAAATCAATTCAGTAATTTCATCTCGCTGATTCATCAGGTAATTTATCATACTCATCTTTTTGTAAATCTTATACTTCTTAAGTTATAAATTACTGTGATCATTTTTGTTGACCGCGTGCTCACCTATCTATGTCAGCTATATCTATATATATATTTATATATATATATATATATATATATATATTCGCTATCACATGACCTTGCAGTCACAAATAATTCATATTCAAATGATAATTTACATTTAATTATAATATTTATTTATTACTCATCACTCGACTATTTTATTTTGTACTCGGTATTAACTTGTGGTTGATGTCATCTTTAGTCCACTCAGTTATGCATATAATCTCAAAAATCAACGTCAAATTTTATTTGTGACTGCAAGTCAGTTAGTTTTACGACAAGACTCGGCACTCGACTCGTCTCTATAATTACTTGCTCGGTTCTAAATTACACATAACATGTCGTATAATAAAATTACTTGTGACTTTATAATTCACATTATAAATAATTGTTATGTCTGTTAGTTTGTAATTGTTAATAATTTATTTCTACTCTGCGCTCTATATATATTAATTCACGTTTACGGTGCCGTGTCAATTTATAATAAAAATCGAATCTATAAAAGCTCTACTGAAATTAATTTCATGTAAAATGCGCTCTGTAAAATAAGCTCATGCTCAATTAATCTACAAGAACTCTATTGCAATCAAATTATACATTAAAATGTGTTCTGTTAATTAATCTCGTGCTCAACTATGTACTCAATACTATTATCTGTGATATAATTTTATTAAACATGGACAATACACTGTGACAGAGAGATTAATCTTGCCAAGTCTGGTTGCACCTAGTATTATAGTCGAATAATAGGGCGCCACTGGAAGATGGACTCGGCCTTCCAGAACCGGATGTTATAGAATTTAATTTTAAATAAATTAATTAATTTATATTTCTCAGAGTCGTTTGTAATATTTTGTGAGAGAGGTGAGGAATTGTAATAATAGGCTGAAATAATGTTAATCAAAGTTTTATTTAAATTAAGCACCTTGCTTTTATTTATTTAAACCTTATGACCGTAATTATTCTTATGACAAACTAATATTCTTATGACAAACTAATATTCTTATGACAAACTAAGATTCTTATGACAAACTAAATATTATCTCGTCTCCCGGACGGTTCCTTATGGCAAACTAAATTATCTCGTCTCCCGGACGGTTCCTTATGGCAAACTAAATACGTTCCCTGAACGTTTACACACCCACACACACACACACTAAAATACCGTCCCCTGGACGTTAAACCTTAATAATTCTTTAAAAAATCATCCCCTGGATGTATCCTTAATTCTAACTTAACATGTCCACCGGACCTAAATCACAGACACAGTTTCATTTACTTAACATTACTTGTTGACTCTACTTTAATTTACTGACCATTTCTTATAACATCATCACTATTGTCTCGAATACTCGTGACTAAATTTCCAATAAAATTTTCCAATAAAATTATATAATTTTCCACAATTAATTTATTATGATTTATCTCACTACTTTTAACTCAGTATATTTATTAATTAATTAATTTGTAGTTTTAATTGAATTATTAATTAATTAATTTTACTGACAATTTACTCTAACAATTTTCCCATAATATTTTATTCACTGATTTTATTCAATTTTTACTGACCATTTTCACTAACACTTTTTCATAATATTTTACACTTAATTTATTACTGACAAAATAATCCGTTTTCTCCATTTACAACTAATTATCATAATTTCTAGCGTCTTTACAAATTCCAATTTAATTCATTTAGATATTTTATTAATATTTTTAAATTAATTTATAATTATTTTATGACTAAATTTACGACTAGAATTACGTTGAAAATTGACTAGAATATTCGGCCAGTGGCTTGGCGTCGCGAGGCCTGAAATTACGATTTTAAGACACGGACAAATTATCTAAAGCAGCCGACAGGCCTGGGATAATTTTATAATTAATTTTGAATTTAAATTTAATTTAATTATCGAACGATTTACGCGGAAATTTATTTTATTCCAGCCTAGAGGCCTCGAATAGAATAAATTTTAGAGTTCCGGACAAAATTGGCGATTATTTGTGACAAGAGATTTGGCGGAAAGTTCGAGACGCGTGGTTGAACTGGCCAACAGGCCTTGAGCGACTAATATAATTTTACCGAACCCGTGGAAAGATTTTAAGTAATTTATTTACAATTAATTCGGCCCTCTAATAATTATTTTAGAGGCCTTATTTAATTATAAATTTACCTTGAGAAAACTCCAGTAACCACTTCCGGATCTGTTGTTGGTGTCCGGTCGTTCTGCTTCTCTCCAAATTAGACTGGGTTTTCGTGGCTCGAATTCTCCTCGCACTCTCTCTCCACACGATAAACTTTTGCAATTTATAACCTGTCAATGATCAGTACGCATTAGTATTTTATTAAATTATTAATTATTGTAATTATCGGCTCAAAGGCCTAATAACCAAATAGACAGATAGTTAATTAATAAATCGCCTCGTTCCACGTGAAGCGTGAACGGACATATATTTACCTGGTGTTATGGTTGTCCTGCTCTTGTCGTCGTCTCAACAATTAATGTTTTATTTCACGTTCCCCAGTCCCTTATATTTAGTTCCACTTTGGTTCACTTCCCCGGAAACTTCTTCCCACTTTTCTTAACCTAATGAAATGACGAACGGACTGGCCTTAGTGATCCATGCGACACCCGGTGACTAGTCGTATCACTAACTCGCAACTTACGAGGTCGTTGGCCGGTTATCGGCGGAAAACAAAATTCAAATTCAAATTATCTAATTTTACAATTTTTTTTAAATTTACCCTGTTACAACCCCAAATAAGTGATTTATTACTTCTACCATCATCCCGATCCAGCAAAATAAATATTTAGTGTAATTTATGTTTAAGTTATTATTCTGCAGGTTATCTACTCTGTCATGGTATGTTATCGTTGTCCAATGTTATGTAGTTAGTTAATTGTTATCTTGTTCATTTCTTTATCAATACGTTGGGATATTGCGTCTCAAGTTGTTAATATTTATTTTACTAATAAGCTTCTTGAGTTATGGTGCAATAGTTACTGTTACGTATTAAGCGTTATTTATGATTTTATTTACTGTCAACTGTGTCAATCATAGATTTTATTACCTTTTTTTTGTTAATAATTATCAGTTTGTTTTATAGTTTATTTAAAATATCAAATGAATTTCGATGTTATTTGGCTAATAGATACTAGAAAGAAATGCGAAGGGACCAAGTAAATTGAGAGCTTAATTTAAAGTGAACGATGCATAGATGTAAAGGTTATCGGGGTGGTGACACTTGACTTTATAAAGAAAAACGGGGGAGCATCGCGCGGCATTATTTGAAGGTGGTACTGTTTGGGTTGTAAGCATTAGGGAGCTTATCATGGTTTAATTGATTGCTCAATTTATTAGCTAGTTTATTATTTCTTCATAAGTAATAAAAAGGGAAATTTATGACATTCTTTGTCTACATCAACAAGTTCTGTCCACTGATCTGACCTTTGATATGCTTGGTTTTTAGTTTATAAGAATTTCTTTCCATTTATTTAATTATACGTCATTTTTGTATTTTTGCATGTTATGCCGTAACAACACACGAAAGACCGACGCTTTAACTACTATGCTTCATTACCGATTGTAGCTCCTAAATTTATTTAAGCTATTTAAATATTATTCGGTACCAGTCAGGAATTCCAAAGATATACCTAACTTAGGCAATGATGAAGACTTTCCTAATAATAGCCAAATTTGACATACCTAACTTTAGCAAGCGTTTGTTTATCTTTATTGCGTTTTAGTCAGGAATTCCAAAGATACACTAAACGTACGACCAACCGAATACTCCTAATAACAACCAAGTTTGGAAAAGTTTTAGTATATCGAGTTTCGATTTTCCTCATAAGGACCGGACAAGGTTCAAATTAGGTTTGCCGTATTTCGGAAAGCCTCGTTCGTCCTGAATCGGTATTTCGCCATGCCACACTGGAATTTCAATCGGTATGGATAGAATATAGTTACCATTGCCCTAACAGTCAAGAATTCCAATATAAGGACTGAGTGTGACCTTGCCACAGACGTTCCTAATTTCGACTGACTTTGGCATTCCAAACATCGGCAAACCGTAGGTTACCATTGCTACCTACTAGTCAGGAATTCTAATAATATGCCATACTTCGGCAATGCCACAGAGTTTCGTGATCACAATCGAATCTGGAATTTTTTCGGCATGCCAATGTCCGTTTTGCCTCATCAAAATCTAATGAGATAAGAATTAGGCTTACCTCAGTTAGGCAAGCCTAGTTCGGGCCAAACTGATGTTTCGGCAAGCCTCACCAAAATTTCTAGTCGGGACGGAGTTCAGATAGCTTGAATATATGACAAAATATAATACTATATATTATATTTGTATATTTTGAAAATATGTAATTATATAATTGAAACGGCAAAAAAATTTTATTTTAATGTATATGACTTCTTATATAAATAATTATATTGTATATAAACTGTGTTATATTATTCAGTATAATTTTAGCATATAAATTTTTTTCATGCGGGCTTTACAACTATGTTATATTTTCAAAGTCTACGTACATATGTTGTTCAAATCTCCCGCGCTCTCATCATTATTCTCACGGCGGATAAGTGATCGATGCTATAGTCTATACTACAGTCGATCACCTATCAATAATAGGCGGCTCCGCTAGTCGCATTCTCACCGCATAGTGGTGATGAAGAAGACGGAAGTTCGCGCTCTCTCGCACTATCAACGCTCTCACTCCATTATATTGCAAAGTATTCTCATGGCGGACGCCTCGTGCTTTTCATCATCTCAGTGTTCTCAATAAACCAATTGCTTTCTCATTACTTAAATTACTGCATTTATCTTAGAATAATTAGCAGTAATTATTTATTACATTATTTTGATCTCATAATCAATCTCAGTGCTTTATTTAATTAAATTGTCTCACCGCGTGTGTCGAAATTGTTACCGCCAAGTAGCCATCTTGTCCACGTGTTGCATTTACATAAAATTGCATTAAATAAATATAATCAACTGTTTTTTGACATAAATCTCATCATAAAATAATTCTCATAAACTGTACATACTGTAAATAAATTGCTATATTTATTTTTTAGTAAATTCTCAAGTGTTAAATAAAATTATTCACTAACCGCCAATTCACACATACCAGATCCTCTCATCCTTTTATAATTATTATTAATTATTTAAACATTTTATGGTCCTTCGAGCCGGATCGTGTGAATTGGTTGAATAATTTTATTTAAAAAACTTTCTCAGTGACAAACGAGTGAATTGTGTAGTGCATATTTTTCACTTCAACACAGGTGCATTGCTGAGTACCCTGGACGTGGTACTGCACTTGTGGAAAATAATTAAGTGACACCACTGTGCAAATTAGTTATTGTGAAGTGAAGTGTACAAGATCACTCTCATCTTGCTGCGTATCACTCGAAATTCTCATCTGCGTCTAACTGCATAAATTCTCAGCGTCTCATCAATAAGCAGCCACCATTGTCAGTTCGTTCCTTGTTTCATTTATATTCTCATTTGAGCATTTCTTCTGTTTTTTTTTGTGTCTCACGTACATCTTTTTCAGACATGGCTGCTATCAAGAACCGTATTGCCTTACAACAGGGACGAATTGTCATTTTTACTTTAATTGCAGCATCAGCAGAAGCTGGTGTAATTGATACCATCTCATTACGAGCAGCCAACGCGAAGTTGGACTTGCTTTCGTTGCACTGGGGCAAATTCGTGGAGGACCACGAAAAGCTACTCTCATCCAAGACTGACGTCACTGTCGAGCATAAATATTTCACCGACGGGTCTTTCGAAAACGCCCTGAAATTGTTTCAAGGAGCACAAGACGCGCTTTTACATCGCATTCATGAGTTGGAGTCGGCACTACCATCGCAAGGTAGTGCTCTCGCCAACTCTAGTCTCATCGTGCCAGCTGGAAGTAGGCTTAATGTCCCTACTATCCCTGTGCCTAAATTCTCAGGCAAATATCAGGAGTGGAAACACTTCCACGATATGTTTGTCTCTCTCATCGGCGAAAATACATCTCTCACTTCAGTTGAGAAGATGTATCATCTCAAATCGGCATTGGAGGGTGATGCCGCTCGTCTCATCGCAAACATCAGAGTCACTGGAGACTCGTTTGCATCTGCTTGGGACGCTGTTGTCCAACAATATGACAACAAGCGTCTTCTCATCTCGGCGCAGTT
The DNA here is from genome assembly GCA_964016945.1 of Microplitis deprimator. NCBI lineage: Eukaryota > Metazoa > Arthropoda > Insecta > Hymenoptera > Braconidae > Microplitis > Microplitis deprimator. The sequence goes on along the minus strand of OZ024706.1, from coordinate 13,298,085 downwards.
GGAAGAGCTGTTCAGCATAAGACCGGCTGACAGCAACTCTGCCAAGCATCTCAAGTCCATCATCAACACTGCCAACGAGGCAGTTTAGGCTCTCAAGGCACTAAGATCACCAACCGAGCATTGGGATCAGATCCTAGTACATCTCATCGTCCAGAAACTGGATATCTCATTACGTGAGGCTTGGGAAGTTCATTTAGGCACTTCTACTGAATTTCCAAGTTACGAAGATCTACGCACCTTTCTCACCGGTCGTGCTAGAGCTCGTGAAGCCATGGAGTGTGGCGTTTCACCTCGCAAGCCTCAGCACGATTCACGTGGCAACCAAGTCAACAAGCCCCGCATCTCATCAGCTCAGGTTCATGTAGCTACACATGGACAGTCTTATCAAATTCCATCTCAGCAGTCTCAGGTACAGTCTCAACAACCGCAACGCACCCAGCATTCTCAACCTCAAAAGTCTTAGTATCAGCCACCTGCAATAAAGCATACACTCTCATTCAAATCGGACTACTGCTCCTGCTGTGAAGGGAATCACTTCATTGTAGGATGTCCAAAATTCCAGGCAATGACGCTTGATGAACGATTCCAATTAGCAGTTCATTATCATCTGTGTCGCAATTGCCTTGGCGATCACAGCTTTGAGAACTGTAAAACCAAGGATCGTCGTAAGTGCAAAGAATGCAATGAACCCCATCATTCCATGCTGCATTACTCTCGTCTCATGAGGTTAACGAAAAAGCCACCTACTGTCATGGCTGAAACACCTCAGATCTCATCACCACCTGCATCTCAACCAGAATCTCAGCCTCAACCATCTCAGCAATAACAATTTTATCATTCTCAAGCAGCAGCTTTCGTCTCATCTGCCATCAGTCGTGCTCCAGATGACAAACCAGTGACATCTCGACCGACAGTGCTGTTGGCAACCGCATATGCTCTCATCTCTCACCCATCAGGCTCGTCTCATCGTCTCAGAGTTCTCATTGATCCTGGATCAGAGCTTACTCTGATTTCTCAGGCTGCTGTTCGCACTTGCAGTCTCATCTCCCAGCCGTGCAACATACCATTACAAGGAGTTGGCAACATCTCATCAGGAAAAACCTCAGGCATGGTCTCATTTACACTGCATTCTACCATCTCATCCGAACAAGCATTTCTCAAAGCACACATTCTCAAGAACATCACAGCGCAGATTCCATCAGTCTCAATCTCGCCAATGCTTTGGTCTCATATTCAAGATCTAGAACTCACCGACCCAGACTTCTTCAAATCTGGTAAAATTGACCTTCTCATCGGCGCTGATTTCTACGGTCATATCATACGACCAGGTTTCAGATCAGGAAGTTCATCAGAACCGATTGCAATGAAAACCATACTCGGTTGGACTATCCTGGGTCCTGTTCATCAACAATCTCATCATTTACCTAGCTTGTCTCATCATATCATCTCAAATTCTCAACTGCACGACTCTCTCACAAAGTTCTAGGAACTTGAAGAGGTTCCAGAGTCTTGCAACGAAACTCTCACCGTCGAGGAAGCTGAATGTGAAGCTCACTTCCTAGTAACGCATTCTCGGGACGCATCAGGACGATATATGGTCCGTTTACCATTTAAATCGTCATCTCATAAGCTAGGTGAATCTCGTCATATTGCGCAACGCTGTCTCAATCGTCTCATCAAGCGACTTTCTTAGGACTCTGAACTGCAGAGTCAATACAACGCATTTCTCACCGAGTATGAAACATTCGGACACACGCAGCGAATCTCATCATCATCGCCTGAACCATCTCATGTATATTATTTACCTCATCATGGCGTCGTTTGTGAATACAGCGAAAAGACCAAGTTGAAAGTCGTATTCAACGGTTCAAGCAAAACATCATCATCCAGCTCTCTCAATGATCATCTGCATATCGGCCCAAGTTTGCAATCAAAGATCTGTGATGTACTTTTATATTTTAGAAGTCACAGATACATCTTTTTGACGGACATCGTGAAGATGTTTCGTCAAATTCTCATTCACCCTGATGACAGGGATTATCAGCGCATTCTCTGGACTGAGAATGGTCTCACCGTGGCTTATCAACTCAATACTGTCACGTATGGCACTCGACCAGCACCATACCTCGCTGGCCGAGCTCTCAAACAACTTCTCATCGATGAAGGGTCTCAATATCCACTAGCAGTGGAACCCTTCCAGAAAGGTAGCTACGTCAACGACATCGGCGGTGGTGCCGACAATCTCATTGATCTCAACGACATTGCAAATCATGTCGAAGCACTCTGCAACTTAGATTGTTTTCCATTAGCTAAATGGAAAAGCAATCATCCTGGGTTTAGCAAAATCTCATCATCACTCAGTCCAGAAGATTCTCATTCATTCTCATATACTCTCTCAAAAATCTTGGGCCTCTCATGGAACTGTCAAGAAGATGTTCTCACCTTTACTGGCAAAACTTCTCAGACTCTCAGCATAACCAAGCGCATCATCACCTCAGAGGCTGCTCAATTCTTTGACCTTCTAGGTTTAATCTCACCAGTCATAGTCAAGGCAAAAATTCTCATCCAGGACCTTTGGCTACAAAAGGTCGACTGGGACGACGCACTCTCACCAGAAATAGTTCACCGATGGAAGACGTTCCGCGATGAACTACCTCAACTTTCTCAGCTCAGAATTCCTCGATGGATCAATCTCATCCCAAACTCATCAAGCATCGAGATTCACGGGTTTTCTGACGCATCTCAGGCTGCAATGTCTGCAGTACTATATCTCAGATTCTGTCAACCTGGCGAACAGACTCTTATTTCTCTCATCTGCTCAAAAACCAAGGTCTCACCTCTCAAACGTCTCACAATTCCTCGACTTGAACTCTCAACTGCATTGTTGCTCTCAAAACTTGCATCTCATATCTCATCAACGCTTCAACTATCTCATGTTCCGACCTATCTTTGGACTGATTCATCCACAACACTAGCTTGGGTGTCCAGTGAACCTACCAAGTGGAAGGAATTCGTAAAAAATCGCGTTGAAGCGATTCAGCAGCATTCTCCAGATGCACAATGGAGATACATCTCAGGGAAGCAGAATCCTGCTGATTGTGCTTCCAGGGGTCTCACAAAGTCTCAACTCATCAATCATCAGCTATGGTGGTCAGGACCCAGCTGGCTAGCTGATCCACCCACCCAATGGCCATCTCATCAATTTCTCAGTTCATCACCAGATGAAACAGAGTAAGTAAGCTCAGAAATGCGACCTTGCAAGTCTCATGTCTTAACTAGTCCACCTCTCATGTCACTCTCATCTCTCATTCACTCTTGGACTACTCTCACATCTCTACTACGTCGCACAACAGTATTTCGAGCAATCTCATGTTTCAAGAAAATACCTTGTTCAAAAATCAGCATCTCACCTCTCACGCCTGCTGAACTTCAAGCAGCTTTAATTCATTGGATTAAATCTACTCAGCAAGAATATTTCTCATCAGAAATTGCATCACTATCTCAAGGCACAGCTCTCAGAAAATCTCATTGCTTCACCAGATTAACTGCATTCATCGATCAAGCTGGCATCATCAGAGTCGGTGGACGGCTGCAGAATTCACCACTGGATTCTGACAGCAAGCATCCAGCGATCCTTCCAAAGGATTGTACACTCTCACGTCTCATCATTGCAGATTCTCATATTCGCACAATGCATGGAGGTACCCAACTCACATTATCTCATATTCGCAAGAAGTGTTGGATAATTGGTGGACGAGCACCGATTAAAAACTTCATTCATCACTGTCTCACCTGCGTGCGCATGCGGGGAGTCAGATCTCAGCAACTCATGGGTCAACTTCCATCTCATCGGGTCTCACCTTCTCTCGTCTTCGAGAACACTGGAGTCGAGTACGCAGGTCCAGTGTCTCTGAAGTTCTTTCAAGGACGCAGTACCAGATGCTACAAAGGCTGTATCGCTGTCTTTGTCTGTCTCTCAACATCAGCCGTTCATCTGGAGGTTGTCACTGACTACTCCAGTGAAGGTTTTCTCAAGGCATTCCGTCGTTTCACTAGTCGACGGGGAATTTGCCGCACACTTCGAAGTGATTGTGGAACAAACTTCAAGGGTGCTGATCTCATCCTCAAACAACTTTTCACCGGCGCTCTCAAGGAATCATCTCATCTACAGTAGCATCTCGCCAATGACGGAACCCAGTGGTCATTTAATCCACCTGGGGCTCCTCATATGGGCGGAAAATGGGAAGCTGCAGTAAAATCAATCTAGTATCATCTTCAGAGAACTATTGCTGATTCACTTCTTACCTATGATGATTTCTCAACCTTTCTCATCCAAGTCGAAGCAATTCTCAATTCTCGCCCTCTCAGCGCACTCTCAGAGGAACCGGACGATCTCACTGCTCTCACACCCGGACATTTCATCCGTGGTGCCGCTATCAACACAATACCGGAACCTAATCTCACTTCAATCTCATCATCAAGGCTCTCTCATCTGCAGCACATTCAAGAACGCTTGCAGCATTTCTGGGATCGATGGTCAACAGAATGCTTGCAATCTCATCAATCGATCTCAAAATGGAATACATCTCATCACAACATAACAGTTGGATCACTTGTATTTCTCTCAGACGAGCGATACCCGCCAACAAAATGGCCGCTCGCTCGTGTGGTTCAATTGCATCCTGGTGCAGATGGTCTCACCAGAGTTGTCACTCTAAAGACAGTCTCATCTGTTCTCAAGCGCCCGATCAGCAAACTCGTGCTGCTACCAATCTCATCAGCTGCGAAAGATTCGTATGGATCATCTAACTTCTCCAACCAGTAGGAGAAGGCGGGGAGAATGTTCAAATCTCCCGCGCTCTCATCATTATTCTCACGGCGGATAAGTGATCGATGCTATGGTCTATACTACAGTCGATCACCTATCAATAATAGGCGGCTCCGCTAGTCGCATTCTCACCGCATAGTGGGGATGAAGAAGACGGAAGTTCGCGCTCTCTCGCACTATCAACGCTTTCACTCCATTATATTGCAAAGTATTCTCATGGCGGACGCCTCGTGCTTTTCATCATCTCAGTGTTCTCAATAAATCAATTGCTTTCTCATTACTTAAATTAGTGCATTTATCTCAGAATAATTAGCAGTAATTATTTATTACATTATTTTGATCTCATAATTAATCTCAGTGCTTTATTTAATTAAATTATCTCACCGCGTGTGTCGAAATTGTTACCGCCAAGTAGCCATCTTTTCCACGTGTTGCATTTACATAAAATTGCATTAAATAAATATAATCAACTGTTTTTTGACATAAATCTCATCATAAAATAATTCTCATAAACTGTACATACTGTAAATAAATTGTTATATTTATTTTTTAGTAAATTCTCAAGTGTTAAATAAAATTATTCACTAACCGCCAATTCACACATACCAGATCCTCTCATCCTTTTATAATTATTATTAATTATTTAAACATATATATATATATATATATATACATATATATATATATATATATATATATGGTGGTTCAGCTTCACTCTGCGAGATGGCATTGCACAACTCGCCTCTCACAATACCTCGTCCCTACTCCTGTTTCAATATATAACATTTCCAACATGTAGGTTCCAACTCGGCGTCTTAGGTGAGGTATACGATAGACACACCTAACTGAGGAGTCTCAGCTATCGCATACTTAGACGAAACGCTTCTCACACCAGAAATACCTTTTTCCAACTCTCCTTTTCTCATTATCTTCACATTATTATTCACAACGTTGCACTCTTTGGTATGTAGCGACTTAGGCATTAGATTGTTTCAATCTA
>OZ024706.1:13238903-13292057 GCA_964016945.1 Microplitis deprimator | reverse complement strand
GTCAACCGTGTCTCTATATCAGTGTCATATGCCTCTTTAATCTCTTTCGTGTTGAAACTCAATAATAATAGATAAATATAAATTATAACTGTTATTTACCTATTTGTTTATTAATCTATTACACCGGCACACAAAAAAAAGTTGTCAGTACTTTCGACGGGACCGGTATATTTTTATGTATTTCGACTCGCTGAATCTGAATCTAAGGTCCGATTGACCCGTACACCATTAAATTTTCGATAAAACTTTGAAAAACCGAAAAAAATGACGAAAATCGGCAGTTTAGGTGATTTAAAAATTTTTTTTGACTTTAACTAAGCATTATTTTCATGTATTTCGATTCGCTAAATACTTATCTGAAGTTTATTTAAACAATAAGCCGTTAAGATGTTTAAGTAAATTAAAAAAAACCCTGAAAAATTGCAAAAAAAGCAAAAAATTCCAGAGATTGTGTTGAAAAAATTTTTATAAAGTTAGATCAATCATGATTCTCATGTAGTTTGATCCGCCACATATAAATCTCGAACTTCTGTGGCCCAGACATCTCTAAAGATCTAAATAAATGGCAAAAAACCACTGAAAATTAAAAAAAATCAAGTCTGTTATAAGAAAAATCAATTTTTAAATAAAAATAACAAATTTTTAACATGTTATCCGATCTGTGGAATATAAATTTGAAATTTTTTGACGTAAAACCTCAAGAAATTCTAGTTAATTCTATTTATTTTGATATTGTTTTCATTACACTAGTGTCTTGGTGGAATCCTCCGCCTTACTCGTCTCTGTAATCGCCAAGATTTTCAGGAAAGTGTAAAAAGTAAGAATGTAAAATCTGCAATTCAAGATTTATCGAGCAACCCAAAGTTGTAATTGAAATAAAGTCTGAATTCGAGGTTCTGTTCGGGGACCGAAAATTCCTTCTTCTAATTTGGCATCGTTAACATAGTGATTTGTTCGACCGCCACTTCATATCAAGCTTGGTCTGATGAAGCAATTTGTCAAAGCTTTAGACAAAGATGGCAACTGTTTCAAATATTTAGGGGAGAAGTTTCCAGCTATTAGTGATGCCAAATTGAAAGAAGAAATTTTCGATGGACCCCAAATTCGGACTTTATTTAAGGACGATTATTTCGAATATGAAATGAGCGAGATTGAGAGAGCAGCATGGGCAAGCTTCAAAGAAGTATCACAAAACTTTTTAGGGAATACAAAAAGTGTGAATTACGTGAATTTAGTTGAAGAGTTGTTGTAAAACTACGATACTTTGGGTTGTTTGATGAATTCAAAATTGCACTATTTACATTCTCACCTTTCACACTCTCCTGAAAATCTTGGCGATTAGAGTGAAGAGCAAGGCGAAAGATTCCATCAGGACATTAGTGTAATGGAAAAACGTTATCATCTACCCGATCTACCCGAGGAAATAAGAAAGCGAAAGAGAAATTATGTATGTCATTTGAAGATAAAAGAGTTAGATATAAGCGGAGAACGAATTAAAATTAAACAACAAACGGTTTTGAAAAGACTTTTTTAAAGAATTAAGATTTTTTGAGGATTTAGGTCAAACAATTTTAAATTTATATTCCCCAGATCGGATAACATGTTAAAAATTTTTTATTTTTATTTAAAAATTGATTTTTATAAATAACAGGCTTGCTTTTTTTTTAATTTTCAGTGGTTCTTTTGCAATTTATTTAGATTTTTAGAGATGTCTGGGCCATAGAAGTTCGAGATTTATATTTGGCGGATCAAGAAACATGAGAATCATGATTGATCGAATTTTATAAAATTTTTTTTAACACGATATTTGGAATTTTTTGCAATTTTTCTGGGTTTTTGGAATTTACTTAAACTTTTAACAGCTTATGGTCTAAATAAACTTCAGATAAGTATTTAGCGGGTCGAAATACTTAAAAACCATGCCTCGTTTAGGTCAAAAAAAATTTTTAAATCACTTAAACTGCCGATTTTCGTCATTTTTTTCGGTTTTTTAATGTTTACTCGAAAATTTGACGATTTACGGGTCAAATGGACCTCAGATTTGGATTGAGCGAGTCGAAATACATAAAGATATACCGGTCCCGTCAAAAGTACAGACACTTTTTTTTGTGTGCGGGTGTTATCATTTTCTATCAAGTTCATAAGAAATCTATGCGCTTAATTTTTTATTTTTCATTTTTAAATATCAAAATATTTGCGTGCGCTGTTTTTGATAATTTTTATGAATTTATAAGTCTCGAATTTTTAATGAATTGTGTAAGTTTTCATCAATACATATTTTGTTACGTAGATATATTTTCGTTTCTAACCCCGTTTACTCAAAGCTAGTTTGTTAATCCGAGATTTTAGTAATCCGCGATTGAATTAGTATTGCTCGTACATTTATATATGAATATATTATAGTATACTAACAATATTTAAATCGCGGATTAAGAACCTCGAATTGAAAAACTGACCTTCAAAAATTGGCCTAAACCTTAGTAAAAATGAACAAGAGCCGCCTTTGTTTTAAACTAAGCGCGAGTTACCGAAAAGTCAGGGAGGTGCTGAAAATTTTCGAAAAATCTGCCTTCCATTCTGGCTGCCAGATGGCATTTTTATTTTTTATCTAAATTGTTTATAAACAATTTCATTTTATCAAATTTATTTAATTGTCAAATCAAATTATTTTTCACTTTTTCTGGCCAGAATATTTTGTATTGTGTCCCTCCCTCCTCTCTTTCCTATTCTTTCTAGTATAATTTTGGTTGAATACCCTCATAGAAGTAAAGAACGGTTTTTTAACGGTTTAAATACTCTTACTATTTACTAACAGTTTTTTAACCGTGAAAAAACGGTTTATTCACGGTTGTAATGTGCCAAAAATAAAAGATTTTCGGATCAAAGCAGAACCGAAATCGAACGATTTTATAATGATTATTCCTCTTACGTCCTGGTTGATGTTTTGGCGCTGGCGTAGTTGAGCGGTCGATCCAAATTGGACGTAATGAAAACTTACATATAATTATAAATAATAATTAAGTATGGGTTGAACAACCACCATTTGGTGGTTGAAATAAACTGGTTGTTCGATTATAAATATTATTTTATATATCTAAATCCGATTTATTCAATTGTAAAGGAATAGTTTTGAGTGATGTGAAAATATACAGTTGAATTAATTTATAAATTTGTTAATGTACTCTTAACAATAACTTCAAAAGGGTGAGAACGAAGTTAAGTTTTTATATTGAGCCTGACTGCTCTCGATGATTCTATGTTTCAGACTAATTTCTCTTGACCGAGAAAAACTAGAGTAAGTTTCTTATCAATACGAGGGCTTGGGCATCAGACCCGCGCATCGTCCGGCGTAGAGGGGTGGATCGAGATAATCAATATTCTCGAATGATCCATGCTCCGTTCTCACGCTTTCTCCGTTTTCGTTATTAACAAATGAGTCACTTATCTATGAACAAAAGTTATCTTAGAACAAAATAGATATTCGTGCAGCTGCACGTCTCGAGGATTTACTCGAGGCGTCATCGTTTATTTGTACATAACAAATATTAAGAGAAAAATAACTTTATCAATATGTTTTAAATATTCTAAATAATATTATACTATTTTATATTCTATTATTTTATATTATTATATTATATTATATTATTATATTATATTATAATATTATATTATATTATTATATTATATTATAATATTATATTATATTTTTATATTATATTATGTCCTATAATATAGAGTGACTTATTAATTATGCCATTTGCTAAATTATCAATATACATCTTGATTAATTAGTTAGTTAGGTCTCAGATCGGTCTCTAAATAATTAGTATTTAAAAATAGTCAGAGACATTTGACGAGCAGGCTGGGACGTAACAATTCCCTTGAAATTGAACTTTTTTAAAACTGTTTCAAAATCGTTATTGAACAATTATAATACTTCATCCAAACTGTTCTTAAACGGTAAAAAACCAGTAAAAAAACAGTTAATAGGCAATTACTCGACTGCAAAATTTCTGTTAATAACTAGAGTATATGTAGTACTTTACGATAAATTACCAGTTAAAAAACAGTTGAGATAAATAGAAGGATGATCGTTTTCCGATTGAATATACAGTAGAACCTTTACTTTAGACAGTAATTGGTTTTGATTTCGGGAGGGGGCAAACCGAAAGGAAAAAATCAAATCCATATAAATTCAAGTTACATAGATAATCCACATATTTACTTAAAAACCTAATTGGAAAAAGTCAATAATTCTTTTTTGCTTTAAATGAGGCTGTTCTTTATCTATAGCATTGTCTAATATACAAAATGCAAAAAATTCTTTTTCTTCCGAATTACTTGTTTGTTCTATAAAATTACGTAACGTATTTAATGCTATTTTTGCCTCTTTGATAGAAACTAATTGAGTGCATGTTATATTATTAGGATCTTCTGTCTCATCTCCATCTCTTTCATTACTCTCAGAAACTGAATCAAGAATCTCTTCGTCGGATAATATTCCAGCAGTCATAACTCTATCGTCGCATGTAATAAAGTTCTCGAAACATATTTCAGGCGCCACTGTATCCCATTTTTCAGGAGGTTACAGAGAAATATCTTCAACTTCTTCTTTGATTATTGACGAAGAAAAACCACAGTGAGCAAAACAGTTTTTTATAGTAGTAGCCGTTACATTTCGCCAAGCTTTATCAGTCATCTGCATGGCTTGCAATACATCTATATGAGAATTTCTTTTTTCTTCCAAATCTTGCAACATATTCCTGACTGCTTCTTTACGGAGTAATGACGAAATTTTTTATAATACCCAGATCCATCGGTTGCAATTTTGATGTCGTGTTTGGAGGTAAAAACTCCACTCTTACTGATTTCATTTGTGGTATACCCGTGTGTGCCGTGCAATTATCTATAAATAATAGGATTTTTCTTTTTTCTTCAGTCATTTTCTTGTATATCCATGAGCCAGTGTCTGAAGATTGCAGAAGTCATCTATGCTTTATTATTCGCTTCATATTTCAATGGCAATGATTTACATTTTGAAAAACTACGAGGTTTTTTCGATTTCCCAATAACTAAAGGTGACAGTTTTTCTGTACCTGTCATGTTTGCAGCGAGTAAAATTGTTAAGCGTTCTTTGCTTTGTTTTCCACCGTAGCATTTATCACCTCTAAAAGTTAGACTTTATTCAGGAAGACATTTATATAATAGAGCTGTTTCATCAGCATTGAAGACGTTTTCAGGCTCGTAATCACGTAACAAACCTTTCAATCTTTTATTTGTCCATTTATTACAAGTTGCAACATTTACTCTTACACTTTCCCCGCAAACTTTCTTGAAAACAAGGTCATGCCTACGTTTAAACTTTTCCAGCCATCTATTGCTTGCTCTGAAATCAGTAAATCCTAAAGACCGAATATATTTCTGCCTTTTCTTGTAACAATGGTCCACTTATGCTTATATTCTCATGACGGCACTGTTCAAACCATTTCTATAAGCACTCTTTCAAACCGGGAAACTTGGAAATTCGCTGTCTTTTTCACGACAAACTTTGACCACTACCAACTTTCTTCATTATATCTTCTTCATTTTTTATTATTGTCGAAAGAGTACTTAAAGGTATACCGAACTGTCCCGCAACATCCATTTTTTTTGTGACTAAGAGTTTTGAGTTTACGTTTTACTCTCATTGTTTTTTAATTTTTTTCACGTGGAACTATTGAAATTGATGTGTATTGCAGTGAATCCTAATTAAGTCTAAAGGTATGATAATTTACAATCGCCAACAGAAAACTTGACGTCAGCTATAAATTCCATTAGCATTTCGTAGAACTGGTAATCCTTATAAGATACTTACATACGGTAATAATTTTAAATTCGAGATAAAGAGGTCCAAGTGTATGCATTCGAGTTATGGAGGGTAAAAATGTACAGAAATAGCTTGTAGGGACTCACTCATTATTTTGACTTATAGAGAGCAAAAATTTCGAACAACAGAGGTTCTGGGGCTTAGATGAAAGGGGATGAAACATTTCTTCGAGTTTAGGAGGTTTTCGACTTATCCAGGTTCGACTTACAGAGTTTCTACTGTATATATGCTCACATATCCCAATTTTTCAACAAGTGGTATTTTTGAACTCTACTTAACCAGTTATAATAAGTTATAAGAAAATTCCTTAAAAAATCGACCTGGAGGCAAATACACTAACTAAATTTTAGAAAAATCTACCTGTAAAGTGAGCGAATGCACAAAGGGTTTTGGTGTAGGTGTGGTTAATTTAGTAATTAAAAATTAACACAAAATTTAGAGATAAATAAATTAGACATTTTATTTACAATATATACTCTGAAACTGTGAAACAATAATAGTTGAAGCGAATGCAACTAGACTAATACGCGATAGGAAATTCAGCAACTTGAATCACATATATTTTCGGCACGTGGCCAATAGCGGTTCAGACCGCGTTAATAAATTTATAATTAACTACACGTGAGCAAAAAATTTTTTATACACTCAATAATTAGTATACTATAAAATTAAAGGCGATAGCCTTGATATACTAACTAGCTATTGAGAATATTTTAACGTTAGAATTCAGCGGAATTAAATTCAAGAGCAATAAATAAATTATACAGAACAAACGTAGCGGTTTGAAAGCACGTGGTAGCACGTTGTACTGCACGATGTAAAATAAGTATCATGGCGGTATCTTCTTGGTTAGTGTTGCCAGAACAATTTTTCTAAAACCCGCCGATGAGCGACGTTGGAGTAGCCCAATCGCGGAGGGAAATGAAAACACCAGATTTTTAAATATTTTTTTTTACTATTGTTACGTTTTGGAAATTCTCCAGATTAATTTAATTATTTAATAATCATTTTTAGTGTTTATAAACAATGGTCACTGATCCTGGTCACAGCACCACTGTTACATACTGGAAAATTTTCAATATTAATTAAAATATTTTTAATTATTTAATTTTCGATTAATGTCCAGGTTTGGCCTCGTTAGAGTGTCTATAGACCCCTGGTGGACCGTGATCGTCGATTATTTTATAAATTATTATTTTATTTAATTTTCGCGATTTAAAGTGAAGTATCGCGCGACCCGGTCTCCATATTGTTTATTAGGATGTGAGATTTGGATGATCCTGGACAGCCGGTGGCAGCGCCCAGAACTGGATAAATTATTAGGCAGCCGGTATCAGCGCCCAATATAACCATGGAGACGTAGGGTATTGGGCTGCCTAATGGCAGCCCAAAATAAGGTTAAATTAAATTAGGATTAATTATAATTTATTAATTATAGCTGGAGAGCAGAGGTTTGAGCTCCACGAGCTCTCTCGTCAGACTGACTATTTAGTCATTATAAAAAATATAATAGAGTCAACAGAGTTGACAAAATGTTGACGCTGCATCTAAGGTTCCCTGTGAGAGAATCGTCGTGGCCCGGGTCTCATGCATCGTCATCTGTTTTGACTACCCGCGAGCCACGGCGACTCTCTTATCATAACCGATTTCCGTTACATTGTATAAAATTATTTAATTAAAAATAATTAATTTAATTTAATCAATAAAATATTACGGGAACGTAACACTATATAAAAAATTGAACTATCGATGGTATAATAACAAAAATATTGCAAATAATTAAAAAAAAAAAGATAATTTTATTATAAATTATGATTTATAAATATAAAATACATCAACGTTTTTTCTTACATTGAATCAACTATAAAACAAAATATTGTATGGTAAATCATCACACTTGAATAATTTTTTTCTTAAAATCAACATTTATTAAGCTATTACAACTATTTAATCATTATTTTAATGTTTAAAGCATCGCAAATAGGTAGGTAAACCTTCCACTTTATTTTAAGTTTGTATGCTTTATCACATTTAAATAGTTTATTTATTAGACATCTAGCATACAATTATGTTTAATTATTCATTCATCAACAAGCTCCAGTAAATCAATTGATTCTACAAGATTAGCATGATCGTTATCCTTATTATTGCTTTCATAAATATCACTGTTACAGAGCTGTAACATATATTTAGATGGCACATAAGCGCTCCAACAATTTTTTATTGCATTCATATGAGCCTTAATTCGAACAAGAGCCATTAACATTGGTAGCAATAGCCGATTACGAAGTTTTGTCTTTACGACATCTATTATACTAAAAATACGTTCTATCGTAGTATTACTAATGAGAATGATAATGCGCGAATCGCAAACGAAGTCAAGTCTTTGCCCTGATTAAAAGAAATGATTCGAAACAATTTGCAATGTTAAATGCCCATAAGAAGAGTGATTAAAAAGTATTAAAAAGTATTTAAAATTTTTTTTTCTAATCTTCTAAATCGTTTCTTTTAATCAGGGTGAAAGGTTTTTCACCATTAGAGTTTTCGATTTTTGATACAACAATCGAAAACTTAGTGATGACTACATATTCATTCATATCCGTCGAAATGTCTTCCATTTTCATTGCAGCCAGTTGCCTCCACTACATTTCTATTAAATCACGGTCAGCATCCTTTGCTAAATTCAATAAATAAAGTAAATTAAACTATTTTTAAATGAAAACAATTTATTATAATAAAAAATTAGTACCTGCCAATAATTCAGGATGAAAAACTTGGAAACCATTTTTCATTTTCTATTTTTGTAAAGGAAAATCATTTCTTTATTTTTTAATACATAGATTAAAATGAAAAATAAAAATTTATTTATTCAATAATTATATTTAATTCTTGGAAGATTTCCATTCTATAGTACTGATCCATTTAGATTATTGGGAAGTAGTTTGAAATATTTTATTGCCAAATGAAAACGCAGTTTTGGTACTTAAAGTTTTAATAATTTTTGGTCATGTTATCTGTCTATTTCGTGTATTTATAAACCTCTTAGAGTGCATTAATCGACAATCGGTAAAATAATAAGTTAGCGCATTCACAACAAAATATTGGTTGATTTTTAAAGGTACTAACGTTTCATTTTTATTGTCATTTTACTTATGAATTTATACTGTAAATTTAAAATTAATTTGCAAATTTTTAATTTGAACAAATAAATAATATATGAGGCATTCCGCGCCAAATCGGACGGTTTCAAAAATTGTTTTCTCCGATTTTCTTAATTTTCTGGTATTTTTTAATACCTCTCAAAAGAGGCTTCCTGGTAAATTTTGAGATTTTTTTTGATCAATAGTTCAAAAAATATCGAATTTTCAAAAAAAAACCGCTCTTTTTATGGTTTTTTGATCATCTTTCGTAAAAATAGTCGAAATTCAATAGTTATATTTTTCAAAATTTTCGTTTTAGATGGCCTTTACAGCAAAAAATACGAAACAAATTGAATCATTTATTTGAGAAACCCCATAAGTCAAGAAAACAAAATTTTTCAGAAAACACAAAAAAGATTTTTCTGGAAAAGCTTGCCATTAATATAATAAATAAATAATTGAAGACAAGAATGTAAGCGTCTCTGAAAAAGATTCAAACAAGAAAAATTCCATTTTTTAATTGAAAATACTTAAAAAAATTATTTGAAGTTGATTGACTTATGGGGTTTCTCACCCAAACGAAAAAAAAGTTATGATATCGTTGTTTTTTTAATTGTTTCCAATCTATATTTTTCTCGCTATAAATTACTATCAGTATCGATTTTTGACACTGCAAACTTGTTTTTCTTACATATTATAAATTGATTTCGATATTTTTTTGTTCTGAGTAGGGATTTAAAAGCAGTAAGTAAAAGTTAATGCTATTTATGAGCAGTTATAATAAATGTTTTTATTTATTGTGAAGCAACTATTTCCAAGCAAAAGAAACATTAAATTTGTTATACACTACAGCTAAGACTATTACAGAACCTCTAAAGTTTTATATAATTATTCGAAAAAGCGACGGAGCTATATTAACCAAGGAGTACTCTAGTTCATAAAACAATCGTTAATGTAAAATTTTTAAAAGAACACGGAAATAATGAAAAACGTTTGTAATACAGTTTCCTTATTTATTATAACTGCGTTTGTAATACAGTTTCCTCATTTATTATAACTGCTCATAAATAGCATTAACTTTTACTTACTGCTTTTAATTCCCTACTCAAAACAAAAAACTCTCACAATCAATTTATAATATGTAAGAAAAACAAGTTTGCAGTGTCAAAAATCGATACTGAGTAATTTCTAGCGAGAAAAAAATTTTTTCAATTTTCAAAAATCGAAAAAAAATAGTAACTATGAAAGGCCCACTAACGGACAGGGCTTAAAAGTTGCAGAATCTATAGAAGTTTAAGATGAAAAATTTTCAAGAAAATCGAAGGATACACACAGTTTTAAAAACTCGATCGAAAACTTAAAATTCAAAAATCTCGATTAAAAACTCTTCGAATATTTGTTCTGTATTTTTTACTGTAAAAACCATCTAAAAACAAAAATTTTGAAAATTCGATATTTTTTAAACCATTAATCGAAAAAATCTCAAAATTTACCAGGAAACCTCCTTTGAGAGGTACTAAAAAATACCAAAAAATTAAGAAAATCGGAAGAAAAAATTTTTGAAACGTAACTTTCATTTGCCGTTCGTTTATTCATACGTGTCGCTACACACTATTACTTTTGATGCAAGTGTGCGTTTCGTGTAACTTCCGTTAGGCACTGGTTGTGGCACCCGTAAAACTTACAACGCCAACAAAGGAATTTCCCCTGAGCAAAAGTGGGAAAATTCCCATTTTTTCTCTCCGTGTACTATCGGTTAATTTACAGTGAAATAGGCAACATATACCAAATTAACGTAGTTTTCCGTACTGCTACTTTATTTTGTGGTGATTTATTGTTAGATGCCGTGAAAAACCGAGAAGTCACGTGAAATTTCAGAAAATTACGGTATTAAACTTTGAAGAGATTTCCACGGTAGACCTACCATACAATTACTGTAACAAAAAATTTTAAACATAAATTTTCCATTTGCCAGTGTCGAATAAGGTTTTCCAATGGTACGTCCAAGTTAAGCATCTCCCTACACGCAGAGAATTTCACGGTATTTAATATTAAAAATTTATAGCAAAATTACTACAATAATAGTAAAATAAAGAGAGTATGGAATTATTGTACAAATTACCGATAACGTAGAAATTTTTTAAATAAATCAAACAGAATTGACAATGTGCATTGTAATTTTCACAAAGTAACAGATCAAATTTTATTTAAGAAAGTTGTACCAATGATATAGAAAAATTAATTGGGCTAAATTAAAATATTTAGTTGAATAATTGTGAAAAATAAAATAAAACCATTAAATTTAAAAAAATAATAATTTTAAAAATGCCATCTAGCAGCCAGAATGAAAGGTGGATTTTTCGAAAATTTTTAGCACCACTCTGACTTTTCGGCAGGTCGCGCTTAGTTCAAAATAGAGGCGGCCCTTGTTCATTTCTTCTAAGGTTGAAGTCAATTTTTAAAGGTAAGTTTTTCAATCCGAGATTCTTAATCCGCGATTTAAATATTGTTAGTATCCTTATATATTTATCTATAAATGTACGAACAATGCTAATTGAAATGCATATTACTAAAATCTCGGATTGACAAACTGGCTTTGAGTAAACAGAGTTCGGAACGAAAAAACACATATGTACGTAACAAAATGTGTATTGATGAAAACTTACTTACTCAATTCATCAAAAATTCGACATTTATAAATTCATTAAAATTATCAAAAACGGCGCAAGTGAATATTGAGATATTCAAGAATGAAAAATTAAATATCAAGCTCAAATATTTCTCATGGAATTAGTAGAGAATTAGGATAGATTAATAAACAAATAGGTAAATAACAGTTATAATTTATATTTATCTATTATTAACAAGTTTAAATACGAAAGAGAAAGAGACACGGTTAACTCACGCCACCACTTTCACATATATATATATATATATATATATATATATATATATATATATATATATATATATATATATACATATATATGGGTGACCCAAAAAATCCGACTATTTCTTTTTTACGAGTCTCTTATAAAAATTCGTTAGTTTACAATGTTTTAAGAAGTCTCTCCAGAAATTAGCTCGATAAATAATTTTCAAGACCCGGGAAAAAATCGTCATGCACGATCATGCAATATCATGCATGGCCAGGCTCAGTCATAAATAATCATTCATGACTGCACGATTCATGCATGAACATGTAAAATCATGTTCAATCGTGCATGATCATGCAAGACGAAAAAATAATAGTCACACATGATCCTTGTAACGTCATGCATGACCAAGCTCAGTCATGAATGATCATTCATGACACTGCACGAATTATGCAACGTCATGCATGTCCATGTAAAATTATGTTCAATCATGCATGATTATGTATAACGAGGAAGGAATAGTCGCGCAAGATTCATGCAATGTCATGCATGACCAAGCTCAATCATGAATGATCATTCATGACACTGCACGAATTATGCAACGTCATACATACCATGTAAAATCAGGTTTTATCATGTATGATCATAAATGGAGAATGTATGGTACGGAGATAATGGTTATGCACAAATATGACAAATATGGTGTTTATACAAGAGCTAACAGTAATAACCATCAACCTCAGTTTGATTCCAGACAACACCAAATTAAATCACAGGAACGTGGTCAGCCAATTGATCAAGCTCAAGGATCCAAATCAAGGCTTGGTAAAGCTTCGCTCGCTTTTCCGAGATTTACCAAACCTTGTTTTAATTGTGGAATATATGGGCACTTATTTAGAGGTTGCATAAATCCAAGACGGGACATTTGAAACGTATGCTTTAAGGGTGGTCACTCAAGACGTGAATGTAGTCAGCTAGTGTGTGTGGATAATAAATAGATAAAAATAATTCAAAGTCATCATGAGGATAAGGACAGCCCTGGAACCAACTTAAAAACGATTAATACCTGGGCCGCTCTCCCCGTCAACTTAAGATATTCATAGAGTAACAAAAGGGTTAATTAAACCAATTTAAAACGACAAAATTAGCCGGTCGGGAATTTTGCAGGCAGATTTGCCACAATTTTTCCCTCCAGGCAGTTCATTATTACCCAATAGCCGGTCTGAGATTTTGCAGGCAGGTTCGCCGCATTTCTCTCAACCAGGCAGTGCATTTAACCAGTTAGCCGGAATGAAGTGTTGCAGGTAGTTGTAGTATCTACTTTATCGCAATACTCCGTTCCAGGCAGTTCTCACATTCAGTTACAGAGTCAACAAATGTCATAACACCGAAAAAAATATTTTCTAAAACCTGAAATAATGTCAGTGAATTTCATCGAAGCCGTGGATCAGTCTGTACGTGTGGAAGATCAAAATTCTATCATTAAAGATCCAGAATAGCCAGATCGAACTCTCAATTCTGTTTTGATCGTCTCAACAGTTGATCATATGAATAAGAAGTCAGAAGCTAGCATGGCTTAGCCGCATTCTCTGGAACTAGGCAGTACAATAAGCCAGTTTACAGAATCGCAGGCAGCAAACTCGATTCCGACATCTTCCCATATCGGAATAAAAGTATCGGAAACACCAAGTCAATCTAAAGGCCTTCATGTATGACTTCCAAGTTGAACCAGCATTTTCAATTATTGCTAACCCGGGCAAAAGTCTTGCAGGGGGGAGTGTAACGGGGTAAATTGAGTTAATTTATCGACCAAAATCGTGATTTGTCACCTTTAGTTTACCCTACCTGCAACCTCAAAGGAGCATTCAATTAAGTTTTTCGACTTGTCACCGGGCGCGCTAAGTGAAAATACTCGAACGCTAGGCCCAATCATAATTAGGTGGAGGAGGAGTTTTCCGATCATAGCCGAACATTATCGAGCGTAATTAATAAAACTGCAAAACAGTAGCAGAGACGAAGCAGAGTCGGCAGGACCGGGTAACCACCCAGACAGACACGAAGACCGAGACCTAGTAGGACTAGACAACCAGCTAGACGCAAGACTTCTGACTACCGAAAATCAGGTAAATTTATTCAATTGGGACTTGGTTAATTATTGTGGAACCAAGCGATACGTTGAGAAAATTGTTACAAGATACCAGGCAGGTAGCCGGTACCTTTTATTATTAAGAACTGATTGCGTCTGAACAGCAGGTTGAAGGAGAGATCGAGTGTTTTGGCGAAGACGGGAATTCGATCCAAGAGAGTTAACACGAGTAGGAAAATTCAAGACGACCCGGTTACCCCACACGGAAAAATTGAAACCCGACTGTTTCCTGTGCAGCACACAACTGAGTCGTGAGCAAGAAAAAATTAGGACAAGCACACGACTGGTTCTGGTGTGCACCTGAACCAATCGTGTCTAGCACCGGATTCAGTCTGGTGCAGCGCCTGAACGGCAACAACGGCAGCACCATAATCAGTCGTATGCAGAACAATACTGATTCATGTGCACGCACGAATCAGTATTGTTCTGCACACGACTGATTACGGTGCTGCCGTTCGGGTGCTGCACCAGACTGAGTCCGGTGCAAGACACGACTGGTTTGGGTGCACACCAGAACCAGTCGTGTACTTGCCCTTATTTTTTCTTGCACACGACTCAGTCGGGTTTCAATTTTTCCGTGCAGGCATACACGGTCGTGAACCTAATACATGGGCTATAGAGAACCAGACACGGACAAGGACAACTTATACAAAACGAGCGACGGAGAAAGAAATCAACGTGAATCGTAATAGGTATTCTGTAAAATATTCCAGGCAGGAAGCCGGAATATTTGTTAAGTAAAATACATAAATAAACGTCGTGTCCGCGAAATATTGTCGTGTCTATTAACGTCTAATAAAATACTTGAAAAACCGGACTCAACAATATTTAGCTCTGTTACGTCGGATTTACACGAAATCAGGCTTTGAACTCTGACTATAATATGACAACGGTGTTAAGGATGCCAAATTATAAGCGAGAAATCTCGACCTACTTTAAAATCGGACTTATAGAATATATATTAGGTCCTAGTCTTTCGACCAATAGACCGGGGATCGGTGAAATCTTTAAATGAAAGTTTATTTTAGTTTTAGATATATATATTGAAAGAAAAATTACAAGCAAAATAAATTTCTGACTTACTCGGTTACAGGCTTATGTTATGTATAGAACAGCTTAGATCGTTATATGGCCCTTTCCTTTTCTGTGAGTTTTCCTCCGGTGAGCTGTTTTAATTTGACACACACACAACTCAGATTTTCCGTGTTACTAACTTGTTTATTAACTTGATTTTTTATAGCTTTTAATTTTTAATTGTGGAGTGGCAACCTGCCTACTCTGACTGATTACTATATATTTTAATTATGACTTTCCTTCAAAATATCAAGTGGCTACCTGCCTACTCTGATTTATTACTATGTATTTAACTATGATTTCTCTTTAAACTATCAAGTGGCTACCAGCCTACTCTGATCTATTACTATTTACTATTACCCAACCGTCCACTTTGGATCAATTTCAACGACTAACTTTTTTAGTTAAAAATTCAGAGTCTCACAGAAAATGAAAAGGCGTTGCTTTTTTATTTGGTTCGGGGGAAAATCAGGCCCAATAGAAAATCATCCTGGCCTTGACTTTCCTTCGATTTGCTTAGGACCCAATGCTTCGGGGGTCGCACCATCCCCTCTGCATTGGTCTTAGGCGTGTTCTTTTGCCCTCTCTCTAGCTTATCTTTTATTTACTATCTATGTATTCATTTATTTATTCATTTATTTATTTATTTATTTATTCAATTATCTATTCATTTATTAGTTTATTCATTCAATTATTTATTCGTTTATTAGTATATTTATTTATTTGTTTTAATTACTTAATTATTTACTAACTTATAATTCATTTATTTATTTGTTAACTTAATTATCTATTTATTCATTAGTTTATTCATTTATTTACTTAATTATTTATTTAGTTATTAGTTCATTTATTTACTTAATTATCCATTTAGTTATTAATATATTCAATTATTCACTTCATTATCTATTTAGTTATTAATTTATTTATTTAACTATTTATTCATTTATTAGTTTATTTATTTATTTGTTTATTAACTTAGTTATTTGTTAATTTATTTATTTCTTTACTTAATAATCTATTTATTTATTTATCTAATCGTTCAATCATTTCTTCGTCCATTCAATTTTAATTTTAAGATTTTGTTTGAATAAAATATTTTCGTTACTTCCCAAAAGTGATCTGGAAAGTTTCACTTTTGGGTCGGAGCACTCCCAAGCAGCGGAAACATAAATTTTCTATTTTATTACCACTTTTACGAGTTTTCGTAGAAAAACCCCTAAAAGTGGTGTTCGGCCTTATCGCGGGAGTTATGCAGCTGTCCTTTTTAGAGGACCCCTGCATCGCTCCCACGATCTTTTCCTTAATAGTGAAATACAAAAAACAAATAAAATTTCTCTAAATTATTTTTGTTCTTCTTCAGAATATTTTTAATAAAGCATTTAATTTAAATGTTTAAATTTTTAATTTTATCTTTATTTATATATATAAGATGAGGATGATCGGACATAACAGCTCTGATATTTCCAGGCAGGTTGTTTGTCACTCGCCGGAAAATTCTTCTGTAATTTTCCAGGCAGGTCGTGTAAAGCATTGCCGGAAAATCAATTGCAATCTAGTCAAAATTATCTAGTCATTAATATTAGGATACAATTAATTATAAATTAAATTAATATATCAAATACAATCAGTTAATAATTTATAACGTTAAAAGTGTAGTGAAGTAAAACGGGAAAATTGATGTTAAAGTTTTAAGTATTGGAATATAGAGGTTGTGATAAATTGTTAAGTGGTCACATAAAATAAATCATAAAACCGGCTTAACAAATATGTTGATAAAGTAAAGGTTAACGTTTATAAGAAATTAGTTGTTGTAAAATTTATTAGTGATCTTAAATGTGGTAATTAATTAGACGGAAATTAATTTTATATAAAGAAATAGGTGTAATAAAATTTTATAATGCAAAAAGTGTGTGTGTGTGAGTGTAAAATGTATAATTATGGAATTTGGTAATAATTGAGTAAGGGTAAAGGTGACCGCGTGAATTAGTTGTAAAAGTCACGCAGTGGATCCAGGGGACCGCGTGAATTAATTATAAAGATTTTATCACGTAAAGGGTCAAGGTGACCGGGTGAATTAGTTGTAAAAGTCACGTAGACGGTCCAGGGGACCGCGTGACCTAAGTTTAAGGTTTTAGCCACGTAGAGGGTCGCGTTGAACACGTGGAGATAGGTTAAGAAAGTCGCGTGTGTGTAAAACAGTCCAGGGAACTCAGTGTGAGTGTGTGTGTGTGATGTGTACCAGAGTAGCAGCATATCCCTGTTATAAATCGTCGTCAATTGAACGAGATAGGTCAGCCTAGTGGACAGCGGACGTACTTCATAACACGACGGTTGTGGGTTCGAGACCCGTCACGGGTAAAATTTGAATAACACTTTGCAGCCAGTGAACATTAACTATACATCAATACTAACAAAATAAGTTAATTTAAAATTAAATTACCATTATTTTTAATTTTTCTTTTTAATAATTCTAGGGATTGTGGTTGACCAGGACTGATCATGCTTGGTCAAACATGATTATGCTTGCTCAAGCATGATCATGTCTGAATATTTGCCAGCCATGAGCATGCGTGATCATGCATGAGAAAGCATAATCATGCCTGACCGAGCATGATCACGCGTGCTCATGGCTGGCAAATATTCAGGCATGATCATGCATGAAATTAACGAATGATCAGGTCTGATGGTTTTTTCCCGGGGAGATCGCTCACGAATTTTTAAAATATCAAAAATGATCGCTCACGAGTTTTTAAAATATCAAAAATGATCGCTCACGAATTTTTAAAATATCAAAAATGATCGAAATTCGAATTTTTGATATCAAATTTTTTTCTTTCTCGTGGCAGCAATAGTTTATATTTGTGAAATCATGACTACGCTGAAAATTTAAGCCCAAAATTTAAATATTTAAGCCTCACTCAAGAATTTAAAATGTTTTCGAGTGCCGTCTTTTGGATGTTTTCGAGCGACCCTTGAATATTAATAATAAAGCTTCTCGATTTTTTCACCATCAATTTGCATCACAATGAATGAAAATATAACCCGAGAAATAGAAATAATAAGTTATTTCTATACTTTTTTATTTTTTAATTGAATTTTTAGGTTTTTTCGCTTATTCATAACGTCCCGGGAAAAAATGATTTTGCCTAATTATATATAATTATGTATGATTATATATAATTATACAAGAATTTATGTATGATTATATATAATCATATCTACCTCCATATATAATTATGCATGACGTTATATATTATTTGATCTGATCATGTCTGACCAATACATTATGTCTCCGCCTATGTATAAAGCTATATATAGGTCTATATATAATTTGATCTGATCAGACCTGAATTATATCTGCCTATGTATGATCATATATAGGCTTACATATAATTATACATGACTAGATCTGATCAGACATGACTGATATAAACTTATATGTAGTTATATATCTCTATGTATGATTAGATCTGATCAGACTTTATTGATATGAAACTTATAAATATTTAATTATGTATGCATACATATATATATATATATATATATATATATATATATATGTCCGCCGCTTAAATTTAAATTATTTATCCGGGATTTCTCCCTTTGGTAGCGATAGAAAAATTTAGACGAGCGATTTAGAGGTTGCGGACAACAGTAAAGAATACGAGGAAGAGATTATCTTCCTATAATTTATTTTTATTGTGGACCTTTCAAAGATTGAGAACCCTAAACGTCTCCGAAGAGACTGGTGCTCTTGTAGTGAACCAAATATTTTATGAAAGACTTGAATGTAAACCTTTCACCTACCTTTCGACGAATCTTTCTTCTAGCACGGCAGGTTAGATCTCTCCAGAACGTTGCAGCTCACTCAGCTTCCTCCTGTAGGATTTGGTTGGATGGGCGTGGCTGGGGTTGTAGGATGTAAACTTATGTGCTACTCTCGAATGATACTCGCAAGGTTGAATTATGATTTTTGTACATTTATTTATTTTTTTTTTTTTTTTGTATATTTATTTACTGTTTCTGTTACAATCAACTTGTACACTGAATCTTTTTCACAGTAACTTATGAAAACTATTTCTTTTATGGTTTTATTTTACTTTTTAGAACTTATTTAGATTTTATTAGAATTTCAAGAAATATGATAAAAAATGCGTCCTTATCACACTCGAAGGGTTTTATGCGCAATTAAACTCGGCCCGAGATGGAATCACAAATACACGTGATTTGTGTCACTATTTCGATCGAACCGGATTGATTTATCGATCCTTGAGGATTTTTAACAGATAAATTAAATTCAATTACTGCCTATTCAACGCCTAAGCGGATTCACGCAATAATTGACTGCAAAAAGATGCTAATTTTAAATTGCCTTATTGATTTTTCGACGCCGAAGCGAATTCCTGCAATAAGGTTTAAATAGAATATATTAAAGATCCTCTTATTGACTTTTCATAAGAGCGCACGAAATTTCGACGTTAGAATTTCCGCGGACCGCAAGTTAAATGTACCGACTGGCCAATTTTGGATTGCCTTATTGACTTTTCGACGCCTAGGCGGAATCCTGCGACAAGAGTGCACGAAAATTCGACGTTCGAATATTCGCGGACCGTTAATTTAAGTTATCAAAGATAAACTGAGGCCTCGAGCCATGGTGCTCAGGCTTTTTATAAAATTTGCTTTAGCAATTGATGGGGAATTTTTAATTATTGTCATTGGTGGAAGGTGACGGAAGTTTATTGATTATTCGTTAAACTTATTGCAGTTATCCTCCCACTATTCTTTGTCGCATAAAAAGGTGGAAAAGCTGACGCTGCGTTTTCGCGCGCTTTTGAAAAGAGGAGCTCTGTAATAATTATTTTTTAATAATTATTAAATAAAAAAAATTTATTTGGACATAACATATATATATATATATATATATATATATATATATATATATATATATATTAGACTGGGTCAAAGAAATCAGCTATTTTTCTTTTCTTTCGATACTATAAAAATAGTATTCCTGATGACCAAAAAAAATTATTGTGCAAGTTTGAGCCCTTAATATTGATATTAAGAGGTGTATCGTTACGACTTTTCGTTTTTTAAAAAGAAATTTCATATTGTACCCAAAACTGGTAAATCATCTGTCTAAAAAATTTGAGCAGAGTATATTTTTAAAGGAAATTGAATTCCCTACAAATCTCTCTTTATAAATTGACGTAAAACGAGCCGTTTTCTTGTAACCGTTCCTTAAATATTGATTTATTTTTTAAATTCTTTGTTTCTATTTTGGATTTTTGTAACTGCTAGAAATATTAAAATTTTTCCTAGTCAAAATACGTATTTTTAAAGAAAATTTAATGCTCTACAAAAAAGGTCTCTTAACATTTTTTGCGAAATTCACTCCTTCAAAAGTTATTCAAGGTTGAAGTTGAGTAAAAACGACTTAAATAACCTGAATAACTTTCGAAGTGAATTTAGCAAAAAATATTAAAAGACCTTTTTTGTAGAGCATTAAATTTCCTTTAAAATTATGTATCTTGACTAGAAATAATTTTAATATTTTTAGTAGTTACAAAAATCTAAAATGAAAGTAAAGAATTTAAAAAACAAACCAATATTTAAGGCACGATTACAAGGAAACGGCTCGTTTTACGTCAATTTACTAGGAGAGATTTTTTGTAGGAAATTTAATTTCCTTCAAAAATGTGCATTGCTCAAATTTTTCAGATAGATGATTTACGAGTTCTGGGTAAAAAATGAAATTTCTGTCAAAAAGCGAACATTCGTAACGATACACCTCTTAATATCAATATTAAGGGCTCAAACTTGCACAATAATTTTTTTTGGTCATCAGGAATAATATTTTTACAGTATCAAAAGAAAAAAAAATACTCGATTTTTTTGGCCCAATCTAATATAGACCTATATATTATCAGATCTGATCATATATAGACATGTATATGGTTATATAAGAAGTTATAACAGCCAGGTATGATCATATCTAATTATATATAGACATATATAATCAGATCTGATCATATATAGACTTATATATGGGCTTATAACAGCCAGGTATGATCAGATCTAATTATGTATGTAAGAAAAAAAAAAAATCTCCTAAAGTTTGAGCTCAATATCTCAAAAATTGAGCTGGCGCAAAGGGGGGTCTCCTTTTCCATTTAAATAACATGGCAAAATTTTAATTTTTTTTTATTTTTAAAATAACTATACGAAGAAATTTTTTTTTTTAATTTTGCTCTCAACTATCTTACAAGAGATTTAATTCTCTACAAAATAGTCTATGTCCATTTTTTTTGTAAACTCAACAGAAACGAAATTACAGAGGGCCGAATAGGAGGAACAAAATAATTAATGAATTAATAACAGAAAAAAATTTATTATTTTAACTTATCAATTAATTAACTCAATTCACTTCATTATTCATAAAAAATTTTCGAATTCAACATTATTTCGAATTAATAACAAAACAAAATTAACAATAAAACAGAAATTAATTATAATTAAAATTAATTTCTTTTTTAATTTTATAATTAAAATTAATTTCTGTTTAATTGTTAATTTTGTTTTGTTATTAATTCGAAAAAATGTTGAATTCGAAAATTTTTGATGAATAATGAAGTGAATTGAGTTAATTCATTGATAAGTTAAAATAATAAATTTTTTTCTGTTATTAATTCATTAATTATTCTTTTCCTCCTATTCGGCCCTCTGTAACTTCGTTTCTGTTGAGTTTACCAAAAAAAATGGACATAGACTATTTTGTAGAGAATTAAATTTCCTGTAAGATAGTCGAGAGCAAAATTAAAAAAAAAAATTTCTTCGTATAGTTATTTTAAAAATAAAAAAATAAAAAAATTTGCCATGTTATTTAAATGGGAAAGGAAACCCCCCTTTGCGCCAGCTCAATTTTTGAGATATTGAGCTCAAACTTTAGGAGAATTTTTTTTTCATATTGAAGAAACTTAAAAGATCTGTCCAATTGAAAAGAAAAAAAAAAAAAAACTTATTTTGACACAGCCTAATAATCATATATGATTATATATATATATATATGAATATGGGGCATTGCATGTCAAATCGTCCTACCAATGGATTTTGCATCTCTAATTTGGCTGAAATTGGGTCACTTTTTTGTACCCCTAGAAAAAGGTTTTTATGAATTTTTTCAAATTTTTTCATTTAGCCAATCGGGAGATATGAATTTTTCAAGATTTCGGGGATTTTTTTTTTAAATGGCCATAACTTAGTGGAAAATTGTCCGATTTGGGTCTTTTTTTTTTCAAAATTCGTGTTTTTCGTTGAATGTTCTAGAAAATTTATACAAAAAAGTATAAATCATTCGACGCGTCTTTTTAATATCTATAAACTGTAAAGATCCGAGCTTAATCGATATGGAGCGTTCGGAGATATTTCAAAAATAAAATTTTTTCAAAAATGTTTTTTTTTGATAACTTTTAATTTGCTTAATGGATTGATTCCAAAATCTAATCAGCTCTAGAACTTTATAAGCCGCGTCGAATGATACCTCAACGATCAGAATCGGTTCATCCGTTCAAAAGTTACAGATATTTACATACGGACGTGCATACACATCTACATACACTCGGACATAATCGTGAAATTAGTCAGAATAGCTTCTTAGAACCTCAAAACGTCAAGATCTGATAGAAATTCGGGTTTCGGAAATCGGACCGAAACCAATAACGTCCCGAATGTTTGAAAATTTTCAATTTTATTAGCGGGAAGTTAAAAAAAAATTATAACCCACCATTATCCCATTACGAGACTAGGCTCAAAATTCGTGTTTTGAGGAGCAATATTTTTGAAAATTTTTTCAAAAAATCGAAGGATACAAACAATCTTAAAATCGCTGTTTTAAGTTTAAAATAATGAAAAAACCATCAAATTCATAATGAATACTTTTTTGTATAAATTTTCTAGAACATTCAACGAAAAACACGAATTTTGAAAAAAAAAGACCCAAATCGGACAATTTTCCACTAAGTTATGGCCATTTAAAAAAAAAATCCCCGAAATCTTAAAAAATTCATATCTCCCGATTAGCTGGATGAAAAAATTTGAAAAAATTCATAAAAACCTTTTTCTAGGGGTACAAAAAAGTGACCCAATTTCAGCCAAATTAGAGATGCAAAATCCATTGGTAGGACGATTTGGCATGGAATGCCCCATATATATAATCATATATAATTAGACAAAAACTTTTTTCATCGGGGTATGATGATATAAAAAAAAATATAATATAATAAAAATATATTTTTTTATACTAAAAATACGAATTTTTTATATTGCAACATACAGTTTTTTTTTATAATTTTTATTTCATGGGGTTAACAGCCAAAAAATAATGCTTAAAACTTTTTAATATATTCAAACATATTATTTTGGAAATTGTGAATACTTTATATGATCTGCGTGTTCGCCGCAATTGCACTTTGCTTAAACCACTTCTATACACTGTAAGTACACCGTATATATACTGTGAATACTGAGTACATACACAATCAGTACACCAGGCATACACTGTGCGGAAATGGCACAAGTGCAGAGTGTATCCACGGTGTATTCATGGCGTATGCACTTTGTATACATTTCCACGGTGGCTACACCGTATATACACGGTGGGCTCTAAGTCGTGACGGATAGCAATTTGGTGTTCATACGATGTAATTTGGGTGTTAAACATGTGTGTAAATCACGTGTATACTCCTAGTAAAATTTTCACAAATACACCGTGTAAATTTAGTGTAATTCAGGTGTATATTTAGTGGTAGACGTATTAACACTGAATTAACTCCGTAATACACGGTGTAAGCGGATCCGCCAGGGAATCGCCTATAGAATAAGTGTAAAAAATTTCATCAAGATCCGATAAGAACTGTGGGTGCTATCGTAATGACAAGACAAGTGATAATCATTGGGAGTAGAGGTACATTTGATACATTATAAGTAATAAAAGAAATACTTCTAAAATATAAAATAGCAGTGAAATTTACAGGTTAATTTGTGCACAATAAAATACAACTGACAAAACTGGATTATAATGGAACAAGCATAAGTTCTGTGGACTGAAAACCATATTTTCAACATTTTTTGATTCCATTAAAATTTTCAAGGCTATGAAGTTATTGGAAGAAATGGTCAAAATATAAAGTTTGAGGTTATAAATTAAAGCTTATTAGTCACGCTTTAAAATACTTTTTGCAGAAATTATCTATGAGTTGTAGTTTTAAAGTTATATGGTCTTGAAAGTGATTAAAAATTAATTTTTTCGAAAAATCGTTAAAATTTCAGACAGCCATAACTTCTAAACTAATCGACCGAATCAGCCCATCTTCGAACTTAACCGTGGTAATCACACATAGAATAAGTGTGGGAAATTTCATTAAGATCGGATAAGAATTGTAGACGCAATCGTGTCCTCAAAAGTCGGTTCTATTACATATATATACATACATATATAAATTTTTCAACGAGTGGTATTTTTGAACTCTACTCAACTAATTATGATAGTTTATGACGAAATCCCTTGTAAAATCGACCATGAGGACAAATACAATAGTTAGATTTTTAAAAAAATCTACCTAAAAGACTTGAAGTGTTGTAGTCGTATCTCCAATAAGTTATTTTAATAACAATAAAGAAGAACAGAAAGATAGCGACAAGTCCAAGTGTACAATAATTAAAAAAATTATATAAAAATAAAATTTTTTCTATAAAAAAAAACGCATGGTTGTTTTTAGTAATTAAAAAAAAATATTGCGTAAAAATTTATTTGTTTATAACAAATTGTTTGCTTAAGAAACAAATAACAAATGAATGAAAAAAAATTTTTTTTTCTAATATAAGAGAACATGATAAATAATGATTTAAAAAAAATTATGGTAGCTTAAGACGCGTTTTCATTTGTTTCTCTATTCGCACTCAACTGGATATACGGTACTATCTTTCTTGCACGTGTACAGTAAATGGGAACTTTGTCCAAGCTTTTCTCGTAAACAAATGGAAGTTATCAAAAAATTGAAGCGCACTTCGCTAGTTCATAGAGTAAAGCATCGGGTTTGTGTCTTTATTTTGTGTTTAGAGCTTTCATTTCAGAGAAAAGCTGGGACAAAATTATCTGAAAACCATTCTTAATATTAATATTGAGTAAAAATTAACTAATTAATTCACGTTGTGGGTCCATTCTGAAAACACTTTGATCTACTCTGGATTAACTCTGAAACCACTTTGGTTCCACTCTGGAAAAAGGGCACAAAACCACACTGGAAACATACTGGATTTAGAATGTTTACATTCTGACTATGATTCCAGAGTGTTCCCAGAGTGGGTTGAAGGTCGCAAGGGCGAGCCCGCAAACGATTTTGTCTTTCCATTCAAAGTTCCCTCTCCGATATCGGAATATTCAATTAATTATTTATTTTGAAACTCTAAGATATTAAAATCACTGAAATGATTTGATCCTTAAATTTATATGATAATAAGTATAATTTTCTATGCATTTTCAGAGAGCCCCGGGAAAAAATGATCAGATATGAACAGGCATGAGTCTTCAGGTCTGATCAGATATGAAAAATGACCGGGTCTGATCAGACCTGGCCAGGCATGTTCAGGTCTGATCAGGTATGTTCATGTCTGTTCATGCCCACCCAGGAAAAAAATTATAGATAAAAAATGGTCCTAAATAATTATATATAATAATGTATAACTATATACAACTATATATAATTATTTCTATAAAAAAATAAGCAAAAAAAAAAAATTCGGGCGTGTGCAGGATTTGAACCGTGGACCTCGCGCTCGAAAGTTTTACCCGCTACCCATTGACCTAAGAGATTGATTTAAAAAGTTAGTTTCGTATGAACTTGAAGTAATAAAAATCTTATACGTGATAGATTCTTGGTCAACAAAATTTTATATCTTATACATGATAGATTTTTAGTCAACAAAATTTTATATCTAATTTATTAATTATTGATTTATAGTTATATGAAATTATATATGTTCTATTTAATTATAACTACGTTAGCTAGATATAATTATAACTAAGTTAGTTATATTTAATTATAACTAAGATTTTAAACTTAATCCCATATATCAGGCTAGATCAGACATGATCAAGCATGAACAGGTATGATCAGGCCTGAGCGTATTTAACATTTCTGACATGAACAGCTATGAACAGACATGAACAGGTATGATCAGGCCTAAGCGTATTTAACGCTTCAGACATGAACAGCTATGAACAGACATGAACAGGTATGATCAGGCCTAAGCGTATTTAACGCTTCGTACATGAACAAATATGAACAGACATGAGCAGGCATGAACAGCCATGATCATGCCTGAGCGTATTTAACGTTTCAGACATGAGCAGATATGAACAGACATGGGCAGGTATGATCAGGCCTGAGAGTATTTAACGCTTCAGACATGAACAGGTATGATCAGGCCTGACCATGTCTAATTTCAGGTCCGATCATACATGAACAGGCATGATCAGGTCTAATTTCAGGCCTGATCATACATGAACAGGCATGGTCAGATCTGATCATTTTTTCCCGGGAGACATCTATTTTGATGCTCTAATAATTTTGAAATAAGTGCACAATACATTTATTTGAACTTAAAAAAATAAAAATTCAAAATTTAATTTTTCAAAGTTAATTGTAAAAGTGTCGTCGCGAGTCACAATATCAAATATTCTGTTTTTGATAACTTTGACCATTGAAAACCGACGGTCAGCAAATATTTCAATTATGTTAAAAAAATTACTTGAGATCAGGCTTGAGACCTGATCGTGATATAATGACTACGTCTTGGTTTTACAGTATAACGGGACTTACTCTTCGCTTAATCAGCAATGAAAATCTCGAGTGATCCCAAAAAAAAAAAAAAACTAAAATGATTGATAAAGAAACCGTAATTAAAATATTTACCCAAAATATCCATACGCAGTATGTTTTATTAAAATTATTTTTATCGTATTAAATAAATATATTTAAATGACTCATCATAAAACAATTTTGCAGTTTTCCGTAGCAACAATTTAAACTAATATTCGGTAGCATATATATCTACAAGTATCAATTGTAATCACGATACAAATTTAAAATATTCGTAGCAACACTTTTAATTGTATGAAAATAATTAACTTTTTAAAAATTAATTTAAATAGAATAATAAAATTATAAAAATATAATCATTATTTTGGGCTTGTTATGTTCCCGTAATATTTTATCGATTAAATTAAATTAATTACTTTTAATAAATAAATGGGAAGTTGCAGTGTATGGCCGTTTTGGCCTTGTATACTTGCTTTTCATCGCAAACTGCTTACTTCTCCTTCTGCCTTCATTGGGTGGCTGAGGCGAAGCTCTAGTAATCGGTAAAATTCTCATTTTACCGATCACTAGATCCTCATCCTGCGTCTAACACTAAAAGACCTCCGTTCGAGCCCGACGCGTCACTAAGCGGTCACTCAGCCAAGTAGAAATCATGCTCGATGCTGCTTAACGTCGATGATCACCCGAGCCACGCGCGTGCCGAACGGCTGCCTCTGTTGCAAAATTAATTACTTTTAATAAATTAATTTTATCCGATGTAACGGAAATCAGTTATGATAAGAGAGTTGCCGTGGCTCGCGGGTAGTCTAAAAAGATGACGATGCATGAGATGCAAGCCAAGACGATTTTCTCACAGGGAACCTGAGATGCAGGGTCAACATTTTGTCAACTTTGTTGGCTTTATTATATTTTTATAACAAAACAGTCAGTCTTGGAGAGAGCTCATAGAGCTCGACCCTCTGCTCTCCTCTCCAAGCTTAATAAACTCCATTAATTTTAAATTAATTTAACTTTATTCTGGGCTGCCATTAGGCAGTCCGATACCCTACAACTCCAAGGTTACTTTGGGTACTACTACTGGCAGCCCAAAAATCATCAACCTAATACTAGGTGCTGATACCGGCCGCCCAATAATTTATCCAGTCCTGGGTGCTGCCACCGTCTGCTCAGGATTCTCCAAATCCTGCATCCTTATAAATAATATGGAGACCGGGTCGGAAAAAGGTTTCAGGGTGTAGTCTAGTTGGTCATTTTTGAAAAATCGTTTTTTTTTTTTTTTTTTTTTTACATTTTTTGAATGTAGGTGTTTTCTTGGAGTTTCGTCGGTGTTATCGCGGAGTTTTATCGGAGTTTTTTGGGTGTTTCTTTGTAGTTTAGTCGGAGTTTCCACAGATTCTAGCACTTTTAGCGCCACCGTAGAAATTCGAAAAAAACTCGATTAAAACTGGGTGCACCAAGGGAGTTTTAACGGCATTTTTATGACAGTAACGCGGTATTTTTGTATACAGTTACGACACGGAGTTTTTGCGGAGTTTTGTTGGTGTTCTCTTGGAGTTTCCTCGGTGTTATCACGCAGTTTTCTTGGTGTTTTATGGGAGTTTTTAATGTGTTTCTTTGTAGTTTAGTCAGAGGTTATACGGATTCTCGCGCTTTTAGCGCCACCGTAAGAATTCGGAAAAAACTCGATTGAAACTCGGTGCACCAAGGGAGTTTCGACGGCATTTTCATGGTAGACACGCAGTATTTTTGTGTACAGTTACGAAACGGAGTTTTGTCGATGTTCTTGATGAGTTTCGTGGGTGTTCTCTTGGAGTTTCATCGGTGTTTTCGCGGAGTCGTGTTTGGGCTTGCTCGGAATTCTTATGGTAATTTTTCATGGTTTTAGCGGAGTGTATTGAGGGTTTTCTCGTCGTTTTGGTGGTGGTAACTTGGAGTTTGTATGGCACACTTATGGCATTTTGAAATAAAAAACTTGAACATTTACACCATCGGTGGTGTGAACGTTCCAATTCACACAGTCCAAAAGTTAACACTGTGCGTCGTGTGACTTTCACACCAGCAGTGTTGAAAATTTTAACACCAAATCATTCACACCACACCGTGGACTCCAAATTTTTTACAGTGCTTAGATGTCATTAACAATATTAAAGCTTTAGGTTATACGTTAGGATGTTAAAATGATAATTATGATTATAAAATCAAACTGATACGTTGATAAATTTACTAAATTAACGTAAATATATGCTAGAGATTAATATAAATAAATTAAATAAATCAATGCCATTTAATTTAAAAAATTCATATAACTTTA
Organism: Microplitis deprimator; assembly: GCA_964016945.1. Classification (NCBI taxonomy): domain Eukaryota; kingdom Metazoa; phylum Arthropoda; class Insecta; order Hymenoptera; family Braconidae; genus Microplitis; species Microplitis deprimator. Next base: position 13,262,765 of record OZ024706.1, on the reverse strand, counting down.
TTTAAGAAATAATATTTAATAAATTAATATAATCAAATTATAAGTTTAAATTCAATTAATTACTTTTATTATAAAATTAGCAATTTTTAATAAAAGTAGTGAAATACTTTAAACCATTTGAATAGTTTAAAATTTTAATGACAGTTACTATTCACTTAAATGATAAGTGATAATATTAAATTGTAGCTATAATTATAGCTACAATTTAATAGTATCACTTATTAATTATCATCATTAATTAATTTACATTATAAAATAAAGAATTTATAATAAATGCAATATTTGTCTTGACCACCCACAATCGAATTTCCACAATAGTATCAATTCTTTTATACATTTTTAAATATTGATTTCTATAGAATTGTTATTTATCGTTCTACTTTTTAATCACGATAATAAACTATTTATTACACCACTAATTTAGTATAGTAATAAATTATATATAAACAAATTCATATAAAATTATTTGTATTATAGTTATTATCATTTTTAATTACACAACAGTTTACTTAGCAAATTTCGATCATGAATTTGAAGTTATTTAGTATATTATGTAAATTTAAATATACCTTGATGAAGACAGTACATAGGTGTATGCAACGTTTAATCAGGAAATCATTCTAAGTCATCGATTATTCTTTAATCAAATGAAGTATTTAAGATAAACCAATATGAGCAATAATTTAATTAAAAAATAGATTTACTTATAATTACAGAGATATGCATTTCATAATTAGTACTTTATTCTTATGTAAAATGAATTTTTCAATTAAAAAAATAAATATCATTTACTTTGAATCAACGTTTTTCATAATCAAATTCTAGTATACACTACATTATATACTTAATACCGTTGAAAAGCCACGAATCTATCAGATAAATTCCAAGAATATATCGACAGTACATCCACAAAACTCCGCAAAAACTCTAATAAAACTCCGAGTGTTAAAGCCGCTAAAACTCTGACGAAACACTGATGAAACTCCGTGAAAACCCTCACAAAACTCCGGAGACGCACCAACAAAACTCCAAGAAAACACCGGCAAAACACAGACGAAAGTCCAAAAAAACACAGCGACAACTCCGTGAAAACCCTAACAAAACTCCGGAGAAACACCAACAAAACTCCAAGAAAACACCGACGAAAGTCAAAAAAACACAAGAGAAACCTTGTCTTGTAACTGCACAAGAAACGCCGCCCTTCTATGATCAAAACACCGTCGTAACTCCGTCGATACACTGTGGAAACACTGTAAGGGAGTTAACACTTTAGAAACTGCGTGTTTTTACCACGTTTCTACGGTGTCGTCAAAACTGCTAGGGATGTTAAAACTGTGATTTGAACTAATTTTTTTTTAGAAATAACAGCGAAAAAAGAACACTTGCCTTCAGTTTTTTTCATTTTTCTTAATTGAAATTAATAAAAGTAGTCCGAAATTAGTATCGCTAGTCTATCTCGTAGCTACTGTCATACCGAATCTAAAACACTTCGATTTTTTTGTGTCAGATAAGCCGTTGCTGAGTTATCGTGATCGAGCCGACCTGCCTTTAAATTATGGCGTTCCGTGAGTACACCTTTTGTATGAACATACTGATAAAAATGAATAAAAAAAAATTTTTTTTATAATAAAAGACTTCATTTATCATCCCTAACAGTGCTTGTATACTTATCTTTCATAGCAAGCTCACCAGAAATTCCCAAAAATAGACTATTTTTTTAGCCCACGAACTAGGCTACACCCTTAAATCACGAAAATTTAATAAAATTAATAATTAATAAAAAAAAAAAAAAATCGATGACCAGGGCCGAACAAGGGTCTATCGACACTCTGATGATGCCAAACCTGGACTTTTATAATTAATTAAAAGTATTTAAATTAATTATTGACAATTTCCAGTATGTAACAGTAATGCTGTGACCAGGATCAGCAACCATTGGTTATAAACAATAAAAATAATTTTTAAATATTGAATTTAATATTGGGAAATTTCCAGTATATAACATGCGAAAGATTTTTTGACATGAAAAGCAGTTTATTGATGCAAAATTAAAAATTTAAGTAAATTTTAGCACTTGATCGAAAAAAAATCTGGCCTTCCTTCTTTGACCCTAACATTTTTTTGACTCAAAAACATTTCTGTTCAGCCAAGATAGTTTTTTTCTGTGCAAAACTTTCCGCTGTTCCTGGTTCTTGAGCTTGAAAATATTATTGTCAATACATAGTTGTGCTATTTGAGCTCGACAAGACTTTCAAGAACATTGATATTTTCGAGCTTGAAAAAAATAACATTTTGCATTAATATCAGAGAATTTGAAAAATTGAAAATAATCAACAAGGATCGGTTTTTTAAAATTTGCTCTAGTTTATACTTGATAAATTAATCTTTTTGAACACACATTAGTAGCAATGATCAAGATGAAGAGTAACATGAGTTTTGAATCATACCGGATGTTAACACATAAAACATTCGGTAACAATGTCAAAAACAGTGATTTTTCCAAATTTTTATTGGTGATATTATTTAAACTAACGAACCGATTGCAATAAATTGTGTAGCGATCATCAAAAGCTCAGTAGACAAAAGGCCCCTATAAATTTCGGAAAAAATTATGGATTACATTATGCATTACCCGGAAAAATTGAAGTGAGTTAATATTTTATAAATTTCTCATCATCGATATCTCTCAAACTAATCAACCATTTTTTATGTTTGAAGCTACATTCGACGCAGTTTTTCAGCCTCTAAAGCTAAAAAAAAATCATAGCTAACCAGTTGCAATTACAGAGTTTATCAGAAAAAAAAAACTTTTCTGAAATTCTTTTGACAACAATATGTTTTAAACAAATAATCCGATTTTGATGGTTGAGGTGAAATTCAAAGCGGCTTATAGAGTTATAAAACTGATAATACTTAAAAATAGACCGACTTAATAGTTTCCAAAATATTCAAGTAAAACGAAAAAAAAGAATTATTTTTTATTTGTATTTCTTACATATCTCAGAGTCTATTTGATTAGATGATCTCAAATTTGCACGAAACTTAAGTTTAAACGGACTCTTTCGAACACCGCCAAACTTATCTAGATCGATTAATTTATCATAAAGATATGAGACTTACATTCATACCCACATACACATACGCACACTCACACACACACCGTAGCGAGGGTATAAAGTCCTTAAGGACCTTTTTCATACCAAAAATTTTGACAGTGTGAGATCATAAATTCATTGTAAGTCACCTCGTCTTTTGTGATATCAATCGTTTCCAAAATTTTCCATAGATAACACTCAAAGTGTGCCAAAACTGGATAGAAACCTATAATATTTCTTCCTTATATACAAACATTAAATTATCATAACATTATATAGTTCTACATATTTACATTAATAATATTTTATAATCAAATTACATAACTCTAAATGATTGTTAGCCTTTGGTGAAGTATTCAGATTGCAGTTCGTCTGTTTAGTTATGGAAGCCACAAAATCTCTATTTTAACGTAATAAAAAAAAGTATTCTGTTATCTCCACAATATTTTATGTTGCAATAAATAAAAGCCGTCATAAAATGGTATTTAGCGAGTTAATAAGTTTTAATGTAATATCTTGCAAAAACGCTCAAGCACTATCTTGATTTGGTAACAATTCTTCTGCATAACTACAATTTTCAACATTTGGAGATAAATTCATTTAGTTTGTACAAAATAAAAGTTATTGGTATTTAGTGTTTCTTTGTTCGATATCAAGAAAAGTTTTTTATTGGCATAATTAATATTTAAGTTGACACATGATACTTTAAAAACCATGAGCTCCAAAAAACAAAAACAGGAACTAATACATTGTCACATTACCTATAATTGGAAATGATGTTTTTCTGCACTTAGTATTTTTGTGGGATAGTAATTAATGTAATACAACATTCATCTTATCTAATAGCGGGGATTCAAGATGTCTTTATTTACCGACTATAATGCAAGTTATTAATTCTGTGGTTTGCGCTGTAATATAATTTATAAGTTTTAGAAGTTTAAACTTTTGTATAAAGAGAAACAGCATGTAATTCTCAGACTATTCGAAGAAGATTATGCAGCTGCTAAAATGGGTAGGACATTGAAGAGAATTACTCACTTGATTCACGGTTGTATTTTAATAATTTTTTATTTGCAGTTGGAGATATTTATATTATTCAGTGTTGCTGTTTCACTACAACATCGTGCTATACGTCAAGCCGGATACAATTATGAACGCCCACAAGTCCCATTTATGTTACCAAAATATGATACGCCGTCAACGACTCCAAGAATTCCACCTCCACCTTCCACATACTTACCGCCTGTGATTAATGGTAATTAGTTTGCACCGATGATAGGATCGATAATGTGGTAGTTTAAGACATAACGCAATTTAACACTCGCTGGCTTACAATTCCCGAAAATATATATCTACATAAATGAATATATACTAACGGAATTTTAAATTCGAACTTTAACTGAAATATGCTATTATTTCAACAACTTTTATTAAATTCTATTCCCGTTTTTTAACTTGTTTAAAAAAAAGCAAGTCCTGGTATGAGTGCTTACGAAAACATTCTTTAATTTTATTCGCGAAGAAACAGGTAGGTGGCGTTACGTCTTAAGGCTGAACACATCTTTAATCAATTCAATAATAACATCTCTATGTTTCCAGTGACACCGCCACCACCACCACCACCACCACCACCACCGCCGCCGCCGCCACCACCACCACCACCACCACCACCACCACCACCACCACCACCACCACCACCACCACCACCACCACCACCACCACCACCACCACCACCACCACCACCACCACCACCACCACCACCACCACCACCACCACCACCACCACCACCACCACCACCACCACCACCACCACCACCACCACCACCACCACCACCACCACCACCACCACCACCACCACCACCACCACCACCACCACCACCACCACCACCACCACCACCACCACCACCACCACCACCACCACCACCACCACCACCACCACCACCACCACCACCACCACCACCACCACCACCACCACCACCACCACCACCACCACCACCACCGCCAATGACGCAAAGACCGATAATTTCGACACCAGCACCTACTTACCTTCCTCCGTATACATCAAGAGCCCCAGTATCAATGCCTCCATCAAGACCACCAGTACGCCCTCAACCACGCCCGACATATCAACCTCATATTCCATCAACCATGAATGTTCTAACCCCGAGACCGCAGCCACCTCCGCAGATGCCAGTGAACCGGCGATACATACCTCCATCAGGATGAATAGTTGTGTTATGCAATTAGAGTTTCATTAGTAGCTATCCTATTATTTTTAATTCAATCACAGACAGTTTTACAATTGCATAACATATTTCTTCTTTCTTGATGGTGCTTTTCAACAATTTAAAATTTCTGAGAGCTTTGGGAATATTTTAGATCTCAAAGATAATTTTTATATCAATATCCAATGCACCATGCAATGATATCGAAAGTTCTATGAAAGATTAGTTTGCGCAAGTTTTTAGTCATCTTTTCATTAATAACTTATTACACTCTAAAACTTATTGGAAAACACAAATAAATGAACCTAAATTATTTCATAATATAAAAACAACCAGTGAGTTTTTGGTTAAAGAATATACTCTCCAACTTTGAGTAAACCGGGGCTAAAACAAAAAAAAAATAAAAACTAGTACCTTTAGTTTTATTTTTTACTCTTTTCTATTCAAAAGTTACTCGAAATTGAGTATTTGTTACCCTAAACTTATTTTTTCTTCAGTGAACGGGGAAGCAAAACGGTCATAATAGTACAACGTCGGTGACGTAAATAAAGATTCAAAATATGTCTATTAAAACCCATGAGCTTCGAAAATGTCAATGAGATGTAAAAAATTTCTCATGGACCATAATTATGAGAATTTATCAGTTACATATATGAATATTTGTATATTAGTTATTACACTATGGATGTCTGTGAGAATGAATGATAAATTTTAAAATATAATATTCTGTGAGTGAAGTGTCGAATAAAATTTATAATAATGAATAAGTCCATCACTTTTATATGTTTGTATAAGTTTCTTCCAATGTATTTTGAGTAAGAATCAATAGACTAAGTTCTTATGTTACAGTGCTTGTAATATCTCAATAAGAAAATTTTGTAATTTCCCGCTAAGAAAATTGTACATTTTCAAAAATTCGGAAATTAATTGTTTTCATCCCGATTTTTGAAAATCGAATTTTCATCGGATGTCGACATTTTGAGGTCCTAAGAAGATATTCTGACTATTTTCAGAATGATGTAACAATATGTGGGCGTGTGTATGTATGGATTTATACTTTCCATATATTTTTAATGAATTAACTGATTGAGATGAATCTCGCGGCAATTCAAAGAGTGTGTTAGCCGTCAACTATTCTGAGAATTTCAGACCGACCAATTCAATAGATTCTAAGGTATAAGGAGAAATTTGAAGAAAAGAAATTTTTATTTAGTTTTTTAGGAATTTTTTAGAAACAGCTGGAACGATCAACTCCGAAATCTACTCAACTCTAGAACTCAATGAAACGCGTCGATTACCGCCTCAACCATCTCAATCTTTTAATTCGTTCAAGAAATACGAATATCTTCGTACAGTGTACAAACTCAAAACGCTCAGAAATGTATTTGCACTACTGTTTTCGAGCTCCTTGATCTCGAAAATAGCGGGAAGTTTTGGGGCTTGCCCGTAGAGCCAACCGTTGCCCAGATTTTTCCATAGTTATTTATTATTTTTTTTGCCTTAAAACGAACTTTAAATGCTATTATATCTATCTACTTTTCAATTAAAATTCAGACTTCAAAAAACAATATAATAAATAAGAAAAAATTTTTATCATCCAATCAACTGCGACAAAAACCGCATAGAAACCAATACAGTCAATAGGATTCTGTGCGGTTTTTGTCGCAGTTGAGTGGATTCTATGGGAATTTTTGGATAGGGTTCCGAGCAAATCTAACAATTACATTAATCTTAATTATTAATTAAAAAAAAAGCAATTATATTGAGTTTCATTATCAATTTGGCAAGAATTTATTATTTCAATTCTTTAATTAATTCGAAAAAACAATTTTTAATTAATTTCTGTTACTTCCGATTAATTTTTATAATTTTCAAAACAATTTTTTTTTAATTCATAAATTTTATAACATACAATGAACCACGTGAACAACAAAATATCTATTAAGGAAAATCTTAGTGTGAAGAATAATGCGTGCGCCGACCAAGATAAGAAAATTTTGGGCCTCAGAAACAAAAAAGGTCTCGCTCTTTTCTGGCTGCAATCATCAAGGTGCGAACAAGTTGTTACAATGAAGAAAAAGAAAATGAAAAGTGTAGTATAAATTAAACTAGTATATTAATTTGAAGCTCATCAAGTATTTACACAGGAAAACAGGTATTACAAAATAAAATCAAAATATTTAGGTTTCCACTTATTAAATTGGTGTATTACCGTACGATGGACGGTGTGGCTCAATAAGTTATAGATTAAATTGAACGGAATATAGTATAGTGCCGGATAGCTCAACTGGTAGAGCACTCGGCGCGATACCGACATGGTCTGGGTTCGATTCCCAGTTCGGGCTATCTATATTTTTCTCAATTTATCTATAAATTGTCTTATTGAGAAGGTTTGCATGTTTAGGTTTCCACTTATTAAATTGGATAATAAAAAAATTATTATTAGCGAACTAGACAGTTTTACTCGTGCACCAAAAGCTCCAAGTGCTACAACTGACCAAGTTGGCCACGAATCTCTGAATTCGAAAAAAAAAATACTGAAGAAAAAAATAAAAAATTATAATTAGCGTACTAGACAGTAATACTGGTGCACCAAAGGCTCCAAGTGCTGAAGCTGACCAAGATGGTCACGACTCTAGACATTTTTTTTAAGTATCGAAGTGATTGAAAAAAATTACTTTCAGCCAACTAGACATTTTCACTAGTACATCAAGCGAACAAATCGAGTCTTATTTTTTGTCTTAAAATCGAGTCTTACTTTTTGTCTTAAAATCAAGTCTTACTTTTTGTCTTGAAATTAAGTCTTATTTCTTGTGATAAATATTAGTCTTATTTTTTGTCATAAAATTGAGTCTTATTATTTGTCTTAAAATTAAGTCTTACTTTTTATCTTAAAATTAAGTCTTATTTTTTGTCTCAAATTCGGGTCTTACTTTTTGTCTTGAAATTAAGTCTTATTTCTTGTCATAAAATCGAGTCTTACTTTTTGTCTTAAAATCGAGTCTTATTATTTATCTTGAAATTAAGTCTTATTATTTGTCTTAAATTCAAGTCTGACTTTTTGTCTTAAAATTAAGTCTTATTATTTGTCTTCAAATTACGTCTTACATTTTGTTTTAAAATTAAGTCTTACTTTTTGTCTTAAAATTAAGTCTTACTTTTTGTCTTAAAATTGAGTCTTACTTTTTGTCTTAAAATTGAGTCTTACTTTTTGTCTTAAAATTAAGTCTTATTCTTTATCTTAAAATTAAGTCTTATTTTTTGTCTTAAAATCGAGTATTACTATTTGTCTTAAAATCGAGTCTTACTTTTTGTCTTGAAATTAAACCTTATTTCTTGTCATAAGATGAAGTCTTACTTTTTGTCTTAAAAACGAGTCTTACTTCTTGTCATAAAATTGAGTCTTATTATTTGTCTTAGAAACGAGTCTTACTTTTTGTGTTGAAATTAAGTCTTATTATTTGTCTAAAAATTAAGTCTTATTTTTTGTCTTAAAATCGGGTCTTACTTTTTGTCTTGAAATTAAGTCTTACTTTTTGTCATAAAATTGAGTCTTATCATTTGTCTTAAAATCGAGTCTTATTATTTGTCTCAAAATCGAATCTTACTTTTTGTCTTCAATTCGAGTCTGACATTTTGTCTTAAAATTAAGTCTTATTATTTGTCTTAAAATTGAGTCTTACTTTTTGTCTTAAAATTGAGTCTTAATTTTTGTCTTGAAATTAAGTGTTACTTTTTGTCTTAAACTCGAGTCTTACTTTTTGTCTTGAAATTTAGTCTTACTTTTTGTCTTAAAATTAAGTCTTATTATTTATCTTAATATTGAGTCTTATTTTTTGTCTTAGAATCGAGTCTTACTTTTTGTCAGAAAATTGAGTCTTACTTTTTGTCTTGAAATTAAGTCTTACTTTTTGTCTTAAAATTGAGTCTTACTTTTTGTCTTAAAATTGAGTCTTACTTTTTGTCTTAAAATTAAGTCTAATTATTTATCTTAAAATTAAGTCTTATTTTTTGTCAGAAAATTGAGTCTTACTTTTTGTCTAAAAATTAAGTCTTATTTTTTGTCTTAAAATCGGGTCTTACTTTTTGTCTTGAAATTAAGTCTTACTTTTTGTCATAAAATTGAGTCTTATCATTTGTCTTAAAATCGAGTCTTATTATTTGTCTTAAAATCGAATCTTACTTTTTGTCTTCAATTCGAGTCTGACATTTTGTCTTAAAATTAAGTATTATTATTTGTCTTAAAATTGAGTCTTACTTTTTGTTTTAAAATTGAGTCTTAATTTTTGTCTTGAAATTAAGTCTTACTTTTTGTCTTAAACTCGAGTCTTACTTTTTGTCTTGAAATTTAGTCTTACTTTTTGTCTTAAAATTAAGTCTTATTATTTATCTTAATATTAAGTCTTATTTTTTGTCTTAGAATCGAGTCTTACTTTTTGTCATAAAATTGAGTCTTACTTTTTGTCTTGAAATTAAGTCTTATTTTTTGTCTTAAAATCGAGTCTTACTTTTTGTCTTAAAATCGAGTCTCACTTTTTGTCTTAAAATCGAGTCTTATTATTTGTCTTAAAGTCGAGTCTTACTTTTTGTCTTAAAATCAAGTCTTACTTTTTGTCTTGAAATTAAGTCTTACTTTTTGCCATAAAATTGAGCCTTATTATTTGTCTTAAAATCGAGTCTTACTTTTTGTCTTGAAATTAAGTCTTACTTTTTGTCTTGAAATTAAGTTTTACTTTTTGTCTTGAAATTAAGTCTTAGTTTTTGTCTTAAATTCGAGTCTGACTTTTTGTCTTGAAATTGAGTCTTATTATTTGTCTTAAATATAAGTCTTACTTTTTTTCTTAAAATTAAGTCTTACTTTTTGTCTTGAAATTAAGTCTTACTCTTTGTCTTAAAATCGAGTCTTACTTTTTGTCTTGAAATTCAACCTTATTTCTTGTTATAAAATTAAGTCTTACTTCGTATCGAAATTGAGTTTTATTTTTGTCTTAAAATCGAGTCTTATTTTGTTTTAAAACTAAGTCTGACTTTTTGTTTCAAAATCAAGTCTTACTTTTTGTCTTAAAATTGAGTCTTGCTTTTTGTCTTGAAATTAAGTCTTATTTCTTGTGATAAAATTTAGTCTTACTTCTTGTCATAAAATTGAGTCTTATTATTTGTCTTAAAATCGAGTCTTAGTTTTTGTCTCGAAATTAAGTCTTATTTCTTGTCATAAAATTGAGTCTTCCTTTTGTCTTAAAATTGAGTCTTATTTTTTGTCTTGAAATTAAGTCTTATTTTTTGTCTTGAAATTGAGTCTTATTTTTTGTCTTAAAATCGAGTCTTAGTTTTTGTCTTGAAATTAAGTCTTATTTCTTGTTATAAAATTAAGTCTTACTTTTTGTCTTAAAATCGAGTCTTACTTTTTGTCATAAAATTAAGTCTTATCATTTGTCTTAAAATTAAGTCTCACTGTTTGTCTTAAAATTAAGTCTCACTGTTTGTCTTAAAATCGAGTCTTACTTTTTGTCATAAAATTAAGTCTTATCATTTGTTTTAAAATTAAGTCTTACTTTTTGTCTTAAAATCGAGTCTTACTTTTTGTCTTAAAATCGAGTCTTACTTTTTGTCTTAAAATCGAGTCTTACTTTTTGTCTTGAAATCGAGTCTTACTTTTTATCTTAAAATCGAGTCTTATTATTTGTCTTAAAGTCGAGTCTTACTTTTCGTCTGAAAATCAAATGTTACTTTTTTTCTTGAAATTAAGTCTGACTTTTTGTCTTAAAATTAAGTCTTACTTTTTGTCTTGAAATTAAGTCTTACTTTTTGTCTTAAAATCGAGTCTTATTTTTTGTCTTAAAATCGAGTCTTACTTTTTGTCTTAAAACTAAGTCTTACTTTTTGTCTTGAAATTAAGTCTTATTTTTTGTCTTAAAATCGAGTCTTACTTTTTGTCTTAAAATCGAGTCTCACTTTTTGTCTTAAAATCGAGTCTTATTATTTGTCTTAAAGTCGAGTCTTACTTTTTGTCTTAAAATCAAGTCTTACTTTTTGTCTTGAAATTAAGTCTTACTTTTTGCCATAAAATTGAGCCTTATTATTTGTCTTAAAATCGAGTCTTACTTTTTGTCTTGAAATTAAGTCTTACTTTTTGTCTTGAAATTAAGTTTTACTTTTTGTCTTGAAATTAAGTCTTAGTTTTTGTCTTAAATTCGAGTCTGACTTTTTGTCTTGAAATTGAGTCTTATTATTTGTCTTAAATATAAGTCTTACTTTTTTTCTTAAAATTAAGTCTTACTTTTTGTCTTGAAATTAAGTCTTACTCTTTGTCTTAAAATCGAGTCTTACTTTTTGTCTTGAAATTCAACCTTATTTCTTGTTATAAAATTAAGTCTTACTTCGTATCGAAATTGAGTTTTATTTTTGTCTTAAAATCGAGTCTTATTTTGTTTTAAAACTAAGTCTGACTTTTTGTTTCAAAATCAAGTCTTACTTTTTGTCTTAAAATTGAGTCTTGCTTTTTGTCTTGAAATTAAGTCTTATTTCTTGTGATAAAATTTAGTCTTACTTCTTGTCATAAAATTGAGTCTTATTATTTGTCTTAAAATCGAGTCTTAGTTTTTGTCTCGAAATTAAGTCTTATTTCTTGTCATAAAATTGAGTCTTCCTTTTGTCTTAAAATTGAGTCTTATTTTTTGTCTTGAAATTAAGTCTTATTTTTTGTCTTGAAATTGAGTCTTATTTTTTGTCTTAAAATCGAGTCTTAGTTTTTGTCTTGAAATTAAGTCTTATTTCTTGTTATAAAATTAAGTCTTACTTTTTGTCTTAAAATCGAGTCTTACTTTTTGTCATAAAATTAAGTCTTATCATTTGTCTTAAAATTAAGTCTCACTGTTTGTCTTAAAATTAAGTCTCACTGTTTGTCTTAAAATCGAGTCTTACTTTTTGTCATAAAATTAAGTCTTATCATTTGTTTTAAAATTAAGTCTTACTTTTTGTCTTAAAATCGAGTCTTACTTTTTGTCTTAAAATCGAGTCTTACTTTTTGTCTTAAAATCGAGTCTTACTTTTTGTCTTGAAATCGAGTCTTACTTTTTATCTTAAAATCGAGTCTTATTATTTGTCTTAAAGTCGAGTCTTACTTTTCGTCTGAAAATCAAATGTTACTTTTTTTCTTGAAATTAAGTCTGACTTTTTGTCTTAAAATTAAGTCTTACTTTTTGTCTTGAAATTAAGTCTTACTTTTTGTCTTAAAATCGAGTCTTATTTTTTGTCTTAAAATCGAGTCTTACTTTTTGTCTTAAAACTAAGTCTTACTTTTTGTCTTGAAATTAAGTCTTATTTTTTGTCTTAAATTCGAGTTTTACTTTTTGTCTTGAAATTTAGTCTTACTTTTTGTCTTAAAATCGAGTCTTACTTTTTGTCTTGAAATTTAGTCTTACTTTTTGTCTGGTTGACTGAAATTCTATTTTTTAATGTCTTTGATATTTAAAAAAAATCCAGAGAGTTTTGGTCATTTCGGACAACTTTAACAATTTCACGACTTGATGTACCAGCGAAAATGTCTGGTTGACTGAAATTTTTTTTTTTTTTATGTTTGATATTTAAAAAGACTCGAGGGAGTCCGGACCATCTTGGACAACTTTAAAAATTGCATCAATTGATGTACCAGCGAGAATGTCTGGTTGACTGAAATTTTTTTTTTTAATGTCTTCGATATATAAAAAAACTCCAGAGTCCCGATCATCTTGGACAACTTCAAAAATTGCATAAATTGATGTACCAGTGAAAATGTCTGGTTGACTGAAATTTTTTTTTTTAATGTCTGTGATATTTAAAAAAACTCCAGAGTCCTGACGATCTTGGATAACTTCAAAAATTGCATCAATTGATGTACCAGCGAAAATGTCTGGTTGACTGAAATTTTTTTTTTTAATGTCTTTGATATTAAAAAAAAAATCCAGAGAGTCTTGGTCATTTCAGACAACTTTAACAATTTTACGACATGATGTACCATCGAAAATGTCCGTTTGACTGAATTTTTTTTTTTTTAATGTCTTTAATATTAAAAAAAAAAAAATCCAGAGAGTCTCGGTCATCTCGGAGAACTTTAACACTTGGAGTACTTGGTGTACTAGTGACAATGTCTAATTGGCTGAAAATAATTTATTTTTATTTCCTTCAATATTTTAGTTCTAAATTCAGAATGTCCTGGTCATTTTGGACATAGAATTTGCGTGAATTTGCATCCGTTTTGACTCAATCGGTCTAACTTAGTTACGATTCAAGACGATCAACTCTAAATCAAGTTTTATTTTCGACTCGGGAAAGAATACGATTTCTCTTTAAGACAAAAAATAGGAATTTATTTTGAGACAGCAAATAAGACTCAATTCCAAGACGAAAATGAGACTTAATTCTAAGACAAAAAATAAAACTTAATTTTGAGACAAAGAATTTGACTTTTTTCCAATACCCGATCGAAAAAGTTTTTTAAATTTTCAAATACTCTATTCAGCGTGCAAATTATGTTCTAATTAAAAAAAATTTTTTCAAGCCGTTGGCTAAAGTGATATCATCTAAAAGATTTTCAAAATGATACACTTAGTTTACATTCATTCAAAATATAGTTGAGTGCATATTTCAGAATTTCAACAAATGAAGTTTGACATCAAGATCACATATATACATGGTTATGTGACTAGTATATTTGTTTTGCATTGATTAAATTCATTTTTATTTTGTCGCTCGTTTCACTCGATTCAAATAAACAAATACAAATCTATAATAATTCAACCAATCAGAAATTTAGCTCCTCTCATCTTTTATCTCTCTCTTTCAAAAAAACCAAATTCTTGGCCTTAATTATAATTAATCTAACAGTTTCTATTAACGACTAACTTTCATTTATGGATATGAACGAGTATGCTTAGTCATGCATGATCAAGTTTGAATATTCATAAATATTTTTCACTATTTGCATATAACCGTGAAAGATTAAGGTTGACCATGCATAGCCTTGTACGATCATGTCTGCGCGGTACATGATCACGGATGACAGAGCATGCTCAATCATGGCCTTTCTCGAGGGATGACATCTCTGGATACACATTTCTAACGTAAGTCATGAGCAAGCCTGATTTAGAATGAGCCATGCATGATCATTCTTGATCACGAATGAGTCATGTCTGGCCATAAATGAGTTATGCATGATCAAGTATGAACCATGTATGGTCATGCATAACAGAGCATGCTCAATCATGACCTTTCCTGATAGATCATATCTCTGGATAGAATTATTCCTAATGTAAGTAATGCGCGATTCTGATCTAGAATAAGCCATGCATGATCATGCTTGATCACACATGGGTCATGCCTGGTCATGAATGAGTCATGACTGGTCATGAAGAGTCATGCAGGATCAAACCTAAATTGTGCATGAATCATGCACGGTCAGGCATGAACCATGCATGAATCCTGCATGATCATGCATGGTGATTTTTTCCCGGGCTTATAGCTGTAAAATAGTGTATGTACACTATTTATCAGTGGTTTCCACTATTTCAGATTTAGAGAGAATGATACTGCGAAGAGAGCTGTCCAATCGACTGAAGAATATATTAATACTCTACCTTAAGGACAAAAATGAAAAATAATATGTTATTCAAATCGTAAGTGCTCTCTAAAACTGAATTAGTGAAATTTACTGCAAATTAGTGGATATTCACTATTTATCCTGCTATAAATATACCACTAATTCAATCAGTGATATACTTATAGCTGGTTTCCAGTGCATATCCACTAATTCGCAGTGAATTTCATTAATTCAGTTTTGGAGAGTGAGTATAAAAAAATTTTCAAATGCCACCGAAGAATGTTCAATGAAACAAAATCTTAATCAGTATGTTAAAAAATTTATTTAATCTGTTATATTTTGCCCGATAAATTTCAAAATTTTGAACTTAACTCTTCAGTCACATTATTATTCAGTTATCTGAATTTTTTGACAGTAATTTTTTCGATAGCACAATTAAAATTGAATATTTTTCGCAATGAAAAATTCACGGTGATTTAAATAATGATAATTTTGCGATCAAAGTAAAAAAATCAAATAAATTACTGCCCAGTGAACACCCCTATCGAAAAGTTCTCATAGAATCGTCAGAAGTTCTCATAGAATAGACAGAAGTCTATCAGTTTTTATGCAGTCTTTGTCGCATTTCAGTGGATTCTATGGGAACTTTTCAACAGGGACATGACCTTATTTTGACGTCATACGTAGGTCACAGAAATGTCACGGCATCTTATGTAAATTTGATGTCAATCTGACGTTCTGCATGACTTTAATATGATGTAAAATCTTGATATCATATTGATGTAAGCATGACTCTTGTATGACGTCACAGTTATGACGTATGTATTACGTATGCTTGACATAACATCTACATCACATTGTTATGTATTAATAAAGTCATTATCGTATATCATAATGACGTAATTTTTAAATCATACATTTATGTCAGTAGCAAAGTCACGGTTATACGTAATGTGGATGTCACTCTTAAATCATATCTTTATATCAGTAACAAGTCAGTATTTTACGCAATGCTGATGTAATTTCCGAGTCATAGTTTTTTTATCATCTATTTATTAAAATAAAACAATTATAGAATGAATTTTCAAAAATGTGTAAATGTGTAAAAATAACAACTAAATGTCGAACATTTTTGGGGCCAAAGTAATCAATAAACTCGATAATAGATTTCAGACGTTTTAGATTAAAACAATAGCGTGAGCATAAAAAAGTTAACTTTATTTTTTAAATGATATACCGAAAATATCATTGAGGATGACAAAGAAAATGTAACGACAGTTTGAACTCTTTTGATATTAAGCTTGTAAAGTTTAGTATTGCAATTTTTCAATCGATAAAATTTCATACAATTTTGTGGAATTATTTAAGGTTTCGCAAAATTTTATATAAGATTTTTTTAATTTCACATCACAACAGAAAATTAAAAAATTTGAAGAAACTTAATAAAATTTTACATAATTTTTTATAAGTATCGTCGAGGCCGTCAAATATTGTTTTTATAAAATTTCATATAAGTCCATGGAGTTTTTTTAAATTTTGTAAGAATCCATCACAAAAACTCATGAACTCTGTTTTTACCGGCATTTCGCTCTAAATACATCAATTAAGCATAAGACTTGAAGTCTCGTGATGTGACCAGTGAGCAACGTTCAGGATTACCAGCCAAGAGGAGCCGTGTTTGAAACCAGCAGACGCTCAGGATTTTTTCATCATTTACTGCTATCAAATCTAGTTTCGGAATTCGTAATGCGTTCGCGCGCTAATAATCAAATCAGAAATTCGGTGTTTAATTTTTTTTTTTTTTTTTTTTTTCAACTATATTTGTTCCGGATTGATGATTTTGACATCACCCATATGTCATACTGACGTCATGGAATTTCACACAGACATCACATTTACGTCATGTATACGTCATTAGTTTTACATCATAATCTTATGTAAAAAAGTGCGAAATAATGAGTCACACCTGACTCATTCATGACTTATATCTTGCGTAAATGATGACATAGCGTAACGTCACTTTGACATCAAATTTACGTCAATGTGTTTACTGGGTATAAGTTTAACTTCAACCTTTAATAACTTTTAAACCAGTAAATTTATCAAAAAATCATAAGAGACCTTTTTTCTAAAGCCTTTAATTTCCTAAAAAAATATGTATCTCTCATCTTTGTATATTCACTCGCTTAGGAGAAAAAAAAATTAAATGTCAAACGCGCCAAAATCCCATGTTATTCAAATGAGAAATGTATTGTCTTTGCGGCACGGTGTAATATGAACATTAAAGGCTCATATGGATCTGATAATTTTTTTTAGGTCATAAACGAAAAATTTAGAGGGCGCTGCTTAAAAAAAAATCTTATTCTATGTGTAATTTTCACGGTTAAGTTCAAAGATGGGCTAAATCGGTTGATTAGTTCAGAAGTTATAGCTGTTTGAAATTTCCACGATTTTTCGAAAAAATCGGGTTTTATCCACATTCAAGCTCATATAATTTTAAAACTGATACTTATAAACAATTACCGTAAAAAAGTATCTGAAAGTTAGTCAAATAAGCTTTAATTTATGACCTTAAATTTTATGTTTTGACCATTTCTTCCAATAATATGTTAGCCTTGAAAGTTTTAATGAAATTAAAAAATTCTGAAAATATGGTTTACATTCCTCACAACTTATTTATTTCCCATTATGATTCAATTTCTTCAGTTGTATTTTATTGTGAACAAAATAACCTGTAAGTTTCACAGCTATTTTATATTTTAAAATTATTTCTTTTATTACTTATTATGTTTCAAATGTACCTCTACGCCTTATGATTATTACTGGTCTTGTCATTACGATAGTACCCAAGTTCTTACCGGATCTTAATTAAATTTTATACTTATTATTCTATAGGCGATTCTTTTGATCATGTTCGAAGATGGGCTGAATCGGTCAAATGAATTTGAAATTATGGCTGTTGGAAATTTTCATGATTTTTCGTGAAAATCCGTTTTTGATCACTGTTAAAGTTTATATAACTTTAAAACTAATACTCATAGGCAATTTCCGTAAAAAGTATCTAAAAGCTTGTCTAATAATCTTTAATTTATGACCTTAAACGTTATGTTTTGAACATTTCTCCCAATAATTTGATAACCTTGAAAATTTTAATGGAATCAAAAAATGTTGAAAATATGGTTTTCATTCCACATAACTTATACATTTCCCATTATAATCCAATTTCGTCAGTCGTGAACAAAAAGTTTTATTGTGAACAAAATAACCTGAAAATTTCACAGCTATATTTTATATTTTCAAAGTCTGTATATATTAGGGTGACCCAAGAAAACCGACTATTTTTTTTTTCGAGTCTCTTATGAAAATTTGTTGGTTTACGATGTGTTAATAAGCCTCTAAAAAAATCAGCCCGATAAAAAATTTTTAAGAGGTCGCTCGCGAATTTGGAAAATATCAAGTGACCAAAATTCTAATTTTTTCTTTCTCGTGGCAGCAATAGTTTATATTTGTAAAATCTGGTCGCAGCTAGTATTATAGTCGAATAATAGGGCGCCACTGGAAGATGGACTCGGCCTTCCAGAACCGGATGTTGTAGAATTTTATTTTAAATTAATTTAATTTAATTACTCAGGGTCGTTTGCAATATTTTGTGAGAGAGGAGAGGAATCGTAAATAGGCTGAAATAATATTAATCAATTTTAGTTTTAATTATATTCAATAAGCACCTTGCTTTTCTTTTATTTAACTTTTATGACAATAATTATTCTTATGACAAACTAATTGCGTCCCCTGGACGTTACTTATGACAAACTAAATTTACTTATGACAAACTAATTGCGTCCCCTGGACGTTTTCTTATGACAAACTAATTGCGTTCCCTGAACATTTTCTTATGACAAACAAATTTGCGTCCCCTGGACGTTTTTCCACACCCACACCCACACGTTAAAATACCGTCCCCTGGACGTTAAACCTTAATAATTCTGTCCCCTGGACATTAACCTTAACCAATTTAATAATTCGTCCCCTGGACGTTAACCAACTTTTATATTAAAAACATCCCCTGGATGTACCCTTAATTCTAACTTAATATGTCCACCGGACCTAAATCACAGACACAATTAATTTTACTTAACACTAGTTGACTCTACTTTAAATTACTGACCATATCTTATTGACATCATCACTACTTTCTCGAATACTCGTGACTATATTTCCAATAATAAATTTCAATAATAAAATTTCCAGTAAAATTTTCCAATATAAAATATAAATTTCCACAATTAATTTATTATGATTTAACTCACTATTTTTAACTCATTATATTTATTAATTAATTAATTTGTAGTTTTAATTGAATTATTAATTAATTAATTTTACTGACAATTTTCACTAACACTTTTTTTTTCATAATATTTTATTCACTGATTTTACTCAATTTTTACTGACCATTTTCACTAACATTTTTTCATAATATTTTATACTTAATTTATTCCTGACAAAATAATCCGTTTTCTCCATTTACTCAACAACTAATTATCGTAATTTCTAGCGTCTTTACAAATTCTAATTTAATTCATTTAGATATTTTATTAATAATTTAAAATTAATTTAAAATTATTTTATGACTAAATTTACGACTAGAATTAGGTTTAGAAATTGACTAGAATACTCGGCCAGTGAATTGGCGTCACGCGGGCCTGAATTTACGATTTTACGATACCAAAAATTTGTCTAAAGTGGCCGACAGGCCTGGGATAATTTTATAATTAATATTGAATTTAATGGTCGCACAAATTACGCAGAAATTTATTTTATTCCGGCCGAGAGGCCTCGAATAGAATAAATTTTAGAGTTACAGACAAAGTGGCAAACTAGAGACGCGAGACGCGATTAACACGGCCGGCATGCCTGGGTTTTCAATCAATTATTTTATGAGACTAACGGAAAGATTTTAAGTAAATAATTATAATTAATTCGGCCCTCTAATACACTACTGGAAAAAATTAAGGGATCAAAAAAAAATTCCAAATTTTTGGGCAAATTTCAACAAGCCGTAACTTCGAAAGAAATGGTCGTACAAGAAATCGATGAAAAAGGAAATTGTAGCTCCAAGTGTCTAGTTTTTGGATTAGAAATTTAAAAATTTTTAACCTCTGCGGTTTTTGAGTAATCGTAGAAAAACCAGCAACACAAAAATTTTCAAAATTTTTTTAGTTATTTTTTTTGGTCTACGGGCGTGGAAAAATTTTTTTTAGCTTAACCACTATAAGGATCGGATACTTTGTTCATTTAGCTTTAATTTGGTTTTTTGAACACCTCGATACGTCCACTTCTCGCCGAGATATCGGTCTTCAAATGGAAAAGGATCCTTTTGTGTTTGATTATCGATATCTCAGCAACCAATGATCGCACAGAAAGTTAAAGGTGGGTTTCAAGAACTTGAATGAATTCTCCTTAACGACTAGCCATTGCTTTTCCAAAAAAAAAATTTTTTCTTATTGTTACATGAATTTGAAAATGCAACAAAAAAAGGGCTATTGGTGGTTTTTTGGAAAATCGAGCGCTAGATCGAAAATATTGAGGAAACCACTAATGTTAAGTGTGCCTTTTACAGTTCAATATGTCCACAAAAACCCTACAAAAAATCAAATTAATCCAGCCAGCCGTTTTTTTGTTTCACTCGATCGAATTTTTGAAAAAATTAAAGGATCACGTTTTTTGCTCTGAAAAGCTCATAATTTTTAAAAATGAGAAAAAAAAATCGTTTTTCCTAGCTTTTTCCACATTTTTGCTCCAGAAAAAGCTTAAATTTAAAACAAAAAAAAATTTCGAAAAATAAAATTTTTTTTGAATTTTTTTCTCTTGAAAATTAAAAAAGTAAAAAATTTTCAATTCTGACCAAAAAAATTAAAAAAAATTTCTTTTAGTGCAAAGTAATTAGTCTTGAAAAAAACTGTTAAATTAAGCGATTTGCTAAGGATTCGTAACAAGTAAAATAAAAAACAATCTGCGAAAAGCGTGTGAAAAAAAATCGAAATTCGATTGGGGGTATTAACTTTTTTTTTGAATTTAATTAAAAGGAGATCAGTAGAATCAAGGAATACAGCTGCGGAAACGCGTTAAAAATGATTGGGCGATGGTTTCTTGAATTTCCTTAACTTGTTTAAAAAAAAATTTTTACAAAAAAAAAATTTTTTTTTCAAAAAAAATTTTATTTTTTGAAATTTTTTTTTTTTTTCGAAATTTTTTTTTGTTTTAAATTTAAGCTTTTTCTGGAGCAAAAATGTGGAAAAAGCTAGGAAAAACGATTTTTTTTTCTCATTTTTAAAAATTATGAGCTTTTCAGAGCAAAAAACGTGATCCTTTAATTTTTTCAAAAATTCGATCGAGTGAAACAAAAAAACGGCTGGCTGGATTAATTTGATTTTTTGTAGGGTTTTTGTGGACATATTGAACTGTAAAAGGCACACTTAACATTAGTGGTTTCCTCAATATTTTCGATCTAGCGCTCGATTTTCCAAAAAACCACCAATAGCCCTTTTTTTGTTGCATTTTCAAATTCATGTAACAATAAGAAAAAATTTTTTTTTTGGAAAAGCAATGGCTAGTCGTTAAGGAGAATTCATTCAAGTTCTTGAAGCCCATCTTTAACTTTCTGTGCGATCATTGGTTGCTGAGATATCGATAATCAAACACAAAAGGATCCTTTTCCATTTGAAGACCGATATCTCGGCGAGAAGTGGACGTATCGAGGTGTTCAAAAAACCAAATTAAAGCTAAATGAACAAAGTATTCGATCCTTATAGAGGTTAAGCTAAAAAAATTTTTTCCACGCCCGTAGACCAAAAAAAATAATTAAAAAAATTTTGAAAATTTTTTTGTTGCTGGTTTTTCTACGATTACTCAAAAACCGCAGAGGTTAAAAATTTTTAAAGTTCTAATCCAAAAACTAGACACTTGGAGCTACAATTTCCTTTTTCATCGATTTCTTGTACGACCATTTCTTTCGAAGTTACGGCCTGTTGAAATTTGCCCAAAAATTTGGAATTTTTTTTTGATCCCTTAATTTTTTCCAGTAGTGTATTTTTTATAATACTATAAATATTTGGGGTAGTTTCAGAAAATACCACTAAGCGGCGTATGAGAGCACAGACTTTTCCTCTTCAGACACATGTCATCATCCTTTTAAGAGCCCTTGCGATATTAAAACTACTCTGGAACCACCCTGGCAAAGGAAAATTTTTTTCAGCTAAGCCAATGCATAAGTCAGTTAGAAAATTTCTTCAGCTTTAATTTGCTTCTTTCATTAGCCTTGTACGACAATCTGTCGCTGAGATATCAGCCTTTTAACAAAAAAGGATCTGTTTGGCTGTCCCAAAAAATCCCTACAAGACTCTTTCATCATTTTCTATGAAAAAAAATTTTTTCATCCTCAACATCCATTAGAAATAAGTACAAAAAAATCTAATAAAAGCTGAATAAATTTGCTAACTGGCCTATGCAGTGCCTTAGCTGAAAAAAAATTCCCTTTGCCTGTGGACTTTTCGAAAGAAAAAAAAAATTTCAAAAATGTTTGTCCCGTGATATTTCTCATGATTATGCAATAACTGTTGCTCTTAAAAAATTTTGATCAAAAGATATTGAAACTAGAGACTTCAAGCTTTAAAATGCTTTTTTTAAAATCTCAATACGATTATTTTTCACAGCTTTTCAAAAATCGTAGTTAGTGTATGTTTTTGTAGTATTTTACTATTACTGTAATAAAAAAATTATTGTGTATATAAATAATCCCAACAGCCAATAAAATCGGCGACTTTTATGAAATTTTCCTTATTTTGATAAGATATTTTTTATATATACATATGTTATAATTTGCCTTAAGCAAACGTCATTTTTCACAAGTTATATATATATTTAGAGATAGGTCACGTGCAAAAAAGACTGTATGCAAATTGAACTGTCAAGTACCCTTGGGAGATCCCTTGTATTCTATATGGTACATAGCAGCCCAGTGCTTGTGCTAACTGCGTCTCACGAGATGAGAAGAGAGCTTTTGCAAAACTTTTCACGCTTTCTTCTATACTATATACGCTGCAATGCAGTATAGTGTGTGTGTGTGTGTATCTGCATATGAGAATTCGAGAAAAAAAAATAAGTGTGCTTCTTGGCACTATATATATTTTAAAAATAAAGAAAATAAAATACAACTGAATGGTTGAGATTTAAAAAACATATATATCAATGCCTATAAAAGGTTAGGATTTTTTGTTTTTGTTAAAAACTATTTTTCACTGTATACTACAGCTATATAATTCACTAATACGGTATAGACGTAGTGACAAAAAAAATATTAAGTGTGAAAGAGAATAGTCGAATTCCCAGAAAGTTAGCAAAAGTTGAGGCTACGATTATTAATGGGCAGGATGTGACATCCTCACGAAATAACCCACATAACCTCCACTTTCCTGTTTCAACTCGTTTTTTATTTTCTTTTTACTTTTCTCTAGCAGTAGCAGGATATGTAAGTTGTACTTTGTCGCTCGTTATTTTTGTCTTTTTCTTCTTTATATACATATATACTCTTTATTATTTTTCTACTCGTTGTCTTTGTAGGCCAAGAAGTGCCTCATTTTTATGAACGAGCTTTTATAAGTTTTATCCACTTTTTTTTTAAACTCATTTTCATTCTAGTAATTTTCTCATCTATCAGTCACACTATTTTTATTTAATTTTTTTTTTTTTACTGCATTCTTATGTTAAAAGTTGTACCAATGTCATTTGAATGCACTGGGAGTTTTTTTTTCCACAGTTTATTTTTATGTTGCTATGATTATTTTTTTCTTTTCTTTCGTACGTTAAATAGTTAAAATCAAGGGTTGACTAATTATAAAATTAAAAAATACTCAGCAAATTTTTTGAACCGTTTGTTTGAGATAATATCAAAAAGTATTATGTGTGTATTATCA
>OZ024706.1:13209440-13238703 GCA_964016945.1 Microplitis deprimator | reverse complement strand
AGGGTGATTCAAAAAATAACAAATTTTATTTTTTTTCTCGCAAACAGGTTCAAAAGTTTCATTTAGCTAAAAAAAGACGCCTGTGAAAATTAGAGCTCTTAATATTAACATTGAGAGGGTCCGCATTATTTGCACTTTTCTATTTTCCATAAGAATAACATGAAAAAAATTTTTTGTTGCGTCTTCTGATTTATATAACTCGCTAACGATGCGTCATAAGAATAATTGACAGGCATATTTTTATAGGTAATTGAATGCTCTACAAAAAAGCCTCTTATCATTCTTTGATAAATTTATTTGTTCGAAAGTTATTTGAGGTTGAAGTCGAAGTCATATTAAATTTTGAGATCTTTTTACATTTCCGGCGAAACTATCAGACTTATTACAAAATATCATGGGACCATTTTTGTAGACAATTTAATTCCCTAGAAGTTATTCCCGTAAAGTTTTTTCAGATTCCGCATTGTTTTCTAGTTATTTATATTTTAATGCCAAGTTCTTAAAATCGATCAGAAGACTATTTTTTTAAAAGCTTGACATTGAAATAAAAATAACTAGTTAACAATGCGGAATTTCGAAAAACTTTATTTGCAATAATTTTTAAGAAAAAAAATTATCTACAAAAAAGTTCCTATGACATTTTTTGATAAGACTGATACTTTCGCCGGAAAAGTAAAAAAATTTCAAAATTTACTATAAACTTGACTTGAAGCTTAAATAACTTTTGAACAGTATGATTTATCAAAAAATGATAAGAGACTTTTTTGTAGAGCGCTCAACTTCCATCAAAAACATTTATTGTGCATAAAAATTCGTTGATTCGTTTGTGAGCTAAAAAATTAAAAAAAAAAAAATTTTTTCCCGTGATATTTAAATGGAAAATAGAAAAATGGATTGAGGCAAGCCTTAATACCATTATTAAGAGCTCGGATTGGTACCAAAACTTTCATTTTTAGTTATACTTTCAATTTTTGGATGCCATAAAAAAAAAAAAAAATTTTTTTTTTTTTTGAAACACTAGTATATATGTAGGAGAGGGAAGTCACCGGTGCTATAAGCAGCAGCGGAAGTAGTTCGATGCTCGCCACGAAATCGCGCCCACCAATTGTAGTGTCCCTGGTAAGAAACTTATTCCAGAACTGTTAAATTCCAAACTTGAGACCATTCTGGCCCGGGTACTCCTCCGTTATTTGACAGAGTGATAAGTACCTTTTTTGATGGTAATATAGTACATGCTATATTACATAATGACAAAAATATTTATTATCAATGTTTCCATGAATAATTATCCCTAGAAATTAAACTTGGACTTACAAAAAAAAATAATGTTGATAAGAAGTATAGAGTCTCTACTATATGAACAAAAAGTTACAATTTATTTAATACCTTGTATAAGATGTAATTTAAGCGTACAATTTAAATTTCCACTGAATCAGCCGTGGTGTAAAATAAGTGTGGTTTTAGTGTAATCTTTCTTCTATTGAAGCTTCGGTGTGAATAGCGGGTAAAAATCGTGTAATACGATGTAATTTAAGCGTAAAATTTTAATTTCCACTGAATCAGCCGTGGTGTAAAATAAGTGTAGTTTTAGTGTACTCCTTGTTCTATTGAAACTCCGGTGGGAATAGGTAAAAATAAACTCAGGTAAAAATCGTGTATCCCGGAGGAGTACGGTGTAATTTAAGTGTATGTTGCGTGTAATTTTTTCACATTTACACGGTGGGATTTCAGGGGATTCAGTGGAATCGGATCCGCCAGGGTTACCTTGATCAGGTTCGAAGATGGGCTGAATCCCTCAAATAGTTTTGAAATTATGGCTGCTTGAAATTTTCATGATTTTTCGTAAAAATCAGTTTTTAATCAACGCTAAAGCTCATATAACTTCAAAACTAATATTCATAGACAATTTCCGTAAAAAGTATCTGCAAGCTTGTCTAATAATTTTTAATTTATAACCTTAAACTTCATGTTTTGACTATTTCTTTCAATAATTTGATTGCCTTGAAATTTTTAATGAAATCGAAAAATGTTGAAAATATGGTTTTCATTCCACATAACTTATGCATATCCATTATAATACAATTTTGTCACGTGTATTTTATTTTGAACAAAATAACCTGTAAATTTCACAGCTATTTCATATTTTAAAAGTATTACTGTTATTTTAACTGGGCTTGTCATGGTAACAGCGATTACAATTATGATCTCATACTAATTAAATTTTCAATACTTTATTTATGTGAAGGTTAGTTTGGTACATTACCTGTATAATGTTATGTCAAATCAACTATCTGAAGTTCTCTATCAATAATAATCGTTGTCTTTTTTTACCCTCACTCCTAGAAAACGAGTCTAATTTTATATCATGACTATACACTAACAAGATATGTATGTATAAAACTATTTTTTTATATCAATTAATTGAAAAATCTACCTTCCATTTCGGCTGCCGAATGGCCTTTTTTTTATTATATATAAATAAGTTATTAAACAACTGTCGTTTTCAGTTATGTATATGAGTAAGAGAAAAAAAATTGCTATTGTTTTATTTGTCTATTTTGCATTATATTATAAATCATTATTATACTAATTCTAGAATATTTGATTTCTAGCATCATTTAATTCGATTTATTTATTATTTTTTTATTTAATCTGATTTTTACTAATTATTTAACTTTAATTTTGCCTATAAGTTTCCAGTCTTTTAAAACTATTTAGAAATAAAATTTAATTCTCTTAATTATAAGTAGTTATCTTAATTTTCTTACATTTAATTAAATCTGATCATGAATTATTTGATGTTGTTTATTTAAGTTGAGAGAAAAAAAAAATTATGGAAATTATTAACTACTATCTATAGTTTGCTGTGTTCGGTAAATAAAAAAATTTCCGAAAATTTATCGATTAAATGTTGTATTGTTTTTATGTGCCTTTTTTTTCGTGTAGTGTGGTTTTGTGTTTCTGTCATTTTCGTGCATATCTGTATATTCCTTCCTTATTTATGTCTTTTTATTTAGGGTTCGTAGTGGGCTTTCTGTATTTGGCGGGGGTGCTAAAGTCATTAGTATGGGTTTCTATTGGTTACGTTTTTTTTTGTCTTTGCCTTCGAGTTGGTTTCTTTTGTAAGTTTCGGAAGGGCACTGTCCTGCAATGCAGTGTTTTTACATTGTCGAGGAAAAGAGACAGAGAATTTAGTCGTTGGTGTCTAGTTAAGTTTGTGAGCTTATGAGTCCCATAGTTTCTAAGGGATTCGTAAGCGGGGTATTTTGGTCGTCGGGAATGTATAAAAATTTATTTGAGAAGATCTTTTTGTCTGTGGTGCGATAAACAGAGAAAGAGAAAAGCGAGAGAGAAGAACTTAAACTACTTATAAGCTATTTTAGCTCTGTCACAATGGATGAGTTTTTTTTTTTCCAGGTTTATATTCAATTTCTATATCGTTTGTATCTGGGAAAAATTCAGTAATTTTATAGGGACCTAAATAATTGTCATCAAATTTACCATCTCTCTGATTCTTTACCAAAAATATATTTTGACCTATTTTAAACTTTACAGGATTAATTTTTTTATCGTATCGTACTTTAGATTTCAATTTTGAATTTTCTAAATTTTCTCTTGCTTCTTTTCTTGATTCTAACAATCGAATTGCGAGTTCTTTAACGTAATCTGCGTATGTAGGAATATCATCTAAGTATGAAAATTCTGATGGTAATCGCGCTTCTTTGCCAAAAACTAATCTATATGGGGTAAACTTTGTACCTTCGTGTACACTCGTATTATAAGCAAAAGTTGCATGAGGCAACCATTTATTCCAATCATTTTTATTTGTAAAGTGTTTGATATAACCTGTTAAGACTTGATGACTTTTTTCTAATGAACCATTAGATTGCGGGTGAAAAGCTGTCGTTTTTATTTGTTTCATTTTGAAAATTTTAGCTACACAACCCATAACTTTACCTATAAATGCTTGACCTTGGTCTGTTAAAATTACTTTTGGGCAACCGTGTTTTAATATGAAATTCTCGGCTAATGCTATAGCAATGTCTTTGGCTGTCATAGATACTAGCGGTATTGCAAAACAATATTTTGAAAGATCGTCTTGCATCGTTAAAATATATGAATAACCGTTTGCTGATGTTTTATTAGGTACTACTATATCTAATGCTAATTTATCCCAAATTTCTGCGGATGTATCAGTAATTACCATCGGTTGTTTTGTTTTTATTCTGACTAATTTCTTCTTCTGACAACTAATACATTTTCTAACAAAATCTTCGACATGTTTTTTAATATTATCCCAAAAATATCTTTGTCTAATTCTGTTGTAAGTTTTAGTTACACCTTTATGACCTGCCATTGGGGTCTCATGATTTTCAGCTATTATCTTTTGTCTCTCTTCTACTGGAGGTATTATTATCAGATCTCTACAAATGATTATTTTAATATCGGTTCCTTTAAATGTTTTAGCTATAATATTTTTAATTTTTGACCATATAATTTTGGATAAATTACTTCGACCTTGAGAAATACTAATTGATTTTAATTTTGTTTTTTCCATGTATAATTTTAAATTTTTAAAAGCTTTACAATAATCTTTTTCGGTGGATGCATCTGTACTGGTGTTTTGAGTAACTAACGCAAGTACTTTTCTTTTCGATGTTCCCGTTTTAATTACCTGCCCTACTTTATAATTAGCTAAAGGACTCAATTTTAAATATACTGATTCTAATAATTGTTTTCCTATTTCACTTGGGACAGTACTATGTGCATTAATAAAACATAAATAACTATTTTTTTGAATTTCTAAATTATCTCTCGTCTCTATTATATTATCATTACTAAAATCGTTCGACATTACTGAAACTACGGATGAATCATCGTCAGAATCTATTTGTTCATTATCTGGGTTATTATTTTCTACGATAATTACATTGTCTATTTGTTCTTGATTACTATCTGAATTTAATTCTGTTAAATTTTGTTGAAAATTTGTTATATTATTAGATGAATTTATTTGTTCGATTTGATCAAGGTTTCCATCATTAAATGAATTTATTTGTTCGATTTGATCAAGGTTTTCATCATTGAATGAGTTTATTTGTTCTCGTTGATCGAAATTTTGGTCATTGAATGAATTTATTCGTTCGACTGAACTCAAATTTTGATCAACGGGTGAATTTATATGCTCAGGGTTTTGTGGTTCTCTATCAGAAAAAGAATTTTGGAAATTGATCGGTTCTACATTTTCATTTATTATACTTAAATTATTGTTTGGAAGTTTATCATTTGCATTTTGTTGGCGATTAATTGCTTTGAGGGTAACCATTATTTTCGGCAATTGGGGTAGAAAATTATTTTTATTATTTTTAGGTTTTTTTGTTTTTATCTTAAAATTTTCTGAAAGTTTTTGTATTTTGTATGGAATGTGTTTTTGTGTATGTGTATGTTTATCATTGTCCGTGCAACACGAACACGTTTTGGGCTTACGCTGTCTTTTTGACCTGCGTAGCTGCTGGTTCGCTATCAAGGGAATTATTTATCGTTTGACTATTTGTTACTACACGATGTTTTTCTATGGCTTTACTAGGACTTTGTTGTCGTGGTTCGTCATTATTTGTTTTAGGATTATTTTTTATTTTTACATTTTCTACATTAGTTATATTCCTATCAGTGTTTACAACAGTCGGCGGTATTACGTTATCATCGGATGACGTCTGTATGTCCATCGGTAGTGCAAGTGAGTCATTAAAAGTAGTTTTATCAATTTCCATATTTACATGAATATTGCATTCGTTATAAGGATCGGCATGAACTAAAGCTTCTACATTTAAAATTTTTGGGTGGTCACCAACTTCTTCTGATGACCATGAAATCGCGCCTCCCATATTTTTAGAATTATCAATTTTTCTTATAGGACTCCGTATGGGAGTCGGGCATAATTTAATTGGACTTTTTGTGACATTTCGTGTAGGTGTTCTCTGAGTAATAGGAATAGTTTCTATTGGCGATTCAGTGTCAATGTCGTTCGAGTTACTTGAATATATTCTTGATTTTATTATTTCTGTCTCGTCTGTATTTGACTCGTCATCTGAAGTGTCTAGAGTAATAATTTTTTTCGTCTTGTAATTAGTTTTATCTATTTTCCTGCGTGTACGAACTGCTGGAGAAGGTGTGAATTCTGCTATTCTATGTGATCTTAATTTGAAAAAGTATTGATTTATTTTTATCGATTTCTGTATTTTCAATATTTGTCTGTGGTTTTAAATTTGAGAAGATATAATTGGCGTCTGTACGTCTGTTAATAATGGTGATGAAGGATCAGTGATTTTAGAACTTTCAGGTATATATGAATGTGAGGATTGAGATGACGCTGATAAATTATGAGATTTCTTATGTTTTGGAGAGTTTATAGAATTATTTGATATATAAGATAAACCGAAATCCGTCATATCAGATTCGTCACTTAAATACGAAGGGTTATTTTTAATGAGTTTTTTTCTTAGAGCTACAGCATCATAAATTTCTCCTGATGACGATGATCCGTCTGAATAATCAGGAAGTACAATAGACTTATTCGATTCAAAATTTTCGAAAGGTTTTCTTTTATAACTTTTTAAATTTTCATTAGTTTTTACTTTATTAGTTTCTTTTTTATTTTGATTTTCACTATCAAGCTCGGAATTTTTATTCAAAGGATTTCGAGTATTATAACTTTTCAAGTTTTTATTTACTTTATCATTTTTATCTTTTTTATTATTTATTTTTGATTCGGTTTTTGAAATTTTTTTATATGGATTATACCGTCTAACGTTAGATTTTTTATTTTTTAAATTTTTATTTTCACCGATATATCCGTTTTCTTTATTTTTGTCATGCAATTTATTTTTATTAATATTCCGCGTTTTTGATTTTTCATCTGAGTTACTTGATTCTGTATTAGTATATTTTTTTGGTTTTTTTATTATGACTCTCCCGGAGTCAGTTGGATCCGAAGATCGCAATCTAGCGATTCCAGGTTTACCGGGTCGTCATTTAATTTTGATTGGGTAAACTTCACGATTTTCAGTTACCGGGTTACGTGATAAAGCGTCCGCGTTTGTGTTTATTTTCCCCGCCTTATATAACACGGTATATTCGAACTCTTTAAGCCGTTCTCTCCATCTCATTACACGCGATGTTGGGTGATTCATATTATTTACCCAAACAAGCGGTCTGTGATCGGTGACAAGAGTAAACTATCTGCCATAGAGATACGGTCTAAATGTTTTCATACCGAATAAAGCTGCGACCATTTCTTTTTCAGTGGTCGAGTAATTTTTTTCGTGTTTATTAAGCACACGAGAGGCTGCTGCAACAATTGTATCTTCGCCAATTTTGCCTTGTGAGAGGATTGCTCCAACTGCATAGTTAGATGCATCGGTCGTCAAAATAAACGGTTTCGAAAAATCGGGATATTGCAATATCGGAGCTGTACATAGTTTGTCCCGCAAGGTTTCAAAAGCTACCTGATGTTCAGGCGTCCATGTAAATCTTGCGTTTTTACTTGTAAGGTCAGATAGGCACTTAGCGATTTTTGCGAAATCCTTAATAAATCGCCGATAATAACCAGCAAGTCCAAGAAATTCTCTCACTTGTTTTGTATTTACGGGGGTTTTGAAACATTTGATCGCTTTGATTTTATCGGTATCAGGCTTGACACCGTCGGCAGATATAAGATGGCCTAAATAAATTACTTCTTTTTTTAAGAATTCACATTTATCGGCTTGTAGAGTTAAATTTGCACTACGTAAACGTTCGGCTCATTTTTCGAATTTAGTGTTATGTTCTTCTAGAGAACGTGCGTAAATGACTATATCGTCTAAGTAAACAAAGAGATCTGCTCCTTGTAACCCGCGTAACACTAAATCCATTAACCTTTGGAACGTTGCCGGAGCATTTTTAAGTCCAAATGGCATTCTATTAAACTGATAATGACCATGAGGAGTTGTAAATGCTGTTTATGTTTATCTTTTGGATGCATTTTAATTTGGTGAAATCCAGATTTTAAATCGAAAATTGAAAAATAAATTTCGCCACCCAGTTGATCAAGAATATCATTTATCAACGGTAATGGGTATGCGTCTTTAATAGTTTTTTCATTTAATTTACGATAATCAATTACTAAACGCCATCTTTTATTGGCTTTTGAATCAGCCTTTTTAGGTACTATCCATAGAGGGGAATTATAGGGGGAGGTCGAAGGTTCTATCATGTCCATCAACATTAATTCTGTAATTTGTTTTTGAATTTCGTCTTTTTGTGCAGGTGGATGTCTGTATTGTCGAGTATTTACCGGTACGTCATTGTTAGTAGGTATACTGTGTGCCGCTGTCTCTGTAGCGCGCAATGATTCTCCCGGAATGTGGAACAGGTCAGCGTATTTTTCTACAAGAGAAACTATCATTTTACGCTCTTCCTCATTCAAATGTCCTAAACGCAAGAGTTTTAACACTTTATTGACACGATTTTCCCGGGCCCTGGTACTGTTATCGTATCTATCCGTGTCGTCATGCGTCAAGCTAGTATCCTCATCTTCACTTGTCCCGAAAGGGTACAGAGGAATTACGGGTACTTTCACTTTAACATCCTTATCAAGAGTATTTATTGCGTACAAATAAGCGATACCATTATTATTTCTAACTAAAGCTTCGCCCGCGTAAATACAGTTTTCAAATTCGATACGAGGTGTATAACCCTCTTTAAGTTTACTATCGACTCGAACAAACATTGCTGTTTTCGTTCGAGCTTTTAAAACGAAATATTCTCCCGCGGTAAATGATAATTCTAAATTATTCAAATGTTTAAAAATTATAGTATTTTCTACTAAATTAATTATTCCGCCATGTTCGCGTAAAAATTCCATCCCGAGTATTCCACTATAATCTAAAGGAAATTCATCTGGGATGACATGAAAGTATGTAGTTTCATTAAAAATTTGTATTTGAATTCTACCCAAAGTTATAGCTTCAGATACGCCATTTAGTTTATAACAATAAGAATCATCAATTAGATTTTTATATTTTACTTCGCCGTATTTTATTAAATTTAAACTACATCCCGTATCAATTAATATTTTTCCGTAACTCGATATTATATCTTTAGATTTAAGCATGATAGACGTAGGTTGGTAATCTATTGATATAGCACCTACGACATAAGTTCGCGTTGGTATTCTTAATTTTTGTTCGAAATTTGGCGCTGAGTTGCTACGTTTCCCATCGGAGCGCCGTCTCGAGGGAACGCTTGGTCGTTTCCCGTACTTGTACTCGGTTTTGAATTTAATGCATCGCGTTTTCCTTTGTTATAAATTATTTTCCAACAATTATTCATTAAATGACCATTCATTTTACAGTAATCACATTGAAGAATATTTTTGTCTATAACTCGATTAGATTCAGTGCTTTTTCTTTGCATTAAATTTCTACATTCTTCTATACTATGATTATTTCTTTTGCAAAAATTACAAAATTTATTATTTTGATTAAAATTTCTTTGATTTTAAAAATTATCAACATTTCTCATTTGTTGTAGCTGTTTTTCGACTTTTTCGGCTGATTTTGTCGCGGAGTCAAGGTCCGAGTATTTACCTTCTTGTAAAAAAATAGCAAATTTCGGATGTAAACCCGATATAAATGAACGAATAGCAGTTTCTTTAGCTAGCGTAGCTTTTTCTGTTTTATTTTCCCCGTCGGTATATTCAATTTCTGACAATGTATGTCGCAAATGTTGGCTTATTCTATAGTTAAAATCCCTAACGCGTTCGTGTGGGCTTTGTTGAAACTTATCAAATTCTCTCATCCATAGTGAGATTTCTTTACTTTGTCTAAAGTGTAAATTTAAAAATGAAATAAAGTCGTCGATGCTTGTCGGGTCTACAGTACTAACTCTTTTTAACGGCTCGCCTTTACATTTGGTCTGTAATAATTTTACTAAAAATTCTTCGTCAATATCGTCTTTAAAAATTTTTTTTGCATTTCTACACGCTTTTGTAAATGATTCTATTGGATAACCATCTTTTGTACCGTCAAAGTCTGGGATGGTTTTTAGAAAGTCTTTATAATCAATTTTATTAGTATTACCATTATTTTGAGTTCTGTTAGGATTTGGTGTAAATTGTGAATTTAAATTTGTAATATCCAATTTATTCATTTCCTCTCTTACTCGTCGCGCTAATTCAGTTTCGAATTGTTCATTAAAAGTATTTTTTACTCGTTCATGATCTGATCTTAATTTTTTTATTTCATTTACTAACGTTTCTATTGTATCTTTTGCCTCAGTGAGAGAAGTTTCCATAAGTTCTAATTTAGACATTTTTATGAATTTATATTTTTAAATTTATATAACGCAAAAAAACATTACAAAATTGAATGATATCGATAAATCGACTTACTACTTAGAAGATTGTAAAAATAAATTATGGTCGATGCGAAGATCTACGTTGCCGTCGGAAGGTTGATGGTGAAGGTCAGCAGGCATGCACGATGTAGATATCTCAGCACTTAATGATGTTGAACTGCGTCCGTCGGGCGTCGTAAATGATCTTGGTAGATTTGATTTATTTAAAAAGTTTTTTTATTCTTCGTTCACTTCACTCACTTGAATTTTATTATGACTTTATTTTTTATTCACAAAATTTTTATTTTTTTTTTTTTTTTCTCTGATATGTCTGACTTTTATGAATATATATATATTTTTTTATTTATTATTTTATGAGAGCGAAATTAAATTAATTTTCGAATCTCGGATATTAAAAAAAAATTTCCTAATTTTTAATTCAAATGTTCGATGTTACGTTCCCGTGATATTTTATTGATTAAATTAAATTAATTATTTTTAATAAATTAATTTTATGCAATATAACGGAAATCGGTTACGATAAGAGAGTCGCCGTGGCTTGCGGGTAGTCAAAACAGATGATGATGCATGAGACCCGGACCACGACGATTCTCTCACAGGAAACCTGAGATGCAGCGTCAACGTTTTGTCAACTCTGTTGAATTTATTATATTTTTATAACGATTAAATAGTCAGTCTTACGAGAGAGCTCATGGAGCTCGAACCTCTGCCCTTCATAAGTAATTAATAAACCATAATTAATCCTAAATTAATTCAACCTTATTTTGGGGTGCCAATTGGCACCCCAATATTTTCACCTTCACCATGACCTGCCATAGCCCTATTAATACCCAGGGGCGAGCGCTTACTAGCAGTTCCACCCTGTCCTATAACCCTGAGCGCTCAACAGCAGTTCGGGTTTCCTTCAAGTTTCCTGCCGATTTTCCATCCATTCACCTGCTATAATGAATATAAAAATATGGAGTTGGAACCGGCATCAAAAATAAACTAAATCGCGAAAATAAAATAAAAAACAATAATTAATCGAATAATCGACAACCAGGGCCCACCGGGGGTCTATCGATACTCCAATGAGGCCAAACCTGGATAAAGTGAAATAATAAAAAATTATTTTTATTTTTAATTAGTTTGGGGTAATTCCCAAAACGTAACATCGATATTATTAATTTAATTTTTTTTTTTTTTTATAATTTCATTTTAGTTATTTACGATTTTTTAAAATTTTATTTATTGGAATTTTTTTTTTTTTTTTATTATTTATTTTACTCACTTCAATTCTCACTCAATTTTTCACTTTTGTTTCACAATTTTACTTTTTTTTTCTTTCACGTCGATATAATTTCACTTTGATAACTTGATGTCAATTTTCTTGTGAGAAAAAAAAATTTTCGGATTTTTGCGATTTGACCAGTCTATTCGGGGATTGATGATTTGGCGCTGGCGTAGTTGAGCGGTTGATTTAAAATAGACGTAATGAAAACTTACATATAATTATAAATAATAATTTGTATAGGTTGAACAGCCACCATTTGGTGGTTGAAATAAACTGGTTGTTTGAATATAATATATTATTTTATATATATCTGAATCCGATTTATTCAATTGTAAAAGAATAGCTATGAATAATGTGTAAATATACAATTTAATCAATTTATAAATTTGTTTACGTACTCTTAACAATAACTTCAAAAGGGTGAGAACGAAGTTGAGTTTCTAATATTGAGCCTGACTGCTCTCTATGATTGTATGCTTCAGACTGACTTCTCTTGATCGAGAAAAACTAGAGTAACTCTTATCAATACGCTTGGGCATCAGACCCGCGCATCGATTCATATGGAGGGGTCATTCGAGATAACGCATGTTCTCGAATGATCCATTCTAATATTTATTGAAAATACTTAATTCTCACGATCTCTCCGCTTTTGTTACTAACAAATGAGTCACTGATCTATTAACAAAAAGTTATTAGGAGTACAAATAAGTTTCCGCCGTTTTATTGTAGATGGCGCGGCACGGAGTTTCGGTTAGCTTTCGCAGATGATAACCGGTTTAAGAAATAGTTTGGACATTCAAGAACAACATAACCTATTAATATCATTGATTTTATATTGGTAAAATATAATTTTTATAAGTTGAAAATGTCAAAATTTGAGCCAAGTAAGCGTCATTTGCGTGAAATATTAGTTTACTCCTTTAATTGAAAGAAATCTGCTGCTGAGGCTCATCAATTGCTCGTAGAAGCATATGGTGAGGGTGCTTTGAGTGAGAGAACGTGTCGAGAGTGGTTTCAAAAGTTTAAAAACGGTGATTTCGACGTAGAAGACAAAGATCGCAGTGGAAGGCCAAAAATTTACGAGGATGCAGAATTGGAGGAATTATTGGAGGAAGATTCATCTCAAACACAAACAGAACTTGCTCTAACATTAGAAGTCACTCAGCAAGCAGTCTCACATCGTTTAAAATCATTAGGAATGATTCATAAACAAGGAAATTGGGTTCCGTACGAATTAAAGCCGAGAGATATTGAACGCCGATTATGCTTAAGTGAAATGCTGCTAGCTAGACATAAAAAAAGGGTTTTTTACATCGTATCATAACTGGTGATGAGAAGTGGATACATTATGACAATCCAAAAAGAAGAAAATCATGGGGATTACCTGGCCACGCGTCAACATCAACAGCAAAACCGAATATTCACGGAAAAAAACTTATGCTGTATATTTGGTGGGATCCGAGCGAAACAATTACTGGAGCCCTCTATCGAACACAATTGATGAGATTGAGCCGAGCTCTGAAGGAAAAACGCCCTCAATACTATTCTAGACACGAAAAAATTATTCTTCTGCATGACAATGCTCGTCCACATGTTGCGGCTCCCGTGAAAAAGTACTTGGAAACACTTGATTGGGAAGTGTTACCCCACCCGCCGTATTCACCAGACATTGCACCGTCCGATTATCACCTGTTCCGGTCCATGGCACATGCTCTGACGGCGCAGCGGTTCACATCTTATGAGGATACCAAAAATTGGGTTGATTCGTGGATAGCCTCAAAAGACAAGGAGTTCTTCAGACGTGGGATTCGAATGCTGCATGAGAGATGGGAAAAAGTGGTTGCAAGTGATGGGCAATATTTTAAATAAATTTATATTACCGTTCTTCTATAATAAATATTTAATTTGTGTTAAGAAACGGCGGAAACTTATTTGTAACCCTAATATCTTAAACAAAATATATGTTTGTGCAGCTGCACGTCTCGAGGATTTACTCGAGGCGTCAGCGCTTATTTATATTTGATAAAATATAGAAAAATAACTTTATCAATTATTACTCATATCCTTAACGTTTGAATATCTTAAATAATATTATTCTATTATTATATTATATTATTTTATATAATTAATTAAATACTATGGAAATAACTTGGTTATCGATATTCGATATAATTAGTTAGATTTCAGGTCGGTAATTAGAGAAGTAAATGCCCACGTCATCTGACGTACAGGCTGGGACGTAACACATAGATAAGTGATTCATTTGTTAATAATAAAAACGGAGAGAGCGTGAGAACGGAGAATGGTGGATCATATTCGAGAATATTGATTATTTCGAACCACCCCTCTATATCGAACGATGCGTGAGCCTGATGCCCAGCGCCTCGTATTGATATAAAAGTTACTCGAGTTTTTCTCGATCAAGAGAAATGAGTCTGAAACATAAAATTATCGAGAGCAGTCAGGCTCAGCATAAAAACTTCATTCTCGCACCCTCTCGAAGTTATTGTTAAGAAGATATTAACAATTTTATAAATTAATTCAACTGTATATTTTCACATCACTTAAAACTATTCCTTTACAATTGAATAAATCGAATTTAGATATATAAAATAATATATATATTCAAACAAACAGTTTATTTCAATTACCAAATGGTGGCTGTTCAACCCATACAAATTATTACTTATAATTATGTGTAAGCTTATATTAAGTCTATTTTAAATCGACCGCTTAACTACGCCAGCGCTAAACCATCAACCAGAACGTAACATTTGCAACCAACTTTCTCAGAAAGTGTCTATCAACTTTGGAAGTATGAACTTTTGCGACCAACTTGGCGTCTAGTTGCGGCTGTAAGTTTGACGCCAGTATCTCGCTAATCTGGCTATCAGGGTTGTGTTAATTTGACCCTAATAGCACAGTTTACTTGAGCAAAAGTTTACTCTTCAACAGTTTCTTTGAATTTTTCGTCAAACCTCCGTCAACCTTGGGATTTTCTATTTTTTACGACAATTTGTATGCAACTTGCTATTGAATTTGACGTAAATTTACTGCCTGATTTAGAATGCAAATTCACTTTCAAAGTTGACTAGAAAAAGTCGTTAATTTTCAGGTAAATTTTATGTCAATTTATTGTTAACTTGAAAAATTGTCAAGTATATTTTTACCATGAAATTGTAGACAATTTTGTGTATAAATTTGCTTACCTTCTGAAATGGTAAGAATGAACATTACCGACTTTTTTTTTTTCGTAAAAAGTTACCTTTAAATTGAAGAAAAATAAACCGTAAATTTTTATTTTCAACTTTTGCTATAAAATTGTCGAAAAATTCAGGCAGCAGTTTTTAAGTAATTTTAACATTAAATTACTGTCAATTTTAAGCTAAAGTGGCTATAAGGGTTCTCTGATAGCCAGAGTTTGTGATCTGAAAGTTGGTGTACATGAGTTGCGACCAACTTGACAACAAGTTGTCGACAACTTTCAGCTTGTGTAACTATTGACTACAAGTTGCTCAGAAAGCTGTTGACAGGTTGCGGCAGCAGATTGCTGCTAAGTTTCTGAGCAACTTGTAGCCAACAGTTACACGAGCTGAAAGTTGTCGACAAGTTTCTTGGAAAGTTGCCGTCAACTTATAGAAACGCCAACTCTTGCGGCTGACTTGGCGATAGGTTGTGGCAGTAGATTCCCTAATAACCACTTTGCCTTGAAATCGACTGTAATTTGACATTAAAATTACTCGAAATTTGCTGCCCGAATTTGCAGAAAATTTGACAGCAAGAGTTGGAAAGAAAAATTTTCGGTTAATTTCTCTTCAATTTAAAGGTAACTTCACTGATAGCACAAGTTGATCGTGAAAAAGTTGGTTATTCATTAGTTTCCGACCAACTTGACGACAAGTTGTCGATAACTTGAGCTTTTGCAACTTTTGGCTACAAGTTACCGCCAACTTTCTCAGAAAGTTGGCGCCAATATGGAGCTGGAACTAGAATGCAAGTTTCTGAGAAAATTGGAAGGAAACTTACCGTCAACTTATGATTGCCAACTTTTGCAAGCAACTTTTGCCCCCAACTTTCTCAGAAGTGACCGTAAACTTATTGGATTTCCAACTTTTGCCACCAACTTTCTCAGAAAATGTCTATCAACTTTGGAGGTACCAACTGTTGGCGGCCAACTTGGTGTCCAGTTGCGGCTGCAAGTTTCTCGTCAGTTTCTCGCCAACTTGGCTATCAGGGTTTTTACGCAAAAAAAAGTCGGTGATGTGATTCTAACCACTTCAGAAGGTAAGTAAATTTATACAAAAAATTGTCTACGATTTCACGGTAAAAAAATACTTAACAATTTTTTAAGTCAAATTAATGATAAATTGCCATAAACCTTGCCTGAGAATTAACGATAATTATTTTCTAGTCAGCTTTTGAAGTCAATTTGTATTCTAATTCGGACAGTAAATTTACGTCAAATTCAATAGCAAGTTGCATACAAATTGTCGTGAAAAACGAAAAAGTCCGAAGTTGACGGAGATTTGACGAAAAATTCAAGGAAACTGTTGAAGAGTAAACTTTTGCTATAGTAAACTATCCCTAATATCCACTATAGCTTGAAATTGAGGGTAATTTAATGTTGAAATTACCAAAAATCTGCTGCCCGAATTAGCCGACAATTTCACAGCAAAAGTTGAAAATAAAAATTTACGGTTAATTTTTTTTCAATTTCAAGGTAAACTTTTACGACAAAAAAACAGTCGGTAATGTTCATTCTTACCATTTCAGAAGGTAAGCAAATTTATACACAAAATTGTCTACAATTTGAGGGTAAAAATATACTTTACAATTTTTCAAGTTAAATTAACGATAAATTGACGTAAAATTTGCATGAAAATTAAAGACAACTTTTTTCTAGTCAACTTTTGAAGTAAATTTGCATAATAATTCGGGCAGTAAATTTACTTCAAATTCAATAGCAAGTTGCATACAAATTTTCGTAAAAAATGGAAAAATCCGAAGTTGACGGAAATTTGACGAAAAATTCAACGAAACTTTTGTACAGTAAACTTTTGCTCAAGCAAACTGTGCTATTAAGGGATATTTTCTGAGAAAGTTGGTGGCAAGAGTTGGCAATCATAAGTTGACGGTAAGTTTCCTTTCAATTTTCTCAGAAACTTGCATTCCAGTTGCGGCTCCATACTGGCGCCAAGTTTCTGAGAAAGTTGGCGGTAACTTGTAGCCAAAAGTTGCAAAAGCTAAAGTTGTCGACAGCTTGTCGTCAAGTTGGTCGGAAACTAATGAATGACCAACTTTTTCACGATCAACTCGTGCTATCAGGGTTGCTGTGAAATTGTCTGCAAATTCGGGCATCAGATTTCAAGTAATTTCAAATTACCCTCAATTTCAAGCTAAAGTGGCTATTAGGGTAAGCTATTAGGGTTGGTAAAATATTTCGCTACTTTTGATCATAGATGGGGCGATTCGGACAAAAATTTTCTGGCAACCCTGTTGTCAACTCTTAGATGTAAATCCTGAATCGGTTTCAACGTGTCAACTGTCAACATGGCAATGTTTAGTTGAAAAACCTCATGTATATTAATTTATTTAAATATTCATCATATTTTTTCCAAAGATATAAATAACAGACGCATTATGGTTCGATTTTTTTCTCATTTAGTTTAATTTATTGATGTCGATAATGTTAGTTCTATGTGAAATATCTGATGAATCATTTTATTCTCATTCATTTCCAATAAATTTAATTTTTTGTATTTATTAATATTTATAATTATAACTAGATTATATATTATAATTTTGTTACCGTAATTTTGAACAATCATATTAATTTCAGAAAAAAATGTGTTGTTAAAACAAGAAACAGTGAAGGAAAAATTGTGTACATTCATTTTAAATTGTTTTTATTTTTACTTATTATATATTTGTAGTTCATAATTTTTCACGAGTGATGCAGATCTTGTGTATATATTTGCATTAGAAAAAAATAATATTTATTTAACTTATGTCCAGATTCATTTAAAATGTAAATGAAGTTTATTGCTAATATTCAAGCACATAACCTTACAATCTCAAACTTTAAATTATAAATAATACCGAATATGAAGTACAAAATAATACATAAACATTTTACTCTATTCTTCAGTCACCTTGTTTTGATTTTATTTCTGATATAAATTCTCAGATAAGACTTTATCGGTATATTTTGTAAATTTAAAAAATAACGTCTAATTTTTTTTTTTTTTTTGCAGTCAGCTCTTTTTAATTTTCAAAGTCTTATGACAGTGATTTTATTGCTAATATGCACGTGCGCTTATGTGCGATCAATCATACCGCGTATAATAGATGGCAAAAAAGTTGGGTGAGTTTATATTACTTACTATATTTTTATTTGATGTATAATTTTAATTTGTTAATATATTTATTAGCTAATTATATTTACAGGGTCGGAGGTATATTTTGGAAATGTGCAAGAATTGGTGAAAGAAAAAGTCCCTACATAGCAATTGGTTGTCTATTTATGGCATTCAGTATATTATTTTGTTCTTAAACAATAATTCTTTAAACAAACAATTAATTTTAACAACTATTTTTTTATTAAATACACTGATTAAAATTAAAGTTTATGGGGTGGTCATTTTTTTTTATAAAAAGCAAACAAAATCAATACTTACTTTAAATAGGTGATTAATAAATATTCAGGTGAACGAGTCAAATATTTTTATAATTTTTATCTAATACACTTTAAATTTTATTGAAACCACTGCTGGTTTACAAGATTGCTAGAAATATCGCAGTTCAAAGTTTTCAGTTGTGGGCATGAAACAAGACTAATTTGCTATATAATTCGTTCTTTTCCGCTTAAAAGTGACGGTAAAACAATTTTTGATTCGATGTAATTACTGTTGAAGATTGGAAATCTTTTAAGGAAAGTTTTTAGTGTGTTCTAGAATCTTAATATAAGGCTAATAATTTTATTCTTTTGAAAATGTTCATTCGTTTAGGACAAAAATTGTTTTTAAATATTTGTTAATTGTATAAGTATGGCGCATTTACAACTCTGTCATAAGCGAGCTTATTAAATGTAAAACTCTATCCCGTCAAAGTCTACCACTGCATGTTTGCTTAAAATCTTCTCTTCATTAAAATCTTGACAGTCTTTGAAATTTTCCCAATAAAAAAATACCACAATAAAGTCACTGCGGAACGAAATTACTACATGGAGAAAACAAGTCTCGAAAACATTTTGATATTTAATATATTTAAGTAAGAATATTAATGTAAATCAGTGAGTGCATTACTTTTACTATTTATTACTAAATGTATAGTAAAGATCACTAAACAGTAACTAATACTATATGTTTATCTGAAAAATTGCTGTATTATTACTTTTATTACTAATTTATTTGTATTCTTTATTAATCGAACAGCAGATTTTATAAAGAAAATATTAAAGAATCACTAAATGTTTAGTACTACATTTGATAATACGATTCAACGATTTTTACTCTGTAAAAATATAAAAATTAACTAAAAATATGCATTAAATACCCTACAGTATACAAGAATTTCAATCTTTTTAGTAACTTCTGTAAACCAGGTGAATAGAGTAGTATTAAGTATTGTACAGCAACTAAAAATTACTAAACGGCTTGTAAATTTTCCGAAGCAGATCGATGAAATCCAAAGTTAGTGGGGATACCATAAACAAATATGTATTACAAGTTCAAAGGAGATATCGGACCGTCAGTCATAGGAAAGAACTAGCGCGCGGTAGATCAGGGTACGAATCTCGGTTAAAACAAGTGATTTTTTACAAATAAAAATCGACACTAACATCATTATAGATGACATAAATAATAATAATAATGATAATAATAATAATAATAATAATAATAATAATAATAATAATAATAATAATAATAATAATAATAATAATATCAGTTGTTTAAGGAATTTCCTGGTCTACTCGATTGACTTCTTCGATTTTATTCATCCCATGAGAAATTACATGGGGACTAATAATTTTAGTACTCACTGTAATTCCATACATTGATTGAATAGAATCAAAATCTTGAAAATGTTATTTTTAAACGGTTTCGCCCCGAATATACTACTAAATTAATAAAGATATTGACATTAAAACCGTTGGTAGAATTTTCTCTTAAGCCTAATGAGAATTGAAGAAATTATTAGAATTATATATTTGGTGTTTCACATAAATACTACCTTTTACGAGCGATCGAGCATTATAAAAAAATAATAAAAAAAGTGAAAAATTTTCGAGTCATAAATTCTTTGAATAGATTAATTTATATATAACAATTGTTCATCGTATTAAGCGAATG
Source organism: Microplitis deprimator (assembly GCA_964016945.1). Classification (NCBI taxonomy): domain Eukaryota; kingdom Metazoa; phylum Arthropoda; class Insecta; order Hymenoptera; family Braconidae; genus Microplitis; species Microplitis deprimator. Next base: position 13,218,684 of record OZ024706.1, on the reverse strand, counting down.
TTAAAAAAACATCTGAACTGGATATTCTTACGAACAATATTTCAAATTAAGGATATTCTCCAAACAATACCCCCCCCCCACTTTTTAAAAATATTCAATGACCTTAAACTGTCGCTCGTATTAAAATATTATAAATTAATAAAAAAAAAGTATAAGTATTAATTGAAAAAGGACAACGCAGTTACAACTTCGCCGAGATATAGATTTTAGAAAAAATTACTTATAATTGATATCAATTAAGAGTTGAACGAAATTTTTTAAATAAATTTCAGTAAAATCTTCATGTCAATATTATCATTCGAAACGTCAAATTTTGTAGGCTTAAATTTATTTAACAAATTTCGTTTCATTCCCTGATTAAAAAATATAATTTAATCCATGCTAAGTGTATATCTATATATAATCCAGTTTAAATCATTTCAAATTGTTTTGAATCATTTCAAATAATTTTTCTTAACCCTTCGTTCATCGCGCCGCGGCGTTCCGCCGCAATGTATTTTCTATTGCGGTGTTGCCTAGTATTATAATTATGATTTTTCAAAATTCAAACCACACAAGCTTATACGACTAGACAATTATAATTGTTTTTAGAATTTTTCTATTAAAATAAAAATTTTTTATTAAATAAAAATATTAAAGAAAGCGATGAATTATATGAGCTGGAAATGAATCGCTTGTGATGACTGGCAACACTGAACAGAAAATTCGAACAAATTCAACGCCCGAGTTTATTCGCGTCAGCGGCAAATCGCCGCGTTTCTCAGGTTTTCCTACAAAAAAAAATTATTTTTTTAATATTTAAAATATCGGAAAAATAATTTTCATTGATTCATTCGATACTACAAAGTAGAATAGAAGAACTCTCAAAATTTCAAAAGACTAGGAAATTTATTTTTTTTTTAAATAATCTTTTAATAAAAATTGCGGCGCTGCGCTCATAGCGCGATGGACGAAGGGTTAATCAGGGTTCCTAATTGATAACAACTGTAAGTAATTTTTTCTAAAATCTATATCTTGGTGAAATTGTAACTGCGTTGTCCTTTTTTCAATTAACGTTTTAATTTTTTTTAAATCTATATTTATAAAATGATGGGTGTTTTTTTTAAACGCTCATCACGCAAAATCTACTGAATATTTTGACACGATATTTGCATCATACACTTCCGCGTATTTCAAAGAAGGTTTTTAGCTATATATACTACTATTATTTTGATAATATAAGCCATATTTTTTTCAAATTTCATTTCAACAAATCTGATGAATTATCTACCGTTCGTTGTTTTCAACCCGACCCTCTCCGATTTGACTGAAAATTTTTTCTCTTTTTTTACTCGATCTAAAATATTTCTCGAAATTTTGTCAAATTTTTTTACCCAACTAAAAAAAAAATTATGACTTAAAAAAAAAAAAAGGTTTTTTTTGCCAGAAGCTATAATTTTTTCAAAAATTGACTTCTTACTAACAACTTTTTATTACCCCGCAAAGAGGGTGGGATCTATTAGTTAATTAATGAAATTTGAATACAGTTATGACAGCTAATAGTCATTGAATATTTTTAATAAAAAGTGAGGGGCAGCATATAAGAATGCCTTTAAGTTTTGATGTATTGCAATCAGACTTCATATGAGTAGCCATTATAATGATTTATATATAATAGTACTAGGTAGATATGAAAAGATCTAATTATACTGAAATCTATAGATACTCATGCATAAAGGTAAGTGTGATTGAACATGTTCAATATTTAAATTCATTTCCCTAGTGGATCCGAATTACGGTAAATTACCATATTTTACCGCAAATTACCACAATTTGCGGCAAATACCATATTTTACGGTAATTATTCTGAATAACGTGAATTATGGCAAATTTGCGGTAAAATACCGTATTTTACGGCAATTCTTCTGAATACCGCACTTTTGCCATAAAATACCGCAGTATTGCCGCAATTTTACCGTAAATGTGCCGTAATGTGCGGTAGTTTACTGTAAATTACGGCTATTTGCGGTAACTTACGGCAAATCTTTCGAATACCTTGAATTACGGTACTTTACGGTAAACTACGGTAATTTACCGTAATTCGGATCTGCTAGGGTTACGGTTTTATTTCACTCTGTCTAATTGCATATGATCAGGCCTACTTTCTTTGAGAAATTTAATTTAATTTTATCATAACTGAAATTTCGAAGTGGTTGGTTTAAGTTCTTTCTTGTTGATTGATATCACTAGTTTTCGACACAATATGTGTGGTTTTATGATATCAAATTTTTTATACTTTTTGTATTACATACAAAGTCTAAATCGATTATTGTAGCTTAGTAACTGCCGGTGCTAAGTAACAGAGAATCAATTTAATACTTCAAGTTTGTATTCCTTGTAATTGTAAATAAGTTTTCAAGTCAGAAAGTGTTTTTACTTTCCTTATTTAAATATATTTTCCATTAATAGAAAACTTTTAGAAGAGTTCTATTCATTAATTAAACATATAGTAGATAATATATGTCAATTTTAAAACCTACAACGTGTAAGGACGCTGCTCGACGCTGGGAAGAAGATAATAAATGTGATGCTTCATCTGCGCTGGACGTAGATTTGAGTTTTCAATGGCCTCCTGTAGAAAAAATGGATAATTCTCTGTCTTTATTTTCAAAATGTCGAAAATTATCATTATCGACAAATATGATTGAAAAAATCGTTGGAATAAGTTCTCTAAAAAATTTAAAGATATTATCACTAGGACGAAATGTTATAAAAGGATTTAATGGTCTTGAACCACTCGCTGATACTCTCGAAGAACTATGGATTTCATATAATTCTATAGAAAAAATGAAAGGTGTAGCAGCAATGAAAAATTTAAAAGTACTTTATATATCAAATAACCAAGTTAAGGAGTGGAATGAATTCATGCGCCTTCAGGAATTAATGAACTTACGTGAATTATTGTTCGTCGGTAATCCGCTTTGCGAAGGTGTTGAGGTAATCGAATATTAGAATCATTCATGTTATTAAGAGATAAGAAAAATTTTTTGAGAGAGAAATCGATTCAGATGTTTTTATGCAATAACTAGGGAAATATTTTGAGTGTTATAAATAATTTAAAATGTATACAAATTTCGCGTTGAAAGATTATTATCTCTCGTTTTTTTAATGATATTTCGAAATTATCAACATTGAAATTTTAGAGATTAAATATTGAATATATAAGCTATCGGCACCGAAATATATTTAAAATATTTCTAGGAAATATTGGAAATATTTTTTTTTTAATATTCCTTAATGTTTTAAAAATATGTCAACGTTGGCGAAAAAAGTTGAAAAAAATATTTCTTAGAAATATTTCTCAAAAATATATTCAAAATATTTTTAATGAATTTACGAAAAAAGAAAAAAAAACAAATCCGTTTTCGAGCTCAACAATACTCATGCATGCATTTGTTTTTTTTTTTTTAAACTCTTCAAACTCCAAAAAAAAGCTATCTATAAAACACGAAACTTTCAATTTTTGTGTACGATTATAAAATATATTTGTAAATAATTAAAAAATAACGAAATATTTTATGATTTAAAATTATGCAAATTCTCGTATCATTTTTAATTAAATTGAAAGAGAAAATAATATCGGAATTTCTAGTTCCTCTGAAAATTTAGAATAATTTGAAATGATTTGAATTTTCAAATCATTTTAAACTAAATTGAATGACATAATATTGGAATTTTAGAAGTGGTTCATCAGAGAATTTAAAATTTTTTGAATTATTCAGGTATAAAAAAAAAGTTTTTTTTTGCTTCAAAAATATATATTATTTAATTATTCAATTTAATTTAAAATGATTCCAACCATTTCGAATAACTGTAAATTCTACTCTCTAAACATGAATTAGTGAAAATAAGTGAATATTCATTATTTCCAAGTGCAAACCGAACCACTAAATTCAAAAAGTGGTTCGATTGGCACTCAGAATTAATTAATATCCCTTACAAAGTTTGGAAATCGGCCCTATATCGGGCCAATACGGGAAGTCATATTCCGATATGAAACCAGTAATACCATAACATAAACATTAAAAAATTTTAATAAAAACTCACTTCCAATTGACTACGCTATCTTGATGAAAAATTAAACGGCTGCTGGTAATTAACCAGGTTTGGGCCATTACTAATTGCCAATGCTTGGCCGAGCGACTGCAGTCAGACATCGGCCAACCTACGGCATTTTTTCCATTAACGGCGACTTTGTATGGGATCCACTTATTTCACTTATTCATGTTTAAAGAGTAAAATATTATTTTCCTATTATATGATTCAGTATGATTAAAAATGATTTATTTCAAAATTACGCTCGAAAGCAGTTTGATTTAACGATTTGGACTGATTTCAAATAATCAAGATTTAAAACTATTCAAAGCTGAGAATTTCAAATTACTTTCAATAATTTTCAACTATAATTTTATGATATGATGCAATATGAAATAGTTTAGATTTTTCAAATCATTTCCCTGTTTATAAAATCTCAAAGAATCCTATAGATTCCTATACATTCCTATAGAGATTTTATGAGAATGAATAAGTTCTATAAGAAGTGCTATAGTTAAGTATAAGGCCTTAAATATACAGCTATAAGAATCTATCGGATTTTTTAAGCAGGATTCAAATCAGATTTCTTAATCAGGGATATTAACCGATTGAGACAATTCTGGCGGCGATCAACACGTTTTATTAAGTTCTAAAGTTGAATAGATTCTGGAATAATAACTACAAAAAGTTCTTTTCTTTTTCGTATTTCTTACTTATACAAGTCTATTCGATCGAATGATCTGAAATTCACAGGAAGGTTGATGGCTAATAAGCCCTTTCAATTGCCGCAACAACTATTTAAATCGGTTAATTAGTTAAAAAGATATAGAGATTTTACACCCACCCACTTACCCCCTCCCCCACACACACATAAAGGTACAAAAGCGGGCGGGTACTTTTCAATGAAAAATAACTTATCATGATCAACTTCTGCACAATAAGAAATTGTAAAAATCCGTAAATTCTATTAATATAATTTATGGACTCTTTTTTTTTATTTTCCTTCTAAATCGTCTAATGTAATTAAGTATATTCAACAATGATTCCTCGTTCCAAAAATAGTTTTTGTAATCCATAAAGAAAGACTAAATTTATTTTGTTAAAGAACAAGAAGATGATCTTTTGAACCAACAAAATTTCGGCTTTCCTTTGGAACTGCAAAAAATATTTTCGGTTGAAGGAAACAATTCTTGAACTAACATATTTTGTTTTTTCTGTGTATGCATTTTTGGTGTAATTTCGTCTAGTTGAATATTATCATGCACGATAAAATTATTGGTTCTAGATTCTTTGAGTATCTATTTTGGAGACTTGAAGCATTTTGGTAAAGTAAATTATATACAATACCTTAAAATAATTCAGATTTTTCCACGATATGTGAAAACACTTTAGTTGTACGTTTTATAGAAAAAATATTTTCTCGATTCTTTACACATAAAAATTTCGGACGATGTATCCAAAAATGGTGATCCATCCTACTGTACTGATATCTGTTGAATCGGTATATTTATTCTCTTGCAAAAAAAAAAAATTAGTTATTTTTTCACAATTTTATTTTCTATTCGTAGGTGGATCTTTGGAGAATCGATGTAGCTAAACGATTACCAAGCTTAGAAAAGCTAGATGGTGAACCGTTAATTAGAACGGAAGATAGTTCTGTACAACCAGCTCAAGCATCAGTCAAGTTAGATACTTCGATAGTAGAGGAAAGTGCGATAACTACGAACACTTAAGGACATAAGCTAATGTTCAACAAATTGAATAGAAATTTAGTTATAACTGAAAGTAAATGATAATTTAGTGTTTAATCAGAAACATTGATTATTAACTGTCACTATTAATAATAATGATTTATATTCATCAAGTACAATTATTGAAATTCATAAAATTTTATTAATTTACATTTTTTTTTTCGGTGTCGCGACTATATACAGTCATAATATCGTGATATTTTGAAGTAATGCTATCTCAATGTATAGGCGGTGATATTTTTTCGAGTGATATTGTAATGTGATATTTCCTTATGTAACGTTTTTTTTTTCTATGTAAATTTAGAAATTTATTTAACTTTAAACTGCAAAATTAAATCATCAATATTCGTGATTACCTTGCGGGTTGCGGCGTAATCAAAAACGATACATGTTTAAAGTAATGATTATGTAATAAAATAAAGAAGTATAAATAACAACTTCAATCCAAAAAAATTAATTTTTACACATATCATATAAAAACCCGATAATTTAATGTTGAAATTTAAAATAAAGTTACAGACTCGGAAAATATGTAGAATTGCATTATTTCATTTGTTCGTCATAATTTCACGATGTCATAAAACCAGAATTCTATTTTTTTAAGTTAAAAATATAATTTGATTAATATTTACATTGGAAAATGATTTTTAAACTGTACCTTTTCGCTATTGATAAATCGCAATAGTATAATTTATGTAGACCAAAATTATATGGAATTTTGCATTACAAATATTTACTTGCAATAAAAATTCAAAATTATAGTTTTGTTAACAACACTGAGAGAAAAAATCGGTTTTCTGAACTAAGAAATCGTAGTTCACAGAAGACTCAGCTATTAAAGTCTAGTTTCGGTAACTAATACACCATAGTAAAGTGCTCTATGATTACATAGTTATTCTTACTATTTTTAGTTACATATACTAAGATAGCAATAATGAACATAAGTAGTTTAGGGAAAGTTTTTATCACTATCAGTTTAAAGTTAACACAACTATATTTTATATTGTAGTAAATAATTTATTCTTAGTCTAATAAACAATAAGATTATTGTGATGTTAATAATGTACACTTAGTTCTTCAGATCATTTATAATTGCAGCAATAAGTATTTGTGTCTAGATGTACACACTAGAAAATTGAACTTTCTGAGAATGTACTAATTTGACTTATTGTATCTAAACATTCATAGTTACTATTTCCATGATTTAGTATTGCAAGAAACAAAATTATTTAGCGATCTGTACTGCAGATTTTGGTTCATTGTTGCTGAATTCATTTTTTTTACTAGCCAATATTTACGTGATAAATTCAGAAAATTTTTTTTCGATTCCATTAAATGTACTTGATGTTTTTTTTTATTACAAAATTTATTTTAGCAAACATTAATATTAAACATTAATGTTATAATGTAATTTAATACATTCTATATTACAATCAAAAATGATACTTGTCACTGTCGAATAACAGAAAAGTACTCATGCCAGAATTGTTCTCAAGCTTGGAATATAATACTTCTGAAATAAGTTTCTTACCAGGGACAATATACAAAAGGTGGGCGCGATCTAGTGGCGAGCACCAAACTACTCCTGCTGCTGTTGCCTTGCTCTGGTGACTTTTATCTCTTAGTTTAAGCAACTTTTCTGTTTTCGTTGGAGCATAAGAAATTCTTGCGTTAAATAATAGTACTCATTACGATAAATTTTATTTTCATCAAACAAAAAAGTGCAGATTGCTACAAAAATTCATACATCTTGCTTCAAAAAAATTTCAAGATAATTATTTACTTAAGACAAGAAAATTTTGATTTCCCGAATTGATTAAAAAAAATTTCTTAATTCAAATTATCTGTTTTTTTTGTGTATTTATAATTTTCAAAAACTGCAGATAATTTAAAAAAATATGTAGGATTAATATTAATAGCTGGAATTATTTTATAATATGAAAATCGTAAAACTGCTTCGAATCAAACATCTTGTCTGATTATTTTGCTATAAAGGGTTTCTGATTAACTCATAAGGTTATTTATTTGTACGTTATGAAAACTTATAAACACGGCTTTCAAATTTGAGTTTCTCTATACAGGAAAAACAGTTAACTTAAGTCAAGAGAAATATTCTTAATTTTAGATCATTTTTTTTATCAATGCGGAAAAGCAAAATTTTCTTGCAGTAAAAAATTATCTTGAATTTTTTATCTTGAATCAAAATATTTTTTTTCAAGTCAACATATTCTTACGCTTAAATCGAAAAATGTTTGCTTGTTTAAAGAGTTTTATTTTGTTAATATAGGAGATATGTTTTCTAGCAAGATATGTTAGTTTTTAGTAACAATAGCATTTTTTAGTTTGAAGAAAATAAATTTTCTTGGAATAACTACTATTTTTTAACGTGAGAATTTTTGTACACTTCAACCGAAAAAAAAAAAAAGTTGATTAAGCTAAAAAAAAAAGTTCATTGGGAGAAAAGATATATATTGTCTTCATTGATTTTCACTTTAATAAATAATCCCGAATTGATTGGCAAAAAAAAATTTTTACACGTCGTTAAGGTATAAAAAAAAATTTTTTCTCTTGTTTTATCGATCTTCACATTTTTAACGAATCGGAATTGATAAGCAAAAAAAAATGTTTGATACGCTTCTTTGGCTCAGCAGAACCAATAAGGCGTATATTTTGCAATACGCACTTTTGGCATTAGAAACGCAATTTATAGCCAGGGAAACTAAATATTAATGGTAGTTATAACTATATTCTATTTTGAATTTTTTTTTACATTTGATTATTACCCGGAAAAAATGATTTTGCCTAATTATATATAATTATATATTATCACTTATATATGATCAGATCCAAAAATTGGCCAGATCTGATTATATATAATCATATATGATTATATATAATGATGCATGAACGAATATAGTACTTTTTAGAATCTCATTTAGAATATCTGTAAATTATTAATTAAGTAATTTATTCAGGATTTATTGTTTTCATTAATATAAATTTCAGTTAAATTTAAATAAAAAAAAAAAAAATTACTATCCGTTCACAACTATTTTAATACGAGGTCACCCGTCCAATTAATGTCGTACGTCGATGCTACTTAACTTTGGTTATCGCTGGATTGTAGCCTAATCCTCTAGTCTGTTATAGACTTATAATTTAGTGGTTTATGGCATTACTTAACTCAAATAATCAAATTGATACATCCTACGTAAATAATGCACCTAATGATGAATTTGGTTTTGTACATAAATTACAATAGAATTCATTAGATACATATAATCAAATCTATTTATCTATAAACTTATAAATATTCGTATATAAATCGATATCGATTTATACACGAATACTTTTAAATTGCTGTCGAAACCTTTGAAAATTTTTTAAGTATTGGGGATTTAAGTTTGATTGATAGTTGA